>JAWNPO010000561.1:0-1200000 GCA_035047525.1 Drosophila quinaria
GCACGGTTGCCACAATTGGCGTTTTTGCGCCAAAACTGGCTCTTTTTTTCCAGTTGGCGCAATGGCACTTATTTTTTCGATCTGGCTCTTTTTTTCATCAGTTTTGAATCAGCTATTTTGTATAGCACGCCCATCTCTACTGTTAACTACATAATTGCACTCAGCTGTGTCAGTGCTGCCAACATTGCAATGTTAACGAGTACCTGTGCTGGCACTGTTGGGCACTCTTCTCTGTTAGTAGTGTTAGTTTCTGGCCCGATCTGGCAACGACGTTTTTCTGCGCGCTAAATTTGAAGTGAAAATTTGCAATTTTCAAAAATCAATTAAAAATTACAAAAAAACAATTTGAAAAAAAGAAGAAAATCGAAAATTTTGTAAATAATTTACGTTCAATCTAAAATTGGTTTGGTGCCGTTAGCTCTTCGCGTCTCGGAAAAAAAGTAAGAAAATTGTAAATTCTAGAAAAGTCCAACAAAAATTCTGGTAAAGGTTTCAAAATTCTAGCTAAAAAATTGAAAAAGTTAACTTTTTCGGCCACAACAAATTTTTCTGAAAATTTTCAATGCTCGAATGCGGCATTTTCGTGCTCACAGTAACGGCACCTGTTGTCTGCCATTGTAAATTACGTATTTGAAATGGATTTTGTGACTGCAATTTCGACGGGCGCTACCGTAAAGGTGAATCAAATGTTTCTACTATGGCAAATAAGTAATTGCAATTGTTTTTAGTACACGACGGAGGAGTATGCGTACAGTTTCATAGAGACAGTCGCACACAATCCACACAATTGGCTGGGCCGAGTGTCGCATCACTTTGTGGGGCAATGCTTTCGAGTGCTGGGACTCAAGTTTACAGTGAGCGTTGAGGCATTTGAGAAAACCCATGTCCATCCATATCGGGACGATAATCTGACCTATATATTTAATGCCGTGCCGTTTGTGCTGCAAGGCGTCGAATTGTTTCTGGACCAGCTGCCGCCTCTGTTGTCCTATTATGGCGGCGAGGCATTAAAAGATATGCCAAAAACACGCCTGGGCAAGGAATTCTACGAGCTGACGCAACCTGTGCCCTGTTACTTGCGCGTCATCAACGTCTGGGCGGAAGTGGCGAGCAGCATCATTTACAACGGACAGGCCACTGCGATTGAGTGGTACTTGTTTGAGCCGCTGGCCCGACTGTCGTTCGGCATGCTTCGTGGGGTGGTCAAACTGCTGCCGACCGCCGACTCGGCCGACAACATGCTTAAGGCGACTTGCCTTAAACTCGCCGTTCTGTCACGTTATTGCATATTGTGAGTGAAAGATCCATTGCATACGTATTTATGTACATCTGTTTTTCGAAGCACAGCTATGAGGAGACCTTTGACTTGATGCTGACGCCCATGCTGGACATATTTGAACAGCACTTCCAGCTCTTTGGCGAAACATACGCCCTATCGTTTGTGTACAACGCCTTCAGTTGCGAGGCAAGCTTAAATAATATCTACGGGCATCAGCGTATTGACTCATTTCTTTTTAGATGTCTAACAACGCCGGTTATATACAGCTGTACAAATTTCTGGAGAAGATGTTGGATAAATTTGGTGAAGGACAGCAGCGCGATTCAAATGGAACTCTGTATTTACGTCTGTTTACCAACGAACTGATCACCGACAAATATCTGGCCATTCAGTTTGAAACGCTTAAGCCGTCGAGCACGAATCCCCTGTTGCTTGCAACTCTCCAATATCTGCAGGTGCTGCAACGGTAAGTCTGACAGTGATCGGTTACGCCAAATCTTTTAATCTGTTTTTTTGCAATAATATAATTATATAATATTGTAATAATAATAATAATTGAAAAGGCATTACTTTGTTAATCTTGCATTCACACATTTTTTCTCATATTCTTTAAATTGATGTAGTTTCGTTACATTTTAACAATTTTAATATTTCATTCGATAAATTTATTTTATTTTCGCTTATTCAGTGCTAAGAAAATTCGATCTTGAATATCACAAATAAAAATTCAAAATTAAACATAAGAAAATGAACATAAAAATTAAAAATATATTTTTTTTATGTATGAAAAACCGAAACTCACCCTTATAAATGAAACGGTTACTAAACGGTTATTTCGGTTTACAGAGTTTCGGTTTAAAAGTTTCGGTCAAATGAAAATTTTTATTTTTCGGTTACGGTTTTTACCGGTTAAAGTCTACGGTTTCGGTTACGGTTTTAAATTCTGCTTATTATATTATATCTTCAGAGAGATTTCTGTATCTTTTCAGTAATCTGGTGAGCACGGAGGCCTTTCCAAGTCGCTTTCTCGAGCAAATTCTGCTGGTGTTGCTCAACGGATCGTCCACGGCAACTGTGTGCTCCTTGGCGGCTCAGCTCTATGTGACCTTGGCACGACGCCAATACAATGAGCAGGAAATTGTTGTGCATATTATAGAAACATTCCTGAAAACGCAGCACAGCTCACGCAGATGTGCGTCCTATGAGCAGGCGATATCCTTTTTACAGAACTACCTAAAAGATTTGATGCAACATTTTCCGGCACTAAAGAACTTTGACTATTACATGTTCGTGCTCAATGCGAGCAACGTTCGCGATGAGCTCGTCTTATTCACTGCCCACAGTGTGTACGCAATGTTTGAACTCTACTCGGAGCAGTATTCTCGCCAGGAGATGGCGCGCCAGGAGATTCACAAGCTGCTCCACAACTGGCCTCGTCTCATTGAACGCACCGCCCAGAAATCGTCGGCCCGGGCTGTACTCTTCTCCATTTACTTTAACATCGACTTAGATTCCCTCGCGCGGCACAATGTCGAGGTGAGTGGCTAACTTACTGATATGATTCTCCTGGAAACTAACCGATTTGATTGCAGCTATTGTACCAACTGGAAACATTCTGTTTGAACATCTTTCTGTCCAACCAGACGTTGACTGAATCCGAGTTTTCATCGCTTTTCAGCAGCATTTGCAGATCCATTGCGGTGACTGGGAACGAGGATCTACTCGTGATGACCGCCCAGACCTTGCAGGATGAATACTCGGAGATATCCATGCAGTTGTTGTCACACGAACAGGACAGATCAGAGTCGGGTTCAGAAGAACTAATGCAGTCCTATGCGCACTGCGTGCGGCGTCTCTATGCGCTGCTCAAGGAGGACAAGCTGCGTGGCCATCAAGTGTCCAATATGTACGAAACTCTGGCTAACCAGTTGATGACACCGCCAAGGATCACAAAGTCTCTAGGTAAGGTTCTCATTATATATGATCAAGTTTAATCATTAACATTGAAAAATGTCTTTAAAAATCTTTAAGCAATTATTACAATGTAATTTTTATAATATAACTCATAATGATTATGGTTCCTGGTATCCGCAGCTCTTTATGGGTATGAGAGCTTGGCCTTGATGCTAACACTGCTTCAACGCGAGCGAGATCAGCCGGAGGAAGCCGCGTTGCACGAGGCAAGGATTCTTGAATTGGCTCAACAGCTACACGACGTTTGCGTTCGCGATCTGAGCAACGTATCCGACAACTTGCCACAGGTCAAGTCGTTGTTTTGTGCCATTCTCGTGCTCCAGTTGGGACTGCATAATTGCGCGCCTTTGAATACGGCAACATATGATGTGCTGTTGAATCAAGTCTCCAATCCAGTGCTGGCGGATAAGGCACGCGCCAATACGCTCTCCTGCAGCTATGTGGAGGAGATGCACCTACTCTTCCGCCAGCTCCACAACCGAGTTCAGATGACATTGCCCAGCAACCGTATATGGAAACTCTTGCTGCAGTTTAAAATGGTAACGAAACGAAACAAACTGATGTATGATCTGTTTTTAATCCATTTAAATCGTTTGCAGATCACAAGACTTCCAGATTATATAAGTCCGGAGTTGAATCAACTGATTCCCGTCTTAATCAAGCAACACATTGACACCTATGCCCATTGTCTGCCCGTCATCCATCTGCACATATGCAACGAGTCCACGTCTAAAAAACGCGTCGAGGTCGCACTGGCCGCCCATCTGCAGCTGCTCCAGGAGCATGCTAGTGCCAAGGAGGCGTGGCTCCTTAGATTGCACGTCTTCAACGCCTCCCTAGAGATGTTGATCAAGAATCTGTCCGTACGTCACATGGAGACAAGTGCTCAACGTCGTCGCAATCATCTATTGCCACTGGAGCATTTGATGCCGTTGGTGTCCACACTGCGTCTGGAGAAATCCCATTTCATCAATATGTACGTAGTCCCTACTGTACGTGTATATATTCAACTCTAATTGCAACTTCTTGTCGCTCAGCGCCCGCTTACTCTTCAGCCTCAAGGCAACCGCCCTTGGCGATCAAGATAAACAGCAACTGGACAAGTTTTTGACACAAATCAGCGCTCATAAATATCGCTGTGAGGATGAGCATGTCAAGGCATTGACTCGTCAGCAGTCCTCCGGATTAAAGCCTCAACCGCCGGGCCCTTTGACCTTGTGGCAAACTGAAGTGTATAGCAAAATAACCGACAACCGTTGTGAGCCATCAGAAATTCCTGTTGTGGCGATCGAGGATGCAAATGCAGTATGAATTACAAAATCTATTGGACATCATGAATTTCAGACAATCTTTTTAGTTTATTATGTTAATCATATATTTGAGGATTTAATATGAATTTATTAGTTTATTATTATGTTAACTATCTGGAAATTTCCACTGTTTCATAAGTTGAATTTATTATTATGCTAATCAGTTTCCCAAATTTAAATATATAGTTTATCAAATCAGTCTCTGACAAAATCGGTTGACATTTCATCTTATTTTAATTTATTTCCGACTCTCTCTCAGTTTTTGGAAGTCATCATTTGTAGTGTGTGGAAATAATTCCAGAAATGTTCTACAAGTCGTAAGTGCGAAATAATATCACATTTGAAGGGGCATGCCACATAGTAACATTTGTTATTCCGATTCCAGTGAGATGAGAAAAAGAATGTCTTCCTACGCCGGATCTTGCACGGCCACTTCACTGACAATTGAAGGGGAACTGGCGGCGGTATGTGATGCTGAGCGGTTGGAGCGCAAGTCTCTGGTGGCTTGGCGACGTCCCTGGATGACCTTAAAGTACAGCACCTTGGAGGCGTGTCTACTGTTGGTTAAACTGGGCTCACGTCTGTGGGATCGACGGCTATTGGGAGGACTCCTGATATTGGTAATTGTGCATTGTGTGCCGGGTCCCCATGCACCCTACATGCAAGTCTACTGGACGAGTCTTGGATTCGCCATTTATTGGTTGGGATTGGGGCTGCTATCGTCAGTGGGATTTGGCACTGGACTGCATACCTTCCTGTTGTATCTGGGACCACACATTGCCGCCGTTACCTTGGCTGCTTACGAGTGTCAGACCTTGGATTTTCCCACGCCACCCTATCCAGATCAGAAGGTTTGCCCCAAGGAGCCTTATGGACGGCATGTGCCGACCGTGTGGCAGATCTTGGGCAAGGTGCGCATTGAATCTCTGTTGTGGGGCGTGGGCACCGCCCTAGGCGAGCTGCCGCCCTACTTTATGGCCAGGGCGGCACGGCTGTCCGGCAAGTGTGTGGAGGAGCGGCAGGAAATGGCGGAGCTTCAGCAACGCAGCGGAAATCTCAGTCTGTTCGAGAGGGGCAAGGTCCTTGTGGAGCGCGTCGTGTTGCGCATCGGCTTCCTTGGCATCCTCCTGTGCGCCAGTGTGCCGAATCCATTGTTTGACCTGGCCGGCGTTGCGTGTGGCCATTTTCTGGTGCCATTCTGGAAGTTCTTTGTGGCCACGCTGATTGGCAAGGCCACCATCAAGGCCACCATACAGCAGCTGATCGTGGTGGTTGCCTTTAGCGAGGATCTGGTCACTCTTCTGGTCAATTCCCTTGGCCGCACTCCCTGGCTGGGCCCAAAACTGCAGCTTCCCATCCAGAGTCTATTGACGTCCACCAAGCTGCGTATGCACCGCAAAATTAAGGACGAATCCATCGGAGGACTCGGCCTAGTGGCCCATGGCTTCCAGCTCTTTGCTCTGATCGTTGTCGTCTACTTCGCGGTGTCCTTACTAAATGCCCTGGCCCAAAAATATTGCCAGCGTCTGCAGGACCTGAAGAGAGAGCAAAATGCTCAGGAAACCCAACTGGAAATTCGACCAACTGAGAACGAGATGCAACAAATACATGAAATCAGCGGCTGATTTTATCAACTCTTATATTTTCGTCTTATATTTTTTGCATATTAAGTGGATTGATTTATATAAATCCTACATTTCCGACTTATATTTTATTCAGCTCAAGAAGTGGACTCTTATATTTGATTTATATAAATCTCATATTTTCGTTTTAATTTTATTTTGGGATCAATTGAAAGGGATTTTACATTTGAACAACTCTTATAATTGGCTTACAGTGGTGTCTGAAGATAATGAGACAACATCATTCCGGAGCATATACGAAATAAAACATGGTGATGAAATTTGTTGTATTCTTTATTTTTCATTATCATTAGTTTTGTTTTGATTTGTATTTGGGCTTCTGTTGTTATTCTCTTTTGTTGTTTTTGTTGTTGTTTAGTATCCATTGTACATTTACATTCAACAGCAATTTAACACAAAGCTAAGCATTGAATTAACGCAACCATTTTAATTATTATAATAATTAAGTGTTATTATCTGGGGATCGTAATTGATTGATTTGTTATGACATTTGACATTAGAAAATGTTTTCTCTATGAGTTGATGAGTGATGACTAAGGACTTCCAGCTAATTCAAATTCAATTCTTTTGAGTACCCGATCCGATTAAAAAAATGCCATACTTACATAAGTACATACATTCATATATTCAATGTGTTTGGGGGCTAAAACCCTATGCACATTCATAAGTACATACACTTCCTACGCCTACTTCTACAGCTAAATTTCATCTAACATTTGCACTACGATGATTTTCGAGTACGATTTTATGGCAGGGCCCCTCTCTCCTCTCTCTCCCACCATTTTTAATTGCATTCCTACTCGGATGTCTGTCTGTATTCAGAGGGGATTTTAGTCGAGCTTATCGCTTGGTTCGGCATTACCTTAACATTCCTTAACAAAAATTAGACATTTTGTGAAAAATGCATAAGATATAATAATCAAATACTTATTCGAGTGCCAAGTATCTTGTTTCAGTTGGATGATTATGTTTAAGTTACGAGTACAACAATTTTACATTTCATATGCCTTTTCTGATTTCCCCATTTCTTTCGTCAAATTGGTATAATGCGATTCTCTTTTTTCTTTTTTTTTTTGTAATAAGTATGTAAAATGACTTTAGTACTTATTGGGAGCGTTTTATTATAAAGTTTTTTAATATCTAAGTACATACATACATATACATATAAATATACGTAAAGTTTTTGCTAATTGCGGCAAAGTCTTTTCAATAGAAAGAGAGAGATAGATTTAGCGAGAGATTTAGAACAGATCAAGAAAGAGAAAATTTACAAATAAATTACAAATATTTTTGGGATTGCAATAGAAACATTCTTTCCAATCTTAACTCATTTTTTATAAGCATTTCGAAATTTTTTGTTTCGCACAATTTTAGCTAATTCGATTTCATTGTCTTTTCTTTATTTTTTTTTTTTTTTGTATATTTTAGCTACATTCATATACGACACAATCGTTCAGATATATGTATCTTCACTTTTTCCTTTTATTTGTATCATGCTATATTATATTCCTGTAATGCATAAATAAGTTTCGGCATATGAAACAGTTTTATGTTGATTTTTAATTTATTTTCTAATCATTTATAAATAATTGAGATTAATTTGATATTACTTTAAGTATTTGTTGCTTTTGAGTTATTTTCGAGTTCTTTTTTTTTGTTTCTTCTAAAATTTGACGCCTAATACAATATTTTGTTATAAAGTTTATAATTTCGGTTAAAAATTCATTTTGCCATAATACCATCCTTCTATAATTTACGATAAATATTTGTATGGATTTGTTTTTATAGTACTTTTTATGCTGTATGCCCAAACTTGATTGACCAAATAAAATAAAAGAGAACAAATAAATTATCCAAAAATGTAAAAGAGAAAACATATTAAATCATACTCATTTTATATAATGGCTTATTTATGGTTTATAAGAACTTCTAGTTGTTGTTGGAACATATGTATTAACGTTTATTTTTATTGCAGCTAATTCATTTTTATTTATCTTTACAAACGCCTAGACATATTGAATATTATAACTTTTATGCTATTTGATTTTTCAATTAAAGAAAATATTGCAATAAACGAAAACTTTCAGTTTTTTTGTGTATATTTTTTTGTTTATTTTCTCTCTCAGACTTGGTTTTATTTATGAACCAAAATTTAATCAACTGACTTTTGGAAGTTGTTTGAAAGACGCATCGTAAGAAGCGATTTATGTTTATTATTATTAGTCGTATTTATTAAGTATTTAACTTGACTTTTTAATGATAAGATTTTTTGTTGTTTTTATTAAAAAAATATTAACGGCGGGAATTACTACAATCGTTTTTGAAGCAGTTTAGTTTTCCTTTAGTTAATACAGTGTAAGTACATTTAATCGTATCCTTTCGATTTGTAGCAAAATCTTAGACTTTTAATTCGGTTCTTGATTGTAGAAAAATGTATGCGGACTACTTTTTCAGTAATTTTACTTTCAAAAATGCATTTTGTGTCGTTTTGTGTTGTAGTCAAAAAGAGCAAAAATGTGTGTGTTTCGTATTGTCCTTTAATGTCTCAGAAATTTGTCATTTAGCATTGGTTGTTGTTCAGTTTTTTTTTAATTTTGGAATGGTTCGATGGTAAGAGTATCGCGAAAGTTAATGATGTAAATCTTTAGTTATCCAAGCTATGGACAATGACAATGAAGTGTGAGAAATGTGTTCCTTGAAGTTCGCTTAGGGGGTTTTATCTTTTTTATTTTTAACCTTTATTTCAATATTGTCTACTACTTATTTACATCCCTTGTTTATGTTGTTCTTGTGTCCATTTTATTTTGACTCGCTTTATTTAATTATATTTCGGCCTAAACTTCAAATTTCATTAAAAAATCGATTTCAGCTTCATGAATTTAAAATATATGGCTGTTCATTTTATAGTCAATCGTTTATTTATGTATGCTAATAATGACAGTGTATCGGTTATTGTTAATCGCTAAACATTTTTCATATTGAGCTTTAATACTTTAAGCGGTTCTGTAGCTGTTCCTGTTCCAAAAATCCATTTAAATGCCATCAGTTATTTTAGTTTTGTCTGCTTCTGATGCTTACTTAGTTTTGGTTTATTATTTCCCATAAACAAATTGAATACTACGGAAGAAGTGCTAACAATTAAATATATATAATAATAATAATGTAAACTGAACTAATTGCAAGGACTCTTCTTTGTGTAGCTGGAGGCTGTTATTGTTAGACTTTGACTTTGACCTTTCTCTTGTCCTATAATCTAATATGATTTTATTTTTTTGTAGTTTTGTATTGGTTTTATTTTGGTATCATTATCGGTATCGGGTTTAGCAATCTTTCTTTAAATTAAATTAGATTTGTTTTTATGTATGTATTTATAAACTATATACAATTGCATTGGATATCCGACAAAATTATGCATTTCGCCCAATGCTTCGAGATTCTTCCTGGGTACGAGTAGATCTCTTAAATATACACCCTGCGCGGTGATGTCCACATTATTTGTTGTTAAATATAGTCAAACAGTCCTGTAAAATAAAAGACAATTCAGATTAGTGCGCATTTCCTCATTAGTTTTTCTTAAGTTATCATTTTAATGATTTAAAAAGTGGAACTGAGAAGGACATTTAAAGAAATTATAATATATTGTGACTTACTTCATTTAATGCTCTGCAAATATCCATAAAATCACTTAATTAAGTGCAGATTATTGTGCTCAAGTCAATTATATAGTTGGTTGTTTTGTTTGTTGCTTTCGTTCTTTCACCCGGAACCGGAACCAGTTTTGCTTGCTTGTCGTTGTTGTTGGTTAAAGAGTGGAGTCGTCCTTAAACGAACCACTCGTCCTTTTGGGCAGCACCGACAGCGGCATTGGCATTCGGATGATTGCCAGCTGCGACAGCGATGTTCGTCTGGCTGAGTCCGGCGGAGTTTTGTGAAAGATCTTGACCTAATTGACGGAATTTGCCAAGCACCAAATGGGACGGACTTTGGTGGCCATCTTCAAGTAATTGTGTGGAATGCGGTGGTACCCGGATGGTCCCGCAGGGTGATGCCAGTTTCCCGAAACTGGCGGCAATTGTGTATGCTCCCTCGTCAGCGTGCCCCCCACGCCTCCGCCCATGCCCATGCCTCCGCCCATGCCCATGCCCACACCGTGATAATGCAGGTGCTTCGACGAACCATTCGTCTCCGCATTATGATGCACTGTAAGTTTAATAAATTATACACATTTATTTAGCGTCAACTAGAATAATGTTAAATTAGGATGCATGAAATCAACTAGCAATTAAAATAAATTATATATAAATAATAATTAAAAACTAAAGGAACGAAAAAAGTATCAAAATAAGTTGTTGAATGCTCAAGAGTTGACATAAGATGAGCAAGAAATAGCATTTGAAGGATATTTTTTTAAAATTTTGAAAAAATATATAAAAAATATATAAAAAAAAAATTTAATTTAAAAACTGAAAGGCAAAAATCAATAAATACAATTATCAAATAAATATTCAACAGATTTATAGAAGCTTATATAAATAATAAACTTAAATAAAAACCGATTAAAACAAAAAAAAAAAAGTTTAAATTTAGAATAAGCTGGGAACAGGAGAAAATAGAACTCACTCTGCAGGGCCGTGTTCTGGTTGGCGGCATTCTCATCCTGGCGTCGGCACACGCAGATCGCAATGGCCACAATGATGGCGCTGAGCACCAGGAGCACTCCAACGACAATCAACACGAACCAAGTCATGTCCACGCCAAACACTGTGCTAGTGGTTTCATCTGCGAACGGATTCCCCTTGGATATGATATTATAGCCACTTTGAATTTGGATTACTTACTCTGACACAGATTCTGGACAGATTCGTCGGAGTTGTCGCCACAATGGTTGACGCCATCGCACAACAGATCGGGATTTATGCAGAACTCGCGAGTGGCGCAGGTAAAGTCCTTGCAAGTGTGCTCTGAAAAGAAGTGGATTCGAATTGACATCAAGGATTCCATCTGTGGATAACATCTCCATCCTATACTCACTCGGATCCTTCACCGATGTTATGACCAACTTGAAACCGTTCGCATCTGTCCCCCATCCATCGGTCACGTATTTTAGCGTCACGAAATTCGTGCGTGTCAATATCGCGTTCACCGTGTTCTTCGTGTTTCGACAGGAGATGTCAATCTGAAAATTCAATCAAGTTCATTAAAACCGTATTCTTTCGCTTGTCAAAATATATATACTAGTATGTATTCTCTTTGAAAAGTATTTCTCCTATTTCATTCAAGTTCTTGTTAACTTATTTCATTCTATACGAATTGGTCTGTAAACTTTGGCCCCGCTTGATAAGCATAGGCCAGAGACAGAGAGAGCGAGAGAGAGCAACCCCCTTAGACTTTGTTAACAATATGTTATTGTTGCTTCTTCTTGGCAGCATTTGGCCAGCGGTGTTGCGACAGGCCACCTATGGCACCATCAAATTTGGCACCTACTACACACTCAAGAAGCTGGCCAACGAGCGCGGCCTGCTGACGGCTGACGATGGCAGCGAGCGTGTGTGGAGCAACATTATTTGTGCAGCCGGAGCGGGCGCTGTCTCATCGGCTATTGCCAATCCCACCGATGTGCTGAAAGTGCGCATGCAGGTCCACGGCAAGGGCACTGATCAAATGGGCCTCATCGGCTGCTTCAGGGAGATCTACAAATACGAGGGCGTGCGTGGTCTGTGGCGCGGCGTCGTTCCAACGGCGCAACGTGCGGTTGTCATTGCCTCCGTTGAGCTGCCAGTCTACGACTTTTGTAAGCTGCAGCTGATGAGCGCCTTTGGGGATCATGTGGCGAATCATTTTATGTATGACAGACTTATTTATGTTAGCAGAACAATGTATGATTCCATCTAATTTGTAATTCCTTTACAGTTCGAGTTTTATTGCCAGCCTGGGCAGTGCCGTTGCCTCGACACCCATTGATGTGATTCGGGTGAGTGTCATTTAAACCATCTCCATCTCCAGACTCTATTGTATTCTACATTATTTTATATTTCCCGCAGACGCGTCTGATGAACCAAAGGCATGTGACAATGCTAAACGGTGGCATGGCATCCGCTCAGAAATTCTATAGCGGAAGTCTCGATTGTGCGGTGCAGACCATACGCAACGAAGGTATCCTGGCGCTCTATAAGGGCTTCATACCCACGTGGGTGCGCATGGGCCCCTGGAACATAATATTCTTCATAACGTACGAGCAACTAAAGAAATATTAGCATCCTCTCGTTGGGAAATGGAAGGACATCAAGTACAAGGTGTATTCAGCATTTGAAACCAAAAATATCTATTTTAGAATACCTAGAAGACGGTTATAGTAGGAATGATAGTTGAAGTCTTTGAAATCGCGCCAGGGAGTTGACACTAAAGTGCCTCTAGCATGTTGGCTATTAAATAGCCAGTGGACAAAAGTGACAACAATTGAAATGATACATGTTGTTGCGCCTAATTTATAGTATTTGTATTTGACCTAAGGAATCCTAGACAAGTGGAATTGAGCCCATGTATTCCTCTAGTCCCCGAGACCTTATGCAAAAACTAGCATTTCTTTTTTCTCGTCTTAAACGCATTTTCCTTAAGAACAAAATGGGACAAAAATTAGTTTAATTTAGCTTTCATTTGGCTCATTTTTTTTTAGAGAGTTTAGTTTGAAATTGTATTACAATGCGCATTTCATTTATTCAAAATACAAAATCTGTGCTGTAAATATGTACATTAAGAAATATATAAGAACATGCATGTATCATATACCATATATCTTATATATGTACTTTTAAATAAATATACCATTGGAAATCCCATTCAGTTAATTAAATCTCTTACAAACACAAGTAAGTCCAATTGGATAGTATTATTTGTGGGTAAACTTAAATACTGATCGAAATACTAGAATTCGCTAGCCGATAGCCGAAGAGGCGATTACAGTTTATCGAAAGTTTGAATTAAAGCGGGTAAATTATTTTGTATACGTATACCCTCACATCACAAATTAAATTTATTAATGCACATTAAATTTAGTTGATAAGTTATGTGTTAATTTAATTGACTTAAGGATAGGTCCAGTTTATTCTCTTATTATTCCCTTTCCAGCAAATCCAAAAAAACGATTGACAATTCATTTATATCCTGTACTATTTCTGAACTCACTTTTGAAACCAAAAAGACTTTGAATGAATAATAATTCGAAATAATAGCTGTGCTTAAGGGAAATATGGTTGTTTATTGGTTCGTTTTGAGATAGGAGACATATAAATCTATATATATAAAACTCTTTGTCCTGACTCACTGATTGACTCACTGACTCACTGACTGACTCACTGACTCACTGACTGACTGAGAATCAACGTGGAGCCCAAACGGTAAAAGATAGAAAGCTGAAATTTTCACACAACATAGGTAAGATAATTTCATCGTGCAATAAGACGGCGTTTTGCGAAATTCGACCTGTAAAGGGGTCAAAATCAAGGTCAAAGGTCACAGAATTGCTTAGTATGAAAAACTTTTTTGTTTCTGAAGATATCTGAACCAAACTCACAGATTGTATGTTTTGAACTGTCCTTTACATTCTGGCCAAATTTGGTCAAAGTCGGGTTACTATATCATATAGCTGCCATAGGAACAATCGGATGCAAAATAACCTTTAGTATGAAAAACTTTTTTGTTTCTTAAGATATCTGAACCAAACTCACAGATTGTATGTATTGGACTGTCCTTTACATTCTAGCCAAATTTGGTCAAAGTCGGGTTACTATATCATATAGCTGCCATAGGAACAATCGGATGCAAAATAACCTTTAGTATGAAAAACTTTTTTGTTTCTTAAGATATCTGAACCAAACTCACAGATTGTATGTTTTGAACTGTCCTTTACATTCTGGCCAAATTTGGTCAAAGTCGGGTTACTATATCATATAGCTGCCATAGGAACAATCGGATGCAAAATAACCTTTAGTATGAAAAACTTTTTTGTTTCATAAGATATCTCAACCAAACTCACAGAGTGTATGTTTGGGACTGTTTCTTACATCCTGACCAAATTTGGTCAAAGTCGGATGAGTATATCAAATAGCTGCCATAGGAACAATCGGATGCAAATTATTTTTTTAGAACCAAAAATTCTGTTGTTGTATAAGATATCCTAACAAAACTCATAGATTAGCTCTTCTTGCTAAATTTTGACATTTTCCCCAAATTTAGCGTTTTTCCGCCAAATTTAGCCTTTTCCCGCCAAATTTAGCCTTTTCCCGCTAAATCTGGATTTTTCCAGCTGAATCGATAAATCTTTCTTTAACCTAATTTCAATTACCGGGGAAAAACATTAATACACTAAAGTTAAATATTTGCGTTTTTCGTCAAAAAATGCTATATTATATAAATTTGTTAAACCGGACTACTAAAGATGTTCTTTTTAATTTTGCGAGCGCAGCGAGCTGGGGGTTGGCGAGCGAAGCGAGCAGTATTAATTTGTTAAACCGGACAACAAAAGAAAATCTTTTCAATTTTGCGAGCGAAGCGAGCGGGGGTTGGCGAGCGAAGCCCCCTAGTATCAATATAAATAAGTAAATGTACATATATAAATGAAAAATACGAGTGTATGAACTTTTGAAACCAAAAAGACTTTGAATGAATAATAATTCGAAATAATAGCTGTGCTTAAGGGAAATATGGTTGTTTATTGGTTCGTTTTGAGATAGGAGACATATAAATCTATATATATAAAACTCTTTGTCCTGACTCACTGATTGACTCACTGACTCACTGACTGACTCACTGACTCACTGACTGACTGAGAATCAACGTGGAGCCCAAACGGTAAAAGATAGAAAGCTGAAATTTTCACACAACATAGGTAAGATAATTTCATCGTGCAATAAGACGGCGTTTTGCGAAATTCGACCTGTAAAGGGGTCAAAATCAAGGTCAAAGGTCACAGAATTGCTTAGTATGAAAAACTTTTTTGTTTCTGAAGATATCTGAACCAAACTCACAGATTGTATGTTTTGAACTGTCCTTTACATTCTGGCCAAATTTGGTCAAAGTCGGGTTACTATATCATATAGCTGCCATAGGAACAATCGGATGCAAAATAACCTTTAGTATGAAAAACTTTTTTGTTTCTTAAGATATCTGAACCAAACTCACAGATTGTATGTATTGGACTGTCCTTTACATTCTAGCCAAATTTGGTCAAAGTCGGGTTACTATATCATATAGCTGCCATAGGAACAATCGGATGCAAAATAACCTTTAGTATGAAAAACTTTTTTGTTTCTTAAGATATCTGAACCAAACTCACAGATTGTATGTTTTGAACTGTCCTTTACATTCTGGCCAAATTTGGTCAAAGTCGGGTTACTATATCATATAGCTGCCATAGGAACAATCGGATGCAAAATAACCTTTAGTATGAAAAACTTTTTTGTTTCATAAGATATCTCAACCAAACTCACAGAGTGTATGTTTGGGACTGTTTCTTACATCCTGACCAAATTTGGTCAAAGTCGGATGAGTATATCAAATAGCTGCCATAGGAACAATCGGATGCAAATTATTTTTTTAGAACCAAAAATTCTGTTGTTGTATAAGATATCCTAACAAAACTCATAGATTAGCTCTTCTTGCTAAATTTTGACATTTTCCCCAAATTTAGCGTTTTTCCGCCAAATTTAGCCTTTTCCCGCCAAATTTAGCCTTTTCCCGCTAAATCTGGATTTTTCCAGCTGAATCGATAAATCTTTCTTTAACCTAATTTCAATTACCGGGGAAAAACATTAATACACTAAAGTTAAATATTTGCGTTTTTCGTCAAAAAATGCTATATTATATAAATTTGTTAAACCGGACTACTAAAGATGTTCTTTTTAATTTTGCGAGCGCAGCGAGCTGGGGGTTGGCGAGCGAAGCGAGCAGTATTAATTTGTTAAACCGGACAACAAAAGAAAATCTTTTCAATTTTGCGAGCGAAGCGAGCGGGGGTTGGCGAGCGAAGCCCCCTAGTATCAATATAAATAAGTATATGTACATATATAAATGAAAAATACGAGTGTATGAACGTGAAATCAATTGCAATTGCGAGTAACGCTATATTCCTGAAATCATTTTGTAAAATGAAAAATGATTGTAAATTTATTGCATTGTGATTAACACAATCTCGCCAATATACAGTTTGTCAAGTAATTCTTTGCAAACCCCTGAATATGTAATATTTTGACTTTAAATAAGAAAATAATAGCTTATTATATATTTGGAAAGGTCTTTTAATTTTCGTTCGAATGATGCTAAAATTTCCTTAACCCATTGAGTACCCGTGGAATATTTTGAATTTTTGCAAAAGTCTACTTTTTCAACTTTTTTCTAAAAATTCTAAAAAATACTAGCAAAAATATTTTTGAAAATTTTTTTTTTGCAATTACTCTTAGAATTGTTCCAAAAATTTTTTTGCATCAAAATATTTTTTGTGAAAAATCGAGGAAAAAAGTTGAAAAAGTAGACTTTTGCAAAAATTCAAAATATTCCACGGGTACTCAATGGGTTAAGAAAATTTTTGCATCATTCGAAGGAAAATTAAATGACCTTTCCAAATATATATAAGCTATTATTTTCTTATTTAAAGTAAAAATATTACATTTTTAAGGGTTTGCAAAGAATTACTTGACAAACTGTATATTGGCGAGATTGTGTTAATCACAATGCAATAAATTTACAACCATTTTTCATTTTACAAAATGATTTCAGGAATATAGCGTTACTCGCAATTGCAATTGATTTCACGTTCATACACTCATATTTTTCATTTATATATGTACATATGGGCATTTCCATACTCGCGCACGGGACATTCGTACACATTCAAAGTAAAAAAACGGTAAAAAGGAAACGGTTTTTTTTTCTGATGAAGGGCTTAACATATAGCATTTGATTAGCTCTTTCATTGGTGCAAAGATTGATTTTGGGTAATTTTTCATTTTGAAGATAATAGAAAAATTCAAGTGATTCGCACGGGACACAAAACGGAAGTGACTTGTGAGGTCATCCAATTCAAACGTCAATTTCAGCGAATCCAGAGGCAATATTTTAATGCAACTTATTTTTAACTCTTGTGCATTGATGCCTCTTAAAAATGGTTATGATTTTTTTCAAAGATGACTTGCACTTTTTTTAAATTCAATTTGACGTAAATTCGCACGGGACATCTCGCACGGGACATTTTTTACCATCACTATTTTTATGTTGTTTCTGTTTCTCTATTTTAAATTATATTTCGAAATCAGCTCGAAATACTTTATTAAATTAAACTTTCAATATATTTCTTTTAATTAAAATGGTTTATGTTACAATCTTACTGTCCTACTTAGTGAAATCGTTAATATACAAGCGGTCCATTTTGAAAGTAAATTTTCAGGAAAATGGGCAAAAATAAAGAAAAATTGAATTTATTCCAATGTAGAATCTCTAAGTTCATAATATTGAATTTCTTCTAGTGCATATTGCTTAAATAAATAACTTGAATACATTTTTGGAAGTTTTTGATAAATTTTACTTTTTTATGTGTTTCCTATCTCAAAAAGAATCAATAAACAACCATAAAAGCCACTGATAACATTTATCAGCTTTCTTAGCTTGATAATCAACCATTAGTCACATTTTTTACTTGATGAATAATCCTTGCTGCCTACATTCTGGCCAAATTTGGTCAAAATCGGGTTACTATATCATATCTTATAAAAAAAACCTCTTTACGAGGTAAAAGTCTAGTGACGAAAACAGTTATATGCCCCAAAATTTCTGATATCCAATTTTGTGACGAATAATATTAAGTTTGACATAAAAATTATTTTAAAAAAAATTTTGGTACTCGGCACATTGCGCCAAAATGTCTCAATTTTTCATACCAAATAAAACTCAATGTTTTGCGCAGTGCCAAATGCAAAATTTTTTTTTAAAATAATTTTTATGTCAAACTTAATATTATTCGTCACAAAATTGGATATCAGAAATTTTGGGGCATATAACTGTTTTCGTCACTAGACTTTTACCTCGTAAAGAGGTTTTTTTTATAAGATATCAGAAATTTCTGAATAAGATATCAGAAATTTTGAAATTTTATTCTATCAACTTTGTTTATTTTTTGTACAAGCTAAAACAAACTGTCTGCCAACACTGGTTCCCTTAAAACACACATGCCAAGCGCAAAAGCTAGTAGCACTCTCAAACTCTGGCTGCTATGACACTTTGCTGCTGCTGTATGCATGCTACTGCATATGTACATGCAGAAGTGTAAAGGTAAAAGGTATATTCAGTTAACAGGTAATATCTTGCCCAAACGAAATTTGACGGCTATGTGTTATATGTCAAAAACGCGAAATTGAATTGCTACAACAAATAACATACAGTCGAACTTCCCTAACTCGAATCACCATTATCCAAAGAAAAGGTTCGAGTTAGGGAAATATTCGAGTTATAGAGTTCTTTTTCCTAAGATTATTAATTTTACTGCCACTCATTTAATTCGAGTTACAGAGAAATTCGAGTTAGAGAAGGTCGAGTTAGGAAAGTTCAACTGTATTTAAAACTTATTTGAAACGTAGATTTTTCTTAAATCGCCGAAATGTGGGGAGAAAAAACCTTATTTCACCTGAAGCTTTTTACCTGTGTTTTAAGCAAAAAAGTTTACAGCTAGGCTTAAAGCCCTTCAAAATACATTTCCAACGATATATAGATCACATCTGTAGCTTCTATTGTTTGGATGCTGTGGCTTTTGGCGATTTACATGTACATTAACATACTGCATATGTACATGCAGTAGTGTAAAGGTAAAAGGTATATTCAGTTAATAAGTAATATCTTCCAAACCCATCTGTAAAATTTTTTGTGTCATATATCAAAAAACGCGAAATTTTACACACTACACTACACACAAACATATTGAAAGCTAAAAAAAATCGTTAGCGTCGTTTTCTCAAAAACCGCCAAAATCTGGGACAAAATATCTTATTTCACCTGTTGATTTTTACCTATGCACTTTAGAAAAAAAGTTTGAAGGTTTGCCTAAAAGCCCTTCAAAATACCTTTCCAACAATACATAGATCACGTCTGTAGCTCATATCGTTTGGATGCTATAGGGGTTTTAATTTTAACGGTTTTTAGCGATTTCCCGCTAAACTAGCTTTTTTTCGAAAAAGTCGTAGAACAAACGTTTCTAGATTTTTGATCGGGAACAAGTCCTCATTCAAACTTTTAAGCTAAATTTACGATTTGATCCAAACAAACAGACAAACAAACAGACTGACTTTTCATCTCGTTTTGAGAAGGGCACCAAAAATTTCAAAATTAATTATCTTTCGAACCAGTTGTCCGATTTCGATGATCGAGGTGTCATTCGACGCATATTTTTAATGAAAATTGTAAAAAATTCAAAGAAAATTCAAAAAGGCTCCAACGGCCCCATTAGCTCCAATAATTTAAATTTTTCCCCTCCCACTTACACCTGTTTATCTCACGAACCAGGGGAGTTTCTAAAAGTCTTAGTATGCACATTTGTAAGTTAAGTTAATACCTTTCGATCGGTATATAACTCGACCTGATCGGACAGTCATAGCAAATTTTCCATTCTTCCTGTGTATATATATACATATATACATATAGCATATGCTAGTCGCCTTCGCACCCTTCGTGCTGCTTTCGTCACTAGCGCGGACTGCCGTCCGCAGTGATAGCTGCCATAGGAACAATCGGATGCAAAATAACCTTTAGTATGAAAAACTTTTTTGTTTCTTAAGATATCTGAACCAAACTCACAGATTGTATGTTTTGGACTGTCTCTTACATCCTGACCAAATTTGGTCAAAGCCGGGTTACTATATCATATAGCTGCCATAGGAACAATCGGATGCAAAATAACCTTTAGTATGAAAAACTTTTTTGTTTCTGAAGATATCTGAACCAAACTCACAGATTGTATGTTTTGGACTGTCTCTTACATCCTGACCAAATTTGGTCAAAGCCGGGTTACTATATCATATAGCTGCCATAGGAACAATCGGATGCAAAATAACCTTTAGTATGAAAAACTTTTTTGTTTCTTAAGATATCTCAACCAAACTCATAGATTGTATGTTTGGGACTGCCTCTTACATCCTGACCAAATTTGGTCAAAGTCGGATGACTATATCATATAGCTGCCTTTGGAACAATCGGATGCAAAATAACCTTTAGTATGAAAAACTTTTTCGTTTCTTAAGATATCTCTACCAAACTCACAGATTGTATGTTTGGGACTGTTTCTTACATCCTGACCAAATTTGGTCAAAGTCGGATGAGTATATCAAATAGCTGCCATAGGAACAATCCTAACAAAACTCATAGATTAGCTCTTCTTGCTAAATTTTGACATTTTCCCCAAATTTAGCGTTTTTCCGCCAAATTTAGCTTTTTCCCGCCAAATTTAGCCTTTTCCCGCTAAATCTGGATTTTTCCAGCTGAATCGATAAATCTTTCTTTAACCTAATTTCAATTACCGGGGAAAAACATTAAAACACTAAAGTTAAATATTTGCGTTTTTCGTCAAAAAATGCTATATTATATAAATTTGTTAAACCGGACTACTAAAGATGTTCTTTTTAATTTTGCGAGCGCAGCGAGCTGGGGGTTGGCGATCGAAGCGAGCAGTATTAATTTGTTAAACCGGACAACAAAAGAAAATCTTTTCAATTTTGCGAGCGAAGCGAGCGGGGGTTGGCGAGCGAAGCCCCCTAGTATCAATATAAATAAGTATATGTACATATATAAATGAAAAATATGAGTGTATGAACGTGAAATCAATTGCAATTGCGAGTAACGCTATATTCCTGAAATCATTTTGTAAAATGAAAAATGGTTGTAAATTTATTGCATTGTGATTAACACAATCTCGCCAATATACAGTTTGTCAAGTAATTCTTTGCAAACCCCTGAATATGTAATATTTTGACTTTAAATAAGAAAATAATAGCTTATTATATATTTGGAAAGGTCTTTTAATTTTCGTTCGAATGATGCTAAAATTTCCTTAACCCATTGAGTACCCGTGGAATATTTTGAATTTTTGCAAAAGTCTACTTTTTCAACTTTTTTCTAAAAATTCTAAAAAATACTAGCAAAAATATTTTTGAAAATTTTTTTTTTGCAATTACTCTTAGAATTGTTCCAAAAATTTTTTTGCATCAAAATATTTTTTGTGAAAAATCGAGGAAAAAAGTTGAAAAAGTAGACTTTTGCAAAAATTCAAAATATTCCACGGGTACTCAATGGGTTAAGAAAATTTTTGCATCATTCGAACGAAAATTAAATGACCTTTCCAAATATATATAAGCTATTATTTTCTTATTTAAAGTAAAAATATTACATTTTTAAGGGTTTGCAAAGAATTACTTGACAAACTGTATATTGGCGAGATTGTGTTAATCACAATGCAATAAATTTACAACCATTTTTCATTTTACAAAATGATTTCAGGAATATAGCGTTACTCGCAATTGCAATTGATTTCACGTTCATACACTCATATTTTTCATTTATATATGTACATATGGGCATTTCCATACTCGCGCACGGGACATTCGTACACATTCAAAGTAAAAAAAACGGTAAAAAGGAAACGGTTTTTTTTTCTGATGAAGGGCTTAACATATAGCATTTGATTAGCTCTTTCATTGGTGCAAAGATTGATTTTGGGTAATTTTTCATTTTGAAGATAATAGAAAAATTCAAGTGATTCGCACGGGACACAAAACGGAAGTGACTTGTGAGGTCATCCAATTCAAACGCCAATTTCAGCGAATCCAGAGGCAATATTTTAATGCAACTTATTTTTAACTCTTGTGCATTGATGCCTCTTAAAAATGGTTATGATTTTTTTCAAAGATGACTTGCACTTTTTTTAAATTCAATTTGACGTAAATTCGCACGGGACATCGCGCACGGGACATTTTTTACCATCACTATTTTTATGTTGTTTCTGTTTCTCTATTTTAAATTATATTTCGAAAACAGCTCGAAATACTTTATTAAATTAAACTTTCAATATATTTCTTTTAATTAAAATGGTTTATGTTACAATCTTACTGTCCTACTTAGTGAAATCGTTAATATACAAGCGGTCCATTTTGAAAGTAAATTTTCAGAAAAATGGGCAAAAATAAAGAAAAATTGAATTTATTCCAATGTAGAATCTCTAAGTTCATAATATTGAATTTCTTCTAGTGCATATTGCTTAAAAAAATAACTTGAATGCATTTTTGGAAGTTTTTGATAAATTTTACTTTTTTATGTGTTTCCTATCTCAAAAAGAATCAATAAACAACCATAAAAGCCACTGATAACATTTATCAGCTTTCTTAGCTTGATAATCAACCATTAGTCACATTTTTTACTTGATGAATAACCCTTGTTGCCTACAATCAAAAATGGGGGCCATACATTATTTCGATTTAAGCTCTGGAAGTGGTTGCATCATGGAACTGGAAGTGCAGTTATCCCAAGCGTTGGCAAACCGAGATGCGACTCGTTTCGAAGATCTTTTGAAAGCCAAAGCCAATGCCAATAAGCCGGATGGCAATGGGATAACGATCTTTGAGAAGACGCTGGTCACCGCTGGCTGTGGAAAGTTCATCCAACTCTGTCTTCAATACGGATGCAAAGCGAACTATGTAAGGCGGATTAATCTGTAAAACAGTCTCAACAAAAATGACATTTTTGAAATTGCAGTTGAATGAGAAGCAAGGAAAAGCAGCAATTAATTTTGCAAGCGATTCAAGACACAGTGAAAATATTAAAATACTGCTGGATAATCACTCCATCCAGGTGGATAACAAATTTAATGGGTTGACGCCACTCAACTCGTTGGCCAAAAACTTGAGTGCACAGAATGCCGACGAGGTCAAGAAATGCATGAAACTGCTGCTTTGCTACGGAGCCTCACCGAATATTCTCGATGATAATCATTATAGTCCCTTGCGATATGTGCTGTACAAACGTAATCTGGAATCGAACAAGCAGGGGGAGATTATTGAGTTGTTTGTGCAACAACCTGACATCGTCATAGATGATAAGCTGCGCCTTGAACTGCTGAAAAGATATCCCGATTTGGTGGTCAAGCCGAATTCGAATTCAAACTCGAACCTGAATTCGAACTCGAACCCGAGTGAAGTTGACAGCAGTAAAATGCTAGTGGAGTGCATCCGGAGTGGCAACCATCAACGATTCGATCAACTGCTGACTGATCAGTTCGATGTCAATGGGAAACCGCAAGGATTTGATAAAACTTATGTGGAGATTGCGAATTCATTTGGCAACTGGTATTGTTGTGTTCTATATTAGAAATTAGTTCTCTTTTCCATTCTCAATGTCCCAATTAATCCCATATAAACTATCAAAAAATGATTGTTCGTTAACATATAATATATTCTCATTTCATACAGGTATGCTCTCCAGAAGCTGCTAAAGCACAAGGACTTAAAGTTACACAGCAACAACAACAACTTGGAATTGCTCCATCAAACCATCGGCAGATTGGCAGATGAGCGGCCATTGAATGACTTTAGCGACTATAAGAAGTGCTTTGAGTTGATCCTGGCCAGTGGGCGTGTGGACGTGAATGAGAGGGACCAAAGTGATAGGACTCCATTATACTATGCCATAGCATTTAACGTCGAGTTCTGTGTGAGGGAGCTGCTGCGTCATGGAGCCTATCTGGGCATCAGAAGCCACTTCAACGAACTGGCCATAGATGGCATCGATCCGGGGCTGTTGGAGGAGCATTTCGATGATTGCATTACCTCGGAGGGTACGACTCGTGCCGATAAGAACTTTAAGATCATTCTCAGCTATAAGAACTTGAAGTTGCCCCACAATACTCGTACTACGAGGCTGAGCGAAATGGAACCCATTTGTGCCATTGCCAAATCGAAGGATCTGCGTCATCTTCTCACACATCCGCTTATAACGACGCTGATAACGCTCAAGTGGCAGAGTATTTCTACATTATTTTATGTTTACACTGTGGTCTCAGCACTATTCAGCATTTCCCTGGTACTAAACATACTGTCGATGTTTTCGCACGATGTTATACCTAATATTCTGGCATCACTCCTTATGATACTCTCCTGGATGAGTATTGGATATATTACAATCGTCGATGTGGTTATTAAGACTTACCTCACAGGACGCACGTGGTCAAATATTCGCAGTCTTATTTTGAACGTCGTTCTCATTTTATTGTCAGTAATCAGCAACATAATGAGCAATCCTGAGGACTATAATAGCCGTGTCTTCGCAGCGTTTACCATTTTATTAATTGCAGTTAAACTTACCCGACTCGTAGGATCGCTGCCCATATGCTCCCTATCGATGTATGTGCTGATGCTTCGCGAGGTCAGCTATACCTTCCTAAGGAGCTGCATTCCTTATTCCATTCTGGTGACTTGTTTCGGCCTGTCCTTTTACATACTTAACTTTCATAAGTTGTCTGAGAAGTCCATTTCGGAAGCCATTATGAGGACTATCTCAATGTCGACGGGTGAATTCAATGAAAACGAAATTGGATTCAAGGAAATGTTCTTTGATCGATTGATCTTCGTAATTTTTGTAATTTATATATCAATCGTGCTCATGAATCTGCTCTCGGCTTTGGCTTTCAGTGATACTCAGGTGGGTATAGCCATACAATTTTTTTGTTTTAATTATCATCTATTAATCCTTATTTTATTGCAGGCTATCCGAGCTTCAGCTGAAGTGAATAGCCTCACCAACATTGTCAATTTGTTGAGCTGCTACAACGAAGTACATCTAACAAAATCATGGGTGAAATTTGGCAACGTTGCAAGCTTACCAGAGTTTGTATTCACCTTTCCCAATAACAAACATACTCATGCCGATGCTATGAATTCTCGCGAGGAGAATCCTTTAATTAATACCAATGCGACAGAGTTTGAACTAACAACAAAACAAGATAATCAAAATAATATCAATATACCAGAGGATCAGTTTATTATGCAACTAAGCAACAAGACAATCCGAAGTTGTCTCCGACTGATAGATCGGAAATCAAAAATTACGATTGCCAGAAGACTGGAAAATATAGAACACATATTATTTATGCGATTACCAGAACACTGAGAAGTAAAGAAAATATTTTCGTTTGCTAATATTGATTAATATGTTATTATTTAATATTCCATCGTTTTCTATCTCTGATATCGACGGCATCGATTAATATCTGTGCGATAACTTTAAATCATGTTCGTCTCCTTTCGATGCAGTATTGGCAGATTAGCTTATTTCAGGCTAGATCTAGCATATTTAAAAATAGAATAGCTTATAAAATTTACAAATAGCTTATATCCATAAATCCATAACAACAAAAATATGTTAAATATATTAAAAAACGATAGATATTTTAGTGAGGTAGAAAATGATGAAATAGATAATTTGTTAACTAATTAGATTTAAAAACGTAATCATTTTGTGTTTTTTTTTTTGCTATTGGATGATTTTCAATACATTTTTTTATTTTTATCTTATTTTAGCTTTTTTTCACTCAGAATTTAACTTTTGCTGACACTCAACACTGATGGCAATACCAACTATCCCTACTAGAGATGGGCACGGGCCTCCTTCTTAAGGAAATAAATCTTTCTGGCCCGGTCAAATTTTTAAGAAGCCCGGCCCGAAACAACTATATACAATTATTTTTTAAATTAATTTTTTTTGTTCATAATTTTTTAATGTCAAACAAAGTGTTTTTTTTTTATTCAAAAGTTACATAATTTTATGCTCACTAGTAGCTGAGCTCACAGGAACGGCCAAAACTTTTCTTGCCAACATCTGCAACAACTTGAGCTCATTTGCATTTTTCCAAAATCCCAAGATTGGTGCTTCGCAGGCAACAGATGTGGCCATTATAATTCTATTTCAGTATTTACTACATTTTTTTGCAGCCTTAATAATAAATAAATATTTTATTAATCGATATGAAAAATTTACTTTTCGGGCCTACCGCGCTTCGGGCTTTTTGCTTAGGCCCGGGCCCGCACGAAAAAAGCCCGTTTTCGATTTTCATGCACGAAGCCCGGTGATTTTTTGAAGAGGCGCGCGGGACACGAAGCCCGGCCCGGCCCGTGCCCATCTCTAATCCCTACTCAAAGTAACGGCACTTGTTGTCTGTCATTGTAAATTACGTATTTGAAATGGATTTTGTGACTGCAATTTCGACGGGCGCTACCGTAAAGGTGAATCAAATGTTTCTACTATGGCAAATGAGTAATTGCAATTGTTTTTAGTACACGACGGAGGAGTATGCGTACAGTTTCATAGAGACAGTCGCACACAATCCACACAATTGGCTGGGCCGAGTGTCGCATTACTTTGTGGGGCAATGCTTTCGAGTGCTGGGACTCAACTTTACAGTGAGCGTTGAGGCGTTTGAGAAAACCCATGTCCATCCATATCGGGAAGATAATCTGACCTATATATTTAATGCCGTGCCGTTTGTGCTGCAAGGCGTCGAATTGTTTCTGGACCAGTTGCCGCCTCTGTTGTCCTATTATGGCGGCGAGGCATTGAAGGATATGCCTAAAACACGCCTGGGCAAGGAATTCTACGAGCTGACGCAACCTGTGCCCTGTTACTTGCGCGTCGTAAACGTCTGGGCGGAAGTGGCGAGCAGCATCATTTACAACGGACAGGCCACTGCGATTGAGTGGTACTTGTTTGAGCCGCTGGCCCGACTGTCGTTCGGCATGCTTCGTGGGGTGGTCAAACTGCTGCCGACCGCCGACTCGGCCGACAAAATGCTAAAGGCGACTTGCCTTAAACTCGCCGTTCTGTCACGTTATTGCATATTGTGAGTGAAAGATCCTCTGCATACGTATTTATGTACATCTCTTTTTCGAAGCACAGCTATGAGGAGACCTTTGACTTGATGCTGACGCCCATGCTGGACATATTTGAGCAGCACTTCCAGCTCTTTGGCGAAACATACGCCCTATCGTTTGTCTACAACGCCTTCAGTTGCGAGGCAAGCTGCCAAATAATATCTACGGGCATCAGCGTATTGACTCATTTCTTTTTAGATGTCTAACAACGCCGGTTATATACAGCTGTACAAATTTCTGGAGAAGATGTTGGACAAATTTGGTGAAGGACAGCAGCGCGATTCAAATGGAACTCTGTATTTACGTCTGTTTACCAACGAACTGATCACCGACAAATATCTGGCCATTCAGTTTGAAACGCTTAAGCCGTCGAGCACGAATCCCCTGTTGCTTTCAACTCTCCAATATCTGCAGGCGCTGCAACGGTACGTCTGACATTGATTTCTTATTATCAGGGATTAAACCCGAAACGAATATCGGATTCAGTTACGCTTTCGGTTAAGTTCGCATTTAAATTTCCAGTTATCGGTTAAGCAAAATCTTTTAATCTTCTTTTTTGCAATAATATTGTAATAAAAATAATAATTAAAAATGCATTTATTTCTTAATCTTTCATTCACACATTATTTCACATATTCTTCAAATTGTTGTAGTTTCGTTACATTTTAACAATTTTAATATTTCAATCGACAAATTTGTTTTATTTTCGCTAAGAAAATTCGATCTTAAATATTAAAAATTAAACATAAGAAAATGAACATAAAAATTAAAAATATATTTGTTTTATGAATGAAAAACCGAAACTCACCCTTATAAATGAAACGGTTACTAAACGGTTATTTCGGTTTACAGAGTTTCGGTTTAAAGGTTTCGGTCAAATGAAAATTTTTATTTTTCGGTTACGGTTTTTACGGGCTGAAGGTTACGGTTTCGGTTAGGGTTTTAAATTCTGCTTATTATATTATATCTTCAGAGAGATTTCTGCACCTTTTCAGTAATCTGGTGAGCACGGAGGCCTTTCCAAGTCGCTTTCTCGAGCAAATTCTGCTGGTGTTGCTCAACGGATCGTCCACGGCAACTGTGTGCTCCTTGGCGGCTCAGCTCTATGTGACCTTGGCACGACGCCAATACAATGAGCAGGAAATTGTTGTGCATATTATAGAAACATTCCTGAAAACGCAGCACAGCTCACGCAGATGTGCCTCCTATGAGCAGGCGATATCCTTTTTACAGAACTACCTTAAAGATTTGATGCAACATTTTCCGGCACTGAAGAACTTTGACTATTACATGTTCGTGCTCAATGCGAGCAATGTACGGGATGAGCTCGTCCTATTCACTGCCCACAGTGTGTACGCAATGTTTGAACTCTACACGGAGCAGTATTCTCGCCAGGATACGGCGCGCCAGGAGATTCACAAGCTGCTCCACAATTGGCCACGTCTCATTGAACGCACCTCCCAGAAATCTTCGGCCCGGGCTGTACTCTTCTCCATTTACTTTAACATCGACTTAGATTCCCTCGCGCGGCACAATGTCGAGGTGAGTGGCTAACTTACTGAAATGAGTCTCATGGAAACTAACCGATTTGATTGCAGCTATTGTATCAATTGGAAACATTCTGCTTGAACATCTTTCTGTCCGACCAGACGTTGACTGAATCCGAGTTTTCATCGCTTTTCAGCAGCATTTGCAGATCCATTGCGGTGACTGGGAACGAGGATCTACTCGTGATGACCGCCCAGACCTTGCAGGATGAATACTCGGAGATATCCATGCAGTTGTTGTCACACGAACAGGACAGATCAGAGTCGGGTTCAGAAGAACTAATGCAGTCCTATGGGCACTGCGTGCGGCGTCTCTATGCGCTGCTCAAGGAGGACAAGCTGCGTGGCCATCAAGTGACCAATATGTACGAAACTCTGGCTAACCAGTTGATGACACCGCCGAAGATCACAAAGTCTCTAGGTAAGGTTCTCATTATATATGATCAAGTTTAATCATTAACATTGAAAAATGTCTTTAAAAATCTTTAAGCAATTATTACAATGTAATTTTTATAATATAACTCATAATGATTATGGTTCCTGGTATCCGCAGCTCTTTATGGGTATGAGAGCTTGGCCTTGATGCTAACACTGCTTCAACGCGAGCGAGATCAGCCGGAGGAAGCCGCGTTGCACGAGGCAAGGATTCTTGAATTGGCTCAACAGCTACACGACGTTTGCGTTCGCGATCTGAGCAACGTATCCGACAACTTGCCACAGGTCAAGTCGTTGTTTTGTGCCATTCTCGTGCTCCAGTTGGGACTGCATAATTGCGCGCCTTTGAATACGGCAACATATGATGTGCTGTTGAATCAAGTCTCCAATCCAGTGCTGGCGGATAAGGCACGCGCCAATACGCTCTCCTGCAGCTATGTGGAGGAGATGCACCTACTCTTCCGCCAGCTCCACAACCGAGTTCGGATGACATTGCCCAGCAACCGTATATGGAAACTCTTGCTGCAGTTTAAAATGGTAACGAAACGAAACAAACTGATGTATGATCTGTTTTTAATCCATTTAAATCGTTTGCAGATCACAAGACTTCCAGATTATATAAGTCCGGAGTTGAATCAACTGATTCCCGTCTTAATCAAGCAACACATTGACACCTATGCCCACTGTCTGCCCGTCATCCATCTGCACATATGCAACGAGTCCACGTCTAAAAAACGCGTCGAGGTCGCACTGGCCGCCCATCTGCAGCTGCTCCAGGAGCATGCTAGTGCCAAGGAGGCGTGGCTCCTTAGATTGCACGTCTTCAACGCCTCCCTAGAGATGTTGATCAAGAATCTGTCCGTACGTCACATGGAGACAAGTGCTCAACGTCGTCGCAATCATCTATTGCCACTGGAGCATTTGATGCCGTTGGTGTCCACACTGCGTCTGGAGAAATCCCATTTCATCAATATGTACGTAGTCCCTACTGTACGTGTATATATTTATAACGCTAATTGCAACTTCCTGTCGCTCAGCGCCCGCTTACTCTTCAGTCTCAAGGCAACCGCCCTTGGCGATCAAGATAAACAGCAAGTGGACAAGTTTTTGACACAAATCAGCGCTCATAAATATCGCTGTGAGGATGAGCATGTCAAGGCATTGACTCGTCAGCAGTCCTCCGGATTAAAGCCTCAACCGCCGGGCCCTTTGACCTTGTGGCAAACTGAAGTGTTTAGCAAAATAACCGACAACAGTTGTGAGCCATCGGAAATTCCTGTTGAGGATGCAAATGCAGTATGAATTACAAAATCTATTGGACATCATGAATTTCAGACAATCTTTTTAGTTTATTATGTTAATCATATATTTGTGGATTTAATATGAATTTATTAGTTTATTATTATGTTAACTATCTGGAAATTTCCGCTGTTTCATAAGTTGAATTTATTATTATGCTAATCAGTTTCCCAAATTTAAATATACAGTTTATCAAATCAGTCTCTGACAAAATCGGTTGACATTTCATCTTATTTTAATTTATTTCCGACTCTCTCTCAGTTTTTGGAAGTCATCATTTGTAGTGTGTGGTAATAATTCCAGAAATGTTCTACAAGTCGTAAGTGCGAAATAATATCACATTTGAAGGGGCATGCCACATAGTAACATTTGTTATTCCGATTCCAGTGAGATGAGAAAAAGAATGTCTTCCTACGCCGGATCTTGCACGGCCACTTCACTGACAATTGAAGGGGAACTGGCGGCGATATGTGATGCGGAGCGGTTGGAGCGCAAGTCTCTGGTGGCTTGGCGACGTCCCTGGATGACCTTAAAGTACAGCACCTTGGAGGCGTGTCTACTGTTGGTTAAACTGGGCTCACGTCTGTGGGATCGACGGCTATTGGGAGGACTCCTGATATTGGTAATTGTGCATTGTGTGCCGGGTCCCCATGCACCCTACATGCAAGTCTACTGGACGAGTCTTGGATTCGCCATTTATTGGTTGGGATTGGGGCTGCTATCGTCAGTGGGATTTGGCACTGGACTGCATACCTTCCTGTTGTATCTGGGACCACACATTGCCGCCGTTACCTTGGCTGCTTACGAGTGTCAGACCTTGGATTTTCCCACGCCACCCTATCCAGACCAGAAGGTTTGCCCCAAGGAGCCTTATGGGCGGCATGTGCCGACTGTGTGGCAGATCTTGGGCAAGGTGCGCATTGAATCTCTGTTGTGGGGCGTGGGCACCGCCCTAGGCGAGCTGCCGCCCTACTTTATGGCCAGGGCGGCACGGCTGTCCGGCAAGTGTGTGGAGGAGCGGCAGGAAATGGCGGAGCTTCAGCGACGCAGCGGAAATCTCAGTCTGTTCGAGAGGGGCAAGGTCCTTGTGGAGCGCGTCGTGTTGCGCATCGGCTTCCTTGGCATCCTCCTGTGCGCCAGTGTGCCGAATCCATTGTTTGACCTGGCCGGCGTTGCGTGTGGCCATTTTCTGGTGCCATTCTGGAAGTTCTTTGTGGCCACGCTGATTGGCAAGGCGTTCATCAAGGCCACCATACAGCAGCTGATCGTGGTGGTTGCCTTTAGCGAGGATCTGGTCACTCTTCTGGTCAATTCCCTTGGCCGCACTCCCTGGCTGGGTCCAAAACTGCAGCTTCCCATCCAGAATCTATTGACGTCCACCAAGCTACGTATGCATCGCAAAATTAAGGACGAATCCATCGGAGGACTCGGCCTAGTGGCCCATGGCTTCCAGCTCTTTGCTCTGATCGTTGTCGTCTACTTCGTGGTGTCCTTACTAAATGCCCTGGCCCAAAAATATTGCCAGCGTCTGCAGGACCTGAAGAGAGAGCAAAATGCTCAGGAAACCCAACTGGAAATTCGACCTACTGAGAACGAGATGCAACAAATGCAAGAAATCAGCGGCTGATTTTATCAACTCTTATATTTTCGTCTTATATTTTTTGCATATTAAGTGGATTGATTTATATAAATCCTACATTTCCGACTTATATTTTATTCAGCTCAAGAAGTGGACTCTTATATTTGATTTATATAAATCTCATATTTTCGTTTTATTTTTATTTTGGGATCAATTGAAAGGGATTTTTCATTTGAACAACTCTTATAATTGGCTTACAGTGGTGTCTGAAGATAATGAGACAACATCATTCCGGAGCATATACGAAATAAAACATGGTGATGAAATTTGTTGTATTCTTTATTTTTCATTATCATTAGTTTTTTTTTGTTTTGTTTTGTATTTGGGCTTCTGTTGTTATTCTCTTTTGTTGTTTTTGTTCTTGTTTAGTATCCATTGTACATTTACATTCAACAGCAATTTAACACAAAGCTAAGCATTGAATTAACGCAACCATTTTAATTATTATAATAATTAAGTGTTATTATCTGGGGATCGTAATTGATTGATTTGTTATGACATTTGACATTAGAAAATGTTTTCTCTATGAGTTGATGAGTGATGACTAAGGACTTCCAGCTAATTCAAATTCAACTCTTTTGAGTACCCGATCCGATTAAAAAAATGCCATACTTACATAAGTACATACATTCATATATTCAATGTGTTTGGGGGCTAAAACCCTATGCACATTCATAAGTACATACACTTCCTACGCCTACTTCTACAGCTAAATTTCATCTAACATTTGCACTACGATGATTTTCGAGTACGATTTTATGGCAGGGCCCCCTTTCTCTCTCTCCCGCCATTTTTAATTGCATTCCTACTCGGATGTCTGTCTGTATTCAGAGGGGATTTTAGTCGAGCTTATCGCTTGGTTCGGCATTACCTTAACATTCCTTAACAAAAATTAAACATTTTGTGAAAAATGCATAAGATATAATAATCAAATACTTATAAGAGTGCTAAGTATCTTGTTTCAGTTGGATGATTATGTTTAAGTTACGAGTACAACAATTTTACATTTCATATGCCTTTTCTGATTTCCCCATTTCTTTCGTCAAATAATGCGATTCTCTTTTTTCTTTTTTTTTTTTTGTAATAAGTATGTAAAATGACTTTAGTACTTATTGGGAGCGTTTTATTATAGAGTTTTTTAATATCTAAGTACATACATACATATACATATAAATATACGTAAAGTTTTTGCTAATTGCGGCAAAGTCTTTTCAATAGAAAGAGAGAGATAGATTTAGCGAGAGATTTAGAACAGATCAAGAAAGAGAAAATTTACAAATAAATTACAAATATTTTTGGGATTGCAATAGAAACATTCTTTCCAATCTTAACTCATTTTTTATAAGCATTTCGAAATTTTTTGTTTCGCACAATTTTAGCTAATTAGATTTCATTGTCTTTTCTTTATTTTTTTTTTGTATATTTTAGCTACATTTATATACGACACAATCGTTAAGATATATGTATCTTCACTTTTTCCTTTTATTTGTATCATGCTATATTATATTCCTGTAATGCATAAATAAGTTTCGGCATATGAAACAGTTTTATGTTGATTTTTAATTTATTTTCTAATCATTTATAAATAATTGAGATTAATTTGATATTACTTTAAGTATTTGTTGCTTTTGAGTTATTTTCGAGTTCTTTTTTTTTTGTTTCTTCTAAAATTTGACGCCTAATACAATATTTTGTTATAAAGTTTATAATTTCGGTTAAAAATTCATTTTGCCATAATACCATCCTTCTATAATTTACGATAAATATTTGTATGGATTTGTTTTTATAGCACTTTTTATGCTGTATGCCCAAACTTGATTGACCAAATAAAATAAAAGAGAACAAATAAAAAAAGAAAAGATATTAAATCATACACATTTTATATAATGGCTTATTTATGGTTTATAAGAACTTCTAGTTGTTGTTGGAACATATGTATTAACTTTTATTTTTATTGCAGATAATTTATTTTTATTAATCTTTACAAACGCCTAGACATATTGAATATTATAACTTTTATGCTATTTGATTTTTCAATTAAAGAAAACATTGCAATAAACGAAAACTTTCAGTTTTTTTGTGTATATTTTTTTGTTTATTTTCTCTCTCAGACTTGGCTTTATTTATGAACAAAAATGTAATCAACTGACTTTTGGAAGTTGTTTGAAAGACGCATCGTAAGAAGCGATTTATGTTTATTATTATTAGTCGTATTTATTAAGTATTTAACTTGACTTTTTAATGATAAGATTTTTTGTTGTTTTTATTAAAAAAATATTAACGGCGGGAATTACTACAATCGTTTTTGAAGCAGTTTAGTTTTCCTTTAGTTAATACAGTGTAAGTACATTTAATCGTATCCTTTCGATTTGTAGAAAAATCTTAGACTTTTAATTCGGTTCTTGATTGTAGAAAAATGTATGCGGACTACTTTTTCAGTAATTTTACTTTCAAAAATGCATTTTGTGTCGTTTTGTGTTGTAGTCAAAAAGAGCAAAAATGTGTGTGTTTCGTATTGTCCTTTAATGTCTCAGAAATTTGTCATTTAGCATTGGTTGTTGTTCCGTTTTTTTTAATTTTGGAATGGTTCGATGGTAAGAGTATCGTGAAAGTTAATGATGTAAATCTTAAGTTATCCAAGCTATGGACAATGACAATGAAGTGTGAGAAATGTGTTCCTTGAAGTTCGCTTAGGGGGTTTTATGTTTTGTATTTTTAACTTTTATTTCAATATTGTCTACTACTTATTTACATCCCTTGTTTATGTTGTTCTTGTGTCCATTTTATTTTTACTCGCTTTATTTAATTATATTTCGGCCTAAACTTCAAATTTCCTTTAAAAAATCGATTTCAGCTTCATGAATTTAAAATATATAGCTGTTCATTTTATAGTCAATCGTTTATTTATGTATGCTAATAATGACAGTGTATCGGTTATTGTTAGTCGCTAAACATTTTTCATATTGAGCTTTAATACTTTTAGCGGTTCTGTAGCTGTTCCTGTTCCAAAAATCCATTTAAATGCCATCAGTTATTTTAGTTTTGTCTGCTTCTGATGCTTACTTAGTTTTGGTTTATTATTTCCCATAAACAAATTGAATACTACGGAAGAAGTGCTAACAATTAAATATATATAATAATAATAATGTAAACTGAACTAATTGCAAGGACTCTTTTTTGTGTTGCTGGAGGCTGTTATTGTTAGACTTTGACTTTGACCTTTCTCTTGTCCTATAATCTAATATGCTTTTATTTTTTTGTAGTTTTGTATTGGTTTTATTTTGGTATCATTATCGGTATCGGGTTTAGCTATCTTTCTTTAAATTAAATTAGATTTGTTTTTATGTATGTATTTATAAACTATATACAATTGCATTGGATATCCGACAAAATTATGCATTTCGCCCAATGCTTCGAGATTCTTCCTGGGTACGAGTAGATCTCTTAAATATACACCCTGCGCGGTGATGTCCACATTATTTGTTGTTAAATATAGTCAAACAGTCCTGTAAAATAAAAGACAATTCAGATTAGTGCGCATTTCCTCATTAGTTTTTCTTAAGTTATCATTTTAATGATTTAAAAAGTGGAACTGAGAAGGGCATTTTCATAAATTAAAATATATTGTGACTTACTTCATTTAATGCTCTGCAAATATCCATAAAATCACTTAATTAAGTGCAGATTATTGTGCTCAAGTCAATTATATAGTTGGTTGTTTTGTTTGTTGCTTTCTTTCTTTCACCCGGAACCGGAACCAGTTTTGCTTGCTTGTCGTTGTTGTTGGCTAAAGAGTGGAGTCGTCCTTAAACGAACCACTCGTCCTTTTGGGCAGCACCGACAGCGGCATTGGCATTCGGATGATTGCCAGCTGCTACGGCGATGTTCGTCTGGCTGAGTCCGGCGGAGTTTTGTGAAAGATCTTGACCTAATTGACGGAATTTGCCAAGCACCAAATGGGACGGACTTTGGTGGCCATCTTCAAGTAATTGTGTGGAATGCGGTGGTACCCGGATGGTCCCGCAGGGTGATGCCAGTTTCCCGAAACTGGCGGCAATTGTGTATGCTCCCTCGTTAGCGTGCCCCCCACGCCTCCGCCCATGCCCATGCCTCCGCCCATGCCCATGCCCACACCGTGATAATGCAGGTGCTTCGACGAACCATTCGTCTCCGCATTATGATGCACTGTAAGGATGATAAATTATACACATTTATTTAGCGTCAACTAGAATAACGTTAAATTAGGATACATGAAATCAACTAGCAAATAAAATAAATTATATATAAATAATAATTAAAAACTAAAGGGACGAAATAAGTATGAAAATAAGTTTTTAAATGCTCAAGAGTTGACATAAGATGATCAAGAAACAGCATTTGAAGGACATTTTTTTAAAATTTTGAAAAAAATGTATATAAGCAAATAAAAAAATTTAATTTAAAAACTGAAAGACAAAAATCAATAAATACAATTTTCAAATAAATATTCAACAGAATTATAGAAGCTTATATAAAAAATAAACTTAAATATAAATATAACAAGAATTATGTTTTTTCTATTAAACCTAAATTAATTGTATTGAATATTTAACTGAAAGGGCTCAAATAAAAAACGATTAAAACAAATAAAAAAAAAGTTTAAATGTAGAATAAGCTGGGAACAGGAGGAAATGAAACTTACTCTGCAGGGCCGTGTTCTGGTTGGTGGCATTCTCATCCTGGCGTCGGCACACACAGATCGCAATGGCCACAATGATGGCGCTGAGCACCAGGAGCACTCCAACGACAATCAACACGAACCAAGTCATGTCCACGCCAAACACTGTGCTGGTGGTTTCATCTGCGAACACGGATTCCCCATGGATATGATATTATAGCCACTTTGAATTTGGATTACTTACTCTGGCACAGATTCTGGACAGATTCGTCGGAGTTGTCGCCACAATGGTTGACGCCATCGCACAACAGATCGGGATTTATGCAGAACTCGCGAGTGGCGCAGGTAAAGTCCTTGCAAGTGTGCTCTGGAAAGAAGTGGATTCAAATTGACATCAAGGATTCCATCTGTGGATAACATCTCCATCCTATACTCACTCGGATCCTTCACCGATGTTATGACCAACTTGAAACCGTTCGCATCTGTCCCCCATCCATCGGTCACGTATTTTAGCGTCACGAAATTCGTTCGTGTCAATATCGCGTTCACCGTGTTCTTCGTGTTTCGACAAGAGATGTCAATCTGAAAATTCAATCAAGTTCATTAAAACCGTATTCATTCGCTTGTCAAAATATATATATATGTATATATATGTATTCTCTTTGAAAAGTATTTCTCCTATTTCATTCAAGTTCTTGTTAACTTATTTGACCTAAAGCAACTTAATTTTCCCAACATTGTAGGTTTTCACAACATTGTAGATTTTGATTTTCTAAAACACTTTTTTTTTGGCTTGCCTCCTGCTCATTTCATAGAAGATTAACTCAATACCCTTTTTTTTATTAATGTATAAGTTAGAGTGGTCAATTGAAATGTAGACATTTAAGAAAAAATTACAAATGATTCCAAGTTTCGTTATTTGAAAATTTAAAATATTCACACATTTTGCCATTTTGGGATTGTCAATTGTGAAACATTTCTTCACCAAATTTTTAGAAGTTACCTATCAGCTTTACAATTCTCTCAGATAACAATTTAAAATCAAACAAATTTCGTCCATCTGTTGATTACGAATTGTGGAACGTCTTTGTGAATTCTATGTGACAGAATTGTGGAATATTCCCATCGCTTGCTTTTAGAAATATTCCTGCATTTCTTCCTCTTTCAGTGTGATACATTGGCCACGCCCCTTCTGAGTGCCCGTGGAGAACAATTTGAAGAATGGAAGTGTCGAGCTGTGAGCAGCTTGTTGGCAACGTCACAAAGACGAAGTGCAGCCCACGTGACGCAACCCCCTGGATGCTACATCAATGCCATCGTGGATGCCATCGCCCGCCCACATTTGCCACCTCCTCGGGGGCAACATCAGCTGACAGTGGCACGCTGCATTGGTTCCCGGAATGCTGCGGTTAACTACGCATATACGGGCCGTACTCCACTCTACCTGTCTACCTGTCTGCTGTCTCCCGTCTCCACTCCCAATCCCAGTCTCAGTCTCAGCCCCGTTTTGCAATCCCTTGCGGCAAGTGTCCGCATGCCACTGTGCAACAGTCGGAGCAGAACAGCAAAATGCTCAACGACATATCAAAAGGAATTTCAAGTTTTTCACAGTGTGAAATTATTTTCAAGATTTTCTTTGGAGTCAGTTGTCTAGTCATTAATAACTTCAGAAGAGATTTGAATCATTTTTAAGAAATGCAATTTGTTTATTTTATGGGAAATGACAACATCTGCACATGCATTAAAAAGTACGGAACAAAGCCGATTCATAAATTGCCTGCATTTTCAAATATATATGACTTTAAAGCAGCGCAATATTACTTTAAATTAATTAACGCTGCCAATATTACAATTATTTAGCTTCAGATTTGCAATTTTGGTACCACGGTTCAATTGCCACCTTGTCTGTCTTCACTGCCGATGATGATGATGATGATGATGATGATGATGATGATGATGATGATGATGATGATGATGATGATGATGATGATGATGATGATGATGATGATGATGATGATGATGATGATGATGATGATGGGCACTTGGATAATGATGATGTTGTCTGCCGTGGCACGTGCACGCTCTGTGTATAAATGTGTAATGTGGCAACTGCAACCCAAAACTTGCCACTGGGTTCATCAAAGTCCACACACACTCTCTCTCTCCCTCTCTGTATCTCCCCTTCTCTCTCTTCCTCTCTCCCCTTCTCTCTCTGTCCCTCTCTCTTTTCCTGCGCGTGTCATCGTTGAGGCCTTTGCTGCGGTTGCTTTTCTTGACACAACGCTCTGCTTTTTCGTTGCCGCTGCTCTTGGCGCTGCCGCTGTTGCTGCTACTGATCCTGATGCTGCAGCATGTGGCAGGAGGCAAGGAGGAAGTCTCAAAGTTGCACTGCTGCCTCTGCAGTTGGCCGGCATCTTCGACGTGCGGCGCTTTGTGGCATATTTTAATTTTGTTGCAGCCCAAAATCGCAAACTTTTCAACTAACTTCCGTTCTTCAACTTACCCCTTTGCTTTGTGTATGCTACACGCACACATACGCCGACAGTGTAGCAAAATTGTAATTTAGCATTTTTAAAGGCAGTGACAAGTTCTTTTGTCGCCCAAAAAATATTTACATACCAAGAACTCTCTCTGTCTCTCTTAACGCTCGACCAAAAATGTTATTAGTTTTTTCTGGGGCTTCACTTTGCTGTGGCCGTTGTGGCATGCAAATGAGCCCAAGACTCGAATTAAGTCTCATGGCAAATTCATAAATCTGACCCCGCATTGCTCATACGCCACATAGTACGAATATACATTAAGAACTGCATCAAATCCCCCTTTCCCACCTTTAGCTCCTTATGTGGCAAGGTGGCAAGAAATGAAGACGTACAAAGCTGCTTAGGTCACTTGCAACCGACTCTCTGACTCTTTGGCTCACTAAGTCTGCTGCAAAACAAGACACTTGACAAATATTTAAGCAAAGTCTTTCAAGACATGATTGCACCAGGTAATGAACAAGTTAAAGAGCGGGAAGGGGAAGGAGAGCGAAGGCATTTTCAAGTGGAAAACCGCAAAGTGAAAACACATTTATAATCGGATTTCAGCTAAGCCCAAGTACCTACTTCTACAGTCATACGTGTTTCTAAGTATAAAAGAAGATTTTTATTTTATTTGAAGAGAATAAAAAATAAGTTATAGCCTAGTAACTGATCTGAATAAATTTTTAATTATTACTAATCGATTTCTGGCATCAAAACCTATTTCTATTTAAAATTTCATTAAGATAACTTCAAAACTAACCGAGTTCAGATAAAATAGTCGGAATATAATGGGATACCTACAAGAAATGACAGCTGAAAGATATACTAAAGTAATCAGTTCTTTATATACTAAAGTAATCAGTTCTTTATTTCACTAGGATATCTCCTAAGATAGGTATTTATCTTTACTACATTTTGAAGAAAGTTTAATAATATTTTTAATATAATCATTATTTATTGTCCTTATGCTTACAGTTCTTGTTGCACCTACTTAACCGTTCTGGGTGACCTTTCCCCCTTGAACTTAACTGTCCATCTTGGAGTAGAATTTTCATAATTGGCAGCTTAAGTTGCCATCGATTTTGACATAAACTGCGACTCGATAATATTTGATGCGAAGCAATTATGTAAATTAAGTTAAAGAAGAAACGAAATGTGTGCAAAATACCCTATAATTTTATGAAAGTTGATAAGATAAGAATAGTTCCATTCATTACAGAATATCAACTAGTCGAGCTTGTCCGCTTTGGATTCCGTATTTTGTTTGACTTTTCCCTGGGCCATAAAAGATTTAGATTCTGCTTATGCGCTGCATTTCTGGCCACTTGCCTTGGCTTACATTACCACACACACACACACACACACACACACACACGCACACACACACACACAGTCACGCCCACATGCGCATAATATAATATAATGCAGTCCCAGGCCGAATAGGAAAAACAAGGGAGTGGGGTGTAATGAAAAATGAAAATTGTTGCTGATAAAATCGTAGTGCTATCAGCAAACTCTGCCGGCAGTTGGCATGTGGCAGCTGCCAGTTGGCGTTGCAATGCAACTGCTGTGGTGCAACCAACCCAACCAACCCAACCAACCGCCGCCCATCCACCCAACCACCCAACGAAACAACCCAACCACCCAGACAACCAAACGAGCCACATTCTTGCCTGTTGTCATCATTGCAAATGATGCAACTGCTAAAATTATGCCTACACTTTGCCTCTCTCTCTCTCTCTTTCTCTTCTCCCCTTTCTCTTTTTCTCTCCATGTGAGTGTGTGTGTGTATGTGGCAGAGCAAAAACCCCCACAGGGATTGAACCCAAAATGTCAGAGGCATCAACAAGCTCTGATTGTGTATGTGGATCATGAGGCTGCGGCACAAATTTCCCCACAATAACTTTGCCTTTGACAACTTTCCCGCAAAGATTGCCCTTAACTTTTGCTATAAATAATACTGTTATTATAGTGTGTTCAGATAATATATTAACACTGTTAAAAATCAGGTTTCTAAAATTAAGATAATTGTCTTAAAAACATTTTTTAATAAAATAACTTTAGGGGAAAAAATACAAGCACACACTTTAACAATCAAAATGTTTTCTATAATTTCAGATATATTGCTCTAAAATTAATCATTTCTCAATAATAAGTATTAAATAATTGATTCTAGTTAAACTTCTTATGAATATTAAATCCTACATGATTTCTCAAAGTCTTCAGCCGTTACTGGCATTTTTATTTAAATTAATAATTTAAATATATATATTTGCTTACCTTAGGCGTCGATACCGCATGGGCTCCATCATAGACAAGTAGATGATCATTGCAGTCCAGTTGGAGCAAGTCGAAGCGTAGCATGAAGCGCTGCAGGATCGAGTGCGTCTGAAATGTGATGACACAGTCCAAATTGCGTTCGTTCTGTGACCAAAGTACAGCTCCATCTATTTTGCGATAAAGTTGCTGCAGAAAGTGATTCTTGCACAGCGATTGCATATAGTCTAAAAGAGAGGGAGATAGATAACAGAGTATAAGTTAGCAGCGTTTTAACAGCACGTGTTATACTTGTGCTAACATATTTCGTTAAGAAATCTCTCTCTCTCTATAACTTTTAATAATACTTAATAATTTAATAACTTTGTGGCAGAATTCAGCATCTACTATGTTCGCACAAATATCATCTAGTGCAGTCTCAAGTTCCATCAACTTCCTTAACTTCCTTCAACTTAATGGCTCTGATTTCAACAGCGACGGGCCGACCGTACGGCAGCTTCTCGTGCGTTGCGCCGGAAAATGTGCACTTAAATTTTAATGGCAAAATGAAAAATTCATTTACGCTTCGTTTCACGTATAACCCGCACATGCTTCCCGTGCATTTTACTCAAGTATAGTTACTCGAAATTGTGGAACATGTTTTAAATTGGCATTAATTTGCCTAGGGCAAGTAGCCAACGTGAAAAACTGAGAAGAAACTGTGATATGCAGAGCTTGTAAGTATATTTTAAAACAAGGGAACTTAACAGTTAGCAGCAGTATAAAATATCAATATAAAACAAATGTGCGAATAAGTAAAGCGTTTACGAATGTTGTTCAAAGAAGAATTCAAGAAATCAAAGATTTTTAGGAGAAAGAGATTTTCGCTCAATTTAAAGTCAATGCAATGTAGCTAATAAATGCGGCACAGCTGGCCAGGGTAACGAGTATATAAATTGCATTATTTAAATATCTGTCAATTAGTTTTAATAAGCAAAACTATATCGCTTAAGTGCGAAATCCATTAACATGAAATGAACTCTATTACTTAGAGAGAACAAGGGGGGTTGCTAGAGCAGCAGGGGGTGAACTGAAGCGGAGATGATGGCCATCGGTGTTGGCCATTGGCGGTGCATGCAAATGAAGTCAGAAACAGTAACAAAAGTAGCGACAAAATTGTCACATAAAAACCAAAAGCGTGCCAGGACCAGAAATGGCGATACGAATATTTGAGATTTTAATGAAACTCACGCATACACACGGTGTGTCTGTGTATGTGTGTGTGTGTCCCCGCCCACACGCGTGACAGCGAGGCTTAGGTGCGCCTGATTTCAGGCAATTTCCTGCTTAGCAACCGCTTCCGTTTTCGCCGTCGCACTAATTCAATTTCGCTTCAATAAAGCGCACACGAAGGAGGCGACACATCACGGCGAAGAAGGCGAATCGGGCGAAACGAAGCAAAAGAGCAACTGAAAAGATGTCGTCGCAGCAGGAGAGTTCAAGCATGAGCGTACAAGAGTGGGGAGAGTTACGGAATTTAGTGCAAATTCGTTTTGCGCTTTACACACACACACACACATGAAGTCTCACTGACGCGTGAGAACGGGAGAGCAGTATAGCTTATGTGGCGCTGCCTCCTAGTCATCAACGTTGGCGTTACCAACCTCCAAATTGAATTCACAATTGAATTCAATTGCCGAACAGCGGCCTCTTGTTTTAGAGCCAGCTAGAACGAGACACTCCCTCTCTCATTCACAATATCTCTCCTCTGTTTTTCTCCCAACTACCGTCCAGGCGCCCGGCACAGACAAATTTTGCGTGTTTTATTTGTAATTGGCAATTTTGTTACTCATTTCGCTTTGATCTTCGGCGCCAGGTGAGCCAGCCATCACAAAATTTGGCCGCCAGCAAATAATTTACGATTTTTCCCCTTAAACCAAATGAAACTTTTCCTTCGTTGGCTTTTTCCCCTCTCCTTTTTTCCGATCCATGTTTAATTTATACTCCATACCGAAGATTGATTACAGTTTCAGCTTATGATGTGTCCGGAAGTTTCTAAATAATTTAAAGACAAAATCTACGTGATGCATTAAATTAAGCCTTACCGGCGGGGATTTGGCGTATTTTTATACAAGGAAACTTAAAAGCATACCTCTTAGCTTAGGTGTGTTTGTATTGTCATCTTAATAAAATAAGCAGAATACTCTTTATTAGTTTATTTTAAATTGTATCAAACCGTCAGGATATATGTACATATCTGACCACCCAGGTGAGTTTTATGCAATTTAGATATGTACATATGTATGTATGATATACATGTGATATAACAAAAATAATCTGAGATTTTGCAGAGAAATTGCGCCAATTATTTGAAAAAAGAACGAATACAAAATTCAAGCTATCATTGAAACTGAAACGAACTGCGCACTCAAATTATATACGTTTTTGTTTTTAATATATTAATACAAAAGAAAAGTGCACATATAACATTAACGCAAATTTTGGTTAATAAGGGTATATGCGAGGAGCTTCGCATATTTAAATAGGCGTTTCCCAGCTGACACACCATGCTGACAGACCAGTGTAACCACTCCGTTAATGGCCCTTTTTTTTTTGTATTGCATTGGCAACACTGTCGGTTGCCTCTGCAAATTATTAGGGGCATTTCCAATTAAATATCGATTTCGTCGATCAGCTGTTTAAAGCTGCTATGAACAAAATTCTTAGAAGTTTTCAAATAATCGGCGCTGCGTCATTTTGAGCATTTTTCGCTCGCATAGATAGCGACTGAGACTGAACAATAGAGTGTTTAATTTGACGTTTGTACAAATAATAAAATACTTAAGTGGTGAGCAAATACATGATTGTAAAATAATCCTCAAAATAACTCACGAAGTACGACGTAAGTAACTTTCAAATGAAAAAAGAATATACCACTTGCAATTGCTACAATTCCATTTTTCATTTTAATCTAGGATTTTAAGAACGGTACAATGTATTGGACTCCGTCTGGTCAAAAATATTACATTGACGAGGAATTAGCCTACACAGAAGATGATGTGTTGGTGAAGAATCTGTTTTTTTTTTGTGAATATCACAGAAGAGCTGGAGCAAATGTATTTCGAGTTAAATGAATGTGTTGAACACTTGGATGTGTATCCCAGTGAAAAAAGAAGAAAATTTGGAAACATCGCAGGAAAACTGGATCAGCAGCAGCTTCAAAAGTATTTCGAGGGATATGGATGCGTTGAACGCTTGAATCTGTATCCGAGTGAGAATGGAAGAGGAACTGGCTACGTTATCTTTGCGAATCCCTCTAGTGCCGCCAAAGCGTTGCGGAAAATGTTTCACGATGTCTTTGGATGTCGTATAACAGTCCGTCCCAATTGCAGCTGGCACCAACCAGATGCTGAGAAAATGCCGGAGAAACCGGAAAATGTGGACCCCAATGAGCCACTGGCTGCCATCATGAAACTGAACGATCATTGCCTCGAGCATATATTCCGTCAGTTATCAGTTCGTGATCGCATTCACTTTGCACGCACCTGCTTTCGTTTTCGGAACATTTATGAGGGAATGTCGCCAATTCTCGATGAGTCGATCAATTTTGAATTATTCGAGGCATTGACTGCGTGGGAAATGCGTGATTTTTTTCAACTTTCCGGACGCAATATAAAGAACATAGCCGGCTCTCTACCACTACGTCTCTGTTACCAAGTGTGCATCGATCTTAGCATGCATTGCAGTAATTTGCAGTCAATGAGAATCAGCAACAATTTTGGGAAAATGAAATTCGACATATTTAAATTGTTCGCAAATCTGAATAGTCTTCAAACTCTGAAATTAAACAGGTGCCGTCTCAATGATGAGCATTTGCAAGCGGTTAAAAATTTAAAGCAACTGAAGAAACTGGATCTTTCCTACAACGATATGATTACTGGTCAGTATTTGAATTGTTTGCCAGATTCAATTGAGTCGCTGACACTAAATGGCTGTAGGGCATTGAATCCGAAATTTGTGATTGAAATGCTACGCAGGCTATCGCTGCTTAAGGAATTTCACTTAATTAATTATTTATCAGGTCCAGATATCCAGGGGCTTTTTGACGAAAATTGTAAATCGTTGGAGGTCCTTTCAATTAATTATGACAATGACGAGCTGCCTGAATATAAGCACATTGCAAGGCTGCCAAGCCTTAAGAAACTAATATTGAAAGTCGGTTCTCTACCATCTCCAAAGCTAATCTCATGGCTGGTGGAGTATAAGTCCAAGCAGTTGGAACATTTCGAAATAGTAACTGCACGATCTGACTGGATCAAAGACGAAAACCTTCTCGAAATAGGAAAACTGACCCTTTTGCATACACTGATTTTTAAACGCAACAGTGTGATCACCGATCGTGGATTAGGGGCGCTATTTAACTTGCAAGAGTTGGGAGAAATCAATGTCAAATGTAATAAAAAAATCACTGACAATGGTGTGCTTCAATTGATACTTGCCTGTTCGAAACTGAAAGTGCTACATCTGGAGTATTGTGATCAACTCACGGACAAGCTTCTTTATAATATTATTTTGAAACTACAAAGCCACAGGAATCATCGTCTACTTCCTATTAAACTTTATATGACCGGCACCAAAGTCGATCAATTTACACTACTTAATGCGGATGTGGCTGCCAAGAATATAATCGATGTATGTACGAAAGTCGACTACGATGATGATGACGATGGCGACGAAGACGACGATGGCGACGAAGACGACGATGGCGACGAAGAGGACGACTACGCCAACGACGACTACGATGATTACGACGACTACGACGACGACAACGACTACGACTATGACAACCTCGTCGACAGATACTGCGACAAATAACTTTGACTTGTTTTATAAATATGCATAAGTAACATTGTGTGAGAGTTCACTATCTTAAACTTACGAGAACGCTAAACCAATTTGGTTTTATCTTTGTCTATCATATTAAAAACAAGATTATTATATATAATATACATTATATATAGATTATTATATATAATATACATTATATATAGATTATTATATATAATATACATTATATATAGATTATTATTTATAAGATACATATGTATGTACATTATAACTACGAGTATATCAAAAATAAGTAATTCACTATTTATAGTTTAAGGTAATGGCCAAGGCCGATCTATTACTATGTATATCTACACTGAAATGCGTCGAATATCCTGAATTTGTAAAAAAACTGAAAAAAATTTGATTGTAAGATCACTTAAGTTTGTGTTTTTTAATTATACTTTTTTATCAGTGTAATATTGGAATATAAAATTTATAAATTTAGTTCGTCATTTTATTTCATTAAGAAAACTAGCTTAAACAGAGCTAGAGTGGTTATGAGCATACTTTTAGCTGTCACTTTGTGCATCGGCAATCAAACAAACTACAGTGTGCCACTAATGTCTTCACACACCATAAATTTGTCAAATTTGCTTATAATAAAAATGTTTTGATGCGGGTATCATATATTAATCTTTTATTCACTTAAATTCCGTTCGAATGATACAAAAATTTCTTCAACCCATAAAGTACCCATGGAAAATTTTAAATTTCAAAAAGTCGATTTTTCAACTTTTTTCTCGATTTTCCTTGGGTACTGTGCAAAAAACGGCTGACAAAGCAGTGTAACCACTCAACTAACATGTTTTTTCGTGTTGCAATGGCAACACTGTCGGTCACGACGATCGATATCGATTTCTGTACAAAATGCGTAGAAGTTTTCAAATAATCAGCTCTAAGGCATTTTGAGCATATTTCGCTCGCTTATGAAAGAAAGCGACTGAGACTGACAATAGAGTGTTTAATTTGACGTTTAAAAAAAAACTGCGAAATAAGTCCCGATGAACGACGTAAGTTAGTTTAAAATAAAAAAAGGACTATCTCTTGTAATTTGTACAATTCCATTTTTCATTTTAATTTAGGATTTTAAGAACGGTACAATGTATCGGACTCCGTCTGGTCAAAAATATTACATTGACGAGGAATTAGCCTACACAGAAGATGAAGTGTTGGTGAAGAATCTGTTTTTTTTTGTGAATATCACAGAAGAACTGGAGCAGCAGCATCTTCAAATGTATTTCGAGTTAAATGAATGTGTTGAACACTTGGATCTGTATCTCAATGAAAAAGGAAGACAAACTAGAAGCATCGCAGGAAAACTGGATCAGCAGCAGATATATAAGTATTTCGAGGGATATGGAAGCGTTGAACGCTTGGATCTGTATCCGGGTGAGAATGGAAGAGGAACTGGCTACGTTATCTTTGCGAATACCTCTAGTGCCGCCAAAGCGTTGATGGACATGTATCACTATGTCAGGGAATGCCGTATAACAGTCCGTCCCAATTACAGCTGGCACCAACCAGATGCCGAGAAAATGCCGGAGAAACCGGAAAATGTGTACCCCAATGAGCCACTGGCTGCCATTATGAAACTGAACGATCATTGCCTCGAGCATATATTCCGTCAGTTATCAGTTCGTGATTGCATTCACTCTGCACGCACCTGCTTTCGTTTTCGGAACATTTATGAGGGAATGTCGCCAATTCTCGATAAGTCGATAAATTTTGGATTATTTGAAGCAATGACTGTGTGGGAAATGCGTGATTTTTTTCAACTTTCTGGACGTAATATAAAGAATATCGAAGGTTCTACAAAACGACGTCGCTATTACCATGTGTGCTTCTATCTTAGCATGCATTGCAGTAATTTGCAGTCAATGAGAATCAGCAACGGTTTTGCAAAAATTAAATTCGACATATTTAAATTGTTCGCAAATCTGAATAGCCTTCAAAATCTAGAATTGAACGGGTGCCGCCTCATTGATGAGCATTTGCAAGCGGTTAAAATTTAAAGCACTGAAGAAACTGGATCTTTCCAACAACTATTGATTATGGTAGTTTTGAATTGTTTGCCAGATTCAATTGAGTCGCTGACTCTAAATGGCTGTAGGGCATTGAATCCGAAATTTGTGACTGAAATGCTACGCAGGCTATCGCTGCTTAAGGAATTTCACTTAACTAATAGTTTATCGGGTCCAGATATAAAGGTGCTTTTTAACGAAACTTGCTGTAAATCGTTGGAGATCCTTTCAATTAATTGGGACAATGACGAGCTGCCTGAATATAAGCACATTGCCAAGCCTTAAGAAACTAATATTGAAAGTCAGTTCTCTACCATCTCCCAAGCTAATCACATGGCTGGTGGAGTATAAGTCCAAGCAGTTGGAACATTTCGAAATAGAAACTGCACGATCTGACTGGATTAAAGACGAGATCCTTCTCGAAATAGAAAAACTGACAGCATTGCATACGCTGATATTGACACCCTGCAGTGTGATAACCGATCTCGGTTTATGGGCACTATTTAACTTGCAAGAGTTGAGAGAAATCAATGTCAAATGTAATCAAAAAATCACTGACAATGGTGTGCTTCAATTGATACTTGCTTGTCCCAAACTGCAAGTTCTAAATCTGGAGTATTGTGATCAACTCACGGACAAGCTTCTTCATAATATTATTTTGAAAGTTCAAAACAATCAGAATCATCGTCCACTTCCTATTAAACTTTACATGACCGGCACCAAAGTCGATCAATTGACACTACTGAATGCGGATGTGGCTGCCAAGAACATAATCGATGTAATATGTGAGAAAGTCGAATACGTCGGCGACGAAAACGACTTCAACGACAACGACTACGACTACGACTACGACAACTTCGTCGACAGATACTACGGGGAGTACGGCTACAGCTCCGACAACGACTATTACTCCGACAACTACTGCGAAGAATAACTTTGACTTGCTTTATAAACATATACATAAGTAACATTGTGTGAGAGTTCACTATCTTAAAATTACAAGAACGTTAAACCATTTTGATTTTATTTTTGTCTATCTATTTGTAGTTTAAGCTAATGACCAAGGCCGATCTATTACTACACCTACACTGAAAACTACGTTTAATGAAATGCCTAAAATGCGAATTTGTAAAATGCACTAAAACTATTTTTGTGTTTTCAATTATATTATTCAAACTTATTGTTAGTCTGATATTGAAATATTAAATTTATAAAATAAGTTAGTAATTTTATTTGATTTAGAAAAGTAGCATTAACACAGCTAGCGCGCTTATGAGCATACTTTTAGCTGTCACTGTCTGCATTGGCAATCAAATGCAGTGCAAAAGGATAAGAGGGCGTCACACGGAGACAGCTATAAATATAATTTCTGCACAATTTGACACAGAGACAAGACAGCACAGGATTGAGGATAGTCTGAGTCGGAGTCAGGGTCTGACAATAGTAAAATATCAATTACGGATGAGAGTAAAGTGCTCAGCCGTACATATTTCCATGTAGCCAAGGCAACAGGAGCGAAATCCTTCAATCATTTCTAGCCGGATTGCAGTGTTGAGTGCTGAGGGATTGGCGGAGGGCGAAGTCGTGGCTTTAGGAGGAGTTGGGTAAACACCTCCTACATAACGGGAGGATTACTCGTATTGCGCAGCTGTGGCACCACTGACATTTCGGGGGGTTCGAGAGGAGTATACAAAACACGACGGCAAACAATCCGTTGTCGACTCCTTTGGGATAGTTTTGGGTAAATGGAGTGGGTAGCTCATGTGACAACTGAAGCTCGGATGGAGGCATCGCCAGATACATTTTCTATAAATTAAGCCCGAAAACAATTCCATTTACAGCGGATGACTGGGGATGGGAGGCGTGGCAAACGCGACATTGCAGTTGCCCTTTTCTTTCCTTTTCTTCCCTTCATACTCCATTTATGCACTCAGATATGTTTCTGGGGAGTAGCTTAGCATTGAATGGCATTTCGAAAATATTGGGATTATACTTAGCGCCTGATGTTGTATTTTTATAGTCGGTAATAGAGATGAGTTGCCTAACGTTTTGTTACCCTGGAAATATTTATTAGTTTAAAAATTATCTGAACATATAATATTCTATTTTAAGAAAAGTTATAAATTTAGCATAAATAATATTCTTAGCATACCCTGTAATCTACTGAAAATACTTTCCAATGCTCTACATTCGAAATAACCCAAGCTATAGAGCCTCTGGTAAGGGTCTAATCCCTTCTACTCCGTTGTTTGGTCACTTGAAATGGTCTGAGTTAAGCCAACTTAATGGTCTACAAATCCAAGGCCAAATTATGGCTCAAAGTCTTGTTTGTGCTAAGCTCTGCCCTCCCCAACCAAGATTTGTTTCATTTTTTGCTGCTGCTTTTGGTGTATTAAGTGCTCAGTTTGCAGAAAATGAGTTCCACGTGGTGGGGGAATTCGGAGTGGTTCTGCTTTGGTTCGGTTAATGGCCAGATTAGTTAGTCGCAATGTCATTTGTTAGCATGAAAAGCACTGCTAGAAAAGGATTTAAATTAGCATAATTAATTTCAAGGACCTGCTCCTTACAATGCTTTATGCGCATGTTATTAACCGAAAGTGCTTTTCCAAGGCCACAAGATTTGAGTTGCGATTCAAATGATGTGACAAATGACTTCAATAAATCAAATTGGAAATGTTTCAGAAATTTCTTTGGATTTAAAAAATATGCAAGAAGCGCGAGAAGTTCACTGAATGTGAGAGATATAAGATATACGTAAAATGTCTCCTAAAAGTAGCTTCTATAAATTAACTTATGAGAAAGCAAAGCAGAAAAATGCATATTGAAAGAAAGCTAAAAAATATTTGCAAAAAAAAATATTAAAAAAAAGATATTGTACAAAAAATCTCGAAATATAATACCGAAAAGACTGAATGAAGTGACAAAAAGGGAGAAGCTTAAAGTAGAAGGAAACCCATTTTATGCATTTAACCTTAGGAATCTTTAGGTAAATGATAAGAATTTGTGGGAGAAACATCACGAAGGCTCTAACTATAAATAAGTTTCTCAGTTTGTCGATAAAAAACTTAAGAAGAGAAGCCAAGATATAATAGAAGTTGTGCAAAGACACATAACGAAAGTACTAAATAAGTCATTAAACATCCTCTCAAAAATGTAAGGATACTTTGCTTTTCACCGCGCTCTTCGCTCGGCAACTAAACGCAGACCAGGCCCAAATTGTGTCATCAAAAGCTGCGGCGACACTCTCAAAAAGGAGCAAGGAAAGGACCGCAGCACCGCAGGACCGCAGAAGTAATAACCACAGCTCGAAAAGGATACTCGAACGCAGCAAAAACCGCGAGGATGTCCACAGACAGCTTATGGGCTGGCCATTTTGGGATCCTTAATGTTTCCGGCCAAGTGTAGCGCTGAGCTGCCGGAAGTATTTGCAGCTCTTTAATGCGTTTACTCAAACTCAAATGACAATGCTGCATTCAGAGGCCACGCCCCCCTGCCCGCTCTCACCCCTCGCTGTTGTCGCGCTCTTTTGGCCAAGTCTTCGATACGCCCACATTATCGGTTAGTACTTCAGCTTCTGCTTGTGCAGTGCACACAACACATTGGCGTTGATTTCTCTGGCAACATCTCTGACAGCTGAATTGGCAAAAGGAATTCCAATGCACTTGCGCTTCTCCTTCTCCTTCTCCTTCTGCTTTTTCTCCGCCTTCTTCTCAATTCCCTCCACAACTCCCTGCAAACAAGCAAGTAGTTTGACTAGAGGAAAATTATGTTTACCTTGCCACAACGTTCTGACGTCTAATATCGAGCTTAGCGTCTTCGTTTGGACTTATTTTTACGTCCTTACAAGGATACGATGTTTGTATACGTATGCAGCAGCTCCCTAGTTACCTAGCTGTCCTGATATCCTGATGTCCTGACACGGGCGGACAGCTGCTGTGGGCACCAGCTCCCGCCCCTCCCCCCATTAGTCAGCCATTACGAAGCGCCTGTCTATTCCTGGGTACCTTCCATCCATCTGCCTGACACTTGCCCCCAACTGGGTCAAGCCTAGATCTACGCCACTAAAAGCTATGCCCGGATTACTTCAATCTGTCAAATACTGAATGTGCATTTGCTATCTAACTACAACATGCTGATTATGTGCATTGCAAAGATTCTTACAAGAAGTTCGGAAAATTTACCTACAGCGAAACCTGAAAATTAATAAAAAACATAATAAAATTGTTAACTATTTATTATTCTCAAAATACTGAAAAATAACATAAACTGTTTCATTATAAAAAATTTATAATACTCATCCTCTCAAGCCGATTAAGACTTTTATTAGATACATATTTTATAGTTAAAACACCCTACCTATAAAAATGCTTGAGATGTTTTTAACTATGTAAATAAAAAAATGTTTCCAGTTGAGTTTTCAATTACATATCTAAGCCAATTTTAAAGTCCTTAATAGCCTATCTTTGTTTTTCACTTACAAATCCCTTCGCAATTCACAAAATATTTTAGGAGTATATTTTTAGGTAAATTTTAAACATTTAAACAAACCCTTAACTTGTGCTCGCCTTGGGAAAGCCAAAGTGCTTAAACATTTGGTCCGGAATTTGCGAAATCCCAATTCCCCCTGAGCTGATTCAGGGGAATAGAAAAAAAAGGAGAAAATCAGCTTGACCGCCGACATTGAAATGCAAATGCAATGTAAATATTTTAAACTAATTTTCAGTGATTATGCAAAACCGCAAATAAATCTGCAGCAATGGCATAAAATTTATAGGAAAAGCTGAAGCCAAAGCCAGAAAACCGTCCAGCTACAAGAGAATAGTTCAGGACCAGGACAATAGCAACAACAATGGCAACTAAGAGAACCACAACAGAACCCAAAGGCAACCAGGCAACTAGGATACCAGGACACCAGGCTACCAGCTGAGTGCGTGACCTCGGGTCAACAAGGGAAGGGGGAGAAGTGGCGGGTTGGGGTTCTACATTTTCAAGCGTGGCGAAACTTTAGACAGGTTGACCAGGGAAGGGGAGAGGGGGGTGAAAGGAGAGGAATGAGGATGTTGCTGAGTTGTTGTTTGGCTATTTCGCTGCAACAAAATAATTTCGCTGGCTCGTTTGTCAAACTAATGGCAGGAATTTGAGCAATTTAAGTAACAAAGGTTAAACAATGAATTTCCTGTACGCCAATATTGAATTTAGCTGACCCAATCCCTACTGCCCCCACACTCTCCTCTCTCTCTCTCTATCACTCTCTCCCTCTCTTTGGGTTTCTCCTGACGTGCTGTGTGAAGATGTCATCCCGAGTAACCCCCAACTCTCTTATCCAATCACACTCTCACACAGTTGACTAAACCGACCAAGTGTTGCCAGTATTGAGCTTGGTTCCTGCTCCACATCCACACCACATCCACATCGAATCCGCAGCTGCTGCTGCTGGAGCTCACACGCTCCATTAGCGTCCAGAATGTCGCCTCGAGTGGTTGAGTAGCTCGGACTTTTGCTTTAATGAAATATTTGTATATACAGATACTACACTTGAATGTATACTCAATTCTAATCTGAAGTAAATGCTTGCGCGTTAGTTCACAGTTCATGGCTCAATCTCTGCTCCTCTGAAAGCTGCCCATGACACGCCCACCGGCCTCTGTCCACTGTCGTCTGTCCATGGACCAGTGCTGAGTAACACATCGTCAATTTAATTGAGCCTTTGGGGCAATGTTGTGGCAACTGCCACAGTTTCAGCAGTAATCCCATCACGGAAGCGGATCGTGCTTAATAGAGATGACATCGTGACACGCTATTGACAGCTTACTTCAACACAGTGTGACCAGAGAATATACAAGTGATCATGATATATGTCAAGTAATTCATTTGACAAAATAAATTGTCCTCATTCTCAAGGGGTTGTTTAATTTTATAGATATCATTATTTTCTTTCATAATGAGTCCGACAATTACCAACATAATAATTCAAATTAAAATATTTGAATACCCTATATTGTTTAAATAATTACTTTCTTGTTTAAGTTTTGATTTGACATCAAACTCAGTTGGATTTTCGTGTCTCATTTCTCTAGCTCATCGCTGTTCAGAGGTGTTAACCGCAGCATCAACTAAACTCGGAAGCACGTTTTAAGCTCACTAAGTGGCGCTGCCAAGTTGTTTAATAATTCATAAATTGCAACATATATATCTATATATATACTCTCATTTCTGTATAGAGTTTTCTAAAACTTCAGCAAAAAGCAAGTATTTGGTAAGAGGAAAGCTTAAACGCATCATTAAACTTTTGTCAGTTGGCAGAGTAACGGGTAATTGCAAAGATGTGGCAACCTCCAACGGCAGCCAGTCGAGTGAGAAGCAAACTAATGAAAGGACTGCGCTGAGATGGGTAAAGGACTCGACGGACTAATGGCCATCAAGTTTACCCCCTCAGTCCCTTTCCCATCACGTTCTTTCACTTGATTCCATTGCAATAATCAAGCAAATTGTCGCCTGTCAAAATGTTCAAGTTGCAAAAATGCGAAACTTTTGAGCAAAGTGCCAGGGAAATCAACTCCGGACTTCAAAATGATCAATTGGGTGTCGGAAGTCGGCAAATTAAATTAAATGAATGGGCTTAGAAAATGTAATGAGATCTATTCATAACAAGTCCATGGAATACACTTTAGATATACGTATTGCGAAATCGATTTTCACAACTTTTCGTTCGTTTCATTTGTTTTTAGACGCTTTTAATATCCTTCTTTGCCTTTTTCTCGTTTTGTTTCTTGTCGTTATTCAATCTCTGGATTGCCTTTTGCGCCTGCCTTAATGCCCGGAAGTGCCATTACAAATGTCACTTGGGCAATTAGCGCTTCCTTGTCTTGCTATTTTCTTTTTCTTTGTCTTTCTATGATTTGATTCCCAGCTGGTCAGCGGTATCTTTTGCTATCTGTCTATCCAACTTTTTAGCACTTTAAAACACTCTAACAAACTTGGGCACAAAAAGTTTTCGGACAGCTGCTGCAAATTGTTGACAAGCCACTTCGAATTATGTGACAGATTTAAATAACCTCAGTTTTCCCAACGAACTGTTAATTCAGTTATTCAAAGGTGGCAACATCTATTGTTAAGTTGGCTGCTGCTCGCCGACGCAAAGGTGGCAACGCTAACTCTTTTACTTCGAGTAGAATGTTCTTCTATTATTTTTCTTTTATACTTCCTACAACTGCTCGAAGCGATTATTATATTCAAGCGGACTTATTGATTTAAAACCGTAATTTTTTCCTTTGTTGTTTTGACAAAAATTCATTGCATGTTATTCAATTAGTGAGCACAATTTCCAGCTCGAAGAATGAAAAAGAAAATAGTCGGAGAGTAAAAGAAAACTGTCCTGTGAGGCTTATCAAGTCTTATGCGAATGCCTTTTGAACTTTTCTTTGTTTTTACTTAGGAAATTGTTAATTAAACTTGCGCTGCCTTCAGCTGATTTCCGTCTTTTGCTTTCCCTCGTCCCCTTTGCTAAGTCTGAAAAAAAGCTCTTAAATATTTAGCAAATAATTTATCTTTATTCATTTAATAAAGAATTTGTTTTGCGTGCGGCAAAAAGGAAAATAAGAAAGACAGGATAACGAAAAACTAAAACGGAAAGAAAACAAAGCCAAAATTGTTTTTTCTTTTCTATAGTTTGTTGTTGGCAAGTTTTGCTAGTTTATTACGCTATTGTTGTATTTGCTGTTGTTGTTGGTTGTTTTTTTTATTATTGTTGTTTAATTCTTCTAGGCTCTTGTAGTAATATTTTCTGGGAGGGGGCGTGGCAGGCTGGAGATAATATTGCTGCTTTGTTTTGCGAGCGCGCGAATATTTCTTTTATGTCGTCGGCTTCTTTTTCGCAACTGGAGCACTCACCAGAGTGAGTGAAAGGGAAAAACAAGGAGTGTAATAGAGATACACAGTTACACGGATATACAGGATATGCACGGAGATAGCCAGGATACACCCACAGCACAGCCGCCAAAACACAAAGCCCATCATTGCCAACACGAAAAAGGTTTGGGACTCGCATCGTTTTCTTTTCATTCTGTTTCGCTTTTTGTTTTTTGTTGTTGTTCGCATATAGAATAGAATTTTCTGTGCATTTGATTACAAAAGGGACTCACGCGCCTAAGTGAAAAGCATAAAGGAAATGCTCTACACATTTTCATGAGCTCTTTTCTACTCAATTTTCTGAGATACACAACTAGCAGAAGTCTCTTTATGTGATGTACATGGTTCTACAGCTTTGCGCTTACTTTTATCTTTTATGCGACTCTTGATCAAAAGTATATTTATTTTAAAACTCACTCACAAATCACTGTTGTTTGAATAAACAGTTTAAATTTTAAATAGAGAAAACAATTAATTATAAATGATTGAAAACAATGAGTATAATTAGTGTGGCAAGCAAAATGGTAAATTGATTTCGAATTCAAATTATGATTACGATTTATTATCATCAACACAAATTACTCAATTTTGCAGCCAATTAAAATTGAATTCAAATTCGCAAAATTCACAAAATGCGCGTGAGGCAGAAATAAATTTGAAAATGAAAATATACGGGAAACTCGCATCACATATCAAATATCGATTTCAAATAATGGCAGTTTACTGTTTCTCGTTTGACCGGAAATATTGATAAATAACCCGAACCCCCAACCCGCTAATCCTCACCACAATGCTCCATCGCAGCCCCCCTCCAGTCACCCTCTGCCACATTCATGGACAATTTGGCCAATTTATTGTTTGGCTTTCACTGTGCGGCGGGGCTAAAAGGAAAGGGGATTTACCAATGGCAATAGCCCAAAAGTTTGCAACGCATCAATCGTCCATTTGGCATTGGCTTCGATAGACAGAGTTAGAGATAGAGAGGGAGAGCGAGAGAAAGAGAGAGTGAGGAGGATAACAAACACTTGGCAAAAATGTTTAGCTATAAATGACATTTGTTATGCCTTGCTTGATTTCATCCGCGATTCGATTTCACAGCTATGGATTTATCATGCCCCTAAATATGCATATAAACATTTATCTATTCACTCGACTGTGAATCGAGTTAACGACTCTGAACTCTGCTTATTTTCCAGCTCTGTGAATGAATGCATTTCATAGACACTTGACTTTTTACAAGCTGAGTAACAGGTGAAAGAAGTCAACCTAAAGTTCACTTAACAAATTACATATGTACATAGTACCACATGTGAGTATAAGCAGAATTTCTAGCCAAAGATTTAATTTATTTAATTTTTGACTTTATGAATACCAAAAAACAATATATCGTAGTACTGTTATATCGTTGCATCGCTTTCTATCGATAAATCAGAAAATGGGCAACAAAAGGTTTTGGGTTTATACAAAATATCTGTGGTATGTTGCAAATTCAAAATCCTTTTTATTTCGCATGTGAATGGATTGTTATAAAATTAAAATTTATTGCTTCCGCAAAGCTGTCATAATGTTAAACTCCCCCTTTTCTAGCCTCTCTCCTCCCCTGGGCTGCAGACTCTGTAGTACGTGCAGGGTCCACAGCAGCTGCCTTTGCCTTTGGGCTCATTCAGTTTTGCCGCAGTGGCAACTGGTACAGCCTCCCTCTCTCTTTCTCTCTCTTCATGACTCCCTCTTTCAAAGCGGACCCAAATCCATCCATTCATATTTATGCCGAACAAAAAGCAAAAGTTTTATGCCATTTCTTGGTCGTCGACAGTTGTTTTTCTCACAATTTTATTGGCAGTCGGCCATCAGCGGCTCTTGGAATTTGCCCAAAAGGAAATCTTTTCTCCAGCTATTCCCCTTCTCCTCTCATTCTCTCTTCTTAGACTGTCACCCAAGCAACGTGACCCATTTTATAAAATTGTGTAATGCTCGTATTATTGCACAAATTCGCACAGAGCAATACAATTGTTTACAGCATCAAGAGGGACTAGAAAGAGAGAGAGAGGTATAGAAAGAAAGAGAGAGAGGGGATAATGGGAAGCTTATTTCGTTAAGCAACTGATTGCTTCTTCAATATTCAACAAAGTTGAGGCAAGAGTAGTGGAAATACATACAGATAACCGTAAGTTCTGTTGGAAAAGCAAACAGAAAAAAGTGAGAGAAAAAGACAATCCCGTTGACATTATTCATCACCTCAAACCCTAAAAACGTTTACGAATGTGACGTGAAGAAGAATTAAAATGCTGTTGTCAGGAGTTAACTAGAGTGTCGGGAAAAACTAAGAGTGAGCTGAACAGAGTGAAAAACACACCGAAAATATCCATTAGCTCACACCATAAGACGTTTACGAATGTGACACTAAGAATAAATTAAAAAGTGAGACTAAAAAGTAAGATTATCAGACAGAGAGAGAGAGAGAGAGGTAGAGAAAAAGCGAATGTACAAGTAGCAAAAAGTTAATTATAATACGATGATGTGGTAAACATTCAACAAATTGAATAAGTCCTAAATTGTAACATTCCGTTGGAGTCAAGAGGGGAGGAAGAGGAGTTTTGGGTGGCAAGACTCAAGCATCCAGGCAACTTGAGCTTCAGATAATTTGAAGTGAACACACAAAGTAATTATGAAAACCACTTGCAAATACGAAAGACAGGCAGACAGAGAGACGGAGAGATGAACACACACACACAGACACATTGAGTACATATTTACATATGTAAGTGAGTGTTTGGTCCTGGATCCAACAAGTTTAGCTCGAGTCGCAGCTCATGCGAGTCATTACAAGTTACGCTAATCAAGTTGAACGTGCGCATCAAAAGTCGAGCACGGGCAACAGGACCGGAAAGCTGGCAGACCGCTAGAGGTGGAGGAGGGGGAAGCGAGGCAGGAGTGCGAGTAGGAGACAGAAGAGCGTTGAGTGCTTTAGACAGGAAATGACAATTCAAATTAAAGACAACGGTCCAAAAAATGCACGAATGTGGCAAGTAACGCCACGGGATGGGGCATAAATGAAGTGAAAATTGAATTGCCACAATGGGAAGAGCAGGAGCTGGAAGTGGGAGTGGAAGTGGGAGGTTGCAGAGGTCCTGAGCCTACGAAACGTTCGCATTGCCACTTAACATGAAATTAATTATGAAACTTTTGTGCAAAATTTTGTTGAACGAGTTGAGGGAAGCCTTCAATGTGGCCGACGTCGCTGCAAGCAGAGGCCAGCTTAAACCTTTGGCCGCACCCCTTTTGGAGGCAGCAGCAGCAGAGAACAAAAAAATAAGTAAGAAGAGGAAAAGTTTCAACGCGCCTGGCAATGGGCCTGGGGAAAATTAAGTACACGCCACGTGGGCCACGAAAGTCTGCTGAGGACAGTCAACAAGGAGTAGCATGTGTGTGTGTGTATGTATGTGTGTGTGTTTATGTGACCACAGCAAGCATTGCCCTCCCTCCACCCGGAAATGAGCAAGTAAAAAGCCAACAACAACAAGAACAACAGCAAGGAATTGCAAACAGGCAGCAGAGCAAATCCGAGACGTCACCCAAACTGCGTTTAGGAGAAAGAAAAGCAGAAGGAGCTTTAGTGGCAAGAGTGCGGGCTACGGGGGATGCTGCAATTAGAGGCGCAGCAGCAATCCGCCGCAGTCGGCAGCCGGAAACAGGCCCAAAAAAGTATGCAACAACTTTTTCAGCAGATGAAACTTTTGCAGTCGCTATCGCGCTGCCGCAGTCGACGACACTGCTCTGTTTGGTGGCTTGTAAGTTGTTTTACTACAACATTTTTTAATTATGATTTAATGTTAAAATACGGAAATAATTTATGGCCACACAACTTGCTACGAGACGCGACGCAACGCTTCAGCAATTTCATTTAATTTCCCAGCAATTGCCGGGCCCCTTACCCTTCCCATTTCCCTTCCCCTAGCTCTAAAATTGCTCCGCCATTTCCTTAAGCAGCTCAAATCCTACGTGCACTGCCTGAAGGTTTAGCAAATGATGCTTATGCAAACGGTTCATTATGGAATTTGTGAGAAAGTATTCAAACTATCTACAGTAGCGATTCGCAAAAACAAACATGCAGTGAACTCGGTGAAGTTAAATTAAAGTGTAAAATAATTATATATTTATTTTGTTTACAGATTTAAATCGCTACAAGCTAACGCTTACAGTTTATTAGGTTTCAACGTTGTGTCATTAATACGTAAATAATTATTTAACATTCTATGTTAACTTTTAAGCAGTTTCTAGCTGATAAATTAAGTTAATAGAATTTGAGACTTGTTGGCAATAATATTAAAATGAGGACTCGGGTTTGTATCCTGATCTAAGCTGTGTATTTATAATGCTATGTCCTTAACTTCATTTCGTTATGTTATTGCTGCTTTGATTAAAATGTTTTGGCCAAAGTCAATGCCAAGACAAATGTATTTCACACACACAACCAAACTCACACACATACATCCACACACTCAAGCATGCTTACAGACACAGATAAGCTGTTTAGTATGCAAGTTGCCTTCTCATCGTAAAATTGTATTTATATGTTGTTTATTCTTCGCATAAACAATATGTAAGACAATGTGAACAAATTACCACAGAAAAAGCATCTCAACAGCAACAACAACAACAACAACAACACACACGCACATATGATACGTGTGTATATTTTATAGTTCCAGCATTTTTGTTTTTGTGCGCTTTTTAACAACATTTTCATGCACTTTTATTACATTTGCTCGTTGCTCGATGATGAACATTTTATTGTCGTGCCAAGAAAAAAGCAGAGAAAAATCTCAAATACTCGTACAACAATAAAAAAAAAAAACACCGAAAGGAAAAGAAAATTGTGTGCAAATATTTTGATATGCTGAACCACAAAACAGAAGTTAAAGCACATAAAAATCATCACAAAATGTGACAAAATGTAGCACATATCAGATGAGAGTTAAAATTCCTAACTTGTCGTCATCACGTTTCGATTATTGCATTACTGTACTTGGCTAAGAGAAAAATGTAAATGTAAATAAATATATAACAATCTCTTGATAGATATTTTGAGGAAAACAACAATAGAAGCAATTCCTACGCATTCTTTTCCCATACGATTTTAGATTCATCTCCCAAAGTTTGTGACCTTAATTCCATTTTGTATATTATTACTTTAGCATATTTCTAAAGATTGATCACTTTAATGCTCAATTGGCTATTGATAACTGTATAACTAATCTCCATGGTCACTTTATTTTTATTTATTGGCTCTTTTTATTTATTTATACAATGAAATTGCATCTGTCTCTGTTTCTTTAATTAGTTTGCGTCTTCTCGTTGTTCCATTTCAAATGATTGTTAAATATAAAAAATTTCCCCAATGGAATTTAAAAAATTTATTAATTTATTTGGAAAGGAATCAATTTATTAAAGTGTCAAAATCGCATTAAATTTCTCAATTGAATAAGTGGCAAAACTTTTCATTTGTCTTCAACGAAATTACTTGTTGTCGAAGTGAAAAAAGGGACAAATTGTTTTTGGAAATTCAAGTGGACAGCAAACAAGGGTAAAAGTTGAACAAAACTTTGATTTTAAGCCAACATAAATACATAGAGATATGTTTATAGTTATATAGATAGATAGATTGTTGGGAATACTTACAGTGTTTGCTCTTCTCGGCGGCCACTTGACGCTGCGGCGTTTGGGCCACAATGACAAAGAGCAGGAGGAGCATTAGAAGCCATCTGGGAATGCCCGTTGTTGGGCTGCTTGGGGTTTGGATTTGGATTTGGGACCTGGTCTGGGTCTGGTACTGGGACTGGGTCTGGGTCAGAGTACGTAGCCGGATACGTGCACATCGTTCGTGTGGGGTTAAGCTAAGGTCAACAGCAGCATCGTCGTCCACTGGCGGCCCCGGGCCACATGATGTTGGCATCAGCAGCATTTTGTTCGCTCAATTTTCGCGATTTTCACAATTTTCACTGCTGCAGCTGGCCAAAGAATGGCTTGTTTTTGCTTTTGTTGTTCTTGCAAACAGTTTTCATTTTGTTTGTTTCGTATTTCTGCTGGCAAATGTCATTCTTTTGCAATTAAAAGCATTCATTTATGACTTTCTCTCTTTCGGCGCGGTCCACACGGCGTATGCGCAATGATTTTAACGTTTATTCGATATTTTGCCCCGTTGCCGTATTAATTGTCAGTTTCTGCATTTGTCATCAAGTCTGCAAAAAAAAAGAGGAATAGAGAAAACAATGAAAGAACACTCAAAAATTAGAAAAGCGAGTGGGAAAACAATAGCCTAAAAGCAAATCGATATTAAAGTTATTTTTGCAGTTAGGAAATCAAAAGGTTTATCAATAGAACAATATAAAGCAAACTTATCGGGATATACTTAGTTCTATCGCCAAAACGTTTTCAATATTCACCGGTTTAGCAAATAAAGTATAGTAATGTTATCAACGTCAAGTTATAGTTGATAATTTCCTCGTTTATATTTCATTTTGCTGCAATTGATATACATCTGATATCAAGCATAAATTCGCATTTCTATTTCCATTTCAGAGCACTGACAAATGAAGCGATTGCACACTATCTCCATCTGTATCTCTATCTCTCTTTTTTCTTCTTTCGTTCCTTTCTCTTTCGCTATGGCAATGCGCAGCGATTCATAAGTATCACATAAATGCAGAAATCGATGCATAAATTCAGTCAGATGACAGAGAGAAGCATTGGCGCAATAGTCAATTGAGGAGCGTGCAACGGGGGCGTATGCGCATTTAAAAGTGCATTGCAAACGTGATATTACGTATACGCAGCGTGGCACAGTTTATCATTGAAATAGAGTCGTGTGTGTGTGTGTGTTTGAAATAATAATGAGGCTCAACTGCATGAGTGGGTAATAAGAAACTGGCGTTGATTTTAAAGAGTCGCCCGACGCAGCTGTTTGCCGTCAAATGATTTCTTGAGTAAAAAGTGCGGGACGATGAGCGGGAGGAGTGCAGTGCGTCTGGTATACAGTGGCCAACTGCAGGCCGAGCACCACGGGACAGCGGCTGCGCCTTTGTGCCATCAAAAGTTTATCACATTAGAAATCAACGGCAGGCGCCGTGTAGACGCAAGCTCCTCCCACACACTCTGCTGTTTCCTCTCTTCCAGCCCTCTTCCAGTCTCTACTCTACACTCATTCTATTCTTGTGCCACATAAAAGGCAAAATAATAATGAGAAGCCAGCAACAGAATCGGGAACAGAAGCAAAAGAAAAAGAAAAAAGCAAAAAAAAAAAAAAAGAAAAATTTATCACACATATTTTGTTGTGCTTTATTTGCTTGCAGCAGTTCTCCTGCCCCTCCCCTCTCCTTCGACCGCTCCTCTAGCTTCTCATTCTGTTTCTGGACCATTCAGGACTCGGACTTTGTATGTGTCACATACACGCGCTTGGCACTGTTTGTTATCCTTCGAGCGTTCCAATTTCGCCTTTAATTAAATTTGATTATAGTTTTCCTCATTTTCCCGCTATACCGTTTCGACTTTCCGCCAAGTTGACTCCCAACATTTTGGCCTCGGGCCCTATTTTTGATGCCAATTTTATTTGCTTTACATTCTTGCTTCTGAGATTTTAAATTGGAACAGCGGCCAAGACTAAACCAAGTTTATGATTACAACAGCTCAACGTATAATTTTCTTTGGATTTGGAGTTCGTAACTTAAATTTAAATGAGGTGATGGATTTATGTTCTTTAGTTTTTCTTTCTGTATTCGTTGCAAGCTTAACCAAGAACTCGGAATCTTGAATTCTAAGAATCATAATTGATTATGATGGCTTAGGTTAAAATATACAAATTAAGGAAGTTCCTCGAAAAATAAGTATATACATAGTATTACACAACTAACAAACTGCCCTAATAATAATAATGAACCAAATGCATTGGAGAACTAACAATTCCATTAAAAAAGTAATTAAAGTTAAATGTTCACATATACAGAAATATATTAAGTATTGTAATTGTAAAGTTTGTTGTGTTGTTGTTCCTGTTATTGCCTTGGCAACCAGTTTACTTAACCCCAACTCGATTAACTGGCAATTGGTAATGGAATTCATCCAAAATCCTTTATTATCTGAACAATTTGGTTTGACTTTTTAATTAAAACAGAATGTAAGGGCAAGTTATTTAAAAAATAAATATGAAAAAGAAGTTCTTTTTTTTAGAAATTGATAAAGTAATAAATATTGAATTTTAAATATCTGTGAGGCTCGCAAAAAATACTAACAGAGTACAGTTAACAAAGTTGAAAAAAGCTTTAAAAAGCGAATACAATGTAACTAACAACGAGAACCATGAAATGGGTTAGTAACGAGCGGAATTGTGGTTGGGAGTTGGGAGATGGTTGCCCCTAAAAGAGCGTAAAATGTAATTGTTGTTGCTGTTGCTGTTGTTATTGTTATTGTTGTTATTGTTCTGGGTGAACACAGGAGGTCGAGGGAAGCCGCATAAATTACAAACACCGGCAAGCATATCAACAAAAATGAAAAAAGAAAACGAAAAAAAAAGCCCAAAAGCAACAAACGCGTCTAAAGCCGCTTTAGACAGGCGAAACAAACAAACAACACAACTAACAACAACAACAACAACAACGTGTGTGTGTGTGAGGTGAGTGTGAGTGCGTAAAATACAATGGAGGCAAAAAGGGAAAATAACTATGTAGACCGGCATACAATTAATGGCCCTGTGGGGTTTCATCGGGCAATCGCTTTGGAGTTTCATTCCTGACGCTTATTTGGGCCTTCACATAGATGACGTTACCATCTATCTTTGTATAATGGGGCTTTGTTATTGTTTAAATTTAGCTGACATTATTCCGTTAGTATTATTTATGATGCACTACCAAAGGAGACAATATAAAGTGGAATCATAAAAGCAAAATCTAATTGAAATTGAAGACAACAGAAAGGCAAATCAATACATTCCTTTTTACCGGTAAAGTATTCGATTCAGCACGATAGCTCTCGACAAATATGGTGTATATATATTATAACCCATGAATACTGCAGTCTTTTGTTTAACATATTTAGAGATAATGTTCTTTTCTATATATATTAATATAAAATGTATTATTATTTATTTATGAAATATAAATTAACATTAAATATTTAATTAATCACACAAATTTCATGAGTCCACAGAAAGTCTTCAAATATGTGACCTTTTCTGTTTGATTATTAATAAAGATAATCTGGGGTACCACAGAAATCGCTTTCGCTTGAATTTCACTTGTATTTCATTCAAATTTTAGTGAAATTCAAGCGAAAGCGATTTCTGTGGCACCCCCGAATATTTTAAGACAACATTCTTACCAAATAAATATAACATAAATGTTATAGGCCTATTGACTAGTTTGTCATACCCCATTTAACACACACACGTCTTGTCTACAGGGTATAGCTCACATTGCAGCGAGTAAATATTCACAAATTTCCATTAACAACAGTACATTAAACCCACAAAAAAAAAAAGAGGAGCAAAAAGTATGGAGCATAAATACAATCACACTCATATACACACACACACACACACATGCATACCTATATTAACTGCTGGTCTGCTATAAACAAAAGGAATTACTTTATATGTAACGGCAAAGTGTTTTTATGTGTGTTGGCAACACTTCATCCAACTTCCCCTCCCGCAAGTGCAAAAAAAACTCCCGCTCCCAATGTCTCTGTCTCAATTTGCACCCTTCCCTCCTTGTTGTACGTTCGGTTTCTTCCATTCGTCTCGCTTGTCTGCCAGTCTGCCAGTCTGTCTGGCCGCCCTTCTTCTTGGCCATGTCCATTTGTCTGCTGAATGTTGACTACCAACAGCGGCAGCAACAGCAACAGCAACAATAGCGAAACTGTTGGCGCCACCTACAAACACACAGATACTCACCCCCACACACCCACACACCTACACATACACACACACACACACTCACACTCACACTTGCCTGTTGTGCGTTCGTATTTCATTGCCGTATGAGTAATTTTTCAGGCGAGTCGTCGAAAAGCCGCATTGTTTTGGCCAGCACACCCTCAACACTTACACACACACACTCACACACACTCTCACACACACACACACACTGAGACAGTCATACAGTCACTTGCATGTGCATTTTAAAGCAATTTTAACTGGTTTTATCCTCCTTCCCTCCTTTCTTTTCGCTCTCTTTTGTGCTTTGTTCAGGTGTCGACGTCTGGCAACGCTTCTCGCGTTACTTTACATCATTTCTCATTTGACGTCATCGCTACCTTAAATAACAGACAGGGGGGCAGGGGGGCAGGGGGCGCGGGCGTGACGGGTCATCAACATGCAAACGCCTCCAACACAACTACATAGAGTTAATGTAGAACAATTGTCAGGCTCTCAAATATTGATAGATGATTCTAAGTTTAGTAGAAATTGATGTTTCTCGATATTCGATTATTTTCTCTTCAGCAAAATATATGTTATTGTAACGTCTTTCACTGGAGAAGTCTTTATGCCAAACAGAAAATATAAAATATATTTTTAATACCTTGTGCGCTCTCATTAGATCTAAAATATTTAAGTATATTCGTTTAATAAAGTAAATTTTAATTTGACAATGTGTAGAATTATTTAGATTCCAACGATTAAAAGTAATATTGTAATAAGTTATATATCTTTAACCCTTTAAGTTGTCGTATATTAGACAGGATAAAAAGTAAACACTTGTTACATCCTGGAAAACTGGAAAAATTTCATTGGTGGGGAAAACCAAAAAAAATTGGTAATAAAAAAGGCAAAAAGAAAAATACACCACCGCCGGGGTCTCCGCCGCCGGCGGGGCGCCCGGCCCCGGTGGTGGGGTCCCCAGCGCCCCCCCCCCCCCCGCCGGCTCGTGGGGGCCGCCCCCCCCCCCCCACCCCGGCGGGCGCCCCCCGGGGGGGGGTTAATAATTGGGGGGCCGGGGGGCCCCCCCCCCCGGGGGGGGGGGGCCCCCCCCCCCCCCCGCGGCGCCGCCCCGGGGGGGGGGCCCCCCCCCCGGGGGGGGGGCCCCCCGGGCGGCCCCCGCGGGGGGCCACAAGGTGGTGTGGGGGGGGGCCTCCCTCGGGCTCGGCAGCGGGCGGGGGGGGGCGCGGCCCCGGGGAGCGCGGCGCCGGGGCGGGCACCCCCCACACCCCCGACGGCGCGCGGCGGGGTGCCGCCCGCCCGCCTCCCCCCACCCCCGCCCCCCGGCCGGGCCGGGGCCGGGGCGGCGGCGGGGGCGGCCCGGTGGACACAATCCCCCCGGGCACTGCCGGCGCCCCCGGGCCGCGCCGGCCCCGGCCGGGGAGGCGGGGGGGGCTTGGACCACAACGATGTGGTCAACGCCATGTCCTTCTCGCACAGTCGCTATTGGCTCAGTGTTGCCTGCGGCTCATCCATTGCCGTCTGGGATCTGGCCTCAAAGAAGGCCGTCTTCGATCTCTGGCTGGAGGATGTGCCCGCAACTGCCAAGGGTGATTTTCCACAGTGTATGTCGCTGGCCTGGTCCATAGATGGCCAGACTATTTTTGCCGGCTACTCGGACAACAAGGTGCGCGCTTGGCAGGTACTAACTGGTCAATAAAATAAAACTTGTGCTCCTTTAACACTATTCAGAGGCCATAACTAAATATTTAGCTAATTGGTTTATTCTGGACACGGAACAAATATAACACAAAATTAGGATGAGTTTGAAAGTGGAAGAAACTGTAGATTCATCAATTAAAAACGATTTAGTCAGAGAAATTTAATTTTTCAATTCATTCTCAGATTCGGTGACAATATTTGAGTAAGAGTTCTCAAACTATCTCATTCCTTTGTATGGCACTTAACAAGCTCATTTCCTGGAGCACCTAAAAAACTGTCAAATCATGAGTTTCAGATGGGACTGGGCGATAGGAGACGTCGTTGACAAAATGGGTGGACGACGTGACAACTGGGTCAATCACTAAACGAAAAAAAAATTAGTGGGCGGTGCTAGAGTCGAGCATACTCGACTGTCGGAGACCCCGTACTTGCTATGGAAAAGCAAACACTGCTTAAAAGTACAGTTATATAAATCGCTTTTGGTTCAGATATCTTAAACAACAAATAAGTTTCTCATACTAAGACTTGATTTTCGACTGATCGTTCCTATGGCAGCTATATGATTTTGTGGTCCGATCTAAAATCTAAAATCAACTCGATCTGCGTGCAATATAGTCGCACCTACATACCAAGTTTGGAATCTCTAGCTCTTACAGTCTCTGAGATCTAGGCGTCAATACAGACTGAAATGGCTATATCGACTCGGCTGCTGATGTTATCCAAGAATTTATATACTTTATGGAGTCTGCCACGCCTCCTTCTGCCTGATAGGCACATTTTTTTTGTTACAAAGTTAATAGACCCCTGTACTTATTTAAGTATTGCAGGACGATGATAGGAATCCCCAAAAAATATATATACAGAATTCGATGTATTCGATTTGAATATGTTCAGATTAATAGCAAGAATGTAGCATATTGAAAGCATGCTGGAATGGGAAATTGACAGAGTGTCTACAAATCCAAAGCAACAGACCGAAAACGCAATCACAATCACATTTATTTATTTATTTTTATTATGTTTAGCAGTTGGCAGTTTTCTCATTTGTGCCAAACGCAGCAGAAAAAGCTGACGGACGACAGCAAAATTAAGTGTATTCCTGGCAGACATATTAAGGGGAAGACGGGTGGTGAGGGGATTCATTGAAAGGGGTCGAGGTCACTCTAATGATTAATACGATTGCCAGGCTGAACTTACGCATTGAACAAGATGAGGGATAACTAAGTTAACATGGATCAACTGTGCTTTCCTCGCACCTGCCACACACACACGCACACACACACTCGCATCTTTCCCTCTCTGTGAGTGTGTGTGTGTGTGTCTATCTAAGCGGGCCTACACACACTGAAAATATACAAAAAAAACGCAACAGAATAATATTCCGTTACACACATCCTGACCCTGGCTACGAAAATTCCACATAAGTACTCCTCGTATATACTCATAAGCATGTATGTTATATAATTGCAAGTATATATGTACATATATAACTTATGTACAACGGCTTGGCACTACTTTCACAGTGTACATACATACATACTCTCACACACACACAAACAGCTATGTGAAGGACTTTTAAAATCGACCACTAACTACGCCTAAGCACAGTGTGTGCGCAAGTGAGATGGCTATATTAACAGCGCCTCTGAGCATTGCTCTCAGCTCGCTCAGAGTTAGAGAGAGTGACTGTGAGAGTGGGTGGAAGGAGAATAAAGAGGGGGTGGTTGGCGAGTCATCGGCTCTGTTCGTTTGCAGCTTACTATACTCGCAGGCGTAAAAATGTGTAAAACTTAGCTCTCTGATGAATGAGATTAACCGTTACACACACACACTTACACACACGTGATGCCGCTGTACTGAAAGCAAGTCACCCCCTGGCACACGCGCACACAACACACCGAAGGCTACAACAAAAGCAAAAGCAGCACCAACAACAACCACCACAACCGACAAAGCACTTGCTGCTGCTACTGTGCTGACTGAGGTGGTGATTTTGGGGGGTTTTACTCGCTACTTTTTTGCTTTGCTTATGCCTGATAGCTATTTTTATGCTCCTTTTTTTGTTTTACATTAACTATTGCTGGCTTTTGTTGTTATTTCCGGGTGATTGTCTCTAGCAAAAGTTATTCTTCTCTTGATGCGCTTTTGCATTACATTTAATTTCAGGGGACTTAAATTGAGCTTTGCGATTCTCAGTTGACGCCCGACGCAATCTGCAGACGAGTTTATAATACTCACACAAGTCTATTAGGTATCGACTCACTTCACTTGCGATGAGTTATTGTTAATTTCTGCATTAACTCTGTCAATGTTGTGTTTTGCACTCTTATAAATTTATGTTAATTGCATTTTACATTTTCACAACTCACAGGCCTCACATAGACTCACCACAGAGCCTTGAAATACTCTGTAACCGTTTCGTTCTTAACGTTTCAACGTTTCCACTGCGACTGCGACTTCTACTCGTTGAGTGAGCTGTCCACATTACAACCCGCCAAGTTGGCAGCTCTCTGTTAACGTTTATCGATTGAATGTTGTCTGAGCTGCTGTTGTGCGAGCGAGACAGCACTACTGCAGCCCGCCTGCTTTGGGTGTGTTGGGTGGCAAGGACAACTCGTCAATTTGTGTTGTTTTTTTTTCGCTTACACGTATATTGAGTACTGATAAATTTCGGAGAAGCACCGCGCGTTTATGTATTTTTTTTACATACTGATTATAAACTCACTTAACTTAGTAACTTAGCTTCCGTTACATTTTGCGATAACCAAACAATACTTTTAACAGCATTTTGAGAAAAGCCGGCAATGTCGCCGCTAGTTCTGTAAAAAAATCGACTGTGATAACATCGATGACTGAAACTTTCGATTTATATCGATGGTTTTGTTAAAAAATTAGAAACTAATTTAAATTAAAAAGGTAGCAACCAAACTAAAAAATTTAAAATTTTTCCAAACGAATTTGAGTTAAAAAGATTGAATGAAACTTTATAAATAATGAAAGTAATACATTTTTTTAGGAAGCACATTTTAGGAATATAATACTGTTAATCAAGTTTAAATTTAAAATAAAAAAAAAATAAATAAAAAAATAAATAAAAAATAAACTCGCACATTTTGGCGCCCAATATTCTTACCCAATGCAGCCCAACATTGTCATATTGATATTAGCTAAATGTAAAGTGCAGAAAAAAGCATCCTTGTTCTTTGTAATGCCCTTTACTTGATGTCATTGACGAGGGCTGCTCTTCCGGGGTGTCTTTTGATAGAGTGTCGACGTTTCCTTATCGCCATGCCATGTGTAACTCGGCACGTTGGGTGTCTTATGTCTGTGCCGACTCTGGTTCATCAAAATCGATTTTGACGCTGTCCCCCAGTGGTTAGCGGCATGTCCTGCAATTTGTCGCCGTACGTAAAGGACTAAATTATCAAAATGAAAAAATAACCTATCTTTAAAAATAAAGATATAATATTTACAGTAATCAGAAAGTTTATTCCCTGTCGAAATACACTGGATAACGTTTTATTTACAAAATAGTTTAGTTACTTAAATCAAAACACCATTACCAAATCTATAATATATTGTTTAGATTATACTAAGATACGCCACTTGTCTTACTATATATATTTAGTATTCCCCTACACCATATTGTACATATAATTGAGATATATCATTGCTATATATTTCTATCGCCTCTCTCTTAGTTGTTACACTCTACCATTCGCTTTTGGTCGCAAACTTCCCGCTTCAGGTCAAACCAGTTTCCAGGTGCACAGAAATGGGTTACTGGAGTTCCCTTCAGACAGACGTAGTACTTATTGCACATCCTTGAGTCGCGTATGGTAGATCCTTCCGTCTTATCGCTGCAATCGATGTTACCCGACACGGCAGCTGGCGGAGTTGGCAACTCTTCGGAGCTATCAATGGAACATTCCACTTGACTGGGGAAATTGCAGAACTTTATCTTTGTGTCTATATAAAGACCTTTGGGACATTGTCGTGGTATAGCTCGGCCATTGGCGCATACATAGAATTTGTTACAGGACCTCGGATCCCTAATGTAATCTCCATTTGCTACGGAACTACAATCTGGAGTGAAATTGGAAAGTTCTTTTGACTTGGCTGTATTTTCTTTGCCTAACAGTTTGGGAGGTCGTTAATTCCTTAGGCACATTCGAACAGTCTACAAAGCTGGGGAAGTTGCAAACTCTCTTCTTGATATCAAAATAGAGAGTTCCGGGACAATTTCGGGCTATAGCACGACCATTTGCACATACGTAGAATTTGCCGCAAGACTTTGAATCCCTTAGGAAAGAGCCGTTTGGTAAGCCCGTACAATCTGAGGTTTCCTCATCATTAGGGGGTACAATCAAGGACTTCTCTTCGCCTTCGAGAATCGCATCTGAATCATTGGACATGCCTTTGGCTTGTTCATAGGAAGAAATCGGTGCATTTAATAGCAATTTTAAGTTGGTAGCGGAATTAGTGGAACTGTCAGTTTTTGACTGCGAAGGAGACGAAACCTTATTAAGGCTTGGCTTTTTCATTTGTGAGATACTATTCAGATCGTCTTTATGTAGTGCTGAAGCCTTATCAGATTTGTTGATTTCCTTGTCATCAATGGCACATTTTACGAGACTGGGGAAGTTGCAGACCTTTCTCTTGATATCGAAATACAAATCTCGCGGGCAGCTACGTGAAATAGCACGTCCATTTGCGCATATATAGAATCTGTTGCAGGACTTTGGATCTGGCAGATAGGCGCCGTTTTCTAGAGAGCTGCATTCTGAAATGTTCTTCTTTGTCTGCAGGATCTTCCGAAGGACCCTCTATTCCAGGTCTTTGATTTACGCTGCTGGGGAAATTATTACGATCCTTGGTTGCTGATAAGCTTGGGTCGGACTTGATCCAATAATCATCTTTTGTATTCCCTGTAGAGCTAATGATGTTGACTTTTGACGTCTGTTCTATTGGGGATGAGCTCGTAGTTGGTTCTTCGTGGATGATCTCTTCCGTATTTAGTGAAAAAGTTTGTTCCTGATTCTCAAGACAATTTACGAGATGGGCAAAATTGCAAACTTTCTTTTTGATATCAAAGTAGAGATTCTTAGGGCACTTTCGGGAGATTGCTCGACCATTTGCACACACATAAAACTTGTTGCACGATGTTGAATCCCTCAAGTGGACGCCATTTGGTAAATTTCTACAATATTCACTTGCCTCTGAAGTTGAAGCAGAAGACGATAGTTTAAGGGGAATATGAACATCTTCGATCATTAATTTCTTCCCTATAGAGTTCTTTAATTTACCATTGACTTGTTCTGCATAGGATCCAATTTGAACTTGTAACTTTTCCTTAGATTTCAAATTGAATTGATTAACACCAAACTGTAAGTTTTCTAATGGATCATCTGTGGTGAACGAAGAAAATATCTCAGAGCTTCTGCTGAAGCTTTCAGTTGAACTCTCCGATGGTTCTGTAACTGCTGAAGTGAATGGAAACTCTTCTGGACTCAAGCTGGAGATTCCGTAATCAGGGATACTATTTAATAATGATTGAAGGGAAAAACTTTGTTCCTGATCCTCGAAACAATTAACAAGTTGCGCTAAATTGCAAACTTTCTTTTTGATATCAAAGTAGAGATTCTTAGGGCATTTTCTGGAGATTGCTCGACCATTTGCACAAACATAAAACTTGTTGCATGATGTTGAATCCCTTAAGTGGGCGCCATTTGGCAAAATTTTGCAATATTCACTTGCCTCCGAAATTGAAGAAAATGACGATACTTTAAGAGGAATTTGAACATCTCCAATCATTGGTTTCTTCCTTATTGAGCTCTTTGAATTGCTATCGAGTTTTCCAGCATAGGATCCAATTTGAACAAGTAGTCGTTCCTTAAAGTTCCAGTGGAAGTGATTTTCACCAAACAGTGTTGTTTCTGATGGTTCCGATGAACCTGAAGAAAAGTCCTTAAAGCTTGAGCTGAGGTCTTCGGGTAAATTCTCCCAAGATTCCGTAACCGTTGAAGGCAAAGAAGAATCCTCAAAACTTGAGCTAGAACCTCCATAATCAGGAACTCTACTCATCAATGATTTCAGGGAAAAACTTTGTTCCTGATCCTCGAAACAATTTACAAGCTTGGCGAAGTTGCAAACTTTCTTTTTGATATCAAAGTAAAAATTTGTAGGGCATTTTCGGGAGATTGCTCGACCATTTGCACATACATAAAACTTGTTGCACGTCTTTGAATCCCTTAAATGGGCGCCATTTGGCAATATTCTGCAATATTCGCTTGCCTCCGAAATTGAAACAGATGACGATACTTTAAGAGGAATTTGAGCATCCCCGATCGTTGGATTTCCTCCAATTGAGTTCTCTGAATTACCCTTAGCTTTTTCCGCATAGAATCCAATTTGAAGAAGAAGTTTTTCCTTTGAGCTCAAGTTATAAAAATTTACTCCAAATAGTGAGATTTCAGTTGAGAATGAAGAATCTGAGCTGGAGCTTTCAGTGGAACTCTCTGTTGATTCCGTTACTTCAGAGGTCGACGAAGAATCCTCGGAGCTTGAGCTGGAGATTTCAGTTGAACTCTCCGTTGATTCCGTTACTTCAGAGGTCGACGAAGAATCCTCAGAGCTTGAGCTGGAGCTTTCAGTTGAACTCTCCGTTGATTCCGTTACTTCAGAGGTCGACGAAGAATCCTCAGAGCTTGAGCTGGAGCTTTCAGTTGAACTCTCTGTTGATTCCGTTACTTCAGAGGTCGACGAAGAATCCTCAGAGCTTGAGCTGGAGATTTCAGTTGAACTCTCTGTTGATTCCGTTACTTCAGAGGTCGACGAAGAGTCTTCGGAGCTTGAGCTGGAGCTTTCAGTTGAACTCTCCGTTGATTCCGTTACTTCAGAGGTCGACGAAGAGTCTTCGGAGCTTGAGCTGGAGCTTTCAGTTGAACTCTCTGTTGATTCCGTTACTTCAGAGGTCGACGAAGAATCCTCAGAGCTTGAGCTGGAGCTTTCAGTTGAACTCTCTGTTGATTCCGTTACTTCAGAGGTCGACGAAGAGTCTTCGGAGCTTGAGCTGGAGCTTTCAGTTGAACTCTCTGTTGATTCCGTAACTTCAGAGGTCGACGAAGAATCCTCAGAGCTTGAGCTGGAGCTTTCAGTTGAACTCTCTGTTGATTCCGTTACTTCAGAGGTCGACGAAGAGTCTTCGGAGCTTGAGCTGGAGATTTCAGTTGAACTCTCCGTTGATTCCGTTACTTCAGAGGTCGACGAAGAATCTTCAGAGCTTGAGCTGGAGATTTCAGTTGAACTCTCTGTTGATTCCGTCACTTCAGAGGTCGACGAAGAATCCTCAGAGCTTGAGCTGGAGATTTCAGTTGAACTCTCTGTTGATTCCGTCACTTCAGAGGTCGACGAAGAATCCTCAGAGCTTGAGCTGGAGCTTTCAGTTGAACTCTCTGTTGATTCCGTTACTTCAGAGGTCGACGAAGAATCCTCAGAGCTTGAGCTGGAGCTTTCAGTTGAACTCTCTGTTGATTCCGTCACTTCAGAGGTCGACGAAGAATCCTCAGAGCTTGAGCTGGAGCTTTCAGTTGAACTCTCTGTTGATTCCGTCACTTCAGAGGTCGACGAAGAGTCTTCGGAGCTTGAGCTGGAGCTTTCAGTTGAACTCTCTGTTGATTCCGTCACTTCAGAGGTCGACGAAGAATCCTCAGAGCTTGAGCTGGAGATTTCAGTTGAACTCTCTGTTGATTCCGTCACTTCAGAGGTCGACGAAGAGTCCTCGGAGCTTGAGCTGGAGATTTCAGTTGAACTCTCTGTTGATTCCGTCACTTCAGAGGTCGACGAAGAGTCTTCGGAGCTTGAGCTGGAGCTTTCAGTTGAACTCTCTGTTGATTCCGTCACTTCAGAGGTCGACGACGAGTCCTCGGAGCTTGAGCTGGAGCTTTCAGTTGAACTCTCTGTTGATTCCGTCACTTCAGAGGTCGACGAAGAGTCTTCGGAGCTTGAGCTGGAGCTTTCAGTTGAACTCTCTGTTGATTCCGTCACTTCAGAGGTCGACGAAGAGTCCTCGGAGCTTGAGCTGGAGCTTTCAGTTGAACTCTCTGTTGATTCCGTCACTTCAGAGGTCGACGAAGAGTCTTCGGAGCTTGAGCTGGAGCTTTCAGTTGAACTCTCTGTTGATTCCGTCACTTCAGAGGTCGACGACGAGTCCTCGGAGCTTGAGCTGGAGATTTCAGTTGAACTCTCTGTTGATTCCGTCACTTCAGAGGTCGACGAAGAGTCCTCGGAGCTTGAGCTGGAGCTTTCAGTTGAACTCTCTGTTGATTCCGTCACTTCAGAGGTCGACGAAGAGTCTTCGGAGCTTGAGCTGGAGCTTTCAGTTGAACTCTCTGTTGATTCCGTCACTTCAGAGGTCGACGAAGAATCGTCAGAGCTTGAGCTGGAGCTTTCAGTTGAACTCTCTGTTGATTCCGTCACTTCAGAGGTCGACGAAGAGTCTTCGGAGCTTGAGCTGGAGATTTCAGTTGAACTCTCTGTTGATTCCGTCACTTCAGAGGTCGACGAAGAGTCCTCGGAGCTTGAGCTAGAGCTTTCAGTTGAACTCTCTGTTGATTCCGTCACTTCAGAGGTCGACGACGAGTCCTCGGAGCTTGAGCTGGAGATTTCAGTTGAACTCTCTGTTGATTCCGTCACTTCAGAGGTCGACGAAGAATCTTCGGAGCTTGAGCTGGAGCTTTCAGTTGAACTCTCTGTTGATTCCGTTACTTCAGAGGTCGACGAAGAATCCTCAGAGCTTGAGCTGGAGCTTTCAGTTGAACTGTCTGTTGATTCCGTTACTTCAGAGGCCGACGAAGAGTCTTCGGAGCTTGAGCTGGAGCTTTCAGTTGAACTCTCTGATGTTTGTGTAACTTCAGAAGTAGATGATGAAGATTGTGAGCTGGGACTGTCGGTAGAAGTCTGCGTTGGTTCAGTAACTGCTGAAGTAGAGGATAATTCATTGGTGGATCCTGCCGTTGAACTTGCCTCTGAAGTTCGAGTTGTTTCTGCGGTTGATGGAGTCGAAGTTGGACCAGGTGTAAATGTGGATGGCAGTAGATCATTGTTGGTAGTAGTTGAAGGTGCTGGCGTCGAGGTTAGTGGGGGACTCGGTGTTGGCCATGGAAAGGGTGGCTTGGGAGGCTTGTTCCAAAAAGAGCCAAAGATGTTGAATATAATTGGCCTATCCATGGTTATATTCTGATTGATGTTGAACTCATTTTGTACACCGCTGGCAGCTCTTTGGGCAAGAGCGTTAGGTAGATTATCTTTGGTGCAGATTTGAGCTTGTAGATTGAAGCGAAATCCTTCTGGACAGTTGCTTTTGATATTGCCAAGCAAGCCCAGGCAAAGATAGTATGCATGAGGATCGGCTGGATCGGCTGCTTTATATCCAAAATTCTGTCCAGTGCATACATCCAAGGCAAATGCCTGCGGAACAGTCAAGAGACCAATCCACAGGAAGTTCACTAGGAAAATTCATTTAATGTTAATTTTATTCCGCATCGATTTGACACTTTCACAATTTGACTTACCCAATTGCATTTTCAATTTTGTATCCGGTAAAATGCGACGTGCAACGACTCAACATTTCCTTTTATACCTTTTGAAGCAATCAGCTGAAAGCATTTCCATATTCCCCTTTGTAATTGTTAAGAAATTGTTTACAACTATCTGCTAACAACATAATTATTTTAAACAAATTATATCACCATTGTTTTCTAATGTATTTGCACTTCTTCAGAATGTAAGTACTTGTAGAACGGAATTCATGTAAGACACATGTTCAGGTTCGGGTGCTTGTCATCTGCATGTCATCACCTATCTCTCTCCCTCATTTTATGATCTAACTCTCTCTCTCTTACTCTTTCTGTCAGATTCTAAACTGCAGCCAGTAATAAATATAAGTAAATAACTATAAGTAAATTTGAAAATAACTTTTTTAAATAGACATTAAATACTTTACTTAATTATAATCAGGGATTCAAATTCTAACCGAAACCGTAACCTTTAACCGTTAAAAACCGGTTGAAATTTAAACCCGTAACCAAAAATAAAAATTTCCATTTGACCGAAACCTTTAATCCGAAATAACCGTTTAGTACCCGTTTCGTTTACAAGGGTTAATTTCGGTTTTTCATACGTCCAAAATAAAAATTATTTTTCATTTTTAGTTTTGATTTTTGATTTTCTTTTGAAATAAATGTGTGAATGAAAGTAATGCATTTTTAATTCATATTTTTTAATGCTCGTTTCAGACGAGCACTTTTTCACCGACACTTTTTGTAAAAAGGCTGTCCGTGTCGAGTAACCACACAAAATTTCAAAACGTTGGTGAAAACCCGACGCTCAACGATGGAAATAGTACACGTTCTATTCCGTCGGTGAGCGATGGTGACAAAAAGTGTCGGTGAAAAAGTGCTCGTCTGAAGCGCCCTTAAATACAATTTTTGTGAATCGAAACCAAACCGGTATTTCAAAACCGAAACATACAAAAACCGGTTCATTGTTGCGAAACCTTTTTTGAAAGATTTTTCGTAACCGATACCCGAAAACCTAAATGAGAACGTAACCGAAACTTCAACTGAAACCGATATTCGTTTTGGTTTTAATCCCTGTTTATAATAGAACCTGAATATGATAATAATTTTAGAATGCTAATTGAATATAATCAAGTGATAACTTAATTTTTATTCTCTTCCGCACATTACTCATCAATTTGTTAGATTTTGTGGTAAAACTTCGTAGGCTAAAGAATCTATTGTCAAGTGCTGCTTATCAGTAATCATCTTGCTTTGTGGCTCTGTTTGCTTTGATAGTGTAATTGCCTTGACGTAACTTTCCCTCACCTCCTCCATCCTCCACCTCCTCCTCCTACCACTCCACCTGCTCGTCTTTGGTCTAGCTAGTTGGCTAGGTCCGATTAGTTGATGAGATAAGGGAACCGAGGGCTCTACTTATCGTAAGTATGATTACTTGCAATGATTACTAAAACCGTCAGAGCACTTGTTGTTGTTCCTATTTTGTTATGCTATTTTTAGAATTGGTAGAAAAAAGAGCTTTCGGAGTGGAAAGCACAGAGCTGTGCCATCTATAGGCCTTTTAGTTCGGGCTCTTATCGTAACTTGTGTGGCTTCGAATGTACCTGGTTGAGGAAAACGAATTCAATGTTGGATTTTGTTGCCTCTGGTATTCGAGCCAATAAGTTCGGCCACCGATTCGCATTTTATCTTTTGCATTTTTTTATTATTTTTTTTTATTTTTCTTTTATTATTTTTTGGTTTTTTTTGGGTTTTTTTTAATATTTGTACTGCAAGTTTTTTGGCAAATCAACAGGTCACCTGCACCTATTAAAGAAACATTGAGAACCTTGTAGCTTATACACCTGATAGCACTTTTTGCGGCTGATAGCAAACTTTAGACTCCAAATATGGGAGTCATTATCAAAAAAATCAAATTTAATAGTTGTGATCGCCGTGTCTACCCGAAATTATCTAAGAAATTTACGACAACTAATCCAATAACATTCGAAATTTAAATAGCTGCATGAATGCTGTGAATAATTGTTAGCTGTTATTAAACCTTTATCATTTATGTTTCTTTGAGGAACTTTCTTTGAGTGATTGATGATCAGAAACCGTTTAGCTCGATGGCATGACACAATGGATGGCAAAATAGAGGAATAGATCATTTTCTACATAATCTATTATTATATTTACCAAGTATTTATTAGACATATTAACTGGTAGATTTAATTTGGGAAACCATTTACAATATTTACTTCTTCAAGAAGCTGAATTTTAGAGTTTACGGATTCAAATTAATCTTAAGTTGTACAAATATTATTGTAATATCTTTTGTCTATATAATCAAGCCAGCAGGCTTTTTAGTTGTCAGAGCAACTGATTGACCAAATTAATAATTTTTTATATTTTATTAATCATGTAACCCTACCGTCATATCCTAACATTGAATATACATTTTTTTAGCAATTTTTGTATAGCCCAAATAATGAAATTGTCAAAGTGCAATTTCTTGAATTTTCAAAATAAAACTAAGCAGATATTGAACAATGGTGCTGAACAATGGTTAAAATTTGCATATGACAATGGTTGGTGCAATGGATTAGAGTGGTCTCGAAACTACACAACGCTGTAAAATGCGCTTGGGTCATCCGTTAGCTAACGAGACCATTCCAAACACGATAACGATCGTGGAATTTTGCACATATCAAGCTGAAAGCTACCTCCTGACAGATCCATTACAAAACCCCCGGGAGAAGGGAAGTTCCATTGCAACGAGGTAATCAGTGCTTATCTATTGCCGGCATGATAAGGCGATTGATTTGAGCAAGTGGGCTCGTCCGGTTCCAGATTAAAGACGCAATCATGTCAGAAATAAAATCAGTTTCTAATTTATTTGAATGAAATTTATATTTATATATATGTATGTTTAAATGCGGGGCATGTCCGTTTAATTTAAGGCATCATGGTCCAAAGACTTGACCTGTTCACGCTGCAGCCGATTGCCATAGGTGCGCGAGACGAGATTCCAGGTGTCCAGGAAGCGATCCATGCACTGCGATATGCAACGCTGCTCGGAACCATCCAGAGCCTTGCCCGGCTTGCTGATGCACTTCTTGAAACACTTCTCGGTCATCTTGGATAGCATCTCCTGGGCATTGGCCAATGCGATCTGTTGCTTCACTTGACTCATCAGCTCACCCTTCTCCAAATTAGCATGAGCCATCTTACTTAATGGCTATTTAACTTGCAATTTCCCAAAATCAATTTCAATTTAACTCTCACAGTTTTGTTAGTTTCTTTTTTCTCATTCAAAATCAAAAGCCTACACACTTTTGTATTGTTTGACGCACTGAAAATATTATGTTACTCGTATTTTAATCCCAATAAGGTTGTTTAAAATAGATAAGAGACATATATATGTATAAGGGTTTTAAAGAATACCGAATAGGAAAAAGTATTTATGTATATGTAGAACCCAAATGAATTAGAAAACCAGAAAATATTACGATAATGAATAAATATTTGAATAAAAAACAAAATTAATGTAAGACACTTGCATAATTACATTTATTTTTGTTAGCATAAATACAATTGGTTTATTACACATTTTTAAAATTCTATAAAGTTTGCTACATTTGGACTTTAACATAGAAAATTGTTAATTTTGTTGCATACAAATTAGTTTGCTATTAGCGTATTACATTTCTTTAAAAGATCATTTGCTCAGTTTGTTTAGAAAAATATACTATAAAAAGAGTGTTTGTTTTTTTTTTAATTTATTAATGTAACATTTGTTTAATTTTGCGGAGTGTAGGACAAACCGTCAGATTGTATATAAAAATAAGAATATTTAGTTGTATTATTTTTAACGGCATTAGGCGCGATCCAGTGAATACACTATTGATCAGATAATCAGCTATATAATATAATATTTAATATTCTTTGGAACGCATTTATTTAAGAATCGTTCGATCAAGTTGCCGCACAAAAGTTGCTTTGGCAGTACGCGATATCAGGATTGGCTCCACAGATCATTATCCTTCAGTTACTAAGGATAGCGAAGAGTCATAAGCAAATTGAACGTGTGCGTTTTGATTTAAATTTATATATAGTTCCGAAAATTGGTCACTGATATTTGATACTTGCCCGATCCTAACTCAATTAGAATCAATACAAAAATCTGACCGAATTTTAATACTGTAATAAACTTACACCAGGCCCAAGACAATGAACAATTTTTGGATGAATGTTAAACTAGGATTAGGATTATACGAAATGTGCACACTACACGGCATCCTAGGGACTGACCTGAATAATTAGCTTTCTTTGTCTATATACTTTTGATCAGCATGTATCACTTATATTTGGTTGATTTATGTACATTATACAAAAATTTTCGCTGATCTTTCAGTTACTTGTGCAATAGCCAAACACATTTGGGTATGAATATATGTATCGGAGATGTGTGTGTGAGTGTAAGAGACTGTTTATATTATGTACAAGTGATATATTCTATCGGATGTCAGCTTAATTCTAAATATAAGTAAGTATATGTATAAGTAAATTATATATAATTTAAATTGTATATGGTATATGGAATGTACAATCACTTTGAGTATGTAAGTATTATTGCGTTGAAAAGACAGGCACAGTATGTGAATGTATGCGTGTGTGTTGTGTGTGTGTGTGTTAGCCAGATTGTCAGTTAAACGGAGGTTGCAACATTCATTCAATTCCTAGGCACGGAGCCCAAGCGATGCCAATCGACCAGCTCCTGACGCAAATCGTGCTTGGAGAGGTCCAATTCGAAGCCGCCAAGCAGCTCGTTCTCCTGCAAGGTATCGTGTGACCAGACCGTCACCTGCAACCTGCGCTGTTGCACCACATCCAGAGGCATGCGGTACTCCAGCTGTAAATAGACATTCGGTTAGCATATTGTCAATCGTTCTACTTGTCGTCCATCATCTTACCGTCTCCATGAAGCTGGGCACACAGGTTTTGCGTACGACTTTGGTCTTGCGTTTGGTCACTTTGCTTGGATCCGGTTTCAGGTAGCACTTGACATAAGTGTTCGGCTCCTGCCCACCCTGCAGCATTGGCAGTCCTTTGGCGTGGTGTATCTGCAGACCAATGAAAGAGATCCCACATTAGTTAGGTTTACTATTTGCGGGGAATCGGGTTAACTCACCATCACAGTAAGCACGCCGCGTTGATATTGCAGCGATAGTCGTATCTGGCCAATTTCATTGGGATTATCCCGCGATGGCTGACGCTTCACCTCTGCAACAGGTAACAAGTTATATTAATCCCCAGTTCTGTAAGTAATTTAACGCTACTTACCCCTGATCTTGGGCATCTCCAATTTGGCCTCCTGCTGATCACGCAGCAGCGGATGGAAGAATGTGTAGACCAGATCCGAATGGGCTATTTCCTCTGCGGCATCAAAGAGAGATTTCAGGAAACGCTGTATCAAAGGTAAACGCTTCTCAGCCACAGACTTGATATTGGAGCGACCCACATGCACACCAGCTGGAAGACTGAAATTAAAATTAAAATAAGTATTAAAAGATAATAAACATAATTATTACAGTGATCTATTTGTTAAGGTAACCGAATTTACAATACGTCAAGACTTTTTAATGAATATGACTTGAACGGGAGTGCTTCACCCATATTGGATGATATAACCTGCCTTTGTGTATTTATTATGATTATATCATATTATAATATCGTTTTCTATATCTAGAAAATAAATATTCCATATTTGTCTTCTTGGACAATTCTTGTATTATTTTTAATTTGTATTATGTATTACCATATTTTCTTTATCTGTTAACATATACTCATATAAAAAAATCTATGAGTTGAATTTTATCTCTAAAAGATTATAAATCTAAAAATCATAATTAAAATTTCAAACACTGTAAAATCAAAAACATTCAAAGTTTAGATTGGGGAAATGAATAGTAAGTTGTAGGAAAAGTGGCCAAAACAGACAGCAGATAAATGATAAATGATATATGAGCATTGGCGATTGCTTATCAGTTGACCGCCAAGTGGGACTGTCTGACTGAAACAGGTAACACAGCTAATGGCTGATAAATCAGCAAAAAAAAAAGTGAGACAACAACAAAAAGTGGTTTGTGCTGAAGGCCGCAAAGCAAAGACAAAGAGCAGCAGTGGGTGAAAGAAGAGCGGGCCAACAAAAATGCCAGAATCGAGAGTCGAGTCGACTCGAGTCGAGTCGGGCAGAGAAGAGAGTGTCGAGCATGGGGAGAATCGTCGTGCTATCGCTGCGATAAGCGTCGCTGCTGACGTCGACCGCTCGCTCCAATCAGTTAACGAGCGAACTGCAAAGCGGACGGCAGGCAGAAAGCAAAACGCTGAGAACGCGGGAGCTGCTGACGAGAGTCGAGTCGAGTCGAGTCAAGTCGAGAGCCCAAGAGCTGCGGCATTGGCGTTCGATTAACGACGACGTGGAGAAGTCAACTGAAGACCAAACACAACGAAAAACAAACCTTTATTCAAATCAGGTGTATGTGCATGAAATGCTGGCCAAAAGCATTTAATAGCCATGGCTCAGCTAACGTTTGTGGGCCAAGGTAAGTGCCTTGTCTTTCTCCTCCCTTTCTCCCGCCAAAACTGTGATTCACTTCCTGTTCCAGGCGCAGCTGCGACCTTTGGTCCACTGCTGGCCACGGCCATGTTACTCGTGAGTCTCGTCCTGGCACTGCTCGGCATCAAATTCTGGGGATTCCGGCGACGTCTAACCTTTGATCGCGCACCTGCGACGCAGCAGCCACAACAACAACTACAATCGCAGGCGCAGCAGACGCCACGTTATGCTGCCTACGAATCACAGGTAAGCAAATCTCAACAATAACAACAAATGACAAAAGCGATGGTTAATAAGGTATCGCGATACCTTTCGATACCTCACGACAACAACAACAACAATGCGACTCATTTGTGATAAGCCAGACAGCAGGTGTAGTTGTGTGTGGGAGTGTGTGTGTGTGGGTGAGTGTGTTCCTAGTGCTGGCAATTAACATGCGATGACAGAGAGGTGCTTAACGTTTACAGAGCTCAACAGATCAGATGATCAACAGATATCGATAGACAGCTTAAGTTAAATATCGATTATGTAATGTTAGCTATAGTTAGAATTACAATTGTTGCTTTATTTACAACTGTTAGTTACAGTAAAGTAGCTTTTCCTCACAATTTATAGAAATAAACAAAAGTCCATCTCTAAATCTAGATATCGCGTTGAGTGTATTTGTGCCTGTGGTCATGTGTTCGTGTCTAACGCTTTTACACTTATGACGCTTATGACGCATAGTTGTTTTTGTGTTGTTTTTATTGTTATCGTTGTTGTTATTGTTGTTGTTGCTGGCTCAACAGCTGAGACCACAGCTGTTTTAATCGTTACAGCGAATTATGGAAGCAACATCAAATTGCGGGGGACGTAGAATGTGCCTCTAGAGGAGGAATGTCTGTCCATTAAGAAACAAGTTTTGAAAACACACTAACCGAATACATTTGCAGGTTAACGGCACCGACAACGCTGTACATGGAGTATTTCGACAGCGCAATACGGAAGAATTCGAAAGTATCAGACCCACAAATTCGGCAGGTAAAGCTAACGATCGTTTATACGATATTTTTATGCGATACGAGTTAACACTCGAAAGTGAATGGAATTGCAATTGGCCGCATTTGGTGGGCAAATCACTAAGCAAATATATAATGAAATGTTTTGACCAAGACCTGATTATGTTCAAAAGATTCTTAGATATACAGTTAAACATCCCTAACTCGAACTTCTCTAACTCGAATTTTTCTTTAACTCGAACTAAATGAGTGGCAGTAAAATTAATAATCTTAGGAAAAAGAACTCGAATATCTCCCTAACTCGAACCTTTTTTTTGGATAATGGTGATTCGAGTTAGGGAAGTTCGTCTTTACTAACTAAAAAGGAAGTTTAGAATTGGTTCAAGAAGATAAGAAATAAGAAAATATATTGTAGTAGTAAAACGAGCTATTTATTATTTGCAGGAAGTAAATACTTTGCAGGAAGCGTGCCAAATCTATCACTGTCCTCACTGGCCCCTCGGGAGCACAAGGAGGTGCCCAGCATTCCGGAACTGGCTGGAACAGTTCCCTATCGGAGTGGACCAGAGCCACAAGCAGCGCGACGCAGACGCCGTGAAGTGCATAGTGCCAACTATGAATATTATGCCACGCCTCCTACACGACAACCACCTGCCCCACCAGGAGCAACAGATGCGCCACCACCTGCACCACTGGCAGCTGCTGAGCCTAAAGCTTTGGAGCAACTGGATATACCCAACTTTGATCACTTTGCTGAGAAATACGAGCTGATCAGTGCCAAGGCAGCTGGATGCGGAGAACCAAGAGAATCACAGCTTATCCATAAGGGGAACGGACGATATGTCAAGTATGAGCAGGTCGACGATGTCCCGGAACTGCTGACCCCCGATGATGATCAGGCAGGAGCAGCCATTTCAGTGGCTGCCACGGTGCATCACATACCCAAGGAGTCACAGCAGGATCTCCTACAAAAATCCCAGGAGGAGTCCCAACTGGAACCATTGACAATCCAGAGCATTCAATTACCCAATGATCAGTTGCTTCCGCTAGAGCACACAGATTCCGCTTTCGTTGTGGAGATCATTGCGGGCACTCCCGATTCAGTGGAGCATACGGAGCCAGTGATAGCCCCTAAATTGTTTGATGATCTGGAGCTGACAACGCATCAGGTGGATCCTGAATTTGAGCTCAAGCGTATGTCCAACGAAATGAATGAGGCGGACATTCTGGACATTCAGCCCGACTTCTCAGGGTTGCAGTTGATGGAGACAGAAGCGGAGTCAGGACCCAGTAGTCCGCCAGGATTCGGCAAGAGCATTGATGAGGACTGGGAGAACTTTGAGAATCTAGATCATGTGACGGACTTGCCGGAACCCAATTGGTCAGTACATCCCGCTATGCTGGAGTCGCCATTGCAGGAGGCGAGTGAAACCAACTTGGAGCTGGAAAATGTGGTACAGCAGGAGACGCTCTTCCAGCAACTGGAGCTGATGGAGTCGGCAGCTGGCGTTTCACAATCGGAACCACCTCCTTATGAAGCAAGACTGCCGCCACCTCCCGTTCTGCCCGACTACGAGTCCCTGATGCAGCAGGACAAGTCGAAAACTCTTCGCAATTTACCCAAATACGCGGATGTCGTTGGTCAGGATCGGGCTAACGGTACTAGGTACGTGAGCAGCATAGAAGATCTCTTTGGGGAGCTGCAGGTTAATGGAGAGGCGCCAACCGACAATTCAACCCAAGTAAGCAATTTCGAGGAGCTCTGCGAGGAACTGGAGATCGTTCCATCGCCAGTGCCAGCGCGTCGAGCACCGCAGCCAGCCCCACGAGTCTCCAAGCCGACCACACTCAGTGCCCGAGGTGATGCGCCGCCTTTGACATGCTACGAGCCCGAGGAACTGCCCAATTCCAGTTCAAGTGAGGAGGATGCAGTCGATCCGGCACCACAACCACAACCACAGCCTGCCAAGCGACAGCGTCACGTGCGCTTCGATGTGGAGAACCTGCAGTACTATCAATCGGCCGAAGTGCCCAGCTCCAACGAATCCGAGGTGGACTTTCAATCAGCCGATGAGTCCGACACAGAATTGCCTCCCAGACCCACACAGCGCATGGTCACTCTGCCAACAGATGAGGAGGTCAATGTGCCCAGACTCTTTGGCACTCAGGTCTCGCAGGAAGAAAGCGATGATGATGATGGAGCATTTGGACGTGCCATACGACAGCATCGCACCATGACGGAGGCACTGCGTCCAGTTGTTCAACTGGAGCGTAACAGTGATAGAGGCACTGAGGCTTAGGATTACCCCAATTAGCAAAGATGCTGCTCTTCATTTCCTTAGCAAAGACAGTATTTTACTTGTACATAATGCTATAAATATATCCCTATATATATACTATAGTCATATATACCAATATAAAGTAGAAGATTGCCATATAACGTTGACTGTGTGTAAATAAATGTATAATAAATATGTATAAAGAAATTTCAAGAGATAATGCGCTCAATCTCGTTCAAAAAGGCTTTAAATAAATACATCCATAAGAAAAGGTTAGTAATACCGTTAACCATATGCTAAAGATCTGTTAATGATAACAGTTCTGTATGCTAAGATAGCATAATTGGGTGAAACGGTTACAGTTTTATCTTAACAGATTCCCAAATAAGAATCGTTAGAATAAATATTGTATGTAAATAAATGCATAATAGATTGCTGACTCGGCGTGTACGGGATTTTAAAATATGCCTATTTAAAATAATCATGTGAGATTGACTTACCTGTGCAGCTTGACCAGAGGAAAGTGTATGCATAACTTCTGATGGAACTCTGTGAACTCGCGATAGGAACGAAACAGATGTGTAGGATCTCGCTGTCCGTGGCGCGTTACTTGCAGTATGTACATGTAGTACTTTTCCATGCTGTAATGCTTCTGGAATCTCACCACCTTAACGATTTTCAGGCGACCATCCTGCTGCATGCTGTAAGCATAATGAAGCAAATATTTAAAATCTTGTTACGTTGTAAATTTGAGATGTAAACTCACGTATATTTGCGGGGCACAAAGGATAACAGTTCGCCAGTGCCTTCGTCATTATTGAAACGCATTTGCGCCAAATTGTGCAAAAAGAAATTGAACTGAGTGAACCAACTCTTTAGCGAGGATTGTATCATCTTGGCGAATGTGGCTGCCGCTTCAGGATTCGACTGCGACGGCAAGAGGGCACGACGCACATAGGTGACGGCATTGGAGTTCACGCCAGGCATACCCGCTGTGGCCATATGTGCCAGGGTATGAAGCAGCAGATCCGCATTCTTCCGCACAATATTAAAGGCACGACAGCAAAGATCAACAAAATAATGAAAATCGGTTGAGGGTTTATCGCCGCCATTTATCACATAAGCCATATCGGAGGTGAGCACAAATGGAGTGCGGTCTCTGCAAAAATAAGGCAACGTTAATAAAGGAATTAATGTCGCATGTTAAATAACAGTTGCAACAGCCAGTTTGCAGGCAATCTTAGGTAAAAGGTGCTATGTTAACCCAGTTATCAGTAACAGCGCTCTGCTAACCTAACAGCTATGTCAAGTAGCAGCCTCTATGCTAAGTAACAGTTGATATGATACAAGATGTGTTAAATAAATCTCACCTCTTGAAGTTGCCAAACATCTGTGCATCCCCAAGGAATTTCCCAAAATCGATGTGAAACAAATGCCCAGAGGTCTTGAGCATAATGTTATCGTTGTGCCGATCACAGATGCCCAGCACATAGGTGGCAACGCTGTAGCCAGCGCAGGAGAGTGTAAAATTGCGCACAGCACTTTGATATTCCAATGGACTTGGATTCTGTTTGCCCAACCACTCGGCAATGGGTCGATCCTTAAAGGAGCCAGTCAGTCCGCACTCCACTTGGATTTTTCGCAGAGTTTCCGCCTCGGAGACCAGCTCGATCATGCCGCTTTTGTAGCCCGTGGGCACACAGTTGAAGGTAACCATTTTGAGATCCAGGCGCTCCGCCAGCCACATTTTGTTCATGATGCGAATCAGTTGAATGGTGAGCATGTCCTGCTGCAGATCATCGCCACACTGTCAGGAATCAGATAATTGCGATTAGAGTATGAGTTCATAGAGCTATATATGTGAACTTACCTTGAATATCGCTGGAAGTGGCTCCGCATCGGGACCCACGAAGGTAATCTTGAGAGGCAATGTGTTGGAGTTGAAGTAGCTGCAGTTGCGCACATTGACGCCGGTCACCTCCAGCTCGGGGCCCAGGGGCAGACAAGTGGGCTCCTCGAGCAGATCCTGATGCACCTGATCCATGCCCGCAACTAGACTCTTCTGTCGCATCGATTCTTTGGCTTCCTTCACTGATTCCGCTATCTTGGCCAGATTCTGGCACATGCGATGCTGGTACATGAACCGCTTGAGCAGCTTCTCGCCACAGATGGCCATCAGGGCACGCAGCATCATCTTGTTGCGGCGATAGTAGCGTGCCTGTGTGATCTGCGACTCATCGCACTCCTGATCCACCAACGAGGCTCCAATCGAGTTGAGCGGATCATCGGGCAGACTGTGGACGAGCAGCCAATACATGTGATGCGCAAACCGAGGTGACTCCAGGCACTTGGACAGCAGGAAACGCGCCAGGGCGGATGCCTCGTAAGTGTCATGCTTAAGCGATTGCACAAGTTGGGGCAAAAAGTCAACGAGCTGATCATTGGGCATATGCGAGATCCATTCCACAGCCTTCTCCCGCACCTTGGCGTCCGGATAGCGTGGAAGCAGCAGCTCCAGTGCCTGCAGAGGCGATAATGGTGTCCAGGAATGCAGCAACGAGTGCAAGTCAATCAGATTGGCGTAATCCCAGCTATGAGCCGCATGCAGAACCTTGGGCAACGCATTGGGATAGTTTTGCAGATAGAGACGCTTCTCCCAGAACACTTCACGTCGTTCCGTGGCACCCGAATAGCCCAGCTCGGCAGTATCCAGCAGCTCCTCCTGCAGATTGGCATCCAGCGAGGCAAAGTCATAGCTGTATGATTAAATATACAAGGAGTAAGTTCATCAATTGTGGTGAATACTGATTAATATTACTTACTGCGGTGCCCGCTTGGGCGCCTCCTGATGCTCAGGGAATTCAATGCGGCCACCATAGGGAGGCACTTCAATACTCAGCACGGGACAAAAATCAGGAGCCGGATGGCAGCCACGCGATGGCGCCGGTCCCAGCATTTTGTCTGTTGTCGGTGGCCACACGGAGAGCAGATAAGGGCCACAGATCATGGTGCGCTTAAAGTCAAACAGTTGGATGGAGCACCATCCCAGCTCGGTGGTCACCTGCCGCCTCTCGCCATTTGGCTCCGTGTTGGGTTCGTTCTCGCTGGCCGCCTGCTTGCCATAGAGCACAAATGTGAGACGTGCCTCCCGAGGCAGCGTGCAAATGGGATGCTGCTCGAAGGTTAGCCATGCGCTAAAGTTCAAACGGGGAAAGAGACCGCCGCTGGTGTCATTGGAGCAGTTAAGCACGTGGGGCTTGGACAGCAGACGCGTGCCATAGACGAGCTGTACGCAGAGAGAGTAATCCTCGTACTTCCAGTTGGGCGGCGGCCTGTGCAGGCAATTGATACTCACAACAATGGGCTTGGAGACACACGAGATGGGTATAGGCGCTGTCAGGAAGAGATTCATTAGGGACTATCCATATTGTACATTTAAATTCACTTACTTGTGGAATAGTCCGGCGTCTTCACCGAGAAGGCAACTCGGAATACATTGGCATAGAGTTCAACAAGCTCCTGGACAGCGTCACGCAGCCGATTGCACTTCAGCTTGATCTGCTCCAGCATGGAGCGTGGACGCAGCGTAACCTGCGCATATTCACCATAGTCGCTGATGATTTCGGGATTATTAGCGCCAGCCAGAGGTGCATACTTGGACTGCGCATCCTCGCAGACACGCTTCAGCTCCGCAATGCATCGGGCAATCTCCAGCGTATCGATGGAACCGAGGAGCGCACAAATGGCTTTCACAGCCTGGACGACACCCGAGCAACTGACCACGCTGCTTCGACCCGTTGGAGCACCGTCGACAGCCGATTCCAGTTTGTCAATCTCCATTTCGAGCGTCTCGATTAGTATCATCATGTTGTCGTAGGTGACAATGGGCACCACTTCATTAGGGAGCACCTGCTCCGGCAGCAGATCCGTATCATGATCATCGTCCTGCGCCGTGCGTGCAATGGCCTGCATGTTGGCCGCACTGCTCACACACAGCCCCAAGTGCACATCCTTCTCCAGTTGAAAACTGTTGTGCACACACTCCAACTGACTCAGCTTCGATGTGGGCGCCAGCCATTCCAGCAAGCCAATGGGCTGACCCAGAAAATAAAGATATTGGGCAGTTAGAAAAGACTAAGTCAAGTCCCTGACTAAATAGATACCCATTAGTCTCATTATATATTATGTCCACCCATATTAAATTACAAATGTATCAAATTATTGCAGACTTTTAGGAGTTTGTGTTTCTTAAAGACTTTAAACAGCCATAACTTCCCTTCTTTATATTCGATTAGGTATGAATATTAATTGATGATATTGATCAACACTAGACCAGGGATTAAAACCGAAACGAATATCGGTTTTAGTTACGGATTCAGTTATGTTCACATTTAGTTTTTTTGGTTCTCGGTTACGCAAAATCTTTGAATAAAGGTTTCGTAGCGGTGAACCGGTTTTTGTATGTTTCGCTTTTGAAAAAACAATATGAATTCGGTTAAAAAAAAAAATAATTATATTAATAATATAACAATAATAATTAAAAAGGCATCATGTTACATGTAACACTCACACATTTCTTTCACGTATTTTTCAGTTAGATGTAGTTTAGATTCATTTTAACAATTTTAATATTCCATTTAACAAATGGAAATCAAACGAAAATTTATTTTTTCGGTTACGGATTTAAATTTCAAGCGGTTTTTGCCGGTTAAAGGTTACGGTTTCGGGTAGGGCTTTAATCCCTGCTTTTGACATTGGTTTGTTGTACACAGTCGAACGGACGAACATGACCAGACTACTCTACAAATAAGGGGTATATGAAATTGAGTACGCACCTTGACTGCAAATTCTGTGACGGTGCCCATCACTCGACCCTCGAGCGAGGCCAATGCTTGGGCCACCACCTGGGCCACCACGGAGTCGACTGCAGGAATAGACTCGAGATTAATACAAGTTATAGTCAGAGTAATGGATACGTTCGCTTACTGTCGCAGGTGAAAGTCACAGGTGGGCCGTAGCCCTTGATTTGCTCGCTAGCCTGGGAACTGGACAGGGCATGTGAGTGCAGGATGTTCACAGCCGGGTGAACAATAATCTTGATGCTGGTGTCCATCATGTAGTGATAATTGAACTCGGCGGCTATGATGTGACCCACATTGGTGGCCTCATCATCATGGAGGTAGCTGCCACGCAGCTGTCGCACCATGTGATAAAACTCCAAGAGTTCGGAATCATCCGTCCGTTGTTCGCTGATCAACTCGTAGAGGCGAGTGCAGGTTTTCCGGCGATCCAGCACCACGTGAGCGGGTATGCTGTTCGTGTAGCTGTCCGTGAAGGGAGACGCCTGCTGATGTGGCTTCGACGTGGACGCAACGATGGCGCCCGTCTCATAAAGCTGCTGATTCCGCGGTGGCAGCGGAGGAGGCGGCGACACAGAGCCAGAAGTGTAGTCTCCAACTGCAGCTGCTCCCGATCCTGATGCCAATGCTGCTGCTCCTGCTTGTGGCGTGGGCGATGCTGAGTGGGAATGCGTGGGTTGATTTAGGTAATCCGTGCGCCAGCCAATGGAACTGACACTGACGCTGCCACTGCCACTGTTTGTGGCATTCTTGTCCCACCTGTTGACCGCCTCGTACATGGGGTCCGAGTACTGTGTGCCATTGTCGCCGCTGTACAGAAAATCAAACGGATCGTACTCCGCATAGTACGAGGTGCAATCGGAGGCGCCGTCGTTGCCTGCAAGTAGTAACGAGTGCATCATTCAATCAGCGAATTAATCACAACCAAATAAAACGAATCAACCGAACAACGATTCACATGTCAAACAGTTATGCAAATACCACACGATCGAGTGGATCGCAAATTGAGGGGATTCAAGCGCGTAGCCACAACACGACGACGTCACCCATTGGACTCTGCGAGAGTCTGAGAGGGAGACCGAGAGTACAAATCATGCTGAGAATAAATCGCAAAACTATGCTAACAAATCCATTTTGTCGCGCAGACGCCTCTCCCTTCCTTGCCCCTTCCCTCTCTCTCTTTCCACCTATTAGCCAATTGCGACACCTACACAATAATATATATATATACACATAACTCTGAGGTTGTATATTTCTTTTAGGTGACCTTTCCTGCACATATGCTCAGCATCTGTTAAAACTAATTAATACTCTATCTTTTCCATATATTTAGCTAATTTATCTAAGTTATTCCCCTGTTTCAAAAATTGTTAAGATTCAAAAACTGTGAAATGGTTTACTTACAAAATATCTCTATCCACCATTGCTATACATATTTCATTTAATCTATCTTTAGAAATCTCTACCTATCCATAAATCTAATTTATCCGTAACATAAAACAGAAAATATAATTTAAATATATACAGAAAAGATAAAACTCGACCACTACAGAAATGAAGCAGAATGCAAACAAAAGTCCAATATATACATACATATGTTAATATTGCTACAATTACAACTGGAAAGATCAGAGATCTCATCAACTAAAACAACTACTGATGATGAATTTAGTATACAACATCGAGGATGACAAAATGTTTAATAAAACAACATAAAATTGGTATTGTTTATTCTCAGACATAATTTATTAAATTGGTCTCAACGTTATACAAGTTTGCATTTAACATATGTATGTATATATATTAAAAATATTTATATGTGGATGTGTATGTTTTTTATGTATGAATAAGCAAATCACAATTTTGTTCATTGTAATACTCTCAAATAATAATACAAATTCATTTTGATTTAGCAGTGATAAAAATCAAATGAAACTGGACAAATTTGTCAAATTCGTTTAGAAATCCAAAAAAATAAAATCAAATAAAAATATTTGTGGGGATTTGTGGGCCATCAGTTGCTTTAAAACTCTTTACTCTCTGGCACTCTATATATAATACATATATATCTAGATTTTGCTCTGCTGCAGTCGTGGAAGGCACAGAATTGAATATTTCGTTCATATTTGTATGTGATGTGATGTGTGTGTGTGTGTTGAAGAGTGTGTGTGCGTTGAGTGTGTGTGTGTGTGTGTGTGTGTGTGTGGTGCAAGTTGGTGGTTCTATTAACATATGCATGGCATGTATCATTGTTTTTGCATTTGTATCCACACCAAAAACCCTGAGCCCATTTTGCCGTTAGATGGTGACGTTTTTTTATCCGTCACCTGAAATTTCTTATTCATTATGTTTTTGTTTTTGTTGGTGGTTTTCTTGTTGTTGTGGGTGGTGTGTTAAGTGGTTGCAGTTTTGGTAGTAGTAGTAGTACTTTAATATGGATAGAAGTAGCAGAAGTATTCATTAAAATGTTTTACTTTCGCGACACTGCAAGATAGAGAAACAGAAAGTTTAACAATTGAACAGGTTTTCTTTTTCATATTTTCTTTTTTGTTGTCAACTACAAACTCTATTATTAATAAACAACAACAACAACAGCTGCTTTAAACAGTAACAACTATAAATTCAATTTAAATTTGTAATGAAAAATGATGAGTTTTCAAAACGGAAACATTTAAATTGAATCATACCTGACAGTTATAATTGAAATTAATATATTAATATAACAAGAAACAATTACAAGTTGTACCTACATAAGTAAAATGGAAAACGCTGGGAAGTCAATCGAAATAACATTGAATAACAGAAATATAGCCAAATAAAAATATAAACATTTACTACCAATCAGATAGAGAATGCGAGACATTTGTGGTATAAATCGATTAGTGTATTAGAATTTTGTTTTCCTAATTATAGTTGCCCTATAGATGCTGTTTTAGACAATATACTTATCAATTTTATTATTCTGTCATGATTACATAACTTGTAAATTTATTAATATATAATTTACTCTATCCATGGGGTGATGTGACAAGCTCTCTAATCGCTTTATAAACAACATATCGATTTGAATAAGTCTATTAAAATATATTATGTATCACCCAAAGCTTACCCGAATTCTCATTGAGCAGGGGATCAAATGCCTCCAAGACACTCACACGGGAACTGCAAAGGAAAAGTGTCAATTAGATGGGATACTCTTTAAGATTGGGCAACAGATAATGCATACTAATCGTCCTGATTTAGATCGATCAAATCGTTGCCAGTGCGCGGAGGCGGAGGCGGCTGCTGCTGGTGCTGGGGTCCCACAGAGGGGACGCTGCCAACGGGGGGCGTGCCACGTCGCACATGGAAGCCGGGAGCCACACTTGGAGCTGGCGTTGCCGCAGCGGAATGTGAAACTTGGTGACTCAGTGGACTGCTTCTGTTGGACACGGCTGCCGATGACGTTGCCAATCCTGATGCCGGTCCTGCCACAGGTGTACTATGCGGTCGGGCGAAGTCCACGTGCGTATGGCCACCATTGTTTGGTGCATAGCCAGCGAAGCCATAGCCAAAGCCATGCGACGGATACTGAGGTGGCATATAGGCAGCCGAGCCGGGAACAACTGGAGCGGAGAACGTTGGATAGTACACAAATCCAGCAGGCTGCACTGGTGCCACTGGCTGCAGAGCCAGTTGATTGGGCATGCTGTAGAGACGCTGCAACTCCTCCTGGTTGAGTGGTCGCTGCTGTGGTTGCTGTGGTGCAGCCTGGTATGGCACCAGCTGCATGCCCACTCCACCGGCCACACTACCAAACGTTGGTGGTGCTGGATACTGGACTGGAACTGACGTGGCAGCTGCCACTGGACCCACTGGCACCAACGCCGATTGCGGATGCGGATTGTGGGCCTGCATTCGTTGCAGATCCTCAATCAATCGCTCAAAGGTGCTGCCACTCTCCTGTGTCGGCTGCTTAGCGCCAGTGGGACTGGCAAAGGATATCAGATCACTCTCTCCGTTGCCATTCCCGTTTCCATTCCCATTCCCATTGCCAGTCTGTGCCGGCGGTGTCCGTGATCGTTCCACGCTGCCGAACGTTGTCGGGACTTGATGCACCTCCGAGTGACGACGCTGCGTCACATTGAAACTTCTTTGTTGTTGGTGGTGTTGATGTTGTTGCTGCTGTTGGGCGTAGTAATCGGCAGTGCCGCCCTGATACGAACTCGTCCCATACTTCTTGTGTCGCCTGTAATCATCGAGCGCCTGCTGCTCCAAGCTCAGTGCCGTCGCCTTGGCCAAATCCTCCTGGAATTGCCTGTCGTAGTCGACCTGTGCCTGATTCGACATTATCCACTCAGAGTCTTCGTCCACGACCAACTGCAAGGCAATACCAAAAATAATAAGTATTTCTGTTTGTAAATTAAAATTGCTCGTATTTGTTTTCTGTTCGACTCAAACCGAACAATGCCGTGTGATATTTTCGTTGCTTCCCTTATCAGTGCGATAACAGAAAACCACGATAAAAGCGATTACGCTTTGTAAACCCATTTCGTATATGGGTTCAAGAATATGCTATGGACAGTAACATGATATATATTTTCTTTTGGGGGATCAGAGTACTAGACCAAGGCCAGACGTGATTCAACAGTCAGTTAAAGGGTAAGCGAAATAACAGAACTAAGTTCCATCTATTCAACTAACTACAGGAAACTTTGGAGTCTTCTTATCTGCAGGTGATAACAATAGAAAGTATTATTCATACTTTATCTGTACATCTGTAATACACAATGAGTGTTCCCATGGCGAAATTAGTATTATAATCGATTGCAATACCGTTGATAGACCTCAACGTTAAGATGTTCTCAAGGGCCTCTTCATAATTTTTGAATAGAACTTTGAAATTTAAAGTATTGAAATCTTTAATTTAGGTTTATTTTCAAAAAACGCCATTATGAAATCTTTGATATTTGGAATGTTTTTGTTTTTACAGAAACAATTGGGGTATTCCTCTCACTTTGTGCACTGACAAAACATCCAATTGACATCACAATTAATTTTAATTGTTCAAAATTTCAAAATAATAATACTTCAACTGCTATATCCGTTATTTTTGTATTCCCTCACCTGTTGATCAGCCTGCGTTTGAGCCGACACTGAGAGAAATGCGCTACTAACTTACATATTTATTTTGCCATTGATAAGAACTTCAGTTGTTAAAACAAGCAACTGGTTGCCTTAGATATTTAAAACAGACTTGAAAAGCAGAGTTCCCAATATTTTGTTAAATAATAAACTTGAAAATGCTGATAATATAACTTTTATGTTGTAATAATAAAAGTGGAAATGCCATAAATTTAATTTTACACAAATCTGACAAGTCATTAAAATCTAATCTACGAGTGCGGATATACAATATAATATATGCCCTGTTAATCCAAATAATTGCACAAAAACATGTCTTAAAATATGTGTGTACGAGTTAAGTTTTTCCTACACTGAAATATTCGATAAGGCAATTGTTGCTGTTGTTGACTGTGAGCCTGTGTGTAGCGAATGAAAATAAACAAATGCGAAACTTTCTCACGTTTGCCTTAAGAGGAACAGCTGTTCAGCATGAATGCTTACACACACACATACACACACGTACATAAGCACACCTACGTAAGCTCTCAACACAGACGTGAAACCGGTGCATACATACATACAAAATATAAACCTATGAAAATGAGGACATAGCAAATATAAAAACAAAGACCGGCAATTGGAAAGTATTAGGCAAGCAGGCAAAGGTTAAATAAAGACAATCAATAAAACGTAGTTAAATACTAAAAAACAATAAATGATGCAGAGAGGAGCAGCAAGTTTCGTCGAGTTCAAATTTGCATACGTACAAATGTACATACATAAACACAAAGGTGTGTGCCACACACACACGTAAATACATAGATTAGTATGTGTTGGCACTAACGATATGTATATAGAAAAAAAGAACAGCGAAAACACAAATGATAAAAGTGCTTTGGATACTTTTATATAATGATAATGGAACTAGTCGTTGAATTAATGAACATGCAAATATGTATTTATGTGCACAATTGTAGATACATGAATACATTAAGCGTAGGCTATATACATACAAACATATGTATGTATTTGCATATGTATGCAATTTCACCTTTTGCCAACTTACTTGTTTTGTTTTTGTTTTTCTTGAACTTGCTCAATGCTGGCGTCGAGTGTTGTTGCCTTAAATTGCATATGCTTTATATTTATTACGTTTTCATTGAATTTTTCGTCTCTTCCGCGGCTTTGGAGCTTCCTCCACTTACACACACACATGCATATACATATATATACAAACAGATATAACACTAACACTAAGACACGGAGACTTGCACAAAAAACGATACTGGAAAACACATTTAACACGTAGGCGTAGCACGCAAAATACTTTTTAATACATTTTATTTGCAATCGTTTCTTAAAAAATGATACCTAAATGTTTCTAAATTGCTACCGTCACTGCGACACACACACGAATAATAACAAACGCCACGGAAAAATGAGCAAAACGGAATGCAACAAGCAGACAATGCAAATAAACTGAGAATTGTATGCACACACTGGCACTCAAGAGCGGTAATTATCGATTATACCGCTTGTCAGCAATCGATATCTAAAAAGCATTTTCAAATTTGAAAGTAAATTTGTATTTTATTAGTGGCTACTTAGTTTAAATTAAGGTTTGCCAAGACTAAATCTTCAATGTCCAATGTATTTCCAGTATGCAATGCCAATTTCTTGGAATCATCATCAAGTCCAACTGTTGTCCAATAATCCAAATCCGCATTTCCCGACAGATTGTACATTCTACGATATGAGGCATCGATGTTTTCATCGAGCAAACGATCCACAATATCGCCAGCGGGCAATGCGTGTGGTGGACCCGCAGTCCCGCTAGCAGCAGGATGCAGTGCATTCGTAGTGAGATTGCCTTTGCTGTGAGCAGCCATACGCTGTGAAAACTCCACATTCTCTACGCCCATTTTGCAGAGGGCGCACTTGCTCTGGCCGATCTGCTCCTTCATCTTGTGCAGGGCGATACGATCCTGTGCAAGAAGCATGCGCTCCTGCGACAGTTGGGCCTCCTTCTCGCTCAGCTCGTGGGCACGCTTGCCCAGCAGCTGCAGCTTGGCATGCAGCAGTTGCTCAGCCTCTCGTGCCTTGTGCTCGGCCATGTGGGAACGGTTGATGGCCAGGCGGTAAGCACTGGACGCCTGCTCCACCTCGTCCACCTTGACATTGAGGGCGTTCTCTTTGTCCAGGAGCGCACGCTTGCGTTGCTCCAACTCACGCTGTTGCTTGTGGCAATGATCTCGCTGCTCGTCCGCCCGCTTAATGGCATCCCGTGCCACCTGGAGCTGTGCCTCCAGCTCCAATCGCTCCTTGTCCGTATCGCCCTGCTTATGGAGCTTATGTTGCATCTCCAACTTCTGCTTTTCAACCAGGAGACGGTTACGCTCCTGCTGTACATCCAAATGGAGGCGCTCCATCTCAGTAAGCTGCATCGTTTTCAGTTCCTCGATTCGCTTCTCGTCGCGCTCCATCTGGTCGCGATGGAAGATCTTCTCCTGCTCGAATGCCTTCTTCTCGGCCTCCAGGCTGGCCATGCGCTGACGCAGCTGCCAATTGTCCTCAGCCGAGTCTTTGGACAGCCGACCCAGCTGTAGCTCCAGCGTGCTGACGAGTTCCATCAGACGCCGCTTCTCCTGGTCAGCGTTCTCCTCGTCAATCTTCAGACGTCGCTCGGAGTCCGCCAGCCGACGCTCACGCGCCTCCAGCTGCTGTTCCCGCTCCTTGGTGGTGTTCATTCCCTCGCGCAGCTCCTGCAGATCACTGGACGCCATTCGCAGCGTTTCCAAGTAGCTGCCATGATCCCGCACAGCGGCCTGCTCCAGCACCTTGGCTTGCCGTATACGTTCCAAGTCCGCTTCATGAGAGCTGCGCAGCATCCGCAGGTCATCCTCGTGGTCTTGCTTCAATGTCGAAATCTGGAGATCGTAATCCCCCCTCAACTGCTCCAGTTTGCTCGTGTAATACTCTCTCAGCTCGGAGTTCTCCAGCTTCAGACGCTCCTCCACTGCCGCCAAGTGATGCTCCAATACTTTGAGCTGTTTTCTAATGAACAAGACGCAATCAAAGAGGATCAGCTTGGAATTATTTACCACGACTTACTTGTAGGAGTTTTCAATCATTTCAATTTCCTGCTCGTAGTTGACCTTCATGTTGGCCACCAGCTCCTCCAGTCGCAGCTTCTCGAGCAGGTTGCGCTTGACATCCGTCTCCAGCTGGAGCAGCTGTTCCCTGCTCTCATCTCTGGCTGGTTCCGGGCTCCTTTCCATTTCCACGGCAGTCTCAGTTGCTGGGGCTACCGAGGACTCTGTTCCTGCTGCATTTGTGGTCACGGGTTGCGTCATCATCAGCTGCAGATGCATATTGATGCGTTCCTGCTGCGCCTTAATGTGCTCCTCCATCTGCAGTTGACGCTGCAGTTGCTGCTGCAACAATGCCTGAAACTTCTGATCCTGCGAGTCCTGTTTGCGCTGCATTTCAACCAAAGCTCGCTCCTGACTCTTCATTTGGGCAGCAATGACCAGTTGCGTCTCCTGCTGCTGCAGAGCACTGTAGCTGTGACTGCTCTCTATATTCATGCTGTTCAGCATCAGAATCTGTTGTGCCGTGTTGTCGGCAATCGGCCTCATCCTCGCCTGCTGCGGCGCCAGCTCAGGCTCATCAGAGTCCGGCAATTGGAGTACATCGGTGGCAATCTTGGTGCTTCCTGTGCTTGTCTCCTTAGCCGGCACATGTGTGCGTGGAGTGGCAGGACGCTCCCGTTCCTGCTCCGGCTCCGTGTCCGGCTCCCCTTCGACCGCTGCGGATGTTTCCACGCCCAATCCCAGCCAGTCGGCTGTGCCACGCTTCTTGGACACGGGCGTTGACATGCCCGAAACGGTGGCGTTCGTCTCCTTGTCTCTGCCAAAGAGACCCAGGGGATCCGCATTGAGATTGGTCGATTGCGCAGAGGCGGAACTACGCCTTCCAGGACCTGCAGAGGTTTTGGGCCGTGCCTAAAATTAGGGAATGTAAGGTAAAAAGAAAAAAAATATTACAAATAGAGACCTATTTATGATAACTTGTAGGTAAATTATTAGGTAAACTATTTCGGGGAATCCACTATTGCATAAAATTGCATAAAGAAAGAAGTTTTGCATTTTTTTTTTGATTATCAAGGTTGCTTTGTGTTTTACAAAACTACATACGTTATTTTAAATTGGCAATTGAAAGACTATGAATATTAAAGATGCTCGTGTCATTCTGGTTAGTAATATGGGATTAATGCACCGCAGGCCGAAATCGTTATAAGGTCACTGCGGAAGGCAGTCCGCGCTAGTGACGAAAGCATCAGCAAGAATAGAAAACATTGGAAAACACTCCAAAAATTGACTAAAACACAAAGCAGCCTTGATAATCAAAAAAAAAAAAGAAAAAACTTCGTTTATTTAAAAAAAATAGTGGATTCCCCGAAATATGTAATTGTTTTTACCTAAATTCATCATAAATAGGACCCTTGTTTATTTTTGAGGTGTTCCGCATAGACAAGAAGTTTACTATTGGGTGGACCATGGTTTTTAAGATCTCCAGCCTTACCTGGGAGTGCAGATTCGAGGTGTCCGTGGTGGTGTCCGTCGACTGGCGGGACATCGAAGGCTTCGCAGTTGCAGGTCGTTTGGTCGCCTCGCCACTATTGTTGACAATGTCATCGAAGATGTTTCTCTTTGGCTCCGCTGCCACGAGTAGATCGTCCAGTAGGTTCCTTCGCGCCCCACTCCCACTCCCGCTCTTCGGGCGCTTCGGATCGAATCCGAGATCGTCATCATCGGCATCGTCCATGGAGAGAGATGGCTTCTGTTTGACAATGCGCGGTGTGCTGGTGGCACTTGGCTTCGCCCCTATCTTCCCAGCTGCCGAAGGACTCTGTACGTCAGCTTCGGATTCCTCTTTGATGCCAAACAAATCCTCCAGTTTTCCCTTTGCTCTGTTGGATTTCGGCACCTTTTTTGAGCTGCCGCCGTCGAAGAAGTTGTCATTGTCTAAACTATTATCACTCAGTAGATCAGCTAGGGGATCGTCGCTAAAGTTCATAATAAATTAAGCAAACTTAATTTTAAAGTGTTCGAATGAAATGAGTGAAAAAGCACAAACAAAAGTTGTTGAAAGCAAATGTTGCTTAGTAACGAACTTTGGTATTATTTGATACATTTAGCTGGTCCACAGTGTGTACACACTGGTGAGGGCTGACAACAAAATCAACAGGTGTAGCAGGGCTGCTGCAACTTATAGCAAATATTCAATCGATATTTCGTAAAATAGGCACGGTTGCCACAATTGGCGTTTTCGCGGAACGAATTTTATTTATTTTTAGTTTTATAACACCTAAGTTCATACCAATTTCAAATTTTAGTTGGAATTATATATTCAAATTTATAATTTAACGCACTATCTATAGTTCTCCACCTCTAAACTGAGCAAAAAAGAGCAAGTGAGCAATGAAGAGCAGTTTGGAAGGAACATGTTCACTTGCTCACTTCAGGGAGCAACTCTTTTTTGTTCACTCACTCATGAGCAACCCAACACTACTCCACTGCCGATGTCAAATTCAACAATATATTTTCGCTCTCAGTTTAGTTTTTAATTTGCCTAATAATGAGTAATATTTACATCCAAGAGCCGCCAACGTCGGGCAAAGTGTTGCTGAAAACGACTGTTGGCGATATAGATATCGAACTATGGGCGCGGGAGTGCCCAAAAGCCTGCCGCAACTTTATCCAACTCTGCCTGGAAAATTACTACAACGGGACAACTTTCCACCGGCTGGTCAAGGGATTCATTGTGCAGGGCGGGGATCCAAACGGAGATGGCACTGGCGGCGAATCAATTTACGGTCAGCCGTTTAAGGATGAGTTCCACTCACGGCTGCGATACTCGCGTCGTGGTTTGGTCGGAATGGCGAATTCTGGCAAAGATGACAACGCATCGCAATTCTTCTTCACGTTCGGGCCGACACCCGAGCTGGAGAACAAGAACACGCTGTTTGGCAAAGTGACGGGCGACACGGTGTTCAACATGCTCAAGCTGGAGGAGTGCGACGTTGATCACCAGGAGCGTCCCATGTACACGCATCGCATCATCTCCACGGAGGTGCTGAGCAATCCCTATAATGATATTGTTCCGCGAGTGCTGTCCAAAGCAACCTCAAAGTCCAAGAAAACCAAAAAGGAGAAGCAAGGCGTCAAGTGAGTGTGTGCAAATCTATTGCAAATAATTTGAATGTTGACACGTCAAATTCCCTTCAGAAACTTTGGATTACTCTCGTTTGGCGAGGAAGCCGAGGGCGATGAGCAGGAAACGACAATATTTGTCAAACAGAATGCTGGCAAAGCGAAATCCTTGCACGATGCTACGGATGATCCCAAGTTGAGCAAGGAGCCAATTAAAGTACCCAAAACAGAACGTGCCCAGAGCGAGGAGCGTTTATCAGAGGATTGCGAGGAAGACGTCGGCAAATCAAGAAAAGCCAAATGCTCCGATATCATCAAAAGTAAGCTCGCCAAGTCGAAGCCCGTAAAAGTCGAGGTTAAAAGCGAATCGGAGGACGATGTCGAGGATGTTCTAATGACCCGCGAGCAGGAGGAAAGCCTCAAGAAATCTAAGGAAAAGTAAGATTCTTATATTCACTATTGAAAGTATATTAAATATTGAATATGTGCCTTTTCCAGAAACAAAATACGCGAGGAAATTGAGTCCCTTAAACGGCAATATCAAATGGACAAAGTTGCCAAGGATAAACAACTGTACAAGGATTCGGATAAAGATTCAAAGAGTGCGGATATAAAGGGAGCAAGGGAAAATCATTATATTAACGATTTCATTGAAGCCAAGGAGAAGTACACGGCCAAGACAAAGAATAAACTCAAGGGACAAGTTAGAGAGAGCTTCACATTAGAATTGTTATCCAAGTTCAAATCGAAATTGGACAATCTCAAATACAAATCGAGCACTGGTAATGCCGATGCAGAGCCCAGTGACTTGGACGATAGTGTTGTGGAAAAAGAAATCAAAGGAGACGATTGGCTGGCGCACACTTTAAATTTTAATAGCAATGCTCCCGTGCTGGCCAAAGATGCCTCTACCAAGGGGGATGATTGGTACGATGTCTACGATCCCCGCAATCCGCTCAATAAACGTAAACGCGGTGCAACAAGTCAAAGTAATTCATCCAGTAAGAACAAATCTTCAAGACGATAGTGTTGAATAAAGTAGTAAATGTTTGTAAATGCTCAAAATTACATTTTTTTCCTGGGAAATGCATTTCCCGCTCGAAATTCAAACTTACTTATTATTTTGGAATATACAGGGTGGTCAAAGGTATTTACACAACACCTAAAGGTAAATCGACTCATAATTCGATGTTTTTTCATATTAACTTTGGTATCGATGGAAAGGTCATTTGAATTTCGTTTAAGTAATACAAAGGTTTCCTTAACCCATTGAAAATGTTGAGTTTTTCTAAAAGTTTACTTTTTTCCTGAGTTTCAAACAAAAAATGTTTGGATGCAAAAAGTTTCTTTAAGCAATTATAAACAATTTTTAAATATCTCTTGGCTTCTATCTTTTAAAATTAATTAAAAACTCCAAAAAAGCTTTATTTTCTTACAAAAAGTACATTTTTTGCAGTTTTCCAACAATTTTAAAAAATACTTTGATGTCTATCGATGGTATTAAAATACGAGCATTGTCACTTTCGGTATTTTTCGATAAGTTTCGATAGCTTTAAAATAGAATTCAGTCCACCTCTACAATAGCAGCTGAACAACAATAAAAAAAAACGTCTCAAGGTGAAGTAATAATTTGGCTTTAAAAATACAGGTAATTGTTGCAAAAAATTAACTCCAATTTGTGCAGAAAATAGTTGCCCAGAATGACGTCATTCAGACACAAATAAAAAACAAGTGAACGCAACATAATGCACAAAGACTTTGCGTCACCGTCAAATTATTGATTTTATTTGACATTTGTTTTCGTTGTCACAGCTACACGAAAAACTTGGAGTGCGCGCGGGGGTTGGACCAGGGGGGTTGACAAAGGCCAGGCTGCTTTAGTCATCAACATCTCCAACGAAAAAAGAGCTGCAGAATGAGTGCAAAGAGCAGACGCCCAGGAACGGCGAATAGTCAAGCGCCGAATGAATGTGTTCAGGTTGTTGTCCGATGTCGTCCCTTGAGCAATCGGGAGCGCACCGAGGGATCCCCCGAGGTGGTGAATGTCTATCCGAATCGCGGTGTTGTCGAGCTGCAGAATCTGGTGGATGCCAACAAGGAGCAGCGCAAGGTGTTCACCTATGATGCGGCCTACGATGCGACGGCAACGCAGACAACGCTGTACCATGAGGTGGTTTTCCCGCTGGTCAGTTCCGTGCTGGAGGGCTTCAATGGCTGCATCTTTGCCTATGGCCAAACGGGCACCGGCAAAACGTTCACAATGGAGGGAGTGCGGGGCAACGATGACTTGATGGGCATCATTCCGCGAACCTTTGAGCAAATTTGGCTTCACATCAATCGCACGGAGAACTTTCAGTTTCTCGTGGATGTATCGTATTTGGAGATCTATATGGAGGAGCTGAGGGATCTGCTGAAGCCCAATTCCAAGCACCTGGAGGTGCGGGAACGAGGCTCCGGTGTCTATGTGCCCAATCTGCATGCGATCAACTGCAAAAGTGTCGACGACATGGCCAATGTCATGAGGCTGGGCAACAAGAATCGCACCGTCGGCTTCACCAATATGAATGAGCACAGCTCACGGTAAGATTCAGGTCAGGTTTACCCTCTTCCCAGTGGATATGTCTATAGCTTGCATCCTTTTAGCTCTCATGCCATATTCATGATCAAGATTGAGATGTGCGACACGGAGACAAACACGATCAAGGTGGGCAAGCTGAATCTCATCGACTTGGCGGGCAGTGAGCGGCAATCCAAGACGGGCGCCTCTGCGGAGCGCCTCAAGGAGGCCAGCAAGATCAATTTGGCATTATCCTCGCTGGGCAATGTCATATCGGCTCTGGCCGAGAACTCGCCTCATGTTCCATATCGTGACTCGAAGCTGACTCGCCTGCTGCAGGATTCACTGGGCGGCAACTCGAAGACCATCATGATAGCCAACATTGGACCTTCAAACTACAACTACAACGAGACATTGACGACACTGAGGTACGCGCAGCGTGCCAAGAACATACAGAACCAGCCAGTGAAGAACGAGGATCCCCAGGATGCCAAACTTAAGGAATACCAGGAGGAGATCGAGCGACTCAAGCGCCTCATTGCTCCACAGCAGCAGCAGAAACTCGCAGCGGCGGCAAAGAAGCGCGTCAAGAAACCCAAACGGGAGTCAGTGCGTCGTGAGCTGACGGACAGCGTCACGCAGGAGCTGCAGCAGCCGACGGAGGAGGACAAAGAAAGCGAGGAAGAACTCTCGGAGCCCGAGTCGGACAAGGAGAACGAGGCGGAGGTGGCCAAGTCCAGTGAGCAATTGGAGCGGGAGCGTGTGGAGAACGCCAAGCTGGCGGCTAAATTGGCCGAGCTGGAGGGTCAATTGGTGCGTGGTGGCAAGAATCTCCTCGACACATACAGCGAGCGTCAAATTGAGCTGGAGAAGAAGCTGGTGGAGATTGCAGAGCGTAAGAAGCGTGAAATTGAAATACAACAGCAGCTGGAACTGCAGGAGGAGACGACACTGGAGATTCGAGAGCGCAACGTGTCGCTGGAGCAGGAGGTGGAGCTGAAGAAGCGCAAGCTATCCAAATGCTATGCCAAGTATCTGGCGTTGCAGCAGGAGCTCAACGATTGCAAGCACGATCATAATCAGGATTTGCGCGAACTGGAGATGGCACAGAACGAGCTGGTCAAGGAGCTGAAGCGACAGCTGCTCATCATTGACAACTTTGTGCCCATCGAGGTGAAGCAGCGTCTCTACACGCAGGCCAAGTACGACGAGGAGCAGGAGGAATGGAAATTCGCCTCATTGCCGCCGCCAATGATCTCGAGCGATGGCAAGTTTAGCAGCAAACGTCCCGTCTCGCATCCAAACCGACGCCGACCCACCTCCGAGTACGCCATCCAGGAGGCCAAGTCAAATGGACCCGGCGCAGTGCGCTTCAAGAGCGAGAACATTGCCAGCTACGACCTGGACATGCCATGTCGCACCACCCAGGAGTATCGCACCCCCAAGGTGTCTGCCTCGCTGCAGGCGGTGCTGGCACAGGCCATGCAACCGGGCGATGACATCGACATCGTGGACACGCACACCAATTCGTTGCGTCATCGTCTCGAGAATATTATCAATGGCAATGCCAATGGCAATGCCAGTGCCGCTCCAGCTGCAACAGCAACAACAACAGCAACTGGCATCGGTGGGGCCTCCAATGTGCGTCATGTAAAATCCACACGGAGCGGCCTTCCCAGCGCTGGCTCCGCTCTAGATTCCAATCGAAGACCGCCAACTGGACGCATGCCGGTCAAGAAACCGGCTTCCGCTTATCCCAAGGCGCGTGGCCTGGTCAACAAGTAGTCCCACTCGGATACAACAGCAGACACACACACACTCACAACAGACAAACACACACACACAAACTAACCAAAGTTCTCATAGTCACAGTCACAATGTAAAAAATCGAATAATTTTGTTCTAGTTGCGCATCCTATGCAAATCTTCTCCCTAGCCCAAATCTTCGCACATTTCGCGCTTTCTAAAAGTATTTAACAATTATTGTATTAATCTTTTTTTCTCAATTATTTTTATTTTATTTGTTATTATTATTATTATTATTATTATTATTATGGTAATTATAGTTTAAACTTTTTGTTATTGTTTTTTGGTGCGTTGCAGTTGCATTTTGTCCCACTGTGGCCAGTCACTTCATTTAATGTGCAATTTAAGCTTAAGTTTAATGTTATTATTACTTTATTATTATTATTATACTTAGTACAAGCAGCTTAGTTAATCAGATCAGACCAAATAAAGCAACTCAAAACAAATGTCTACAGTTACAGTGCTGTCTCGCAAATTAGAAACACTTGCTTTAAGAATTCACAACAAATTCTGATTGTCCGACTTTTTATAATCCATAAAAAGTGATGTCAAAATAACTAAAAAGTCTTAAAAAATAATAATAAACTCAGTTAACTTTTTAGTTTCTAATTTTCTGTGCAATTCGAAATGGTGAGAGTTCTAATTTGTCAGCCTTCGCTGTAAATTGAAATTTATTTATTGACCACAAGAGACACTCGATGAGATTTTTAATAATTCTTTAAATTTCAGATTGAGTTTGGGGAGTTTGGTGTCAAAGCTATCAGACATTGAAAATTCTCTTAATTCGTTCTATTTCACAACTGTGAAATTAAGTTTTTTAAAATAATATAATATATTCCTGAAAATGATACCAATTTAGTGGTAGTGGGATTCCTGATATTTATTTAAAATAAATTACATTTAGTAAATGCCAACAGATTCCTTTGATTAATTCAAAACGCAGCAGAAAAATACTTGATGCTTCTACGCTCCCTTTCTCTTGTGAGGAAGAGCTCACTGGATGACTTTGAGGCCACGTCCGACCTCAATGAAGGCCTGGACAGCGCGATCGATTTCCGCCTCCGTGTGGGCAGCAGAGATTTGAACCCGGATACGAGCCTTGCCCTGTGGCACTACGGGGTAACTGAAGCCAATGACGTAGATGCCTCGAGCTGCAAGGCATGAAGAGAGTTGCACAAGGGGATGCAGATGGCAGGGGATTAGAGAGGAGACTTACTCAGCATTTGGTCGGCAAAAGTGGAGGCTAGACGAGCGTCGCCCAACATGACCGGGCAGATGGGATGGTTCTCGCCGGCAATGGTGAATCCGGCCTTCGTCATGGCGTCCCGGAAGCGCCGAGTGTTGCTCTGGACACGCTGGCTGAGTTCGCTGGAGCCGAGCAGCATGTCCATCACCTTGAGACCCACGCCCACCACGGCCGGTGGCAAGGTGTTGGAGAAGAGATAGGGACGCGACTTCTGGCGCAGAAACGAGATGAGCTCGGCTGGACCAGTGGTATAGCCACCAGAAGCACCGCCCAGTGCCTTTCCCAGCGTCGAGTTGATAATGTCCACCTCGCCCATGACGTTGTCGTACTCCTCGGTGCCACGTCCGGTGGCTCCAAAGAAGCCCGTGGCATGGCACTCGTCCACAAAGACCAGGGCGTCATACTTCTTGGCCAGCTCCACGATGCGGGCCAGTGGTGCAATGTTGCCGTCCATGGAGAAGACGCCATCGGTGGCAATTAGCTTCATTCGGGCATCGCTGGAGCGCAGCTGCTGCTCCAGATCCTTGAGATCGCGATGCTTATAGCGCTGCTTCTTCGCCTTACAGAGACGGATGCCATCAATGATGGAGGCGTGATTCAGCTCGTCCGAGAAGACGGCATCCTCCGGCGTCAGAATCGCCTCAAAGATGCCCGCATTGGCATCGAAGCACGAGGCGTACAATATGGTGTCCTCTCTGCCATGGAACTGCGCTATCTTCTGCTCCAGCTGCTTGTGTATATCCTGGGTGCCGCAAATGAATCTCACCGAGCTCAAACCGGCGCCATAACGCTCCAACAGCTCTTGACTGTACTTGACAATCTCGGGATTATTCTAAACAATTTTGGAGAGTGATCAGTGGATGCGGAAACCAACAAGGAAGAAGATTCACTCACCGCCAGACCCAGATAATTGTTGGCACAAAAATTGAGAATCTTCTGATCGCTGCCCTGGACTGTAATCTGTGTGCTCTGCGCGGATGTAATGATGCGTTCCGCCTTGAACGTGCCCGCCTCCTTGATCCCCTCCAGCTGCTGGCCAAGCAACTCCCGCAGCTGCGACTGCGCTGCAGCGCTGTATTGACGCACTTGCCCCACAGCTGTTGTTGGGGTTAAGAGACGTATTTGGTTGCGTAACATGCATTTATTATTTATTTATTTAGTGTCAACTAAGAGCAGCTGACCAAAAATACTTTTAAAAATTCAAATCATATTGAAGTAACTTAATATAAAATAAATAAAATAAAAATCAAAAGCTTAGTAATCTAAATATTAAATGATTCAACAATTGTTGCATGGATGAATATACAAACTAACTAAACTAGCAAATACCCTGTAACCAAATCAGAGCTATGACTATTTTAACCAATTTTTCCATCCTTTGCACACAAAAAGTGTGCTTTTTAACAATTTTCAAAAAATTACAAAAATACTAGCCAGGAGATTTTTTTGAAAATTTTTTTTGTAGTTACTCTTAGAATTGTTTGACAATTTTTTTCTTATCAAAACATTTTTGTTTTTGGGATCCGAGGAAAAAAGTTGAAAAAGTAGACGTTCACAAAAATTCGAATATTTCAATGGGTTCTTAATGGGTCAAGGAAAGTTCAAACAGAATTTAAACGAACTTTCCAAATTTATTTTTTTGCTATGAATATTTGACTTACAATAGCTTTTAAAGTATGTAAACTTACCGCGCAGTGACAATATTTTCGAAAAAACTGGCATTATGTGGCGTATACTTAATATCTGTACGTATACTTAATTTTTAGACAGCAGACACAGCAGACACGTCCACTCAGCGCCTCACTCGAAACTGAACGCTGGCGACGACGACAAACAGGCCCCCCTGCAAAAATAAAAAAATAAAAACAATAACAACATTATGGCAACAACAACAACAACAAGTTGAAGGCGCTGGCAGCGAAACAACTTTGTTGTTGTTTTTCGATTTATAAATACATAAACCCCATATATACATGTGACTACATATAACTATGTACTCACACTTAAATGGACTGTTATTATTATAAATATTAATTGAATTTGCTTTCATTTTCGTTGTCATAGCTGCCGTTGCCAATTGCTAAATTTCAATTTTCTCTACACTCTGAGAAAAAGTCAACTAAACAATGAGCTATATAAATAAATTTAAATAAATACACAAATACAGTTGAACTTCCCTAACTCGAACTTCTATAACTCCAATTTCTCTGTAACTCGAACTAAATGAGTGGCAGTAAAATTAATAAACTTAGGAAAAAGAACTCTATAACTCGAATATCTCCCTAACTCGAACCTTTTCTTTGGATAATGGTGATTCGAGTTAGGGAAGTTCGACTGTAGTTTAATTAAATTGTTGTTTAAATAAAATTTTACTGAACGATTTGTAGCACCTGTTTTTTTTTAAATTATTTTTCAGTGTTTAATGGCATTATTAAATTGTATTCTTTTTATTATACAAATTAGATTTTTCATTTATTTATTTGGACTATTATTTATTTTCTCTGCATGTAACTTGTGACGTCGGATAATCGCTGTTTATCATTTGTGTTACCTTGTACATTGTGCGAACCATGATGTGTGTTTTATTTTCATGTCTTTTAAATTCTAATGCAATTGCTGTGAAGGTCAATGACAATTAAATTATGCTGATATGTACTATAATAATTGATCTACATGTGTGTAACACAAGCAAGCAAGTAAATACATGAATAGATTATTACAGATCTGGGAATGTGGAAAGCACTTTATTTGAACTTGATTTGGCGCAACTGATAACCCAGATTTATACATTGACAAGCGCATGTTTCATTGTCAATACGTAATCAATAAAAGTATTAGGCATACTATAGTTTAATATTCAAGTATATATAAAGAGCCTTTTGTAATCTAGGCGAATTGAAGCAAATACTGTTAAGGGAGAGGTTCTGGTGCTCAGGTACAAAATCAAACGCACTGCTTGCATTCTCTTCCTGACCCTGCAAGGGGCTCATGAGATCTTCGAAGATCTACTCGCCTACACAAATGAACCACCCACGAACTGCTTGCACATACACATAATCTGTAAGTTTAATGTTAACTATTCTGTAAGGCTGAAATCAATATAGAAATTAAAGCATTAGCAGCATTAATACTTGTCTTTCCGTGGCAAATGGCAGAATATAATATGCTAAAAATAATGTTTTATCAAGTAGAGTAATTTACATTACTTAGCACAATCTTCTTTTATTTTTTCATTGCTTAAAATTGGAATTAAAAACTGTAATGCCGCTGTTAAAGCGAAGCAAAATGCTCACTAACGCAATGCAAACTTACTTACATATTACTGTGCTGGTGCCTGACACTGCAGGTACTTATATCAACCAGAGTTAGCTTCAAGTAATGCAGAGGGCGCTAGACAAATTATAAGAAGTCCTAACTCAGGGATGTATCCCTTAGCTAGCTGAGTACTTAGCTGTAGGTAATGCAGAGAATGCAGGTAATGCAAGGCAAGCAAACGAAAAACAGAAAAATTGCGAAAGCAAGAGATGCGTCAAAAGGCAACGAAAAAAACAAGAAGAGGGATTTCTCTTCAGTATTTTATTCTCTGCCTTGTCTGCTTGTGCACGTTTTACTCGGCGAGTTTTATTTCTAATATTTTTCCACATTATATTTTCATATGGAAGAAATGGAGCAGTTTCTTGGTCCTTATTGAAATGTAAGTATGTAGAATAATACAATTTATTTTTAATTTATACGCAATTAAATAATGAAACATAGAGGCATAAAAATATAATTAGGCCAAAAATATATACATATGTAAGTTTATGTATATTAGAGTAAATAAAAGAATAAAAAATATTTTCATTTTAAACTTAACGATGTTTCAAACCCATTGGAGTTAGGCGTTCGTTAGCTAGCCACCCGAACCACAGGGTGCATTCGAAATTTAAAATGCGCCGGCAAAAGGCGGACATTTGCTTACAGAATTTATGACTTATAGAGAACTCATCCCATAACAATGAATGTGTCATTTGAAAGGCCTATTTTTGCGTCCACTCTGTATTTGTTTACTGTTGTAAATTTCCTTTATCTCTATGGATTGGATTTGCACTGATGATAGCTGTAAAGGTGTAATGTGTTCTGTATTATCTATATGGATGGATTAAAGCAACTAAAATTGCATTCCAGTAGACATACCCCAGACATATAAAAGGTGCAATCTGGTTAGTCCAAATTAGTTTCCCATAGATTCTCTACGGGTTCTTACGTATTTTAAAATGAAAGCAATAATTGTACTTTTGGCCCTGGTCGGATTCGTCCAGGCAACTAACATTCAAGATGTCCTTAAGGCAGAATTTAGGTCCTTTAAAGTTAGGCACAGTAAAATCTACAAGGATGCAAGCGAGGAATTGAAGCGCCTGCAAATCTTCAAGGACAACAAGGAGCTGATTGAAACACATAATAAACGCTTTGCCGCAGGAGAGGAGACCTACGAAATGGGCGTGAACGAGTTTACGGACTTGTCGTCGTCGGAATTTGAAAGACTCATGCTCACAAATATCAACACCGATGATTTAGAGGAAGACATCGACAATATTTACAAACCTTATGCTAGGACTGCTCTTCCAAGTACTGTAGATTGGCGTAACTCTGGCGCTGTTAACCCAGTTAAAAGTCAGGGACATTGCGGTTCCTGCTGGGCTTTCTCTGTGGTAGGTGCACTGGAGAGTCATCATTACATAATGAAAAAGCAGAAGGTATCCCTGTCCGAACAAAATTTGGTAGACTGTACCAGAGGCGCTCCCTACAAAAACCATGGCTGCGGAGGGGGCACGACCTATAGAGCCTATAACTATATTAAGGATAAAGGCATAGATACTGCAAGTTTCTATCCCTATCAAGGAAAAGACAATAGTTGCCGCTACAATAAGACCTACATTGGCTCCAACATCTCTGGCTATAATAGAATTCCTCGAGGAAGTGAATCCGCGATGGCTTCGGCCGTCGCCAATGTGGGTCCAATCTCGGTTTGTATCAATGCTCAACACCTTCACCATTATAAGCGAGGTGTCTTGAACGAACCGTCGTGCTCCAAGCATGTTACCCACGCTGTGGTAGTCGTTGGCTATGGAACTGTTGAGATCGGAGGTGACTATTGGCTGACGAGAAACTCATGGGGCCGCCGTTGGGGTGAAAACGGATATATTCGCATGGCTCGGAATCGGGATAATCAATGTTCAATTGCCAGTTACGCGACCTATCCTTTAATTATATAAAAGTGTAGAAAGAATGATTCATTTATCTGCAAATAAATAATAATAAATAATATGATTTCATATCATACCTACATGCAATTCAAAAGTTGTGATGAAAATATTATTAAAATATTCCAAAATAACTATACTTTACCTTACTAAGTGAAGCGGAATGACAGAGACAATTTCCTAATCTATGTAAGCGGTCTTTATTATTATTTATAGTAAACTGATCTTTTTTAGTTGAGATTATCTGCGAGATTAGGCATAGATGTGATTATAATATAATCGAAAACCAGTTCCAACAAAATTGGGCGATTTCTTGGCAACGATCTTCAAGTGGTTGGTGTTCATATTAAAAGCATCGGGCATTTCATGTCCACAGAAGGTATGGCGAAGACTTTCGCTGTTGTCGGCAAACAACTCGAAAATCTTCAAATTATCGAGCTGGCAGTTGGTGTCCGGACCCATATCAAAGCCTGTGGAGGATACAAGATAAATAACAACGACCATACGATAAATAAAAGCTTACTTCTGAAGCTGAATTGAAGTGAGTTGCCCGCTGGAACAGAGATCCGCCAGGTGCATTCCGAAAATTCGTGGCTTTCGTAGGGTGGATTGGCAAAGTTGCCCTCCAGACTTGTCAGTTCTCCACCACAGCCAGTTGGCAGTATATGGATATTGGAATGATAGTAAATTTTAATATATCGCACTCCAAATGCGGCAATACGAATCGCATTTGAAGTACTCAAAATGGAAACGGTCGAGCTGACATAAACATCTGTTGAATTAAACAGAGTGCGATTTGATTTCAGATCCGTGATCTATAAAATTATAAATGGAATACTTTTCAAAATTTCTGTTATTGGGATGGAATCCAATTTACGTACATTCAAGTAAGACGCACTATCACCTGGATCAAACTGTAGAGCATCTAATTCCAATGCTACAACGAATCCGGGTGGAACATGGATTTCATTGATGCACTTGTTGTGCTCGATGGTTTCGAAATCATAATATACGATGATACCGTCTAGGGTGGTAAAGGTCTGATTACAATCTAAAATGTATATACAAAACGAGAGGTTAATCAAATATTAATGCTGCGAGTTTATTCTTCAAGATCTTCAAGATTGCTTACTCTTTTTTAGCCTGACTGTCATGTCCAGGGCAAAAGCGGAGTCTGCTCCAGTGCTGTGGAATATTATATCAAAGTTTGAGAAATCGTCTACGTCCACACTGACATTGTGGAATTGTCCACAATACGACTTGGAAGCCATCTAAGGGATATAACACGGAAGTGAGTATTCGTAGAGCTGTCTGGTTAAATATCTCTTACGTATTTCCCCTCGATCAGTAGGTAGTCATTGCACTTTCGAGTTAACAGGGAAACATCCTGAAGTTGCACCGCATGCAGATCAATGGTCACCTGATTATCTGAGATGAAGTGCCATTTACAGTGGATATTGCCCTCGTAGTTGCTGGAGATGTTCTTGGAATTCATCCGAATATTGACGGACTTGGATGGGATTATAGACAGGATTATAAGGCATGTTTGGGATACGATTCAAGCTACCCACCTCATTGCTGTTCAGTTTATACTCCACCTGACCACAGATTGTGGCCTCCATTTGCAGCATCAGCTCGAAGCTGATGGACTGCGACGGTTTCTTTCCGCTCAGCTTGATAAGCAACTCGTTGGTCGAGGCAAAGACTTTGGTGCCATTCCTTACGATGGCCTGGTAGGTGCCCAAACTGGGACTGTCCATGTCGAAGCCATCCATCAGCCCCAATGAGTTGCAGCTGCTGCAATTGGGCGCGTTCAGCTGCAGCTGCTTCAGCGATATGGAGAGGCGATAGCCCGGCGGTGCACTGGCGCGGAATTCACAGTGCAGATCCTCGGTGCGATTGGTGTCATTCATCTGGTAGTGCCGCACCAGGCTCAGGCGGCTGTTGCCCTCGCTCAGTGCCAGATGCTCGTTGCAGTTGGGGGTGAAGCTAACTGAGGCCAGAAAGCCGCGTCCGTTTGCGCCCGAATACTCAGGTAAATTGGCCACAATTAGCGCCTCGTTGCTGTCGACCATGATGGAAGGCGTCGTCAAGTTGCCACAGAGTTTGGTGACAAGTTGCTCCTCACTCTGGCTGCTACCACGATAGATGTTCAGATCGTCGAGCAGACATTGGTCGCCCAACTCGAAGTACTTGAAACTCAGGAAAATGGCATGTTGGGGCGGTGCCACCACATGCCACACACAGTTAAGGCCGTGCTTATAGTTGCCACCGGTTTTGTCGAGGGGAGAGCGTAGCGTAAACGGGGCACTGTGATTGCCACCACAGCCAATTAGCTGGTACTGCAACTCGAAGGATCGACCATGTGAATACGGCCTGATCCTATGGACCAAACGGATAGACCCGTATCCGCTTACCTCAAATGTGGGACAGAGTCTGCTGCTGATCAGCTGCTCCTGCTTAGCCTCCCCTTCGGCCTGGCGATAGGCCTCGAAGTGGGCGTAGCGACAGATAAACTCAGACCATTTGGGGCCCTCGAGTCCCTTAACCGCGACCAGCAGCTGATGCTTTGTGTCTGTGCTGATCTCATAGTTGCACCCAAAGCCGTGCCTGACTCTGTCTCGATTGCTGTTCTGACTGCGGATCAGCGTTTGCAGCTCGGTGGTGGCCTGCAACTTGACATCGCAGCTTGAAGAGACCACAAAAGTGAAGCCATCGCCTGTCACATTGGCATTGGTGCGGAATACAATCCGCATTCGATTGGATTGAACGTGCAACGGCTGCGGCAACTCCCTTCCGCAATGGGTGGCAATCGGTTGCCAGAGATCCGATTGATAGGAGAGCACCTCAAGCCGATCGTGGCTGCAGTTGGGCGCCATTTCAATGAAGAATCTACCCTGGAACTCCAACCGCAGTGTCATGGTCGGATTGGCCTGGAACTCCCAGCTGAGCTCCATGTTGTTCTTATACCTCTTCGCATCAATAGTCACTGGCGGCGTGGGAGAAGCCCCCACCTGGACAATGTCGCCATTGCCCGTGAGGGATTCGGGTTTGGTGGCTTGCAACTGGAACTCGCTACTACCCGAATGATACTGGGTTGCATGGTATTTCACTTGGTAGGACTGCTTCTTCACAATCGTGCTGTTGGTCTGGGTGCTCCCGTGACAGAACCTGGCCAGCTCCGCGTACGCCGAAATGACCAGATATTCGTTATCGCAGCTATCGCTCAAACTCGAATTGATCGTCAGCTGGTAGCCCTGACTGTTGTCCAACGTCCATATGCACTCCAGGACGCCAAAGTGCTCTGTCAGTTGGGGCAGTTCAATTACCGTGCCCTCCATCAGTTTGATGTGTCCTCCGCACGCGAACCGTCGATAAGTGGCCCGGAAGCGCAGCTGGGCGGTCGGATCGTTCTGGGAGATCAGCATGCTTCCAGACGTAGTGGCCAGCGAGAAGGTGACATTGCCGGGCGACAATGCTTCCGTCTTGCCATTCACGTCGTCCGTGAACCGAACAGAGCCCTTTGGCGTCTGCCTTGAGTACTGAGCGTTGAAGCTGAGCGTAACGCCAGGTTCAGCCTCGAATCGAATGCTGCAGGAGTAACTGGGCAGACTGATCAGTTCCTGGTTAGACAGCATGCCAGTTGCCTCTTTCCCGATGTCCGGCGGACAGGCCGAGGGCTCATTGGAGCTAAATCGTGCCCGGACCGACTTCTGTGCCATGGCAGGCGACAGTACGATATCTACGAGCATATAGTTATCGGTGGACTCGATGATTCCGCTACCATTGTATGAGTTCACCTCAAAATCGATTATCTTTGACATGTGCATGTCATCATTGTAGGCGGAAAACTGTTTCCGCTGTCGAAGGATCACCACACTGTAAAATAGGATCAATGGAGCATTAAATGAATCTACTGACTTTGACAAATTGTGGTCAACCTTACCGTCGATCTTCAGGGTAGTTGCGGAGCCGGAGAAACTGTTTGCAAGTCAGCCAGGTTCAGGAGCTCGAGGCGGACGCGTTGACCCTTGGGCACCGTAATACGCCAAATGCAATTTCTCGTCCATCTCTGGGGGATCAGCGATTTTTGTATTTCGAGTTCTCCAGATGCAGCACTGATTTTGCGATGGCAAATACCAGATGCCGTACTGTAGCTCAGCTTGAATCCACGATAGCTGTTGACATTCGTGGTCGTCGCCACGAATCGAAGGGCAAGTTTATTGGTTTGGAACGAGGCGGTATAGGGCAGCTGAGTCATGTTGCCATAAACCACCAACATGATGCGACGCTGATCCATCAAGTCCAGGAACTCGATGCGATCCAAGTCTTCAGCCTTGGCGTTCGCATTATAGGGCAAATGGATGTCGGCAAACTCCACAACAAGGTGTGTGTTCTCATGCGTTCTTATGGAGTACTCGCAGGCAGCTGGCTTGGGATAGGCTCCCAGGGCCGGATAGTGCTCGGAGGTGATGTCGCCGCTGAAGGAAGTGTGCTGGCCGCCGCACTGGCTGACAGATACGTTCAAGGTGAAGCCAGCATGGGGCTCATTTATCTCCGTTTGGTAGTGCACCAGTAGAAGATTGGCCGAGGTGCGTGTGATATCTGGCCTGCGACATGTCTGGATCAGACGTCGAGCCAGCGTTGTGGAGCCATCGTACAGCTCGACGAACTCCCTCTCACAATCGCGGATGCTCAAGTCAAAGGCGTCCACAAAGCTGGCCGCAATGGTCTCCCCCAAGGGCGCCACTATTAGCCAGCTGCAGTCCGAGTGCGCATGGGGGTAATCCGGATAGCCGGGAGTGGTGAACACATAGCTTGGCGACCGATGGGTGAGACGTACCTCGGTATTGCAATCCTTAAACTCGCGGTACGTCAGCGTCCAGTTGTTGTGCGGCGGATTAACGATCAAAATACGAGCCGGCATAAAGTATCGGATGGTAGCATGGGGTCCACTCGTCTGATAGGAGACGGTTGAGAAATTCACCTGATTACAGAATTTGCCATTAGGCAACAGCGGAGCTCCGACGTCCAGGCCGTCGTAGATGAGACCGTAATGCGGACAACTGGTCTTGATGGGTTCTCCATTGTATTCAATATCAATACTGATGACTCTACCAGGTCTCACATCAATGTGCCACTCGCAGTAGGTATCAACCGCCCTTTGGCCTCGCTGGAAATGTGAGCTGGTGATGGTGCCCACTGAGTCCGTCATATTGGAGCCGCAATCCGTGCGTACGAGTGCTCTAAAGCCAGTGCCATTCATCGATACGTCCGTGACAAACTTCAGCTTGAGATTCGGTGTGCCATGTACACGCTCCACAGGTTTATCTAACGGATCGGCGCTCCTATTGCAGACGCGCAGCTGCTCCTGCCAATTCGCCAGATTGCTGGAGCTCTGTATGCTTAGATAGTCGAATTGGCACTGATCCGTATCCTCCAACTTGGCCTCATACAGATCCACATAGACATGCTGTGTGGCATCCGATGTGTTAAATGTCCACTCGCAGTTCAATCCCATCTTATAGCCATGCGGATAGCCAGGAGATTCAACCTCGACTAATGCGGACGAGTCAAGTGTATACTGCTCATTACACTCGTCGGATAGCGTCACATTTTTAGTTAGCTCCTTAGCTTCCCTTGTTTTCCACTCCAGCCGGAATGGATAGTAATCGGTATTTACGGTTTTCAAATAGAGCACATTACTGCTGGAGATGAACTGCCAGGGCGAGCTGCCAATGTCGATGGCCAAACCGGAGTCATCGAAGCCATCAAACAGCTGAATTGAACACAAGTTAAGTAGAAATGCCATCAAGTTAGTGTGGATCCGAATCAAGAGTGAATAGGAAACCCTTTTATGCAATTCACACCAGGGATTCAAACCCTAACCGAAAGCGTAACCTTCAACCGGTAAAAACCGTTTCAAATTTATAGCCGTAACTAAAACCTTAACCGAAAAAAAAATTTCATTTGACCGAAACCTTTAAACCGAAACTCTGTTAACCGAATTAACCGTTTAGTAACCGTTTTATTTTCTTTTGTTTAATTATTGAGCATTGTTGAAAAAAGTCAGATTTTAATAAACAAATTTTTTTTTTTTATTAAATATGTTTGTGGTTTTATAGCATTCTGTTATTTTATTTCTACCTTCTTTGCATTCCTATTTACAAATAAAATAAAAGCTTGCAAAAAAATACTACCATTTTTTTAAATTTTTATACAACTTGAGTTTTGGTTGGCTTGAGGTCTGGAGATTTATTTTTTTTTTTTTTTAAATTTGCCAATATATTTCGACTGCCGTCGGCTGTCGTCTTCAGGGCGACTGAATACAAAAAACATGGAAAAAACATTGTCAACTTATAATTAAAACATTGATTCTTAAACACTACGTCGATACGTTTACATACAATTTACAAGTTTTACAAGTCCGCGTTCATCGGCATGTTCTTCTTGTTGTAATATTTTTGTCTCGTCAAAGTTAGCATCAATGTTTTAATTATAAGTTGACAATGTTTTTTCCATGTTTTTTGTATTCAGTCGCCCTGAAGACGACAGCCGACGGCAGTCGAAATATATTGGCAAATTTAAAAAATAAATCTCCAGACCTCAAGCCAACCAAAACTCAACTTGTATCAAATAAAAAGGTCACCAAATCAAACATCTTTAAATTTTTATTTTAAAATTGGTCTATTAAAATCCGTTTTTTTAACGGACTTCTGGCAACACTGCTTTTGAGCGAAATCGCAATGGAAACTTAACGAAACTGAACGATTGACTAAAAAAGAGCCAGTTTTGGCTCAAAAACGCCAATTGTGGCAACCGTGATTCCACATCTGAGAAATGGTTTCGCAGATTGAAAAAGTTACAAAATTTTCGATTTATAACAAAAAAGACTATGCAAAGCCATGACTGCAACTTCCAGCTTACCTGCAATCCTGCGATGTACTCCTTAAAGTCCAGGACAATAACTGAGCCACCTGCGGGGAAGATCCTCCAGCTAAAGGGCTGATCATCACCTCGCACCGTCAGCGTTGGAGGCGACTCGATGGTGCCATTTGTGCCGTTTGTCAGTTCGACATCGTGAACTGTGGCAACTCGAGGATTAGCAACAGAACTCATGGTCTTCCAAAGTAGACTCACCGTAGTTCCAGCGTAGCTTGAAGCCATTGCCGCTGCTGCCGGGCTGACTGCGGAACTTAATCCAGATGTTGCTGTTGGAGCGAAGCGGCTCAGTGGGCAGGACATGGTCGCAGTAGAGACCCAACAAGGGGCCATGACGGTCGGCACGCACCTCCAGGAAGTCCGCATTGCAGTGCTCCGACTTGGCAATGTCCATTGCCTCAAAGTTCAGCTCGATGGCATTGCCGGCCCGAGGTGTAAGCAACCAATCGCACTCCACATTCGAAGGATACGAGTCCGGGTAGTTTGGTGAACTGAGTGTGCCGCGGACAGAGGTGATGTTGCCACCACAGGAGTTATCGATGGTGGTGTACTGCGCGGCAAGCACAATGCCCACTGCCTCAATGCGTGCCCTGTTGGTGGGGATCATCAAATTGGCGGGGTGCTCCTGGCACAGGTTGTAGTATGTCACTTCATCCTTTTCATTCAGCACCCGCAATCCCGCCGTGCACTTGCCTGCAGGAGCTGTGCATGCTGGGCATTCCAGCTGATTTATATTTAGGCTGATCTTGCGACCCTCCGCCCCGTGGATCAACCAATAACAATTTGAGTCCATTTGCGAGCTCAAATAACCTTCATCCCAAGTCCGCAATCCGCCGCAAATCCGATAATACCGTATGGCAAACTTACCCCACGATCCCGCCTTGACCTTAAAATGCACTCTTACTCTGTTTTGCAGGGCAACCGAATAGGGCGGATCCTCTCCACACTCCCGTTGAAGGATCTGTTTGTCGTTTCCGATACTGGAGCCAGCGATATTTAGTTCGGCCTCTTCGCACTTCCCAGTCAAGTTGAACATATCGAAATTCAACTGGATGCCATAGGTGTCGGTCACCTTTAATATAAGTTAAAATGATGTAGACCTATGTATATGGATTCTATATACAAACGTATGTCGAAAAATATTACTCAGAATACGAAAATATCGGAAAAAAAATTTGGAATACAAAACTAGCAATCGCATAATTAGAAATTTAAAATAACGAATCCGAAATTGGGAATACAGTTATAAGAAATCCAAAATTAGGAAGACAAAAATTGGAAATACAAACATTGGGAAAACAAAAGATGAGAAAATAAAATTTAGGAAAAGCCGAAATCAAAATTATTTATTAAAAATCGCTCGATTCTTATTTGGAAATCAGTACTTCGATTGCCAGCGCATGTGATATTTCAGGGGTCAGGGAGTGAACCTTTTATTTCAAAATCAAGAGAGTCATCTACATTTATATCAAAATTCAACAATTTTTTCATTTTTGTGTTCCTCGAATGCTTTGAGTAGCAATATTAGATGGTTACTTGTTGCTTATATATTTTTTCTTTTTTTCGAAAGAATTTAACCAAAGATGCTTTTCCCAAATTTTTTTTTTCTAAATTTCTTCCTAATTTTTGTACTCTGAATATTTTTCTTAGATGAAAATCCTAATTAATGATTCGTAATTTGTTCTTTCCAATTTTGGATACCTAAAATTGTATTCTTTGTTTTTTTTTCCTTTTTTTTTACATTCCTTAAAATAGTTTCGGAATTCGTATGAGGTACCCCTATACGGCCTTAAAGTTGTTAGGTCTTAGACTCACCTCTACGACCCACACGCACTCCACATCCTTCTCGTAGACGTCCATGCCTTGCTGATAGTAGCTAGGAGATGCGATGATCCCGCTGCTAGCGGTGAAATATCCTCCACATTCAGCATCACTCTCATAATAGGTGGCTTTCAGGTATTTGCGAGCTCGTTGCGAGCTACTTCGATAACGGACATTTATTTCGTTGGTCGGCGATATAATGGTTTGGGTGGAGGACTCCACTTGGCAGCTGCGCAGCAGAACCTCTGATGAATTGGATCCGGCCCAAACGACAACTGAATCCTGGCTGCAATCGCGTTGTGTCGTCTCGATGTGAAGCTCCGTCAAGGCCAGACGGATTCTCTTACCCTCGGGCACAATAATGTGCCACTGGCAGTCCAGATCCAAGCTGTACGGAGCGTTGGGTGTTTCAAGCCTGCCTGTCACGTCTTGTAGTTTCTCACCGCATCCTATGCGTTTGTATTCCGCATGGAATCCTTGGGATTCTTCCGTTAAGTCGCTGTTGAATATCAAAACCAGACGATTTCCCACACTGGTAATGATCTCATCCTTGATGGCGCACAGGCGTCGCTCGCCAATTAACTGGTTATCCCGATAGTCCCGGATCAGCACATAGTCGAAATCACACTTGGCACCAATCAGTTCCACGTACAAGTGTGAGAAGGCCAGTTGGATGCGATTACTTCCCTGTCCACCTCGAATATCCCACTCGCATTTCTTCATGGGCGGATAGTTATCCGGAAAGTTGGGGGTTTCGATAGCGCCATGCAGTTGCTCCAAGCGCACCCGACAGTTTGTTGAGTAGTCGAGCACAAAGCTAATCCCTTCAGGTGAATCATTGCTGACATCATAGCGCACCAGCACTTGATTTCCACTGGACAACATCGTCATCGCTTTCGTCACCTCTTCCCCATTACTGCTGCAGTTCATCGACAATTTGGGACTTCGTGTTGTTGGTCCATCGTAGATGCTCAACAGCCCGTTGCACAGATTGTCCCGACTCTGCAGCTGCATCCTGACCGTCGAGCCCAAGGACACACTGATCTGCCAGTCGCAGGACAACGCTCCACGATTGCCTGCCACGCTGTGAGGAGAGTGGATGGCACCGACTAGTCGACGTCAACTTGCCACCGCATCCACTGGCCGCCATTTGCCAGTTGAGGTAGAATCCTCGCTCCTCTATAAACGAATCCGAATGGAAGTGCACATAAAGCGCATTCCCATAGGATGGAATTCGCGGTGGTATACGATATCCACAGTAGCGTCCAATTAGCGGTGATCCCCCATGATCTCCGTTTCTATATGTGAGATAGAAGTAAGAAAGAGGAGAGGATATAATATCGGAAAATTATTTAAAATTGATCAAACTGATACGTCCTCAGACTTAAAAATTCAAATGTCCCACTCCCAATTTTGATTAAAAAAAAGCTGATTTTGACGGAAGGAACGTTGCAAAAAAGCCATGAAAAAATCTAGTTTCTCAATTCATTAATTTGATCAATATTGTCCTCATTCTCCTGATTTTCATTATCCCATAATAATCCCGTTCTTATCATCCGTGCGAATTTATTGGAAGGCTTTTATGTGTAGCAGCACAATTTAAAATTCAAAATAAAATATTTCAAGTAGGACACAATTAAAGTTAAGTTAAGTATCAATGGCAGGTTGCAAAAGTATTGTTGCCCCCAGAATCTTTATAGGAATTGACTTCAAAGCCAAATTTCGTAGTGCTATCATTATTTTGCCATTTCACGCAGTGAATTTTGTTATATTGAGTTTTTATTTGCCCTATATTTGGACATTTACAACAAACATGAAAAAACACGGCATTTAACAAACAAGCCAGAATTCCCGCTGCCAGCTGTTTGAAAAATTTTTCTAGCAAATGTCCTAAAAAAAGCCAGACTTGACGGGAAAAAGAGAATGTGGCACCACTGGTCCCACTGAATTTTCCCTAATTTAATTGACATATGTGAAAGAAAAGATTTTGTTGGGCACCTGATTTCCAGATAGTCATCGTGGCACGACTCCGATTGTGTCTCAACTGTGAAATTGTGAACGATCAGTTCGATGCGCTCTCCCAATGGAGCCTTGATGACCCAAGTGCAATTCTGTGATGAACCGTAGTTTTCGGGCCAATTGGGACTTTTAATGGTACCGAAAAGGGCTATAAAACTGCCACCGCAAACTGTAAATTAATGAAGGTGAGAATGTATTGGGGTTATCTTAGAACTCTTTCGGATTACTTTACCTTCTGTTCCTGGTTCATATTGAATACATATTTTACTTAATGTGGGTTTTTCGGGTATGATTATCGTAAGAAGATTAGAATCTGTGTATTCATCCCAGGTGTATGTATCCGAACTTTCCCCATGGAAGCTTTTGAGTAGCTTACCCTCTCCATAGGTGCTGTTATCGAAAATATATAATTCCATCCCAAGACTACTGAACAAATTTGTCATTGAGATCATTAAATGCTTTCTTCCTGGGACCTCAATGATCCACTCGCATCGAGAACCGATGACCATTTTATTGAAATTCATACTTGGATCAGTCAATACACCTCCACAGCTAATATTGGAATGAACTTGTACTTCAAACGAAGACCACGTGCTCGCTGAGGATTGCTGGTGCCATGGAAGATCAGACGTAACATGTTATTTTTCGAGACCTGCACAAGATTCGTCAGATTCTTCGTAAATCGTTGCTTTTCGCTCACACTCCGGGAGAGATAAACCTACAAGAAAACTATTAAGATACATCTTAAGTCTCTGAGAACTTCACTCACATCTAAATAGTTCAGTTGAGTTCCAGTATTGATTATTGAGTCATCGTCGTCCGATTGAACTGGAGAAGGATCTACTCCGCTGAGGGACAGATCGGTAATATTAATATGCACTAATGTGTTCAAGGGTCCAACTATATTAAAGGTGCAGTCCATGTTCTCCAAGTAACCATTCGGATAGTTGGGAGTTGTGATAATGCCGGATTCAGTTTATGCTAAATTTGGCGCTGCAAACTGAATGAACGAATATGGAAATTGATAGGAATCCTTCAGATAAATGGATTAAAATTAATTTGAACACAATCTTAAGTTTGAATTGTGTGCAAATCCCCTGCCTAAAAGAAGGGATATCCTTTTCCTCAATGCAGATGCCTTTAAAAAAAATTCTTTTAAAAAATACTTCAACTGTGTAAACTTAAAGTAGTGATGTTAATCGTTTCTAAAAATTTTCAACATTATTATAATTTTCAGTTTATAAATTTGGGGATTTATTGTGATGCTTTTAATTTTCAAATGCAACGAAACTACAGCATAGTTTTGAAAACGACAATTATTGTCGATTTTCGGAATTCAGAGCAGCAATTAACTGATTTTGTGGTATTTCGACTCGATTTCGGAATTCGGAACAGACCCGTATGTGTTTTTCAATCTAGTTAATCTAAAAGTTTCTTAAGAACTGCCCGTCTCAAGAGACTCTCGGATCAAAGTTGGATCCTTTCTAAGGAAAGTTTCTGACAAGAGCACTGAATCCTTTTTCCATTTTACTACAGATATATTCAGACATTTTAACTTTCCACCAAAGCAGGTTAATCCCAATGAAATCAATCCGGAGAACTCGACTACCTACCTCGACTGTAGCGCAGCTCAAAGTTGTTGGGCAGATCCAAGCCCACCAATTTATACTCATAGCGCACCAGGACCACATTGCCCCTGGAAATAAGAGGCTGGAGTTCGCTTTTCTCTGGTTGTCCACAGAATCGCCCCAGCACTGGCTGATCCTCGCTAGGTCCATCGAAGATCTCCAGTCGCTGTAGACCGCAATTCTGGGAGCCCAAGAGATCAAGTTTCTGGATGCTTAGCTCAATCTGTGTGTCACTAGGCTGCTGGATGAGATACAAACAGACTCTGGCATTCATGTGGCCACTGATGAGTCCACGGGGCTCAGTGAAAATGCCGCCACAGCTGGGATGACCCGCTATAACCTCGTAGTGCAGCTGGAACGAGCTGTCCATGCGGAGGAGATCGGTGTGAAAGTGTATATTCAATTGATTCGATGAGCTGTAGAGAGGCTCCGGCTGCGCCGACTGGCAGGCCAAGTACAACTCTCGATCCGAATCGCGTACCCTCAGATAATCCCCATTGCTGCAGTTCATCGACGGGGTTGGTGCACTGCTGGCCAGGCCCAGGGTAATCTCGTAGAAGTGCAAGGCCAGACGGGTGCCAAACGGAGCCTCCAGAGTGCCAGCGGCAGTCGATGCCAGGTCGCGTCTTGCCCGGATAACTGGGTGAGCGTAGCACTCCGTTTTGGCCCAGTTTGAGATTCAGTTCTTCGCCGCATATTAATGGCTTTGAGGTCCAAGTGAGATTGAAGCCTCTTCCTTGGGTGGCATTGTTGGAAAGGAACCAAAGGAACATCTGCTCCTGGGTGGTCATCACGGTGCCATTGGCCAGCGGCAACTGGTTGCCACAGAAACGCCCGATGAGTCGGGCGGTGAGGGAGCTGCCATCGTGTATCTGGAGGAAATCCGCAGTGCAATCGCTGCTGGTCTCCAGATCGAACAGGCCAAAGGTCACGTTCAAGATCATGCCCCGCCGTGTGGCGATGATGAAGGGACACCGCTCACTGGGCTGATACTCGACTGGAGTGTCACCCTCGCTGGGCGGGAACTGCAGACTCCCCGTCTCGTTGCGAAGGATAATCCCGCAGAAGGCTGCGCAGGGTGGAGCAAGTGCTGCCCGAGTAGCCGGCGGCGCAGACGCACATGAACTGGTCTCCGGGCAGCAGGCGACAGGTGCCGCCATTCTGGCAGGGATTCGGATGGCAGGCATCCGACTGGTCGCACAACGCACCCTTGTAGCCAGGCTGGCAGATGCAACTGGTGCCGCGACCGCTGAGCACGCAGGTTCCATTGTTCAGGCAGGGATGATTATCGCAGGGCTTCCGATCGGCATCCTCGGTGCAACCATCGGAGCCATAGCCATGTCCAAAGTATCCAGCCGGACAGCTGCAGACGACCGTGTCGGAGATGTACTCACAGTTGGCGCGCGGATGACAAATCTGTTCGCCATTGCACGAGCTCGACTTGGCCGCCTCGCAGGTGTGTCCATCGCCCGTCCAGCCAACCGGGCAGCGACCACAGCGATAGGATCCCTCCGTGTTGATGCAGTGCACCTGTGGCTGCTGACTGCAGCCTCCATTGTTCCCATCGGCGCATTCATCAATGTCGCGACAGAACTTCCCATCACCTGGAAGGAGAAAAACACAAAAATTAAAAATAAGCTCGACTGTGGAATACCCGGTATTCAAATCTGCTGAGATCCACGATCTCCTACAGATGAGAGACGGGTGGAGATGAACGGTTGGATATGATTAATTTGGACTAGCTTGCCCTAAAGCAGCGGTGAGCACACAATGACTCCGGGAGCCAGCAGCCTCACAAATTCAGATTTCGTGCCCACCGCTGCCTTAAAGTAACTACGCCTCTAAAACCTTTGAATCCGGGTATTAGAAGAATTGGAGTATTTTACGAGCTTGGCACTTTTGTAACCTGTATAGCCCGGCGGGCAGGCGCCACAACGGAAGCTGCCTGGCAGATTGATGCACTCATTGTGGCAGGGATTAATATCCGGGGCACATTCGTCGACGTCACGGGTGCAGGGACTGGCGCTTGCCGCGCTCACATTGGTATCCGCCCACGTCCAGCCCTGATCGCAGATGCACACGAAGCCCGCCTCGTTGCCGGACGCCAGGCAGGTGCCGTGGCTGCCGCACAACTCCGCCGACTGATTGGCCAGACAAGCGTTGTGATGCAGTCGACAGTGGGTGCCCGAGTAGCCCTTGCGACACACACAGCTGCAATTGGATTGGATTCAAATTGAGGCCACCGATTGAGAATAGAGTGCGTGCCATTTCGAGCTCTCGAACTCACCGATAGCTGCCCGGGGTGTTGATGCACTGGGCATCGTTCATGCAGACACCCAAGTCGGTGTGGGCCAAGTCGAAGCATTCGTTCACATCGTCCTCGCAAGTTGCGCCCTGAAAGAACAACCAGGGATTACTTCAATAAGTTCAAGATACAAAGGTAAAAGATACTCCCGAGGGTACAAAGGTGAAAGGATAAATGATTTAAGGTAAGAACAATCAGAAAATTGATAATAAAAGCATTAAAAACAAGTGGGAAAAGCTACAGTCGAGCTCCCGACTATGTGATACCCGTTACTTATTTAAATAAATTTAAAATATTTTTATTGCATGCTTTTAGGCTTGAAAACTTGAATCAGCCATTACCATATTTTCTTTAGTCCGATCTCGTTACGATTTATTAGGATAATAGGCAGTAATAATAGTTAACGTTAATTAGCAAAATTATTCTAATATTTTGAAAACTGTGCGTGTGGTGGATTTTCGCGATTTACGGAGACGGAAAGGGGAAATTTGAAACAAACTTGATCTGCCTTGGGTTTATAGAAGGGATCTAAGCTCCCAAACATACGGACTCGGTTGTTGATGCGATGCTGATCAAGAATATTTATACTTTATAGGATCAGAGATGATTCCTTCTCCCTGTTACATGCATTGCAACAAATAAAAAATGCCCATTTACTTATTTTTTAAATAATGGTAATAAATATATATATATTATACGAAGTTACTGGAACTCCCATTTTGGCAATCTTAAAGATAGGATTTTGTCTGATCTACAGAATTTTGAATCTTCTATATATAAGATAGAATGATCTAGCACCTATATTAGTAAGATATAGGCCCTCAAAAAGTATGGTCAGCTCAGTTTTCGCACTGAGATAAGAACTGTGACAAAGTCATGAAATACGCCCCATATTTGCTGTGCTCCCGTGCTCGTGGAGAGGGAGACGCCCCCAGCGAGGGTCAGAATACTCACTTGCCAGCCAGCTGGACAGCTGCAGTGGAAGGCCTGGTAGGCATCGTCGCAGGTGCCGCCATTCTTGCAGGGATTGGAGCCGCACTCATCCACAAGCAGGTTACGTTCCACAGCTTGGAGGGTGGCTCCGACAATCTGGACACGCTGTAAGGTACGACGAAGCACCCGCTGAGTTAATCTACCTCGACGGGTGCCATTGTGCATGTTGATTAGCCAACGGGACAGGCGGGAAAGATCACGTTGGACACCGCGAAACTGTTCCTTGAGTGCGTCCAGGGACAGAGGCTCCCTCTCAACTTCTGTTGACTGGGCCGCAGCAACGGCACGTTGACGTCGCTGCAGCAAGGATACGATGTCCACGTCGTTCACGAGCAGTGCGGCAGCCTCACCCATGAGACGGAAAGTTATGTTCTGATCCTTGGCTGCCTCAAAGAACAGGGTTCCATCGTCTCCCCCATATAAGAGCGCCTGGTCAGAAGGATTAGTTTTCGTAGCTTCCGTCAATTGAATCCACAGTAAAACACCGCATGATATTAAAGCTAAAGTCCAGTATATATTTCTACACATTATACACTAGTATTCATTATCAACAATACAATAAGGATATGTTATAAAATTAATTAATTAAAGCTGCCACTTTCCGAGCTATGCTTAAGCTTTGACGATCGCGCGGAGACTGGAACCGCTGAAGTTGCTCGTATCTATTTTATACGTGGTGTGTAAGGGGGCGGATACGCTGAGCAGCGACTATATATCGTTATCAGTTACTCTTGTTCCTCGCGTGAATCTCAATGTACTATATATGACCACAAATGGCCCAATAGTTGATCGAATACGTGCCAAAAAGGATAAAAATGGTGGTTGACGAAAGGATCAGGTCGACAGGATCGGAACTAATTTCTATTTTTATTCTTGTATTTACGATTTTATTGTCATAAATTAATATGTTAAGGGCCGTTTTTTCAATGTACGTACATATAAGTTTTATTTAACAAATAATTACACATTAATTTCTATACATTTTATGTAAAATTCTCTTTACAATAGTAATTAAACACCTTATTTAGACATTGAAAAAAGGCCCTTTTTTAACATAGGTATAGTAAAAAATTTAACATTAATTTCTACACATTTTACGTCAAATTTTCCTTTCAACATTGAAAAAAACGAGCCTAAAACTATTTTTAGTATATAATTGACAGAAATATTTATTAGGACTCAAGTGTTCGCTTTGATTTTTGTTAAAATAATTAATAAATGTATCCCTTTTGGAAAATAATACTAATAAAAAATAATTAAGATTAGTTAAGAATCATGGTTAATAATTTAATATTTTATTTAATATTTTATATATTATTTTTTGTAAATATACTTTTTTAAATATCCTTTTATAATTCAAGCGACCATAAATAATATCATCTATTTATTTAACTATAAATATACTTTTTCCACTTCTTACACACTTTTCATTGGAGCTAACAAATTTGGACACACTTAATTTTTTCTGTTTTTATTGTTGACAAACTGTTATTGAACTTTTGATATTGTTTACATGCGCCTTTGTTTGTTACCAAAGCGATCGAAAAATGCGAGGTTCTATGGTGTAATGGTTAGCACTCTGGACTTTGAATCCAGCGATCCGAGTTCAAATCTCGGTAGAACCTGGGTAAAAAATTTTATTTTTATAATTTTTTATTTGTAAAATTATGTCTAGAGTTTAATTATAAATGCATTTAATAATTTATTAGTTTAATTATGCTTTTTAGTGAATAAACTTTTTGCATATTTCATAATTGTTTGCTGATCGCAAGTGTTTAATGAGAACTGAAGGTGAGAGCGAGATAGCTAGATGCTGGGCTTCCTGGACTAGAAAAGGAGATGTATACCAGAGTTCATAGGCAACCGCAGAGTTTCCAGCCCGCCACAAATGGTAGATGAATTCGAAATAAATTCCCCATGGAAAAGACAGTCTAGCATTTGTTGATAAAAAGACAAAAAAAAACTAAGGCCAGCTAATTAGACGCTGGCAACTTTAATTCCCCAGCGTCTGTTCTTGACCTACGACTACAATCGCTAATCAGGCTGCTATAATAATTGGAAAGTATCTTTAACAGCTGCAACTTTGCTATAAATAAATTTAATTTTGATTTAAAAATAAAAATATTAAACGAATTTGATCAGTGATTGATATCAACATCCTTTCCAGTAACCTGTACCGTTTTATTTACATACTTAAACAAAGAAATTTTGTGTTAATGCTTGCTCTTCTTTTTCTTCGATTTTTCCCTGGACTTATCGCTTTTCTTGGACTTTTTCTTTGACTTGAGCTTTGATTTCTTGGACTTTTTGGAGCTGGTTTTCTTGTGTGACTTCTTGGACTTGGCTCGCTTTGCCTTTGTGCTGCTGCAGTCGGAACTATCGGAGCTGTCCGCGTCGCTATCGAAGCTATCGTCGCTATCGCTGCTCAGCTTACGCTCCACCCACTTTTCCGGCTTGCTCTTGGTTGGCGCATGTTGCTGCCACAGCTGTTGCAACTTGGCATCGATGCTGGCCTCGGCCTGCTTGGTGTCATCTGGAGGCGTCTGTTTCACCTGGCTGGTCGGCAACCTGGGTCCATAGAGCTCTTCGGCGGGCACCTGAGATAGGGCCAGTTCCTTGTCATTCTTCAGCCGCTCCTCGCGTGACTTGTAGGCAATCTTCAGTTTGTTGCCTTCGATTGGAGCAAATTTAGCTGATACTGTGGTTGGAGCTGGCTGAGGCACCGGCTCCTCCGCTGGCTTAAAGAGCGCGGCGAAAATGCCTCGAGGCGGGGAATTATTGCGCAGGACATTGGCTGCTGCCGCGGATGCGGAGCTGCTCGGCAGACCCAAGGCAGCCTGCATGGCGGCCAATTTGACAGCCGCCGGTGGCTGCTCCTGCTCCTTCTCCTCTAAGGCAACTGCTCCATCCGTCTCCTCGTCGCTATCATCGAATATGCTCTTGAAGAGATCAGTCTTTTCCGAAATGGGTTTATCGCGTGCCGCATCCACAGCTTGTTCCAGTGGCGTTCTTGGGACAAAGCTGGGTTTGGATATGGGCATGGATACAGATGATGCTGTTTCGACAACATCCGCTGGCTTTGTCTCCTCCAGAGAAGCAACTGGCTCAACAGGCGACAATGTCACCAGTTCCTTCTGATGCTGCTGCTTGGACACCTCGTTGTGTTTGGGAATAATGCTGGGTGTTTGGAAATTTGCCTTGGTATTGATTGAAGTTTCCAGATAGTCGAATATAGACATTTTGGGTTTGGCTTTTAGCTCCTTCTCAGGATCAGGCAGAGCACCACCAAAGGGCTCAGCAATATTGTAGCGTTTGCACAACAAGGCGTTGGGTTTCCACATGCTCTTTGTCCGCTCCATCGCAACTTTCTTGTGCTCCGCCGGCTGAACTTGCTCCTGCACCTGCTGTGCCTGCACGGTGGCTTCCGAGACGAATCTATCGAGCATAAGACCGGCTAAAGGTCGATAGATTTTCGCTGCCTGGATAAATTCCTTCTTTTCCATTTCACGATCCCACAGTGAGAGCGTCACCGGCTGCAAGTCGGCCAGAAATTGTGTAATCTCTGCGTCATCTTTCAGCTTGGCAGTCAGAAATTGTTCGTAGCGCTTCTGCTTGGCCTCGTCCGCAAGGAATGGCTTAAAGCCACTGGCAGGCGTACTAGAAGCTGCAAAAACATAACCATTTGTTAAATTGATTGATTTCCAGAGGATTTCTGATAAACATACCCAAGTTCTTGGTCTTGGCAGCAGCCTGTTCCAAGATCGCTGCATTCGATTGCTGCAGTTCCTTGCTGATCTCCACACTCGCCGTCACGGGCTGCTCCTCGCCAGTTGTGGTAATGAGCCCACCCTTCGTAAAGTTGTCACTTTTGGCGTTGATTAGTTCTAGCACAGATTTGCTACGTTCCTGCGAGGTGCTAACGCTGGTGGCCGTCTTGAAAGGATTCTTTTTGGTCTGTGTTTCGCCCAGCAACTGAGCGCGCTGATCTGGATTAAGATCGTGCCTGCCCAGACCCGCCTTCTTATGGTCTCCCTCCTCGGCCAGTTTACGTGCCCGCTGATCATCCATTGGTGCAAATCGACTCCGGCGCTGAAGCCAGTTACGTGGCTGAAAGTCACGAGGCAAGTCGATGGCATATGGCTGAGTGTGGGTTGATCCACTCCTATCCTCGCTGAAGCCATCGATGACATGTCGCTGCTGGACATGCTGGATCTTCTTTTGCTTCGGCTGCTTGTCGGCCAGTGAGAAATCGTAGCGTGTCATGTCATCCCTGGCATAGATGTCGTCGTCCTCCTCCTCAAAAGCGCCAACACCAAATGCCTGGCCACGTATGGACAACTGTTTGTGCTTGGCCGCCGTCTCCAGTTGTCCAAACAGATTAATGTGTTGCAAGGGCGCCGCAGAGGTGCTTCCCTTGGAAAGCACGGGATCACGACTGAGACCCGAGTAGCTCATGCCAAAGCGGTTGTCTTTCGGTGTATAGAAAATGGGCTCATAGTCATCGGGTGCAAACGTAATATCCTCATCTTCGTCCTCGTCCCCGTCCAGCTCCTCATCGTCATCCTGTTCAGTGGCCCGGCTATTGCTTGGTAATCCCTCAGTGCCATAGTGCTCCAGCAGATACTGTTCCCTTTTGTTGCGTGCCGTTGTCTGTCGCTTCTCCTTGCGGGTTTGCCGTGGACCCACACCCTGGCCAGGCTTCCAGCCCATGCTTTTCAGTATGCGCACGGCGACCTTGTCTCGCACCGGACGCAGCAGTTGCTCCAGAACGGGAACGCCGGGTATTGGTCCATCGACCTCTGGCTGCATTAACTTTCGCTTGCGCTGACCCGTACGCTGCTCCTTCTCGCTCTCTTTGGCGAACTCATCTCGTGTGCGGATTCCCTGTGGTGCAATGCCAAATTCACCCAGATCTTCTTTGTCCATAAAATCCTCCGGTCGTTGCTGCACTTTGCTCGCCTTCTCGCCACGAGAACTCTTGAAATTCTGTGGCGTCCAGCCCTCCAATGATCCAACGGTGTTCCAAAAACCAGCGCTAAAGCCGCCAGTGAAGGCGCCATGAAAGCGACGTTTGCCATTTTCATCCTTAACAATTTGATCCTCAATGGCCAGAGGCTTCTTGGCGGGCACTTCATCTAAACGTTTACAATCATGTTACAACTGTGTTTACTTGCATTTACAGCTGGCTTACCCTTCTCTAGCGGATCCAGAGGTGTACCAAAGCGATGCAGATGCTCCTCTTCATCCATTTTTGTCAATTTCAATTAATTAACTAAAAAGTAGCTGGCACAAAACGTAAACAAAGTGGCAGTGCTGCCAACTAATAGAATTTAGCTGATGATATCGATATTAGATGTACGTCTATAGTGTGAATGGCATTTGTCGATAGCAACTAACAATCGATAGCAACGGTTGCCGCAATTTTCAAATCGACTATAGTTTTATTTATTTGTTAATTTAGCAATAAAGGTAATTTTAATAACACCAAATAAAAAATAAATTAGATAAAATAAACAAGTTAATTTTAAAGAATGTTTGGTGCTTCGCGGCAACATACGCATCAGTCCGTTGCTAAGGAAGAAAAACCAAAACAAATAAAAATAAGCATCTCTGAATTAATTCACTGCCAAAAAGAAATATAAATTCTTGAGCTTGCATTTTTAGTAATGGCAAGTGCATCGGCATCGGGATCTAATTGGCTGCATGTGGACATTGGCGATGAGCATCCGCAACTTCTCTCGACTCTCTCCAGCTGCATGACCCTCAGCGACGTTCAGTGCGATGGTTACGTGCGTCTTTTGACCGCCGACATTTCACTGGAGGACGATGAGGAGCCGTCGGCCAAGTTGAAAGTGTTTCGAGGACTAAAGCTGAAGCAGGAGCAATCGCTGCCGGGCATACCAACGGCAATAGAAAGCCTCTACATAGACGAAACGGAACCCAAAACTCCAGGTGAGCAATTTAAGGTAAATATTGTGATGCACCATTGTACAACATTCTCCCCTCCCAACTGCCTTTGTCAGTGATTGCTGTAGCCATCGCAGAGTCAGTTCTGTTCTATAGACATCTGAAGCCCTACTTCAAGTATACCGTGCCCGCCTCAGATGCCGAGGAATTGGAAATGGAGGTGTGGCGCAAGCTGCCTGTAGTGCAACCAGAAACCCACGACGGATTGCTGCAGTTGCTCCAGGACGTAGACCACGCCAAATTGTCGCGGAAAACACAGCGACTGCTGCAGTTGCCCGTAGGGGAGCGGGAGGTAAGCGAACTTCACTTGAGTTCAGGGACCGCTACTAAAAGTTATGAGAAACTGGATACACTTTTATTTTCCATTTTTATTTAAAAATTTGAGAACAAAAATTATTTTTAAATTATTATTATACAAATTAAAAAAAAAAGTTTTTTTTTCAATTGAAAAATAAAAATTGAATGCAAATGTCTTTTGAACCGGAAGATGTCACTGTTGCAAATACTCCTTCCAATTCAAAAAAGACTGACAGTCAATTTTTATTTTTAACTTTTATAATAAAAATTGAAAAATAATTATTATCTTACGTTTTTATAATAAAAATTGAAAATAAAAATTATATTTTATATATTTAAATATTTTTAAATTTTTTCATAATTTATCATATTTTTAATTGCTAAAATAAAAATTGAAAATAAGAGTTAAATTATAATTTTTAAATAAAAATTTAAATTTTAATATTATTTTATAATTCTTTTATTTGGATCGTAAAATAAAAGATTTCATTTAATTTTTTTGATAAAAAACAACATTTAACTTTTATTTAATAATTTATATTTTAAAAATAATAATCGTAACGATCCCAGCTTGAGTCCATCATATCCGTCACGATTATCTCCAATCTCCTTGCAGTCCTTCATCAACACCCACAAGGATTCACCGGTGGGTCGTGTGGCAAATATTGTGGCCATGTGCTGCTTGAAACGTGTGTCCAGCAGCGCCAATCCGCCCGCCCACTTGGTGCTGGCAACGGATACGGGCCGCGTCTTTGTTCTGGAGCCTCAGGGCTTCAACTTGGTTTACCAGGCCCGAACATGTGGCTATGAGACCGCTGTGCCGAGCCTGATCTCAGTGCACGGCACCTATGAGACGGACTTCTGCATTGTGGTGGGCACACGCAATGGCGGCGTCTATCTGCTGCGCAAGTCCAGCAGCGAAGGACAGGAGATCCTCAAGATGAGCACCCCGCTGACGGGTCTGCTGCTGCTGCCCGTTGACCAGACAATCGTTGTTACCACCATGGAGCCGCGCTATCTGTGCTACTCCAAGCGCGGCAAGCTGCTCTACCAGGTGCCGCTGGAGTCGCAGCCCGTCTGCATTCTGCCCCTGATGCTCACCCATCTGGGCATCACTCTGGTGGCCGTGGCCTTACAAGGCGGCACCGTGAAGTTCTTTCTGCAGCGCTATCTCGTGGATGAGTTTGTGGTGCCACAAACTGTGGCTGCCATGTTGTACGGCCGCATGGGCATGGAGGATCATGTGCTGACCCTGACAACCCAAACGGGCGAGATGATTGTCAAAATATTGCGACGCATCACACGCTTCGAGAACGACATCGAAGCTGCGGCATTGGCCAGCAAATCCTCGGCGAGCTCACACCCAGTTGTGGATGCCTCCATACTCGACAAGCCCAAGAAGAGCTCCATATTTGTGGAGCAGGCGGCACGGGAGAAGCAACACGCCAAGGGTGAGACTGAATCTCTTCATTCCATTTATTTATTTACTAAATTCTGGGAATTACTTCATCTCTTTAAATCAGCGATTAAAACCAAAACGAATATCGATTTCAGTTACGGTTTGGGTTTTCGGTTAAAGGTTTTGTGAAGGTGAACCGGTTTTTGTATGTTTCGGTTCTGAAATACCGCTACGGTTTTGGTTAGCAAATACAAATTTGTTTGCAAAAATAAAATTATATTACTAATATAATAATAATTAGAAAACCATTAATTTCTTAAAGTTTAAATCACACATTTATTTTAAATATTCTTCAGTTTGATGTACTTTAGTTACATATTAACAAGTTTATCATTTCAAATAAAAATATAAAATCCAAAAGAAAATCAAAAATAAAATACAAAACTAATAACACAATAGTTTAAAATTCTTCGTTAAAATTATTTTCAACTTGTTTTTAACAATTTTTACAATAAAAATTTAAAATAAAGCATGCTTTTAAAATTGCATTTAAAAATTACACCATTACAAATTAAAAATAAAAGCTTTTTAAAATTTTGTTTTTAAATGCAGATTATTTATGCATTTTGCATTTATATGTTTTTTTTTTTGTGATGTATGAATTAACCCTTAAAAATAAAACGGTTACTAAACGGTTATTTCGGTTTACAGAGATTCGGTTTTAAGGTTTGGGTCAAAGTAAAATTGTTTTTTTCGGTTACGGTTTAAAATTTGAATCGATTTTCACCGGTTAAAGGCTACGCTTTCGGTTAGGTTGTTAAACCCCTGCTTTAAACTTTTAAATTTTAAATTCCTATTCATTATTCAGTTAAATTTATATATAATTTTTTTAAATTGTTAATTCAGACATTACAATTAATATGTCCGCCTGTTGCTTGCAGCAAGCTATGGCAGCTTTCAGGTGGAGCTGTGGCGACTCCGTCACACGGCAGCCCGTGCCACAATCGACGCGATCAACTCCTCGGAGAGCACCATATCGGGTGACCTGACGCATGCCCCCGTCAAGCTGTCAGCTGAGGTCTGCGGCGGTGGCCCCGCCTTTCGACTCTACCTCACCGTGCAGAATCTGTCCACGTTCAAGATGGCCTCGAACTTGGCGGTGCTGCTGCACGCCGATCGGCGCCACTACACCATCCCACAGTCCCTGGCCAAATTGCCGAGTGTTCTGCCTGGCATTCCGTTGCGTGTGGACTTTGAGATTGTGTCGGTGCTGGATCCGTTGGATAAATTGCCGCCTGCCAGTCTCACGCCGGACAATTCCCAGATACGTGTCATGCTCCTGAAGACTGGACAGTCCAAGCCACTAATTGCTGCCGCAGTGAGCATGCCCCAATCGGAGGCGGCGTTCTAGAACGTTATCTAAGTTGTAGGTAAGATTCGACATTTATTCACATATGAATTACATTTAAAGTTTTCATTTTGTATAATATTTCTTAGGCATATTTGGGTGCATATTTCTCGTAGGCCTTGACGTACGCCTCTTTGGCGGCGTCCTTGGACAACCCCTTAAGCGAGCTCCACGCCTCATACATGGACTTCTTCTTCAGATCCAGCATGCCGGGCTTATCGATGTTCACATCTCCAACGGTGGCCTGCTTGTAGAGTCCGTAGAGCTCCAGGTTCTCCGAGTCGGCGGGCTTCTTTGTAAAGTTCTTAACAAGCTCAGTGGCTTCCTCAAAGTTGACCATGTTGCTCGACTTGGTCTTGTTATTAGACTGACACTTCTTCAGTTTTATCTGCTATTTATAGTGGTTATCTGCATGTCAGACCTAATTTTCAATTAATTAATTTGAATATTGGAGCAGCTGCATCCTAAATTTAGAGTCAATGGGTTATCAGAAGAAAAAAGGTATATTTAGTATAAAAAATATTTAATTAATATTTTGGAAAACTACCACAACAGATAAGATCTATGATAACTGGAAATTGTTAATCACTCAACCTTTATTTGAAGGGTGTTTTTTGGATTTGTTTCGAACTATGGCCTCTTATTAATTAAGTAATGAGTAAGTCATCCAGGTGTTTTGAGACACTGTCAGAATCGACTTGCTATATATTAGTATATATGTGTATTTGGGGCTAGGAACAGTTATAAAATATTCATGTTAATCTTATCACACAAGTGCATGAGCTGTTTGCTCATATCTCTAAAAACTCATACTTATATATACTATATGATAGCTATAACTAATTTCTTTTTTGGCAAACTGCAAGTATGAATTTCCCCAAAATCAGATAAGGTCAACACTCATATAAAGTTTATATATATATATATATATATTTGTTTTTTAATTTTTTTTGCACTCTCCATTCCCTGTCGTCTGCAGCTCCTAATCGATCATAGCAATCGCATAGAATAATGTATGTGATCAGAGTGTGTTAGAGTGTAGAGTGGTTTATCGATGGGTAATTGCAGGGGGAATGGTCTGGGCATGGAAACTACAAACAGTCAGAGCCTTCTGTGTGATAAGATTAATCAAAAAACAGCGGCTGACTATGTTTGGGCCATTATATATAACCATGGAGTGGGTTGAGGAGCCATAGTTTGTATCCGTTCGCCAAACACAACACAACAAACCACCAAAACATCAACATGCTGACCGTAAGTTTGAATAGTATTATCCTAGCCAGGACTACAAATAATTCCATTTTGGAACTTTCAACAGTTTGAGGAAATCGTTGAGAAGGCTAAGAACTTCAGCAAGACCGTCACCAAGGAGGATTTCCTGGAATTCTACGGCTACTACAAGCAGGCCACCGTCGGGCGATTGCAACATCGATGAGCCCGAGGAGGAGGACAAGAAGGCCCGCTACCTGGCCTGGAAGAGCAAGGCTGGTCTCACCGCCGAGGATGCCAAGAACCATTACATCGAGGTCTACAAGAAGTATGCCGCCAAATACGAGTAACCTGTGCCTCTAGAGAAACCCGGCAGTAGCCAACAATCCTAGCCTTGTCACAATAATAATTATGTCGCAGTTGCCGTTGTTAAAAAATGTATTTATTGTATTTTTATACTAACGTTTAATAAACCCGTAAGCATTTAAACAAGTAATTGACTATTTCCTTTCGATTAATAATTTGACTTTATCCAATTTCGGAAAAAACTTTTCAAATTTAACAGATTCATACTGATAGCTTTTTTTTGAAATTAAATGATTGCAAGCAAAATTGAAATTTATTTGTAAATAATGATTATAATTTTAATCTTAATTACTTTTTATTTTTGCTTTTTTCACATTTTTTCACATTTTCACAAATAAGAATAAAGTATCTTTTTCCTATACATTTTAATTTTCAAAAGTATGCTCAAAGGTATTCCAATACGTATTTAGAAATTGTGATTTATAAAACTGTTGAATATTGTTGAACTTTATGTACAAATTTATAGAAGTTAATGTCAAATTTAAAACTATGTGTATAGTAGAGTGCATCAATTTTTTCGACAACAAAATGGTAATCTATTTTCGTAATCTATGGACAATTCCAAGATGTTTTTACCAAGAAACCATAGTACTAAAATTAATTCCCGGTACGCTCTTATTGAGTTGTAAAATGTATTTCTTTTTGAAAATGTATATCTTAAGTGTTTATCGGAGTGGACCGATCCTGATAAACTCTTGTAAGGACCAGGACTTTTAAAATTCCACAGAACCAAGGGATGAAATGTCCTTTAACCATAATTTTCATCTTTGAAACGACGATTTCGCGTTTCGTCTCTATCTTAAAAAATTAGTCTATCTTAAAGCTATTTTTTGGCCCAAACAAATTGGTTTTCCTTGAACCTGTATTTTTTATTAACAGAAAATGTACAACATATTTTATTAAAATTTTTATAAAATTAATCCATAAACACCTAAGATATAAATGTTCGAAAAATTGAATTTTTCAACTCAAAAGCGCGTACCAGGAATTCGTTTTAGAACTAAGTATTGTGCCTTGGTGAATACATATTAGAATTTACTATACATTATGAAAATGGGTTACCATTTTTTCATCTTTTCGGGTCAATACAAATCGATGCACCCTTTCTTATGTGTATGCTAAATAAAATTTGCGTGTACATTAAAAAAATCGCCCCACTCTAACATTAATCGTAATAATGATTGCTCCTAACAGTATTCCATAAAAAATAAGAGCGTCAAATGAAAGACAAACCGATAAGAATTATTTTTCTATTTCAGCGTTGGGCACGCTTGAGCTCCGGGAGTTAGCGGCTGCTCCCAAATTTATGTCTGCCTACTTGGCGCCACAGTAGATGGACTCTAATACGGTTGTTGTTGTTGTTGTTGTAGTTTATGTTGTAGTGCTCCCGAATTCACATTTCGTGCTCACCGCTGCTCTATTTTATTGAGTTTCCACAATTAGTAATCACATAACTTTTATGTAAATTATTGAGGTCGACATTTAACAAACCCTTTTGGAAGTACACGTTAGTCTTGTTGCCATTTGCTGTGTAGATTGCAGTTAAATTGTATAAACATGAGGTAATCAGTAGGTGCGGAACTGATAAGTGCAATAATCTGTGGATTAATTGCTACCACAGAGTTAAATCATTCGCAATCAATATATGTATTATATATGTATGTTTGGCTGCATCTGCGATTAAAGTGCCGGTTGGCCTTCGCACCCAGGGACCAATGATTGAGTCCCAACCCAAGTTGATATCAGTACAAGAAGTAGTACATCCATCAACAGTGCTCAAAGCTGTCTGGGTGGTGGTGAGTAATACAAGAGTACACGTAATGCTCTGGAGCATTGCGCTTAACCATGGTGCGTGAGAACACGGAGAATATCAGAAAAGCTCGCCGAATTGCGATAGTGGACGCTCCCAGTTCCGCGAGAGCTTTCGACAGAGATTCGCTCGCAGTTGCGATCGTCGAAAAGACTTAAATTGAAAGCCCAAACGAGACTCGGATTCAGACAGTGTCGAGTTCTCTGACCGCCCAGACAGCAAATCCCACGTAAGTGCCGTTCCAAGTCCAGCTAGCAAATGGAATTATCAATCCATTCTATACTCGTTACATTCAAATATTGTGTATTGTGATTTCTTTTTTTGTACATGTGCGACAAAAGAAGAATATCAGAGACTCGTTTAGATAAGAGCCAAGTGGTTTTTTGGTCATGTTATTTGGGCCAACTCACTCAATTTACAATCCGTCGAGTGGGCGTTGTGTATGATGGGCACGTACTACGTCAACCACGCCCAAGGCCATTTCTGGCGGGATGCGCCAAATCTAATTCAATTGAATAGCCACGCAATCTGTTGGATACATTTGTATCTTTTCATACAGCGCATGCGATGCGGCATTATTTTCATAATTAATGAATTTCTATTTTTATTGTGAGCTGGTGAAAGTCGCGCTCAGTGTCGGTGGCACCTCGGTAAATGGTCCGACCTCAAAAAAGATCGCTGAATAATCGCCTGATGCGTGCCAAAGTTCAACGGGCCAGACAATTTGGCGCAAGATCATTTGTTGTCATCCCCAATTAAGTTAGCTTAGATTAGTTTAGTGAACAGGTTGCTGGCATCAAGTTCATTGCTGTTATGTCATTAACAAAGCTCTTAATCTTTCTTACTTACAGATTAAAATCTAAACCAAAATGTCCCTCACCGAGGTAAGTGGCTATAAAGTTACCTGTATGGTAGATTTATGATAGTGACATACAATTTAATGGGCTACTGTTATCAGCCAGCTTGTCAATCGCTAATCGCTGGCACCGATTATAAATTTCTAAATAAAAATTATAAAACACAAATTATTTCTTGAGTTTTGCTAAAAAAAAGTATTTAAATTTTTTTATATGTATAATAAAATTGACTAAATAAAATTTAACTTCTATTTCAATATCATGTAATAACTCAACCTTTTTGATTAGTAATTATTATTTCAATATTCAATTTTAATTATTAAAAAGATATATAAATACCTATTTAATATTCTAAAGTTCATATTTAACTGAATATTATATTTAATTTTTATAAAAGAAATTACAGTCAAAGTACATTCAGTTTTATTCTAATTGTATGTAGAATTTTCATATTCATGCAGATAATTATTTTGGGACTTCCGGTCAATAACTCAATATTATTTCTTGTTTTTCGTTTGCAGCAATTCAACGCCGCCGCCGAGAAGGTCAAGTCTCTGACCAAGCGTCCCAGCGATGACGAGTTCCTCGAGCTGTACGCTCTCTTCAAGCAGGCCACCGTTGGTGACAACGAGACCAGCAAGCCCGGTCTTCTGGATCTGAAGGGCAAGGCCAAGTGGGAGGCTTGGGGCAAGGTCAAGGGCAAGTCCACCGAGGTGGCCCAGAAGGAATACATCGCATTCGTCGAGGGTCTGGTTGCCAAATACGCCTAAGCCAAAGTTAAATTGTTGATTTTAAATAACAACCAGTGAGACTAAAACTATTTATTTAGTAGACACTATGATCTTTTTAAATGTGTAATAAAAATTTGTTTGTAAACTTTTCTAAGTGACGACTTTCCTAACCAAGACTCAATGTCCATTTCAGCAAACTCATTCTGAAAACTCTTCCCAGTGTGTTTTTTAACCTTTAGCCTGTAATTCACTTTACGTATTTAGTCACAGTTTGAATTTGAGTACGTGGCTATTGACTTCAAATGAGTATTTGCAAGGCAAATATGAATACACTCAATACTGAACTGAGTACCGGTTCCAGGTTACCCACCAAATACAAATACAAAACGAATACGAATACGAATGAGAGTCCAAACGTGAATCTGATTGCACCTTGTTGGCTGCGTTCTTTGGACGCTCGTTTGTCTATTAGCGCCTAACTGTTAATAGAGCCGTTAAAGCACTTTCAGCCACAGCTGTTGGCTTTGGCAATGACCTTGAGCTTTTAGCTCCAGTTGACTGCATTTATTCTATGTGCCAAAGTTCTGCACATGTCTAAGTAAACTTTTACAGATTTAAAAAATTTAAGAAGTGCGGAAGTAAATATTATTGCAAATAGAGAAATACATACAATGTATTTTAAAAATTGTTTTTTACTTTGACGTGTAAATCTCAAAGATTCCGTAAAGTTCCTAAAACGCAAAAGAAATTCTCTTTCTCTTTAGATATCCAATTTCCGTCGCCATGTCAAACCTAATCTAATTTTGGAAGCCTAAATACATGTATTCAATTTAATTAATTATTTAACGATTAAATTGATTTAATTCAGTATGGTACCTCTTTTTGATTTTATTTATTTTATTTTGCTTTTTCCCAAAATTCATCACAAATCGCACTCTTTTTGATTTTCTATATTAATATTTGTTTTTGAGAGTAGTGCCGCTCCTAGAATGTTGCCCAATTATTGTTGACAAGATTTACTTAGTTACTAAAAACAAGAGCTTCCAAAAACAATTAAATCTTAAACTAATGTTTACAAAAATTAACAAACATAACGAAACTTTTCATAAATGCGGTTTGTCAACTCTAAAAAATGCCGTTAAATTCAAAACGTAGCCTTAGTAACATTCGAATTGATGTTAGCAACATGCTGCGACAACATGTTGCGGCTTAACAACAGGTGAGAGCATAAGGCAATCAGACAAGAAACAACAACAATGCTCGCTGCGCTTTTTGTTTATGAATGAAAAGCGCATAAGCAAAGGGTGATAAATGTGTGTGCACGAGCAAAAACGATCAGCAGCAGCAACAACAACTTGCCAGCTTGCGATCGTGGGCCAAGTGAGAGAGCCAACAGAGTGTTGCAGAGAGAATGAGTGTGCAAAGTAGAGAGAGAGAGAGAGAGAGTGTGTGTAGGAGAGAGAGAGCGAGAGAGAGGGCAAGTCGAACCAGTCAGTCAGTCAGTCAGCCAAGACAACAGCAGGCAACAGGCAACTGGCAGCAACAGTTTAGTTTCGATTCAGTCTACGTTTTGGCCTAAACGCGTTTGCTCGGAATTGGCCAGCGCGCATGAGCCGTCAGTTAGTCTGCCACCGCTTTTTACCCTCTCTCTCTGCGTGTGTGTGTGTGTGAGTGTTTGTGTGCTTGTGTGAGTGGCCTGTTAACAAAATGTGATTAGCAAAAATACAAAAGAAGAAACGAAGGCAGAGAACGCAAAGAATATAAGACAACGCGAAACTGTGTTAAAAATAACAAATAATACTTAAATATATCCACGAATAACAATACGATTTTTAGTCTTTATTATATTATTTTTTGGCCTACGCTTTTTTATTTGCATAAATGCGTATAGAAGCAAAATGTTTAACGCGCTGGCGCTGCAATAAAATAATTAACAACAACAAGTGCAAAAAATAATGTTAAAAGCAATGCTGAATTTTGTGCTTTATCGGCAACGGCAGCGGCAGCAGCAGCAGCAGCAACAACAGCAATAAAATTCATATTGAACTACACCCAAAGCCAACAACAACAACAGCAACAGCAACGGCGGCTGTGCGGCTGACTTGGCCGACAGCAACAACAACAATCGCACCATCACCACCAGCAAGAGAACAGCAACAACAACAACCAACAGTTAAAGTCGTCGTCTACCTTTTTCGTGCCTTTTCAAGTGTTTTTCTTTTGTTATCCCCCGCTCAGCAGAGCATAAAGAGCACAAACGAGAGAGAGAGAGAGCGAGAGAGATTGCAAGCGAGAGCGTGTCTGGTTTGGAGCTGTGTTCAGACACGACTAGGAATTTGACATCGACCAGTTCCAGTTCCAATTCCAATTCCAGTTCCATCATCATCTGACCAGCTGTGTTTGCTGCCCCACAGCCTGCTTGCATACATACACTTACACTTATACACTTACATGTGCAACTTAGGCTTATGCTCGTCGTATGCAATTTTGGTAAGTCCAAACGTTAACCGTTAATCGTTAGCGACTCGAATTGGATCAATTCTCGATTTAAGCTACCTGCCATATTTTTTAGTTTTCTTTGATTATTGGCTGGGTTTGAGGATTTTAGATTTCTATGCCTTGCCTGATTTTTTTCTCTTTTCTTTTCCTTTCCTTTTTTTTTATTTGCTTATAATTATTTCGTGTGCGGCTCTTTTCATTAATAAGTTTCACGCGTCGCTCATTTTTCAACAAGTTATCCCCCCTCCTGCCCAATTCCCTCCCCTGGGGTGCCCCAACCCTTGCCTGGTGTCTGTCTCGGATTACCGTGTTGATGTTGTATTTACTTATGTATGTACTTATGTACATACATATATGCCGTGTGTATTTTTGTAGTCACGCCAAATGAGGCAGGGGATAACATAAATTCTCTTTTTATTTTGTACATTTTTTATTTTTTGCTAATTTCTTTTTATTTGGGTTCTCACGCTGTGCTTTAATATAAATTTGCCAAGCAATTTGTATGGACAGCAGCTGTAAGAAATTAAGCGAACTTAACTGAGGATCAGTATTTGGATCTAAACACATCGACTGATGATCGCAAGTTTGAAAAGAAAAGTTTTGAATTAAGCTGAGAAGAAGAATGCTAATTTAGAGATTTACAGCTTTTTACATTTATAGAGCAGGTTTTGAAACAAAACAATTGAAACAATGCAATTTTTAAAATAAAAATCAAAAGTAAGATCTTTTTTTTCAACTTTTATCATAAAAATCAAAAATAAAAGTTGAATTGAAATATTTTTGAGTTTAAGAGTTGCGATTCCTGGATAAAATTGATTGTAAGCATTTTGCAATCAATATAATCAGAAGCATAATAATTTTTGATAATGGCTTATCTTTGGAGTAAGCTGGTATTATAACAGAAATGTGCCTAGATCGAGTTATCGGCAAGATACTAGACCTTTGATTAATTGATTTTTTAACTTTAAAGATAAACACATAAATACTAAAAGAAGTTTATATGTTTGGACACATTTCTAGTATACATTCAGCTTAAAGATACATAATAAAAATACCAATTATTTGTTTTCCAGTTGGGTTAACTTGCCAGAAGAATCTATTAGCAACTGCAACTGCAGTCAAACGATCGGGCAATAAGAGACTCTGCGCATGCGTAGGGTAGGTAACCAAGCCATAAACCAAAGCCGGGCCAAAAACAAGTTTAGACAATCAGACAGACAGACACACAGTCACAGCACTCTCTGTGTGTGTGTGTCTAACTAAAGCTAAGACTTCAACTAATACTTAAACTATGACTAAGTCAGCGTCTTAAGTTGAATTGTGTCTTTGTGCTTGCAACTTGCAACTCGCAACTTGCAACTGATCGGGCTCTCGACACTTGACGCTTTGCTAAGGCCAGGTATTTGCAACAACAACAACTGTTGGCAAATAACTGTGAAAGGAATGCGCAAACAAGAACAAAACACTTGTGGCTTGAAATCGGAATAATCGGAATATTTCAATACGTATACGCCCCGTGTGTCGCCCCCATTTGGATCACTTTGTTATGATAGGTTATGCGAGAGTTGCCCAGAAACAGAAACAGAATAAGAGACCAGTGGTGATCATATATCAATGCCACTTGCCACTTGCCACTTCACTGCACTTGGCCCTGTTAATATGCTCGTAACTTGGCTTTCTTTAGAGCTCTTGCCATTTTCAGAGATATTCAGCTGGCTTTACTTCGTTGAGTCATTTAATTTGCATTTGATTATTATATTATTGAAACTGGTTGCCAACGCTTTGAACTCTGTCATTTTGGCCAAATGCAAATTAACAAATTCGATGAATCGAACTTAGAATTATTGTCTTAAGTTAACTTTGCTGAACTGAGCCAACAAAATCCGTTTCCTCTCTGACTCTCTCCCTCTCTCTGCCATCACTGCTGTATCTCTATATCTATCGGCATCTGTATGTGTATGTGTGTGTGTGTGTGTGTGTGTGAGTGAGTGAGTTTGTATTTGTATTTGTAACTTGCCGCACCGGTTTCGGTTTATGTTTTAGCCAACGCCATCATCATCATCATCATCACCATTATCATTATCATCGCCATCGCCTTCATCATCATCATCATCATCATCCATTACTTATACGTGTATTTCTATTTCTCTTTTAATTTTCTCTCGAGCGCGCATAGTTGTTGTTGTTGTTGTTGTTGCTGCTGCGACTTGTTGCTGCCTCTTTATTTATTTTTTAACCAGTTTCTTTGCTTTGCTGCAACCTGAGCGCGAATGAGCCATAAATAACAACAACAACGGCTGCTGCTGTCCCGGTTTCCAGGAAGCAAATGTCCGTCCGTCCGTCTATCCGTCTGTCCGTCCGTCTGTCCCAATTGTCGTTGTCTGCGTCTGCAATTCGCGTGTAAAGCCTCTTTAAGATTATGCAACTTTTGGTTTTTTATATTTTCCTTTTAGATATTTTGTTCAAAATTTAATAAACCACAACGCGTTGGCGTCGCTTCCTTGATGTGGCCACAACCGCAAACAGAGACTGACAGCAAAAGAGATAGACATAGCGGTAGAGAGAAAGACAGAGATAGAGACAGTTGCAAGTTGCGCCCACAAAGCAAATTCCAATCAGTCTTAGGCTGGCGACTTAAGTCTTAATCCGCACACTGTGGAATTCTGCGCATCTAATCAAAATCTAAGTACTTAGTTCCCTTGTTTCCCCTTTTGGCCAAGTGCAGTCTTCACACACACCCACACATACACATATTCATACAGTTGGCCAAGAAACATTTGCTTGCATTCACATTCAACTTTAACGTCGACAGGTTTGTGATATCAGAGCAAACAATTGCCATGTGTTTATTTGCACCGAGCCACTTTGGAGTAACCCCCATATTCTCCACTCTCCACTCTCCACTTCCCACCCTCCTTTCCATTCCAACTCAGGGAATCCCCAGACGAAAACAGAAACAAAAATATACAAAATGTATTTCATTTACCTTCTGCGAAATTATTGCATTGTGTCAAATCTGTCGAATCAGTTGAATATAAGTACAAACAAGTGTGTGTGTTTGTGTATATATTAGGGACCGTAACTTTTATAAGTTTTAAAATAAAAATTATAAACTAACAATTATTTTAAAATTGGTATTTTAAAGTTACGAAATAACAATTATTCTTAATTTTTAGTTAAAACGTCAAAAATAATCATTAATATTAAATTTTTTAATAAAAGTGGTGAAATTAAACTTACTTCTGATTTTTTAACATTTACAAATAAGAGTTATTCCGTAACTTTTATTTTAAAAATCAAAAAATAAAAGTTTAGTTGAATATCTTTTGAACCAAGTGGTGTATTACAAAAATTATTAAATAAATATAAAATAAAAATATTGTGTCACAACTTTTAATTAAAAATTGAATATTAATGATTAGTTTTGGCTTTTTAATTAAGAATTAAAAATAAAAATGAAATTTGATTTATATCTTATAAATTGAAAATTGAAGTTGTTGGCTGATATCGATAGTTCCAACCGAAATAGGAATTTTGGTGTTTACCACTTTACTGTAGCATATTTCCTACACATTCACTTTTTTAGTTAAAATTAGAACTCATAACTCTTATTTGTGTTCTTATTGCAGTTCCTGGTATACATATAATTATGTGTTTAGTACATAATTAACAGTAAACCTTGACCAACAGCAACAACAGATCGTCTAAACATACTGCCACTAAATACATTTTTCAATTTTTTCGATTAAAATAAATATTATTTTAAAGGTCAGTTACGATAAGAATTTATAGGCAAGTGCAGGTGTTAATATGATATTTATGGTGTTGTCTATATAGTCTTATCAGACAAATGTCTTCATATGCCAGTTTATATCGGCAAAGGTGGAAGTTTTTTCAAAGCAACAACAGTGAGGACAATTCAACAAGTATTTAGTGGCCAGAAAGTATCTCTATTTATATAGAATGAAAAGCCAGACACGAGTTCAACTCAAGACCCAGACGCTTGACTGATATATAGACTGACAGAGAAAGCGCAAAAGGGAAATAGAGAATAGAGAGGAGAAAGGAAAGGAAAGGGCAAGAGACAGACAGTTAGGCAGAGAGTAAGTGTAAAAATTATTGCAGCAAATATTTAGTCAAGTGGAGAGTGGAGTGTGGAGTGTGGGGAATGGAGCAGGAGGAGAAGGGCTGCTTAGGCGCTAGTTGTGCCTCTAACAGATACCAGCCCCCTTCTGCGTCTACCTCTCCTACCCCTCGCCCATTTAATTGTCAGGGCGATAAGATAAAAAGGCGACGGCGCCAGCAGCCTGGCAAAGCGCCAAAACAACAAATATGGCATTGAAAATGCCTCGCCAATGGGAAGTCAACAGCCCAGTGAGAGAGATTCGAGATTCTAGATTCTAGATGCAAGTGGCAGTTGAATGCTCCAGCTAATGTCCCAAAAAAAACCATTGTCATTGCAGATGCCCCATGGAGATGATTGACTAAACAGAGACTCCAACTCACGACGCTGCTCGAGATGCACGAACTGTTTACGAAAGTGCTCGCCAAGCGAGATTTGTCCCGCGCCGGAGATCTGTTCTCAGTCCCCGATGCCGACATTGTCAATGACATCACAGAGGTGGTAAGTACAATCTATACAATTATACGAACTCCGAAACAGTTTTAAACAATTTTAAAAAAGAAGTTAAAAACCAAGAATAAAATTTTAAGAATCTAAAATTGGGAAGACAAAATTAGGAATCATAAAATTGGAATTTCAACTAGGAGAAATATTCAGAATACAAAAAACTTCGAGGAAAAAATTGGGAAAAGTATCTTTTGTTTTCTTGCCATTGCTTAAATTCTTTTGAATAGTAATATTCAAATTTTTAAAATTACCTAATGAAAGAGCAAGATGAACAATACATTAAGATTATTCAAAGTAACGCTGGAGATAGAATCGAAAAAAAAACAATAAAAATATGAAATCTAAAAATATTTTATTTAAAAACCTCGCCATTTTTAATAAAATATTTTTTATTTCGGCTTTTTCTAATTTATGTTTTCACAATTTTTGTTTTCCTTATTTCTGTCTTCTTAATTTTTGCTTTCCCAATTTTTGTCTTCCTAAATTTGGACTCCTAGTAACTGTATTCGTAATTTTTGGATTCCTAAATATTCGAATCCTATTTTTTTTCCGAAATTTCGAATTCTGAGTAATATTTTTCGACATTTGTATATAGAATCCAATCAATCGATTGGACAATCAAATGTTCTTATGCATATAACAATGTGAGTCCTCTAGTAAAATAAATACAGTTTCAGACAGTTTTTCATTGAATATTTTTGAAACAGGTAATAATTAGTTTGAAATAAACAAATTGATATCTTTTCAGACCAATACAGTTTTTGTTAAATTTTAACTTTAATTTAGTTAATAATAATAGAATTTATTTGCAAATTTTTAATTTAGTCCTTAAAAGTGTATGCAAAAATTAAAATTATGTCCAAAGGGAATGACATGTTAATGTTTCCATTTATTTCGTAGCTGTCTGAAATCAATCCGATTATCTCCCATGCGGATTACGTGAAGAACAACAATGACCAGAGCGTGGTGGAGATCTGTGTCACCCGAGTGCTCTCCTGCATCCGGGAGACGCGCAGTGCGGAGCGCTATTGTGCCGCCTTGGTGGATCTGCTGAAGACGTGTCTGCTGTGGAATCTTCAGCCGGTGGCTGCCACCAAGGAGGAGCCGCCTCACGCCAAGATTGCCGCCGACATAATTTCTAGCATATTTTTAGTAAGTCAACCAAGTCAACCATTTATCTCCCTTTCTAATCTTCCTCTCTTTCAACTCTCTTTTAGAACTACGACAAGAAAGAACTGATGAAAATAGCGCTGCCCATTGCCGTGCAGTTTCTGCCCAAGGGCAACAAGGAGCTGTCCAGGAACCTGGCCAGTTATCTCTCGCTGGCCGCCATTGATTATGCCTATCTCCTGATAGATATTATGGACCCCATCATGGACTCCATCCTGGCCGGCAACTATGGATTGCTCCGCGTGCTCTCCCAGGTCTACGAGGTCTCCCCGGAGACGGTGACGCCACATGCTCCGTCGCTGATTCCCCTGCTGCCGCAGTGCGATGCCCAGGAGAGGATGGCCGTCTTCCAGCTCTATTTGCTCATCGTGCAGAAGTCGCCGGCGGTGCTGGAATCCTGTGTCGCCCAGCTGTGTGGTTTTCTGCAGGACAGCGACACCTCCAACATCACCATGCAGATCCTGCTCAAGCTGGCCCAGCATGCGCCCCATCTGCTGGTGGATCACTTTGAGCAGGTGCGTCTGGCGGCCAAGACAAATCCGAGCACGATCACGCTGTGTGCCCAGATCCTGACCACGTCGGGCATTGGCAGCAAGGAAACCGCCCAGCAGGCCCTCGACTTTGTGCTGGAGCATCTGCCGGCGCAGGCGCTGTTGCAGCAGGAGGCGACCAGGCTGTGCTCCGCCTACCCGGTCCTCTTCACGGACAAGGTGTTGGCCTGTGTGCGGCAGAAGAATGCGGCATTGAGTTCCCAGCACGATGTGGGCAACAAGATATCGGGAGGCGTCACCATTGTCAGCCTGAACAGCTCCAGTCTTCCGATTAAGCCCGCTCCTCCCTCCTCCTCCTCCTCAGCCGCCACGCCCGCCAGCAGCAGCAGCAACATTCTCCAGCCGCCCAGCAGTGCCATCAGCGCCATGGCCACGCCCACTTCGAATGCTGCACCCACACCCATTGCCACCTCCACGCCAGCAGCGCCTCTGGCCGTTGCCACGCCCACGCCGACACCGACGCCTCCGCACACGGGTTACACGCGGCGGGTGAAGCTGGGGGATTCCCGCAGCACCGGACGACTGCATCCGGCGAGCAACACCCACAGAAGCGTGACTCGACTCAATGTGGCCAGCGGATCGGTTGGAGGACTCCACAAGAGCATGACGCGCCTGAGCAACTCACAAATCAATCAACAGCCCGGCGGCAACTCCAATGGCAACGTCGTCGTCCAAACGGGTGCCACGCCCAAGACAACAACCACGCCTAGTAATCCGCCGGTGACTCCGGTGCCGCCACTGAGCAACGATGTCATCATCACGGGACACAACAAACATGGCATTCCCGTGACTTCCGGCGGTGTCACTGTCACCACGTCGCCATCAAAGGTGCGTCCACACTCCCAAGGACCGTCGACGCTACTCAACTCCAGCACGGTGCTGATGAAGTACAGCACGGATGCACTGAACCAATCCGTAGGCTCCATTTCCATACCGCAGTCCGGAAATGGCGGAGCTGCCTCAGCGGCAGCTCAGCAATCCCAGAACGCCGTCTCCGTGCATCACGCATCGCCAGCGCTGCCCCAATCCTCCAGCAACGGCAATGCCAAGTCCGTCACGAAGCTGCCCATCAACGGAAATGTGAGTTAACGTAATGTCCCATCTGGGAAGTTCCAGTGTCAATTAATCCTTCTTCCTCTGCAGAGCGAGGTGATCGTCTCGGGACCCACGACCACCACCAATGTGGCGCCTCGTCGCAGTGATAACACGAGTCGCACTCTGCTCAACGCCAACAGCGTGATGGATCAGCGCATGAGCACCTTTGAGCCATACCAGATAATGCGCGATCCCGTCCAGCAGTTCTGCGAGAAGAACTTTGTCTCCATCAAGTCGTATATGGATGAGGTGTCCCAGCACTTGCCACCGCCCACAAGGTGCAGCATTGAGGGTAAGTCGCGCTCTCTCTTCATATACCTACTCTCTTCTCTAACTCTCTCTCCAACACACACACACACATACACATATACATACACATACACATCACACAGTTTCAAATGAATTCGCAGAGCGTCGCAAGAAGGTGGCCAAGTTGCATTTCGCCTGCCAGATACGTGGACCTCATTGCCTGTACTCCAAGACGTGCTTCACGATGCGCACACGCAACCCCAAGACCTGGATTCACATGATCTTCCTGGACTTTCAAGTGCGCCACTTTGTAAGTGGTTTCTCATACAGAACTTCGAAACTGTTTTAAGGAATTTTAAAAAAGAAGCAAACAACCAAGAATAAAATTTAAGGAATCCAAAATTGGGAACCATAAAATAGGAAGTTCAACTAAGAAAAATATTCAGAAGAGAAGTATTTTTGGTTTTCAAATTCAAAGTTTTAAAATATTAAATGACAGAGCAAGATGAACAAGACATTAAGATTATTCAAAGTAACGCTGTAGATAGGCCCGAAAAAAAAATCAATCAAAATATGAAACCATCTTAAATCGCTACTCAATACATATGTACGACCAAAACAAAGATGAAAAAATTGTTGATTTTTTGTATAAGGTGGCGCACAATATAAACATGAGGATTTTGAAATTAATGGTTCGAATAAATATCATATAGTTCTGATTTTGAAATAAATGGTTCGTCAAATTTATTCTTTCTGCTAATAGAAAAAAGCCGAAATAAAAAAAAAATTATTATTATTAGAGCGATTTTTAATAAAATATTTTTGATTTTGGCTGTTCCTAATTTTTCTCAATTTTTGCTTTCCCAATTTTTGTGTTCACATTTTGGATTCCTTATTATGCGATTCCTAATTGTGGATTCCTTATTTTTTTCTCCGAATTTTCATATTCTGAGTAGTATTTTTCGACATTCGTATATAGAATCTTTTCTCATATCTGAATCTAAGTATAACTTCTCTAATAATTGGCATTATTTATTTTGCATAGGTCAAGGAGAAATGTGTGCTGAGCACACGTGAGCCGGGCATCAGCAATCTGAAGAATATCTGGCAGATACTCAAGTGCGAGAATCGCAGCTTCACCGAACTGGTTACCAGTCAGTTTCCCCAAGTCAAGGTAAAGTTCTAGGTTCCCAACTTTAATGAATCTCTTGGTAAAATAATGTTATGTCGTTTTAGGACCGCGAGATACTTGTGAATGAGCTGCGTCACTCGGGATTCCTCGATGTGTTTGAAGTGTCCAAGACGAACAAGTCGAATCCGAACTGCAATGAGCTGGAATATCAATGGGGCTGCTTTCTGTGCAATCATCCGGACAAGGCGGTTGGTTTTCTCAATGGCAGCAATCAGCCCATGATCGAGGGTCAGCTCAAGGAGAAGAAGGGCAAGTGGCGGCTTTTTAGGCGCTGGCGCACACGCTACTTTACGCTCTCTGGCGCACATTTATCCTGCAAGGGATCTGTAAGTAGTTGAAGCCGTGGGGCAATTGTTCGCAAAGTGGCGAATTTACTCAAAGAGAGAGAGTAACAAATTCGTGTTGAAATTACTTCAATTACTTTAATAATTTCACCACTGACTCAAACAAGTGGTTGCCACCTTGTTATTAAATATCACCATAACTGCTATCAATGATCGATCAACTTATCGATATTCTCTTATCGATTACAGAGTGGCGGCGAAAGCATCGATGTGAATCAAATTCGATCCGTGAAGGTTTCGCGGGGCGCCCGCAACATACCCAAGGCATTTGAGATTTTCACGGCCGATCAGACACTAATACTCAAGCCCAAGGATGGCAAGAATGCTGAGGAGTGGGTGCAGTGCCTCAGCATTGTGGTCGCCCATTCGCAGGCTCGCGATAATCCCACAGTCAAGACAAATAGTTTGCCCGCTCGCAGCATTGGCAGCAGCAAGCCCTCATTTTAGGCGTGCACCCCATCCCTGAACCAGCATCGGAACCAGCAACTCTGAACCTGAACCTACATTGTGAGATTATTTGTAATTGTAAAGACCCACAACACACACAAAAGACAAAAAAGCGGCGGCCGCTAAATACATACATACATACATTTGCTGTCCATATACATATATACATATACTTATACATACTATATATATTTACGCATACATATATGTATGCGCCTACTTATAGACTTACCATTTCAAGGGATTTTTCAAAAATTACGCGAAATTGTTTTTTCTACTTTAGTTGATTTTTTACATTTAGTTTATACCTATTTATTTTTACGTGTATTATACAAACAACTTGCTATCAAGTCAAAAAAAAAAAAAACAAATGGTATTTTAATCGTATTTATATGTATATATATTCAGGTATTCGCACCCAGTGCTTAAAGGCGTGTCTCCAGCACCGCGGAATTTTTATGTCAGGAATTTGGTAGGTATTTCGTGCGTGGGGAACATAAATAAAACAAAGTGCCCATGTGCATAAAACGAGTTTCGATGTCCCAAACCGTGCATGGTCACTCTGATAAACAAGCTGTGTTTTGTAAACAGCGCCAATTTCGAAAGTTCAACTAATTTAAAAAAAGGAAAATAATTAACTCCAACGGCAAACAGTTTTATCTCACTTTTTAATTTAGCGCACAATTTTTTCCTTCATTTTTTCATTCGGCACTAGCGAAATAATTGTCGACAATATATTCCTTCCTTCGGTCACAGTTTGATATATGAAGTTTGACCTTAATTTTTATTTCCCGTGGTGCTGGATACCCGGCTTAAACGAAAAATTTCTATCAGTTTTTTTTATTTTCCGCGGTGCTCAAAGCCTTTAGGTTTCAGCTCGAAAGTATGCAATACAAATTTTGCCAAACTATTAATTTAAATGCAGCCCGAAAGTATGCAATATTAAATATAACAAGTTAAAAATAATTGGCATTTTTTTAAGATTTTGACTAGAGATGGGCATGGGCCGTGCCGTGCCTATTCAAACAAAATTCCGTGTTGGGTCTCAGTTTTTACCAGCCGTGCCGTGCCTCAAAAAGGAGGCCCATGCCCATCTCTTATTTTGACAGTAAAATTTGAATTTGGAACTAATTTAAATAGATTTTTAAGCTTCTAGCAACTAAATATGTTTTTCCTTAGATTTTTAATATATCTAAGGAGTAGGCAACATATACTTATGCCTCATAACTAGTTTAAATTAAGGGAGCAGTCTATCCCAAAACTTTCATTTTGATTATAAAATTTGAATAGATTTTTTGGCTGCTAGCAAATGAATGTTTGTCTAATTGTAGCCTTGTTTTTTCGATTAGAATTGGACGCAAACATTTGTAACTAACTACGTTAAGTTAAACAACTTTTAAGTACTAATAGTTAACTAGATAATTAACAACAATTTGACACCATTCAAGGCCTTGACGTGGGCACATCCTCTTCATTAGCATTGAGATCGCGCTGCTCCGCGTTGATGGAGTTGGGGTTGGAGTTGGCCAAGAGCTGCGTCCAGTTGGCATTTAAGCGCACGATTTCCATGTCCTGACGCAGCTGCTGCAACGGTGTATGCTGCTCCAAGCTCTGACAGTCGTCCAGGACACGTGAGACATGCTCCAATTGGTTGGCATAGATGCGCAGACGTTCCACATTATTGTTGTCCGGCTGAGGAACAGTATTCACCTAACCGGAAGTTGGATAAGTAAGGGAAGTGGTTGTCAATTTAAAAAACTCTCACCTTGAGCTGTGTGATAGATGTCAGATAGCTGCTGACACGAACATCCTGCAGCTGTCCGCCGGAATGCCACATTTTCAATAGATTCAGGATGCCCAGAACATCGCCCTGTTCCTGGATGGGCTCCTGGCTGGGCGACAACAGCTGCATGGGCGGAAACTCTGTGGTGGGCGACAGCTTCTTGTAGCTGCTGCATAAAGTGCTGAGCGTGCAAATGTCCTCATTGAGACGCTGCCAGGATGAGCAGCAAGAGCAGAGGCGGAAGCGGAGACGAAGACGGTGGCAAGTATTAGGTAAGGGGAAGGGGCATTATGGTGATCATGGTGAGTAGATGGCAATATTAGTCAACGGATTTCATTTCAAACGAAAGAGTGCGCTTTTGAATTTGATTTGTGGCTTTGATTGATCCATTGATGAATTACAAATCGTTGGCATGAGAAACAAAGTACAAGGAAATTATAGATGACAAGATCATGATCAAGATCAAGATAATGGTAAATGGTAATTGTAATGTTGATGATAAACCAAATAAAATGAATACATATTAAATAGGCCAAGAGTTCATTTTATTCTAATCAAATAATACGTGTAATTGTATGACTAAAGATACGATTAACATAAGATAAGATAAGATACGATACGATCGCTTGTGTGTGTGTGTTTAAACATATGAAAATATATCTGGCGACTAAACGATAAAGATATATAGAAATGTCTTCGAAGGGTGCGCAACACAACAAAATGTCCAAGAAGTAAAAACAAGTCAGTATCTTAAAACGTGGCTAAAACCTTACGTCGATTTCGTTGCGATGTCGCTGCATTTCAGCCTTGGCGCCACTTAAATCGCTGCCTTTGATCATTAGCTCCTGCGTGGCATCCATGAGCTCATCCTGCAGCTTCAGATTGACATCCTCCAAGTCTTTTAGCTTCTCCAGCATATCCTCCTTATGCTGTTGTAGTTTGTTTCTGCAGGAAGGGCGAAGTGTGATTAAAGAACCATCCGTAAATCTGTTGAATGATTCACACTCACTTGTCCACGATCAGTTGCTGAATGCAATTGTCGTTGTCCAGCTGCACAAGTCGCAGGACCTTGAGCAATTTGGTGACCAGGGTGTCCACCTCGATGACCTGATCGACAACTGCCTGAGCTGTGCTGTACTCCATCAGCGAGGGCAGCTCCGCAAGGGAATCATGGCAACTGAGCTCCTCCGTGTTGCTAATGGAATCAGAGATTAGATAAGTCGCCTTGTCAGTTGGACATGTCACTCACTTCATGTGCAGTTTGTGTACGTGCAGTTCCATCTGCTGGCGATTGGTGATGGCCTGCGATAATTGCTGCAGTGAATCATCACCGTTGACGGTCACCTGGTGCTGATGCTGGTGCTGATTCTGGCTGCACTGGCTGCTGATCAGCTCCGTGGGCAGCTCAATTTGCGAGATCATGCCCGTGCAGGAGGAGACCATGTTGTGGGAGTGCGAGTCTGGTTGCACCACATCCTCCAGCACATTGTCCATCATGAGCAAACAGGGCTGAAACGTTTGACAGTTCAAAATAGATTCATCTTTTAATAGATTCATGCCCTCACCTCTGTTTCCGAGTCCAGCATTTCAGTCGAATCGGAATCGTCACCCCCGTTGCCATTGAGATTGGTTTGCTCGTTGCTGTGCAGTGCTCCTGGCATGCCATGTCCAGCAGCTGATCCTGCGGCTGATCCTTGGCCCGGTCGTTTGCCCGCGTGGCGCAGCGAGAGACGCTTTCCCGAGTGGGTCGTGGCCTGGCGTATGGCACCGATGACGGCGGCTATGAAGGACTGATTGCGTTGCGGCGACAACGAGCCGTCGCTGGCGAGGACCAAAGTGTGCAGAGCATCGCCAGGCGATGCTGGACTCAGGGGCAAGTCCAGGCCATTCGGCTTGAGGCCATTCTGGGCGTGCTCCGACTCGGCAGCCAAAGATTCCGCCTGAAAGCGGATGTCCTGTCGAAAACAAAACTTTAGTAAGTCAGCCGACACAGCGATTAGATCTGAAACTCACCTCCAGATCCTGCTCGGAAATGCTGTAGGAGCACACCAGCTGCTCCACGAGATTGTGCAGTCGGGCATGGAGTCCGGAAAGAGCTGTGGATGCGCCGGCCACCGCCGCATTCTGTTGATGGATCAGTTCCCTGGACTTGTTCTCCAATGCGGCGTATTTCGTCTGCAGCAGACGGTTCTCCTGGCGCCGCTGCTCGTTGAGGCGCACGAGATGGCGACACTCGTCCCGCAGCACCTTGGCCTCCTCCTCGCGATTGGCCAGCTGCGCCTTGGCCGCCTGATACTCCGTCTCCAGTTCCCGCAGCGCATCGCACTGGGCGGCCTTTTCGTGCTGCAGGAAATCCTGCAGCTCACTCGACTCCTGCTCGATGGCGGCCTTCTCCTGGAGCAGCAGCTGCTGGGTGGCCAGCGAGCGTCGCATCTCCAGCTGCAGGGCGCGGCACAACGATCGCAGTTGTCCGATCTCCTGCTGACGCTCGAACAGCTCGTGGCCACTCATCTGGATCTGGGACTCCAGCATGAGCAGGCTGTCGTGGCCACTGCCATCGCCGCTGTCCTCGGATGTGGGCGTGCCCGCACTGGCGCTGACCACGCGGGCCAGCTCCAGCATGCCCATGACCCGCTCCGTGTTCAGATGCAGCTCCTGCTGCATCGCCAGCTTCTCCTCCCGCTCGCGCTGCAACTTGCCACTGAGCTGACGCACCTCCTGACGCAGTTGCTCCAGCTCGTGATCCCGCTGATCCGGCTCCGCCTGCGTGCTCTGATCCAGCTGCTCCACGGCGTCCAGGGCACGGGTCTGCAGCACGCCACCACCCAGCACCTGCTCCAGATCCTCGCTGGTCAGCGCTGTCTGCACCGCCGTCTCATGGTAGATGCGTGTCCTGGGCACTGCCAACTGCTGTTGCGGACGTCGCAGCGAGTTCACCTTGGCGGCGACTGCGGCTGCGGGCGGGGCCAGACTCCTGCGACTCGTGGGCATCAGCATCACCGAGGACGTCATTCGCGCGTCCACCACGGCTGCCCGACTGATGGAATTGCTGCGCGACAGTCGCCCCGCGCTCAAATCCTCCACAGACTGTTGCCTGCGACGACGCGGCAGGGTGCCACCTATAGGAATAACAAAGGATTCTTATCATAACTGTGTGGGAACAAGGGATTAAAACGGAAACGATTATCGGTTACGGTTACGGTTATGTTCGCAGTTAGGTTTTCGGTTATCGGTTACGCAAAGTCTTTGAGTAAACGGTGAACCGGTTTTTGTATGTCTCGACTTTGAAACACCGGTATGATTTCGGTTCAGAAAAAAAATATTTCTAGCAAAAATAGAATTTTATTATTTACAAAATAATAATAATTAAAAGGGCATTACTTTCTTTAAGTTTGATTTTGTTCAGTTAAATTTTGAAAATTTTAAATTTTCATTTAACAAATTTAACAATATTATTTTATTTGTGCACAAATAAAAATTCAAAATTAAACAAGAAAATTAATATCAAAAATTTTGAATTTGGATGAATTTTGGTTGTATGAAAACCCGAAATTAACCGTTATAAATGAAACGGTTACTAAGCGGTTATTTCGGTTTACAGAGTTTCGGTTTTAAGGTTTCGGTCAAATGCAAATTTATTGTCGGTCACGGTTTCAGTTACGGTTTTAAATTGCAATCGGTTTTTATCGGTTCAAGGTTACGGTTTTGGTTAGGGTTTATAATCCCTGGCGGGAACTCTTGCAAATGGTTCACCTGGCGCTGGACTGCCACGCATGCGATTGGCCATCACGTCCGGCGTCACGGACATGCCACGCCTGGCCGATCCCGCTGATCCCCGGTTCGCCGGCCAGCGTCCGTCGTCGGAGGGCGTGCCAGGGGTGCGTGCTCGACTCAGGGATGGAGTGCGCTGCACTTGGGCGAGCCGCTGCACGGATTGGGCGCGATTCAAGGCGCTGGGCAGCGTGTCTGGCTTCTGTGGACGTGGCGTTCTCATGGGCGCGGGCGTGGGCGTGGCCACATTGCTGGGCACCCGGAAGGAGCTGGAGTTGGAGATGCGCGGTCTCTCCCTGCTCGGCGTGGCGGGCGCTCCGTTTCTGGGCAAGCTGGCGGCCCGCTTCAAGTTGGCCACCCGGCCACGCAGCTGCTCCTGCGTCTTGGCTGGAGATTGGGACTGCGATGGGGGCTGGCAAGGCTCCGGCTCGAACATGGCCACCTTTTTCTTGACACTGCCATTGGCACTGGCGCCTGGGCGTCTCGGAGGCGTCGTCTTCGTCTGGGAGCACTCGCTGCTCTGCTCGCTGGGCGAGAGCCGCCGCCGCCGATGAGCTGCAGCTCACAGCTGTCGTAGATCTCCTCCAGCCCGTTGCTGCTGGTGTAGCCTCCGCTGGTGCTGCTCAAGCCGCGCTGCAAGGTCACCCGGGACATGCAGCAGCTGCTGGGCACGTCCAAGCCACTGTCACTGCCATCGCAGTTGCTCTGTATCGTTGTGCAGCTGCCCACGGTCAAGACGGATTCGCCGTCGTTCAGCTTCAGGCTTCTGGCCAGGCGCGCAATCAGCTGCTCCGCTGCCGTTGCCTCTGCCACGGCCCCTGCCCCCGCCTCCAACTGTTGCTGTGGATCATCCATCTCAAAGAGCGTGCCCGACATGGCAGCTCACTGACTAAAGAAAGAGAAAAGGAGAGAAGCGAAAGAGAGAGAGAGCATTTAGTGCGAGTGATTCACATTCAGGCGACCCAAATTTGTTGCATGCGCGTATTTTTGGTATTGTGGCATTTCAGTTGCATCCCCTCCACTCCCATGCCCACCACCAACTTCACTTGCGGTTGTCCCAAAAAAAAAAAGAACAATTTGGTGAACACGGCTACTGGCAAGTGTGCTCGACTTAAGGTGACCCTGTATTTAGTTTAGAGCAATGCAGATTATGGTGATACTTAAAATTTCACTTTCGGCAATTTAATACTTAATGTGACAATGCTTTCTTCTTTTAAATTAATTCTTAAATAAATTCTTAATTAATTCATAAATAAATTCTTAATTAATTCTTAAATAAATTCCCAACTATATTATATTTCATGCTATACAAGAAAAACTACAACAACAACCCTATTAGAGTCTACCCACTTTGTCTATCTCGCAAATGTGTTAGCAAAAAGTTGGGAGCAGCCGCTAGCTCCCGGAGCCCATGCGTGCTCACCGCTGCTATACATTGAAAATCATTCCTGCTGATCCTTTTATGATTCATTCAAACGTACTTATCATGTTTGGTACCTCTAGCTCTTGGTTATATAGACTCTATAGTTGATGCTGATCGAGAATATCTATACTTTATGTTGTCTTTCACGCCTTTTCTTCGACAAACTGTACAGACCTTTGCTATTTCTTAAATACAGTGCTTGAAAAACAAGTTGCACACACGCCAACGACCTTTTGGCAAACGGGGGAATGCCACATGCCACATGCCGCTTGCTACTCTCTGCATGCCACACATCCCGTCTCCTCCTCCTCCTCCTTCGTTCCCATCCCCATCCAGAACTCAGGCTGCCTTTTGCGGTCAAGTTGTTCGACGATTCGTGTGTGTCCACTTGCCACTTGCCACATGATGCATCTGGACAGCTGCCTCTTGTGGGCCAGGCTCCTTGATTGACTTAAACTAGTTCACACCTGACAAGCGAGCAACTGGGACAAGACTGCATAAGTTATGAGCACAACTCGTTCATTGTTCAGCTCATGCTGTCGTCAAATCTGTTGCCGCCTCTTGTGGCTGCCACATTGACCCTTCTTCTTCTTCTTGTTGTTTTTTTTGGCACCTTTCTCGTTTCTAATTCCAATTGCAATTCGCAGTCACAGTCGTATTGTTATAGTTATTGTTATAGCTTTCCCAACTAGGGCATCATCATCTGTTGTGGAATATTTATGACTGTTGCATGTGGCATTACAACCTTGCCACAATCCACTCAAACAGCTCGTATTGCTATCACCTTTGGTTAAATCTCTGACTCCTCTGACTACTCAGCACCTTTGCCACCTTGTCAAGTGCCCCAAATAACTTGGACGTAATTTATTAATTAACTGACAACGTTCCCTGAGACATTTTCTCTCGAAATGAATCATTAAAAAGTGACTTAAATACAATACGATATAAACAAATGACTTCTTTTAGCTAATCAAAAATTTAAAAGAATTGAGTTACACACAATAAAAAAATAAAATGATTTATATCTAGTCATATTTTCCTATGGTTTACGTTTTGAAATAATTGACTGATTAATATAATTTAATTAATATAATTTAGATAATATTAAAGTTTATTTTTGGTTATCCTAAAAATATTTTGGAATGTAAAACTACGTTTGCAAAGTTATTAAATATGAAAAATGACTAAAAACAAACAGCGGATGTAAAAAGCAAAACCAAACTCAAATTATATTATTTGCTTAATTAATTAGAGCCAAAAAGTGTAGGTTTCTTAATTATAGCCAAAAGTTCTTCAACAAATTGTATTCAGAAGCGAATGGAGCGAATGTGGAAGACCCTCCTGTTCCTGTCCCAATCCACTTCCGATTAATGGTTGATTCAAGTAAATAAACAGAAATATGCTTGTAACCATATGGCAGACTTTAATTATATATAGTAAGGGTATTCCCGTGTCGTAGGCAGCTGTCAAACATAACATATAACATTTTTATTGGCAGTGTTGGTTTTATTGTGTTGTTAGTTTCATGGCACGCATCATTAGTGTCTTGTTTGTTATGCGATCTCCCAGAGAGATTTTGGCCAAATTTGGCCCAAACGATTTCATCATCTCGCGAAAAGCTGAAAGGGAAGACATGGCCATAATGAAGTTGCTCCAGTTTCAGTTGTTAGTTGATTGGAATTTCATTTGAAGCTAATTGCAGCTGGTTAGCTTTTTTCTATAGTTGCTTTTTGGGTGTGGATGTAACAATACAATGTTGCAAAAACCAGTTACCAGTTTGGCACGGACCAGATCCTGTCAAACGACCTTGACTAGAACATGTTAAAGGCTCTATTCTGGTTTTCTGAAAGAGAGGTCTTTAAGCTCGTTTATGCCATGTGGTGTGATGAAGAGAGCAGCAGGAGGATTGGAAAGGTCTAATGAAGGGCACTTGAAGACCCAACGAGGAGGCAGACGAGGCAGAAGAAGAAGCAGACACTCGAGTGTCGCACAAGGCGTCGACTTTTGTGCCCCCAGCGAGGCGTGGCGAGAGAGCAAGCGAAGCAAGAAAAGCGAAACAATTTCTAAAGCCTTGAAGGCAGACACACTTACACACTCACACACACTTAAAGGTACAGAAAAGTATCTTGTATCTTATGGATGCAGACAGACAGCGAGACAACCTACAATCGAACCCTTCTCGGCTGCAACTGCAGTTGAAGCTGAAGCTGGCAATAAAGTTGTCGCTGGCCATGACAATGAAAGATTGAGATGTGAGCAAAGCTTTTTTTCAGTTTCTTTTGTCTGTTGTCTGTTGTCTGTCTTGCAAACTTGTTTCAATCGACATTATCGAGATCTGTCCATCACTTGAGTGGAGTTGGCAGCAGAAGAACAAGACTTTGCATAAGCCGGAACTGAGCTTGAACTCAACAACAACAACAACTGAAACGTTTCACCCACAAGAGCAGGTGGAGCAAAGGGGAATTGACCAACGTTACGTCTCATTAACTTCAATCAATGGAAAGCGACAATCGGGTTCAACTGAGAACTGAGAATGTTGCAAGGCAACTAATTCGATTAAGGCGCTTCACAGCGCTAAAATAAAAACGGCGACAACATAGCCAACTTAATTACAACAACAACAACAACTAACGACAACAACTGCAATTAACATGGTACAAAAGCGCGTAAATGTGCACAAGAAACAAAAAAAAAGAGTTTCAAGTGCTGTGTGTGTCATTAATTTGCAAGTCAAGGACTGTGGGGGGAATTGAGGGGTAATAGAGCTGCGAGGGGGCAGGGGCAGCAAAGTAGCATTGACAGTGAGACACTGGGACAGTTGACAGTTGAAACAAACGCATTGCGGCAAAAGCGATTTGAATGCCTGCTTCCTAAACAGTTCAGCGTCCATTAAATGCAACGCACATTAACAGCTCAGCCAGAGTAAAAAGGTCATTCAACATGAGAAAACACATTAAAAAATGTAGAAAAACGCATTTGAATAATCAAGATTACAAATTACTTTTAAAAAGAAACATAACAAAAATATCTCAAATCAATTTGAATAAGAATTAAGTTTTAAAGCAGATTGTTTTTAACGAAAATTCCAAATTGTTATCCTCAAGTTTTAACTTTCAATCATTTCTCTTTGTTCTATGTTTTGAGAAAATAAAACCATGCTTAAATTGAGAACAACTTTGACTTCTAAATTAAATTTATAACTGCTCCGATTTCCAAGCTGAATGTCATTCTAATCATAGTTTGACATCTTGTGTTTGTTAAAAATTCAAAATTTCTTTATAAAATCAGTAACTATTTGAATTTTTGCAATTTAAAACTGATTTTTAATTCTTAAGTTAGTTTGTGGTGTTAATTCAGATTTTCTTTTAAATTTCCTTTTGTGCCTCTCAGAGTCACACATTTTGAACTGCCATCAATTATTTATTCATTTTGAGAGTTGTCCATAAAAGTTATTGTACAGTCGATTTTTTTTATAATATTTAGATGCGATTTCATCTTTTTATTGTGTGCCAGAACTAATTCTGTGCCCATATGTTGCAGGCAGGGACTTATCTCTATAAAAGAGGGAAATACATGTGTATGTATGTATGTGTGTATACGTTCACTTGCATAAATTTCTCTCTCTCTCTCTCTCTCTCTCTATCTGTCTCTCTCTCGCAGCTTATTATTGCTGTTGTTGTTGCTGCTGCAGTTGCATTGAAAACAATTTATTTCCATGCCTCGCATTTATGGCAATTTATTTTGTGCTGTCTAGTGGGGGGAACGGGACAGACAGACAGACAGACACTCGTCGCCCCCTCGGATAACCCCTTGCCCCCTTGCCCCCTTGCCACCTTCCCACTCCCCTTGGACTGAAAGGCAGGCAACCAATTTATGTGAATTGTGCTTTATCTTCTTCTTCTTCTTCTTCTTCTTCTCGGTCTTTGTTGTTGCTGTTGTTGTTTTTTGGGGGTAGTTGAATTTAAATGTCGCGACTATTTTAATTGATAACGAAACTCGACTCGCAATTCGTTGGCAAAATTCTCACGCTACGTAATAAAAAAAAAACAGGTGGACAGCGCTGTCTGAAGTGTGCCACAGTATGTAAGTGTGTGTGTGTGTGTGGGGGCATGCCACGCCTCTGTTCAGGTTTATTGAACACTCCTCAATGCGACTTCCTGTGGCAGCGACAACAACAACAACGACGACGACCCACGAAACTCAAATGAAGTGAAACATTTTGTGCCGCGAATTACAATCGTGCCCCCCAGGCCCGCATTTGACGCAGTGCATCCCCTGCCCCTGCCCCACCCCCCTTATCCGCTCCTACGTTTCACAGTTATAATGAGTTGCAGTTGCAAGTTGCGCGACCATTTCCATCTCCCTCCCTCTCACTCTCTCTGTCTCTCTCTCTCTCTCTCTCTCTCTCGCTGAGGACAGCAATTGAAAACTGTGCAAAGAGTTGCGACTCGGAATGGGGCACAAACGAGGCGCGCTCTTCCGGGTTCTGCTCCCTCTCTCTTTCCCTGTCTCGCTCTCTTTCTGTCTCTCGCGTTCTCGCTTTTTGGAGTTCTCCATTTTCGTGTTACACCTGCGAACTCAGTGCGCATTATGCCCATAGAACGTCAGCCATGTTTTCTAATTTCAAGACACTGGATTCGTTTTCTACTCCGCCTCCATCTGCTTTCCCTGACTCCCCCTTATCTATTTTAATACCGTTAGTAAGGGTATCTTAATTCTGTCAACGTATTTATTTAATATCGGAATTTGAAAACTAAAATGCTTAGTAAAATTACAAATTAAACAATTCTTCACTTGATCGAGACAACTAACTGAGTTTGAAAAACTTTAGCTTTAACTCTGTAAATATCCATATCAATCTCACAGATTTTGCATCGGTATACAAATTTAAATCGTTTCACTTATATTCTAAATATCATAGAAACTCTCTGGTCAAAAATTAACCTTTAGTATGAAAAACGTTGTTGTTTATTTTTCTAAATTTTATAAAGCCTATATCGGACTATTATATCAAATCAGAAAGATCAGTCGAAAATTGCACCCAGAGCTTAGCAAGTGTATTAAATTGTCGGTATGCCGCCGATAATCTTTGTTTCTTGTTAGTTGTTTTCAATTTAGTATAAACAGGGGAGGAGTGCTGAGACAGAGGCGGAGAGGGAGGGGCAGTGCTGGCACCGCCCGATGTTTAATGAATCAAAGAGAACGCAGACGTCGCAGCAAACGGGCCTGGCCAAAATGAAAGGGGAGGGGCGAAGGGGAAAGGGGGAAAGGGGGAGCTGCCGCATGGCCAGCTGGGGCTGTCACGAACGCGGGTTTGGCTCCGAGTATTGGGCAATCACAACAACAACAACAGCAACAACAACAGCAATTGAACAACAATAACAACAACAACAAGTAGCAGGAAGAAGCGACCAACTGAATCGATGCGCTTTTTGAAGTTACTGTCTGGCATTTGTTGTTCCAGTTGTTGCTGCTGTTGTTGTTGTTGTTGTTGCCATAAACTATAAACAATTTTTTCGGCGGCTTCTCAGTCAACAGCGACGGCACGCAAAAGTTTCGTTTTGCATCTGTTGAAAGTCGAAGATTGAGCAACTGAATCAGCCCGAAATGCGAGGCAACAGAACTTGCGTTGAAGTCGCAACGCCGCGAGTCGTGGAACTGTGCCACAGATTACACTAGGCAACCCAGCAAATAAATCTAATCTCACTCGAATTATTTAAAAATCAAGCAAATCTACATAATTAGTAATTAGACACGATTAAGCTAACGTTCTTTAAACAATTAGTAATAATAGATCGCTTAAGTTAAAGATCTTTAAACAACTATTACTTCAATTAAATTCTTCCTATTGAGTTTTTAATTTTCCATTACTAAATTTCGGCATGAAGATTAAAATTTGAATTCCTTTTGAGCTGATTGTAGAATAGTAAATATTAAATATATACTTATAAGTAGATAAATCCTCTATAGGCTTAGGCTCTGAATAAACAATTTACATTTCTAGTGATAAGTCAAGTAAATATTCCGTTTTTATTATTATCTACTGAAAATAAACGCATTTAAAATAGTCATAAAAACATTGATAGTTAATCAATTACTGCTATCTTACTGAAGATTAAAAATAATCAAGAGTTTTGTCTAAATACATTAAGTGCAGACATAGTTCTTGAACAATTTCTTATATTATTTAATTAATAAAAGTCTATTTTTAAAATGCGTTTTGTACATAAATATGTTGCACAGTGTGTTGTTTACTTAGCTGTTGTTGTTTTAGAACTAAAATAAAATACAGAAATGTGCAAAAAGAAGAAAAGAGAAATAATTGTGTTGCTTGAATTTTGTTAAGCTGCTGAGGGCGGATCGTACATTGGCCTGGCTCGGATCATATTGGAATGATGACTGGCAGTTGCCTCTGTTTTTTTTTTCGTCTTGTCTTCTAGTTACAACTATGTCCAACTGTCTGTCTGTCTGACTGTCTATCTGGTTTCATTAACAGCTCATTGCAGCGGCAATTACGCCAAGTGCCGAAATTGTTTGTCATATGGCAGAGAAAGTCTTTGGTCCGCTTCATTTTTCTTTTAATGCACGGCAAGAAAAACTAAAACTCTTTATGACATAGGCCATAATATAACGATGTACGACGAGACGTACTATTCATAAGCATGCTCATATATATGTACAATATATATGTTTATATACTAACTATATTATCAAGAGTAACAACAACAGTAATGGGAAGCCCACTTCACGCTTCGAGGCGTTTTTAACTCGACTCTATTTTTTTTGCTTTTATAATTTTTTGCTGCTGTTTTCAGCGGCATGCGCCACATGACACTCTGGCCAGAGGCGTTGGTGGGCGTGGCTGAGCCACGTCTACAACTGACCATTGACCAGACTTCAAGTCATCATAAAAACAGTAACAAATAGAAAAGCATTTTTAGAGGCCAGAAACAACTCTCTGAGCCAAAAATGAAACAGTCAAGGGATGGGAGGGGACTGAAGGGATGTGAAGGGGCGAGGGGGGAGGGAGGATTGTCGCCATCATGTCTCGCCTGAGAGCCTCGTTCATTGTCAACTTGAATTGTACTCACAAGAACCTCTATGAAATTCTATGCCACACATCCCTTTGTTCGCCGTAAAGCGATACAAAAAGTGGCAACAAAAGAAAAGGGCAGATAACTTGTCCAAGGCTCACAAAATCGTCCAAATGCTGACCTTGAAATTGGCAATCGAAAATGCAGAGTGAACTACATAAATACAAAGTTAATTTATGCACGCAAATATGAATATAAACAAAACAAAACGATGACAAGTTTGTTTCTTTTTCTCTTTTTTGCTTTTGCTTATGGATTTTTATTGATCGAATGGGGAGCAGTGGGAGGAGGAAGGGAGGAAGCGTGTGGAAGTTAAACTGTAGCGAGTTTTAAAACATTTCGAACACTTTGAAACAAGTTTCAATGGCATTTTTATCTCAATTAATTTGCTAAGAGTGAGAGAGAGGGAGAAGGAAATGGAAATGGGGAACAACACGAAACCGAATTTTAAGTAAGAGAATTTTTTTTGTAAATACATACATATGTATCTACAATCGAGGGTAATCATTCATATAAACATATATATATATTTATATGGCTTGTTATCGGCCACGATAACGCAACAGGCAACAATTCTGAATGCAGCCAGAGAATTTAGCAAATGGTTGGCAAAATTTCATATTCTGAGCCAACTGATAAGATTCCGTTAATTGCAAATGGAAAATGTGTCAGAGGGAATTACTTAAAAAAAATCAGCTAATTTTTTATCGAGAAGTGTTGCACACACAAGTGTATGTAAAAGATATTTATATATTCCGAAGAGAATAAATGAAAGTTCACGGTTTTTCTGCAAATTCAAGTTCCAAAAATCTCTTTAAATTCATGAAAATCAACAAAATTCAACATAGGCAAGCTTAACTGTCTCTTGAAAAGTATGCAACAAAATTATGCCATAAAAAAGTGTCTGCAATAACGGAAAGTAAATTAAAGTTGCAATTCAAGTATTTTATTACTTAATGGCAGGCTTTTGAAAGTAATTAAATGCCATGAAAGTAATTAAACTTGCAGCCACTCTCTAATCTATAATCTGTGTTCATTTATTCGTTCGTTTACTTGTTAGAGATTTTCTCCATCGAGTCAAATCACAAACGGCAAACCGATTGATGAAGCTTAATTAACATTTTCCTGAAGTAGCTGCAACTCCAATCAACAGACCCTGCGAAAAAGCTGCGGATGCGTAATTAAAACGGTCTGAGCATCCGTTCCTCAGCCATTAGCTTATGAATATGGTAATAAAATAAAAACAGAAACGTTTAATAATCAGGCCAAGCTGATTGATTGACTGAATGAATGAATGATGTCAAATTGCAGTCTTCCTGATTGCTGCATTTTGAGTTAGCTCAGAAATCGATTATCGCTCAAGTCATGCAACACGAAATGAGTTTTGACGCTGCATAATGAAGTGTCGTGCAGGAAGTTGCAATTGTAGTCGGAGTCGGAGTCGGGGTGTCAAACAGTCGCCTGACCTTTCAACTAGCCAAAACCAACTGTAAAAAGCATTAGGAGCGGCCACAACAATAACAACAACAACAACAACACAGAAGACAGTGTGACGCCAGGCTACAAAGCCACAAAACAACTAAAAGTTTGCCGCCCACCCATGGATTAAGTTCCAATCCAATCCCAGTTCCAGTCACTGTCTTGGCCTCCCATCATCATCATCATCATCATCATCATCATAGTTCAATAGCAACTTTCTATCCAAAATAACAACAAAAATTAGAGACAAATACAACAAACATTGTTACTCACCCACAGAGAGCGCAGTACGAATAACTGTGCCAGCAACGATAAACAGTTGTTGTTGTTGTTGTTGCTGTAGTTGCTGTTATTATTGTTGCTGTTGTTGCTGCTGTTCCTTCAGTGGCACTGATGAAAATGTCAGAGGGTCCCCCAAGGCATGCTCGCCTTCTCTGTCACTCCCTCGGCACTCGCGGCAGCTCTCGCTTGTTGATTTTGTTTGTACGGGAGTACGGGATGAATTCTATTATTGCTCCCCGTGTGTGTGCAAAATATAAAATGGATGGCAATTTGCGTTGTTCGTGGACGGTCGGATTTACAAACTTGCGAATTTGCTTCAAATTTCGTGCAAATTGAATGCACAAATATCACACACACACACGTACAATGAGAGAGGTGAGGAGAGCGAAGAGAACTGCCAGGTGAACGGTATGGGATCAGTTGCGCGTAGTTGTTGTTGTTGTTGTTGCTGTTATTGTACCCTCGGACAGCAGCTGCAACAGCAGCTGTAAAGGACTTTTTGTCTACGTTTTTGCCTGCTTCAATTTTGGTAATATGTATGTATGTGTGTTAAGGTCCTCACATAGATACGCTCTCACACACAACACATAGCCATACACATACACACACAGACGCACAGAAGACGCGTTTTAAACAGCGCGAAAAATCGATGGCTTAAGCAAAACTTTGTTGTCTTTGGCAATATTCATAAGCAACTAACTGGCAACAACAGCAGCAGCCAATCACAATTTAGATTGGACGGCACATCGATTAATTTGAAAGCGTTGCACTTTTATTTCGGGTTGTTAAAGCAGCAGGCACGAATTCAAAGGCTTCAAGTACAAAACCCGTTCATCCAAAACGCCGCGACGGAACAGGACAATTTCGAAATGCGCCCACACGCGTCAACATCAACAACGAAACTGTTTAATCGGCACTTTCGTAGCGACTGCGCTGCTCACGTAAGCGTCGCTGCTACGATTTGTTTCTGTTACGTCGCTGTTATTCTGCTGTTAGACGAACAAAAATGCACTCTGACGTTATGGAAATATATGAATGTGTAGGGTGCCGACCAAGATGAATTTATAATGTGATGTATCAACAGCGCACAAGAGTGAAGGGTAAAGAAAAACCAAACAAAATAAGTTTACCATATATATATCTCTGTTGTCACCTGCTTATAAATTCATCTTGGGGCCGACCACTGGTTTACAGTATTGCTCTCAGCATCTAGCAGCATGTTAAAATAACAGAAGCCGGTTAACAGTGTGGCCGTACATTGCATTTGCTCAAATACCGCAAAACTGCTATTAGTCGAAATTTATGAACAGTGCTGCCCATCACAAGTAAATTTATTTGAGATCTACAACTCTTTTTTGTTTATATAGGGGTGCCGCAGGAATCGCTTTCGCTTGAATTCGAGGTAAAACTCATGCAAATTTAAGTCAAATTCAAGCGAAAGCAATTTCTGTGGGACCTCTGATAATTTTTAGCCATTTATTAGTGATCGTACGATTTAGTTTCAAACTAGAAGCTACATAAAAAACCCGGGAGAATATCACTCGGAACTCATCAATCATATGAGATGATGCTTGGGGCTGTATAATGAATAAGGATTTCAAATAATTGCCGCAAGTTATCGTAGGGACACAAGGGATACTTATAAACAAATATTTATATTAATAGTACATAGATAATATGCTCATAATGAATTAGCTGGCTGGCTGGTATGTAAACGCTCGATCGATTGATGGATTAATCGATGATCAATAATCGATAATTACTGCAGATATAACCTATGATAATCGTTGGCGCCAAAGGCGCAGTTGCATTTGGGGCATTTACGTTGTCGCGTCTCGTAGCGGGTGCGCAGGCAGTCATAGCAGAAGACATGGAAGCACTTCGATAGAACGGCATCCTTGCGCTTCACCTTGCACGAGGGACACGTGAGCGTCTCTTTGTATTCGCGTATCTCCTCGATCATCACCTCATCGATGGTTGTGCCCGACATTTCCATCTTTTTCATGCGCTCCGCCTTGCGTTTAAACTGCGCCAGCTCCTCCTGCAGCCGCTTGGTCTTGTAGGCCTCCGCTTCCAGGGAACTGGTCTTCTCGGCGACCACCTGTTGGGCCTCCTTCATCTGCGCATGGTACTTTTCCAGATGCAGCTTGAGATCCGCTGCCGATTGCGCCGATTCGATGGCCTTGCGCTTGTGCATCTCCATGGCCTGTTGGCGCAACATCAGTTCCTTCTCCATGGACGCAACGGTGGCCTGCAGACTGCGCTCCTTCTCCTCCAGCTTGCGCAGTACAATGTGCATGGCATCGATCTGTGTTGTCGCCGTGGCCATTTGATCCTCCAGCACCGTCTTCTCCTCGCGCAACAGCTTGTGCAATTGATTCGCCTTAATGCGCTCCGACATTAGCTTGAAATTCGCATCGTCCTTTTCACGCAGCTGTTGGATGAGCCTTGAGTTCTGCTCCTGCATGTCCTCGAATGCCTGACCCGTCACCTCCATCTCATTGAGTAGCGCTTCTTCCTCGTGCGAGCCCACAAACGGACGCGTATAGTTGCCACCACCGGGACCACCGGCTGGCGCACCGCCCCACGAGTTCTCCGTGGGCTTATGATTGGCCACTTGCTTCTGCAGCTCGTACTTTTGCTCCTCCAGCTGTTTAATCTTTCGCAGCGCCTCCTCGTCGGCCAGTTTCTTGCGCTCCTCCCGCTTGCTCTCCTGCAGCTTCTTCAGCTGCTGACGCAACTCTTCGATCTCGGAGCGCAGCTTCTTCTCGGTGGCCATCAGCTGCACCTTGTCCCGCTGATCCTTCGAGACGCCTTTGTACATGTCCAGCAGTAGTTTCATTTCCTTCTGATCGTTCAGAGCTTTTCTGTGAATGCAACAGGATTAAAAAGTGTAAGTGGATTACATTTATCTTGCACCAACTTTGCTACCTACTTGAGTTGCGCTTTCAGATCCCGCACCGTTTCGCTTTCCACGGCCTTCACCTCCTTGCCCTTGATGCCATCCTTGGTGTCCTTTTCGGTCTTGACGGCGTTTGCGGTTCCCGCTGTTGTTGCTGTCGCATTTGCCGGACCTGGAGAATCTTTCTTCTCTGAGGGGGCTGCATCGCTGGCACAGATCTTCTCCTGCTTGATGCTTGGATCCTTTACATCTTTGCCGCTGGCCTCCTCCTCGAGCTCATCCTCGGCGGATGTGGAGTTTTCCTCCTTGATGGTTGCATTCGTTTCGCCACTTGTGCTGCCCGCATTTGTTTGGCACGTAGCTCCTCCGGCAGCGGCGTTGTTAGCATTCTCCTCCTTTATGTTGACTGTGGACTCTTGTTTAATCTCGTCACCCGTCGTGGTCGACACCGACTGTTGCTGTTGCTTGGTGCCCTCAATCTTGGCCAGCGCATCGTCGAGCTCCTTGCGCAGCTTGACATTGTCCGTGGAGATGTCCTTGTACTTGCGCTTATAGCGCTGCACTTCCCCCTTAAGCTGCCCGTTGTGATTCTGCAGCGAGGTAATCAGATGACGCATCTCCCGGTTGATGGGCGCCGTTTGCTCATTGGCGGCCATGTTCTGTTCAAACTCAATCCGCAACGCTTCGTACTCCTTGCGAATGAGCGCGAGGACATCCTCCATTTGGATCATTTCGCTGCGCACCTTCTTCTGGGCAATGAGTTCCTCGCTCTCCATCACCTCGATCTGGCGCAGATGCTGATTCTTGCTGGTCTGCAGCTGATTGCGCGTCTCATCCAGCATCGTCTTGATCTGCATGGATTCATTGTAGAGCACCGAGAACTGCGACTGCAGACACTTGTACTCGGTCGTCTCCACAATCACCGACTCGGGCAACTGACGGATCTGCAAAAACACAAATCATGTCTAAACTAAAAAGAAAAGTCGAATCCAAAGCTACTTACATCCATTTTGAGCTTCTCCACTTCCTTGAGCGTCTCGCGATGCGTGGCATGCAGCTTGTCCAGCTCCTGTAAACGATTGTTGGCCAGCTCGCGATGCTCCTCCAGCTCCTTCTGCAGCTCCTCCAAATGTTGACTATTCACATTGGTTGTGGTGCTGCCTCCGCCGCCAGATCCCACACCTGTGCTGGGCGTCTTGGCGCTGTTGCCGCTCTTGTTGGGATCTCCGTAGATCTGGTGATACGCCTTTAGTTTCTCGATGGCCTCGGCCAGGTGATTCTCCAGCTTGTCGTTGCGACAATGAATCTTCTCCAGATCGTACTGCAGCTCATCGATTTGGTTCTTGAGTTCCGCATTCTCCGTCTCTTTGGCGGTAAGTGCATCCTGGTATTCCTTCATTTTCAGCGACATGGTGTGGAATTTCTCGTGCAGCGACGTATTCAGATTCTGCAGGGCGCGATTCTCAGTCATGATCTCAATGTGCGTTTGCTTCAGCGTCTCCTCAAGCGCTTGCACCCCCGCCCCGGCTGCCGCTGCATTCCCCTCAGCTCCGGCGGTCGACTGCTGCTCATCGTCACCAGCAGCACCAGCACCAGATGCGGATCCCTGGGCTCCAGCATTGGCCAAACCATCACCTTTCAGCACATGTGTTATCTTTTCATTGCGTTGCATTAACCGATCAATAACCTGAACGATCTTGGCCACAGCGCGTTTTGACACCTGGACCCGGTTGGCTAGCTTCTCGTCCAGCTCCTCCTTGTCCCAGGTGGACAGTTGTGTGAGAAAAGAGGTGGTCACCTCGTTTTCATTCTTATTCTCTAGTTCATCGGCGGTCTCGGCATCAAATCGCTGTAACAGCACCCGTATATCCTCGTTCAACTGATTCCAGTATCGATTCACCACATTGAGAACTGCATCATCCTGCGTCTGACGCTTCTCCAGCTGCTCGATTCGATGCCTCAGCTCCGCCTCGCAGCGCATTCGCTGCTCGATTCTCTGGGCGAGTTTCTTGTTCTGAAACTCGAGTACCTTGATATCCATCTCCTCCAGCGTTGACACCGGCCCAATTAGGTGTGGCTCGAATTGCACCTTCTTGATGGGCGGCTGTCCAGCGGCCGCCGCGGCAACCAGACAGCTGCTGCCGGTGCCGCTGGCATCGTCAGCGCTCCGTTTCGACATAATATGCTTCTAAACTGCAACAATACGGATAACGAGTATAACAACAAAAGCGCAGCAAACGAATATTTTTTTTATTAATTTTCTATAATATTGATTTTCGAGTTTCGTGGCTGTGGCTGTACTCCATTTATTTTACTCTGCGGCTGGCCCGACGGACGCTGCCTACTGGAATAACGCACACTGATTGAAAGGCGGCCCACTCAAATTTGACTGACGGACAGAGTGTTGCTTACCTTAATTTCTGGTTTTTACACTTTTAGCTTAACATTAATTAATAACTCAACAAAGCGGCAGAATTCTAAAGTTTTTTTTCTACTAATTGCTACAATGAAGAGTTGCATTGGAAACGATAGCTCGTGGCGGCATGCCGATAACATTTCGTTCGGACCAGCTCAATTTGGCTCCCCAGTTTATAACAATAATTATATCGATATTGGCACGACTTGTTTTGTATTTAAAAAAACTCAATATTGCTAAACTAAAAGAAAATCCACAATTTAAATTAAAAAGCGTAGTTGTATTTGTTTGTATATTATTTTTCGTGAATAACAGGTAGTGTATATCGATAATTCCCTTTGTTCGATATATTCAATATCGGTAACACTCGATTTTGAGACTTGTTTGGGGAGTAGTAAACAATTATTTTATTTTCCCAGTAAATATATATTTAATTAAAGAATGAATATGAAACCTGTGTGCCGAGTTTGCATGAACAGCTCCGTCACCCTCGTGGAGCTCTTCTCCGAGAAAGCACAGGCAAAGGAGGAGCCCAGTCTGGTGGAAATGCTAACCGAGTGCGTCAATTGCGAAGTAAAAAGAGATGATCCACTGCCAAAAAAGATTTGTCTGTCCTGTGTGATTTCCACTCAAAACGCGTTCAGATTCAAGCGAAAATGCGAGGCGAGTCATCAGCACTTCTGGCGACTGTGGAACGAAGAGCAGAATGGAGAAGCAAAGCGACGATGAAGCAAACAACGATGAGTGGATCACTGACGAATTGGGCTGCACAAAGAGTGAAGATGATGAAAGTATCGATACTGAAGAGGACAGCTATGATGACCCCTTGGAAATTAATATCCATGTTCAGCAGGAGGATGATAAATCTGCACAGCTTGAATGTAAAGAAAGCGAGAAATGTAAAGGGGAGACGCAGACTCGTATCAGAGAACCCTCCTGTGTGCCACCTGTGGCAAAGAGTTCCCTGACTTGACTACGCTGACTGAACATATGCTTGCCCACAGCACCGGAGATCGGCAGTTTGTCTGTCCGCATTGCTCGAAATACTTTAATACACGCTCGAATCTGCGGGCGCACATCCGTGTTCACACCGGCGAACGTCCTTATGCGTGTCAGATTTGCTCAAAAACCTTCGGTCTAAGCCATCATCTCAAGGATCACGTACTGAGCCACACGGGAGAGCGTCGCTATCCGTGTCCCCATTGCCCGAAAGGCTTTAACAAAAGTACGAATCTGCAAACGCACCTTCTGGTTCACTCAGGCGAACGTCCATATGCTTGTACGGAGTGCCCAGCGACATTTAATCATCCCTCGAACCTGGAGAAGCACACTCGTCTCCATTCTGGCAAGCGTCCACACCAGTGTCCGCACTGTCCCAAGAGCTTTACGCGCCGGCAACACCTAAATTCTCACATCCTTGTTCATACCGGGGAGCGTCCATTCCATTGTGGGATTTGCCAAAGGGATTTTAAAAGCAGACCTGGTCTTCGGAATCACGTCTGCAAGCAGCCAGATGGCGTCGTAAAAAAGCCAGAAGTCATCGTAAAAAAGCCAGAAGGCCTCGTAAAGAAGCCAGAAGTCATCGTAAAGAAGCCAAAAGTCATCGTAAAGAAGCCAGAAGTCATCGTAAAGAAAAAAATAAATAAGAAAAAATCTTCTTAATCCGGTTTCACGCAAGAATAAAATTGAATATGAATTGTTACTTTAGAATAGCTCTCAATAGATTATTAAAGTTTACTTACTATTACTATTAATTTAATAAATAAGTAAGATAAATACAATTTATACTCAACTTACATGCATATATGGGTAATTCTCTAATGTTGAACGCGGAATTCGTACGCATTCAAAGTGAAATAAAACAAATACCTCAACAATGTTTTGTTGTGACACAAGGGGAAACTTATAGCTCTTGATTAGTACTATTATTGGTGCAAATGTTGATTTTGGGCAATTGTTCGTATTCAAGACAATTTAAAAAAACCAAGGCGTTCGCACGCGACTCAATCAGAAGTCGTTTTTTAGGCGATCTGTTCTAGCACTGTTTTCGGCAAAACCTGAAGATATATTTTGATGCAATAAACTTTACAATGTAATCCATTGATTTATGTAAAAAATGTTTTTTGTTTGATTTAAAAACATCAAGTATTTTTTTTTTTATTTTGATTTGAATCACATTTTGTTCAACAATATATTACAATTGTTTCTGTCTCTCTTTTTTTAAATTATATGCCGAAACAGCTCGAAAAACTTGTTTTAAATAAAACTTTCAGTATTTTAAACTTTCTATTTATTAAAATGGCTTATGCTACAAACGGTCCATTTTGGAAATCAATTTTCAAGAAAATGGGCTATATTATTGAATTTATTCCAATGTAGAAGGTCAATGTTCTATTGCATATTGCTTAAATAAATAACTGAAATACATTTTAGGAAGAAAATTTTTCAATCAATTTTACATTTTGTCCTCAGTTGACATTTCTGCGGAAATGCCCAAATGCCCGTATGTATATTTAATTTAGCGGAAAATAAAAACAAACTTTTAGTTTATGTGCCAATAATTTTAATTACATACATAGTTTCAAAAGGATTTAGTGTAACTTATTAGATTGAATAAATTTTCCTTGGCTTTTCTTCAATAATTACATTAATAATTACATTAAAAAGTTTTTTAATTAAAAAAATTTGAAATGAATTAAATTTTATTGAAAATCTAAAAAATATATTTCGCATGTAAAAAATACTGCACCTCGATAGTTTCGATAGTCAGCGCTAGCATATCGATAGGTTTACAGCACAATCGAATACTATTGTTTGGAAAGGAAGTAAAAAATTAAGTTTTTACATTTGGTGATTACATTTTGAAATTGCTAATTATTATGGGGTCAATGTGCCGGGTTTTCATGAGCAGCTGCGTGACCCTCGTGGAGATATTCAGGAAGCAATCACAGTACAGCGAAGAGCCCAGTCTGGTGGAAATGCTAACCGAGTGCGTCGATTGTGAGGTGAAAGAAGACGATCCATTGCCAAACCAGATTTGCTTGACGTGCGTGATTGACGCTAAAAATGCATTCAGATTTAAGAGAAAATGCGAGCAGAGTTACAAGACCTTGTGGAAAGCGCTAAACGAAGGGAAAGACGACGATTACCAAACTCCAGACTTGTGCATTGTGAAAATAGAGGAGCCAGAGATTCCTGACGAAACGGGAATGCACGACAAGAGCGAGGAGCCCAAAGGAAAGTCAATTACCAGTTTCGGGTCGATCATAAGCATCAAATCGCCCGTTAATTCCGTTGATGAGATTGCGTTAAGATGTGAAAACGTGAAAACGCTGCTAAGTGAATCCACTTTAGAATATCAAATTGTGGATAAGAGTGCCCTCAAATGTCCCCATTGCCCGAAGCTATTTAACCAGCGCTTGAGCCTACAGGGACACATCCAGGTTCACGGTCCGAATCCTTTCAAGTGTCCACACTGTTGTGCAGCCTTTGCCCAGAGACATCTGCTTGAGGAGCACACTTCGCAAGTCCACAACGAGCAGCGGCCATACAAGTGTTCTAATTGCCAGAAATCTTTTAGCACAAGTACTAATTTTCAGCTGCATCTTCGCGTTCATTCTTTGGTTCGTTCATTTAAGTGTCCACACTGTCCGAAAACCTTTGAGCGAAAGTCGGATGTCACATATCACACGCTTGTGCACACTGGCGAACGTCCTCACAAGTGTACGAAATGTTCAAAGAGCTTTAAAAAAAAGCAACATTTGGAGTACCATATGTTCACGCACATAGGACGCGAATAATTATTTTTGCTGTAGTAGAATAGAAATATTAATAAAAAAATATGTGCAAGATTCGTTTAATTAATTGATTTTTGATAAAAGGGTACATTGAGAGCCAGAACTTAAATTATTAACAATGCCGAAAGATGTATACAAGCCAAAATTCCGCGAGTCGTGGCTAAATAACCCCGATTTTAAAGAGTGGATTGACCGCGATGTTGAAGACTCCAAACTGCAAATTATGCAAATGAAGCGTAATAGCAAAAATAGACAAGCTTCAAGCGCATGCAGAGACAAGAAACTTAAACTGAGCGCCGCTCCGTTTGCTCAAAAGACGGTTATAAATGTATCTCCTGAAATAAAAATTCAAATGTTTTTTGCCCAGCATTTTGCAATAAATGCAGCTGCATAATTAAATACGTCCAGGTTGCTCATTTCAATGAAGACCTTTGCGCTAATATTAGCAATTCCAAATTCAGCTTATTATAATGTTTGATTTTATAAAAAAAACCTCTTTACGAGGTAAAAGTCTAGTGACGAAAACATTGTCTGATATCCAATTTTGTGACGAATAATTAAGTTTTACAAATAAAATTTTATATATAGAAATCTGTGTGCCAAATTTTGTTGCTCTAGCTGAGATCTGAGATCTAGGCTCTCACACAGACGGACATGGCTAAATCGATTCGGTTGTTGATGCTGATCAAGAATATATATACTTTATAGGGTCGAAGATGCTTCCTTTAATTTAAAGATTTTATGTCCCCATTTTTAAATATTGGGCCTTTTTTTCTTGCGTGTTTTGGCTATCGATTAATGGCAGCACTGGTACATATCACAAAATGTACCAATTTTAGTACGAAATGATTATCGACTTTATGAGCATATCGAAATGCAAGTAATGTGGTATCGGCAAAGCAGTATTATTTTGAAATAAAATATCACTTATCTGCATATCGATACCAATGAAGAGATCGAAAACGACAACTGCGATACATCGATATTTATATGAAATTTTTCTAGTCGGTAGATATTCATCGAAATATCGGACAACACAACATCGAGTTAAACAATCTGAAAAAATCGACTGGGCACTAATCGATAAAACTACGTTCTGGTGTTTTTCCTCTATCATTAAATTACAATTTGTCAGCAAATTTTGAAAATGGAAGCAGTTTGCCGGATCTGCATGGACAACTCCGTCGCCCTTGTGGACATATTTGAGGAGCGACCCTCGACGGCGGAGAAACCCAGCCTGGCCGATATGCTGAACGAGTGTGCCGGATGCAAAGTGAAGCAGGACGATCCACTGCCAAAGCAGATCTGCGATACCTGTGTATTGGATTGCCTGAATGCATTTCGGTTTAGGCGCACCAGCCAGCAGAGTCAGGAGCGTTTCAAGGAGCTGCTAAACGAAAAGAAGGAAAAGGAGAAGCAAACAGGGGACCATAAAAAGGGGAAGGAACAAGAGGAGGAGGATTTTAAACTGTCGGACCACAGTCTGCGTATGGACTGGAAGGTAGAGGATCAAAGTGATTCGGCTTCTTCCGATGAGGAGATTCTGCCGGATGAGAAACCAAAGCAGTCATCATCAAAGATTATTAATAATTATAATAATAGTGACATAAAAATAAGCTCCGTCACATCGTGGAAAGGCAGAGTAGTACCGATTACCACAAGTCCATCAAAGCTCACGGGCAAAATCTATTGTTGCAAACTTTGTGGGAAGGAATTCCTGCAGTTGGATAAACTGGCTGTGCACAAGACTCTGCACGACAACGAACTGCGACCATTCAAGTGTCCATACTGCCCGTTAATATTTACCAGAAGTTACCTGCTGAGAGCTCATCTGCATACCCATCCACAGTGCCGGCCGTTCAAGTGCACAACTTGCACCAAGACCTTTAGCCGCCAGCTGCAAGCCGAGGAGCACATGTATGCCCACAGGGGAATGTATCCGTACCAGTGCGAGAAGTGCAACAAGCCTTTCAAGAGCTTGGCCGGATACAGGGGACACGTTTGTCGCGATTCCCTCAAATATCCCAGCTAATTTGGATCATATTTTTACCAACAACTTCTTTAATTTCAAAGAAATGTATAAAATTTAAATGAAAACTTAATGTAAAATAAAAAAATATCTTTTATCATAACGGAAAACGTACAACTCGAAGAAAATAGAATTCATTGGTGATTGATAATTGGTGAATTTACCAGAAAATATTCATTGTCCTTTAAGTTATCAGAAAGAAATATAAAATATTTCGTATATTATTTATTTTTATAGTTCTCACTAATCTGCTTTAATTTAAGCAATAAAAATGAAGATTCGGATAAAAAAAGATTTCAAATATTTGTTGACTTCGCACATTTTTTAAATATCAGTATATAAAATATTTATATAAAAATTACCAAATAAAAGGAAAAAAAAGGCAAAGCTCAAAATTGAAATACTCGCGAGTTTAAATAATACAATTCTACTTTGGGATGATGCTACTAATATGTTTCCCTTATCCATTCTTTCCTCCTCTTGGAGTAACCTCGAAAAATTTCAATAATTCGAAAACGTTTCCATAAAGAAAAAAAATTGTACATGCCATTTTTGTGTTTAGCGGGCTAAAGTCCATAAGCAAAAAATACTTCGATTTACTTTGCATTTTGGCTGAAAAAGAGTTTAATAACTGGGAATGAGGTTTAATCCAAGTCTATGTAAAGTTGCCCATTAACTGCTTCAATCTGAGCCATAAATTGAATTTAGCTCAAGAAAGTTTTGCATGTCGTGCCAGCGAGGCAATCAATAATGTCACAAAGCCACAAAAAGAAACGAAAATATAAATAATAAATAGGAAAAAGATTAGCATAATTCGAACTCGAAGTGAATTGCAATTTATTAAACACGTACATGTCGAAAATTTACTATTGCTGAGCGAGAAATGCACATGTAATTTATGTTTTGTTGAATTAGAATTGATTATGTTGTGTTGTGAATGTGTGTGTTTGTGGTGTATATATGTGGAGTTCAATAAGTGGTGGAAGGGGACTAGAACGAGGTGTATTTGAGAGCCTGGCGCAAGGTCATGCAATCGACCTCGTCAATCTTGCAAGTGTTCGCCTTGATATTGATCTCCTCCTCCTGCATGACTTGGACATGCATCAGATAGCGCATGGATGCCTTGTTCTCATTCAGCTTCTGGTTGAGCTTGCAAACGGAGGCCTTCAGCGCCTGCAGCTCATTGTAGAGCGCATCCTGGACCATGTCGCAGGTCAACTCGAGGCCAGGACGATGGGCCCGATTGCTGAGACGTGTCTGGCACAAGGTGATGGCCCGCTGTTTATCGGACATCTCCTTCTCCAGTTCGCTCATGTTGCGCTGCACCTGATGGATGTGATCCATGGTGTCCTTGTGCTTGTTCTCCAGACACTGCTTCACGTGCTTCGTCTCCGCGATGCGACGATCGAAGGCCTCGTTGGTGCGATCCGTCTGATTCTGCATGTCCTCGCACACCTGCTTCAGCAGCAGATCGATATACGCTCGCAGCTGGCCGGCGGAGACCAGAGCCTTGGCGTTCGCCTCCAGATTCTCATAGGTCTGCGCCTGCCACTCGGTCAGCGAGAATTGACTTGCAATCGGAATCGGGATTGGAATTGGATAAAAAAGACGAATGAAAACTTATTAGAGCATCTTTGGATCGAATATGTATTTTGAATATTTTTATAAAAATTAACGAAAAAAAAAGAAAATCAAAACATGAACCAAATATAAAAATAAATAAGCAATGGTTGAAATAAAATATTTCTTTGGAACATATTCCTAACATTTCCAGCTTGTCAATTCTTTCTTCCCAATTTTAATTTTTCTATCACTGCAAATTTTGCATCGTTTTTGCTTTGTTTTATAATTTTGTGTTTGAGTTTGATATTTTTACTCGCGAGTTTAAATCAAATATTTTTTTATTTCGAGTGTTCTTAATATTTGTTTCTTGTAAATTGACTTGGAATTTAATACAAAAGACGAATGAAAACTTATTAGAGCATCTTTGGTTCGAATACGTATTTCGAATATTTTTGTATAAATTAGCGAAAAAAAAGAAAAACAAAACTAAGAACCAAATATAAAAAGAAATAAGCAAAGGTCGATATTAAAATACTCGCGACTTTAAATAATATAATTTTCAGAGACCGTAAAAAATAGTAATGATTATTTAAAGATGTTTAAGTTGATTTAGTTCAATGATAATGATTAATGTTGAGCGAAAAAATAAAACTCACAAGTAATTATTATTTGGGAGTTATATTTTTTCGCTCAAATTGAATCTTTATCATAATTTTTTTTTTCTAGCCATTGATTTTTTTGTGAAAAATTTATAATAATAATAATGATCCCTGCTGATTTTACTTCCAGATGATTCTAATTTTGTGTACTTATTACAGTATTTTTACTCGTATTTTACTCAAATATTTTTTATTTCAAGTGTTCTTAATATTTGTTCCTTGTAAATTTTAATTATTTCATAGTATTCCAAATATTGGTTTGCTAACTGTTAGTTTTTCGTAATTCCAAATCGCACCCTTCGTGCTGCTTTCGTCACTAGCGCGGACTGCCGTCCGCAGTGATTTTGAATATTTTTAATATTTGATATTAAAATGAGATGACCTACCAGTGCTGCTTGGACAAGTCCTGCCCCTTGCCCAGATCATGCTGAAACTCCTTCAGCTTCAGGTTCTTCTCATCGATGGCCAACGACTTGTCCTTGGCTGCCAGATCCTGATCGAGCAAATACATCGCAGCACGCAGTTTGCGTATCTGCTCCTCGGCCTCCTTGAGGGCGGCATCGGCCAATCCCTGGCACCCCTTGATGACCTTCAGCTCGCGTCGCAGCGAACGATCCACTTCGTCATCGCAGAGATCGACGCCAATGCGACCCTCGCGCAGGATCAGACACTGCTTGCAAATGGCCAGCGACTTCTCCTTGAGGAACTCAATGGCGCTCAGGACACGATTGCGATACGTGTTCAAGGTCTCGTCCTCCAAGGTGGCCGTCTTCTTCTGTCGATTCAGCTCGTCGACCAGGAAGCGAATCTCGCTTGTCCTCTCGCGCATATGATGCTCCACCTCCCGCTGCCAGTTTTTGGTGGTGTCCTTCGTCTCGTCCACCACGCGACGCGATTCCCTGTGGGGAGACAAATGATGCAGTGTGCCTGCCACTACAAAATTTGAATACTTACTCGACAATGCGCTCGGCAAGCTTCTCCTGATCACAGGTGATCCTAAACTTGATCTTATTGTTGTAGTCCCAATCCTCCTCCGAGTATCTGGGCGGACACTTGGCCACGGGTCCCAAATGCTTTCCGGCCAGCTGGAGGCCCGTTATGCGACGCGTCTTTAAATTCGGCAACATGATGATGACGATGATGATGCACTGCGTCTCTGACTTAACCGATGTCTATATAGTATTACAAAATATTAAAAATATATATTTTTTAATGAGATTGCGTAAGTTTCGTTTAAGCTAAAGTTACGTATGCAATTCGATTTTCTTTCAGCTGTCACCAAATCCTTTAAATGGCACACTTTGTATCTATATATGTATATATATATATATATATTGTAGTAGCACCTGGCTAGCTGTTCCGAATCTGTAACGACTTCAATTGCTACTGAGCCTGCAGCTGGTGAGACTCCAACTGCTCCACCTCATACTCTCTCTTTTTTTACTCCTTTTTGCCACTGATTTCGTTAAATCGATTCATGCTAAGGAATTTATCCGTTGCCTAGCGGTATTCATTATTATTATGTTGTATGTATGCTCTGCCCGTGTCCATGTGTGTCTCTCTCCTTGGTAGCCATGCTACCACTCTTCCTTCCCTCCCCTTCAATCCGTCTCTCCTCTCTCCCCGTCTCCATTTCCGTCTCTGTCAACTGCCAATTCAATTGGGCCAACTTCCAGTTGGAATTCCGGCGGTGGCAGGCGCGACTCACTCCTCCCTCCCCCCCCCCCCCAGCTCTCTTTCTCTTCCTTGCGGTTTCTTTGCGCCCCACAGTTTAAAAATAGCTTGTGCATGACTTTCAAGCAACTCCTTCTCTCCTCCCCCTGATCGATTTATGTATTACGACTAACATACTTTCGCTTTTTACCTTTTTTAGTTCTGCAACTTCCCTATTTTATCCGCCATTCAATTATGCTAATCAATGGCGCCACCGGAAAGACGCCATTTTGGATGACACAGTTTGAGCAGCACTGACCAACTCAACTATTTTTAGTTGTGCCTGCTATATTTTGATTAAGATTATCAGTATAAAGTAAAAATACCAACATAATCTGTTTTGTAAAAAACATGCCAAAATTAACAACAATATGGACTTAAAGTCAAGTTTAGATCAAAGTGGAATAGTAATGAAAAAATAATTAATGCATTCAAATGCAATTTATTTCGTTTAAATAACTTTGTATTAAAAGGTATTGAATTGTAAGCAAAGAAGGATCCTTAAGTTTTTCGAAAATTCTAAATTAAACTAAATTCTGCAAATGAACTGCGATAAACTAAGAAACTTCACAGTCAATATATATTTGGGTTTCTTTTATTTTGCAGTCATTATTGAACAAAATAAAAAAATTAACAAGAAAAACTTTGAAAATTTGTTGTTCCATATAGTTTTAAATTTGTTCGATGCAAGTTGGCACATACTCCGATTGAGGTAAAAATTTATTTCAATGAACAAAACTAACCCGTTTGCGTTTCAAAATTATGACTTTGCAAAAATAAGGGACACACATATATAAAAAAAAATAATAATTATCGAATTTAAGTATTTCGTCAATAAATATAATAATTAACACGAAGATCTTACCTTAAAATTTCGAACCAAAATCAAGCTGAACTTTGTCGAATTTATGCTTTTTGTAAAATTTAGTTTGAATTTATTACGATATACATTTGTTTGTTTGTTTGTTGTTATCATAATATACCTATACATATGCAATTATGTATGTATGTATGTTTGTGTGTGTGTGGGAACACGTATGTTTGTGTATATATAGTTTGTATGCACTTATATCTTAATGATAATAAAAATGTACAATTTAATTAACTAGGACCTGTTGATGTTCATTCATTTCAATAGTTTTCATTTCATTTTGTAGTATTTTTAGTGTTTGTTATTTGGATTTCAGTGTGATCTGATTTCAGTTTGGCTTCGACATCATTACAATTCTTCCTCATATCCCTCATATTCCTCTGCTTTTGCTTCATCTTGCTCTTTACTATGGCCTCGAGTTATCTAAGAAGTGTTCTCCTTATAATCGTTAGACGCAGTACACGTACTTTGTAATTAGACTCTCTTAATTAGTTGCTAACATGGCTCTTGGCTCTTACAAAATAACTGTTATTATAATGCCAGAGTTGCCAATATATTTTATGATCGCGTGTTGATCGCAATTTAATGAATTATTAACAGTGAACTTGTTTTAGTTTTATTTCATTTTTTTTTTTTTGGAGTCAGTCACCCAAACGTTAAATTAGTTTAAATTTCAAGTTGTGTAATTGTTGTTAGCTGTTCTTCTGTACAAATCGCTAAACTTAATTATTGTAACCCTAAAATCTAATGCGACGTCACTTTGTCATCTCTGTGGACCTGTTGTGTATCTGTATCTGTATTTGTATCTGTATTGTTGTTGTTTTTGTTAGCTGGGCTTTAAGTTTTGTCTCAATTGTTTAACTTGGCTATCTACGAATACAAACTGTAACTGTAATTGCTTGGTTTTTCTTTTTTATATTTAAATATTTTTGCTTATTTATTTCTTATTTAAATTCATTTATTTGCTCTTTGTTTTATTGTTTAATTTGTTGCTAGTTTGTTGTTGTATGTTGTTTCCTTTAGTGTAGGCAGTGTTTCATCATTCTTGGGTGTTGCTCTTGGTATTTCTTTCTTTTGCTTCTTCTTCGTCATCAACTTTCCTTGGGTTTTCTTTTATACATCTTTCTTAAGATTTAGCACAATATTTTTATATATTTTTTTTTTTGGTTTCCTTTTATTTTGTTGACTTTTCCAACAAAGAAAATAAGACATTTCTTATTCAATTTGCCGGCGCCACAATGAAAACAGTTTTTCTTTCAGTTTTGCTTTTTTCATAATTACGAAATCAAAATGTATGTAAATTATAATTAGCAAAGAATGAAAAATAAAAACAGTAAATCATGCACATAAACAATGAAGTTTTACAATCAAAAAATATGTTTATATTTATATGTAGTTTTGTTGCTTAAATCGCATACAAACATTTTCGTTTGCTAAATATTTGTTGCTCTTGCTCTTGCATAGTTATTTGTTGTTGTATTATAATTTAGTTGGTTTTCTTTTCTTTTCTTTTTTTAACAAAAATAATTGCTTTTGAGGTATTTTCTTTTTGTTTATATAAATATGTTTTGTTTTTGTGTTCTTTCATTTTATTTATACACATAACCATTATAAGTATTTAGTCGTTCTCGTTTTCAATAGTTTATCATTTCGTTTTTGTTTTTGTATTGTAGTTGTCTTGTCTTTTTGTAAACAATTCAAAGCACCTTTTGATTATATTTGACATTGTATTTTGTTTTTGTTTTCGTTTCATTTTTCTTTTTTTTTTTTTTTAATTTTTATGCGATTTTTTGTTTAATAATTTGCAAATATCATTAATAAGATGATAAACAAAAAACAACTGAAACAGAATATAATCAAAGTACATACACAAATTAAATTGTTCATTTGTTTTAGTTTACATTTTAGTTACTTTTTGTTTTTGTTGTTGTGGCAGCATTTAGTTTCTCAGTACACAATAATTATTGGATTTAAAATATAGCATCATCGGGGTTTAGTTTCATATTTTTACAACTTAACTACAATTTAGTAAATTTCTTTTCATTTTTGTTTTCGTTTCTTTTCATTTTGCCGCTTTTGTTGTAAGAAATGCCTTATTTTGTTTTGTAATTTGTAAAGAATCAAACAACTTTTAAGTAACATAACTAAGAAAATGTTGCGCAGCAACTGAAAGCGAGTTCTCTGCCTTTAGGATAAACAATCTATGAAATAAATAAAAATAAATCAAGATAACTCAATAAATTGGCTATGTTAACATGTGTCTGGACCAGTTTGGAAACCGTTTTCAATATCGTTTCATTTCATTTATATATTCATTTTTATTACCATTATCATTATCGTTAGCATTAGCATTATCATTATTGTGGTAGGTTGTAAAGTGGGGATTGATTTTGCAGTCCTATAACTATGGTCACTATACACAGAGGTTTTTCTTTCTGTTTTGTTTGTTTTGTTTTCGTTTTTAAATGGCTAGACAAGAAATAAGGAATTTAAAGCTTGAAACTAAACAAAATATTATTTTCATAATCATTACAAATGGTTCAGTTAAATCAATATAACTCAGCAACATAATCATAACTGTTGTCCTTTTAACTATGCATATGGTAAGTATAAATATATATATTTATTGTTTTGTGTGTGTGAGCTTGTGTGTGTGTGTGAGCTTGTGTGTGTGTGTATATATGTATATAAAAAAAATCAAAAAGTTGAAAGTGTACATTTGAACTAAATTGTTTAAACCTTTTTGCCTATAAGTATAAAATATAGTTAGTAAGTAGGTAAATATTTTACACGATTCTCGCTTTCTCAGCTAGCTTTTCTCGCTCTCGCTCTTGCATTTCCTCTCTCTTGCAATCTACATACTTATATAGTTATATTCTATATATAGTAAGCTATAGCTATAGCATATGTTATATATTAGATTATGTTATGTGTATGTCTCTAACTGTAGTATTTATGTATATCCAAACAAAACGTTCATCGTAGCGCTTCTCTCTCTTCCCTCTCTCTCTCTCTCTCGTTCTCCTTTTCTTTCATAACAAAAAACAATCTGCTCCCTTTTGCTTCACTTTCATCTGTTGCCAACTCTGCTGTTGATTTCTCCATTAATTCCTTTTCGTCATTATAGTAACCTTAGACCATGGGCAGTCCCTGCTGCACATCCATCATCTCGTCCTGCGCCGGCGACGGACGTGGCGCAAATGTTTGCATATGATGCGGATGTGGATGCTGGTGCTGATGTGGGGGCGTGGCACGGGCAAACATCGTTGAGCGTTGCATTACCATGGGCGCATTGGCGCCAACATTCGCGTTCGCTGACGGGAACTGCAACCGAAAGCTGTTGTCCGGATGGTGATGCTGCCGGGGAGTGCGACGTGGTGAACGTGCTGGCATCCGATTGGCCCGATGCATATCCTCCAGTATCGATGGCGCGACATAGGTAAAACCCTGCAAGAGAAACACACAGAGTTTTTGAAATGGAAACTTGAACTTGAGTGGAAACAGATATGTTTATCTTTTTTCGTGTTTTTAATTTTTTATTTTTGAGAATGAGGGATTTTTTTTGAACAACTTTGTTGGCTTTACAAATCAATAAAATAAGGAAAACTAGTTAAAATGTGGCAAGTTTATGGACCTGATGAAAATGAATTTTCCCAACAATTTCCTCCCACTCCCACACATGAAGCTAACCCACTTGGTTGATCGTGTGCGCAATTGAATTCGGAGCAGGTCTCCCGTGGCGCATACTAATTCCCCGCCAGGGATTATGTAAGGCAACCAAACCACCGACCAACTGACCCAACTGCCTATGTAACACATTTTGCACAATTTTCTTTCCGACAGCGCAAAAGACACTAATTAAATTTTGACGAAATTCAAAAACCAAAAAAAAATACATGTATACAAATATTAAACAAAAATACGAATGTAATAAAATAATTAAAAAAAAGCCGCCGGCTGTCGGTGTAAATTCATCCGACACGCCACAAACTTCGCACCGATGAGGAGAAGCTGCATAAACGCGTGACGCGTCAAATCGGAATGGAATGAAACTGTACGTGAGCGCAATGCTAATTGGAACCCCGATTTGGGAGCTGATCATATCTCATCATACAATGCATTGCACGGTAGTCGCTGTCTGTTGACCCACTAAACTAAAGTTGCGGGAGAATTTTGAGAAAGTTCATAACAAAGCTTAAGGAGGTTCTAATTGTTAAAAGTACTCTTCGATTAGCAGCTGGTGCTTAAAAGCTTTACTTATTAGAATGATCATCTGATTGGAGTCACTTGCAAACTGTAAGTTTTTCAGTACAATGTGCTTAAAACTGTTGTCAGTCTGCCTTAAATAATTTAAGTTATATACAGTTGAACTTCCCTAACTCGAATTTCTCTGTAACTCGAACTAAATGAGTGGCAGCAAAATTAATAAACTTAGGAAAAAGAACTCTATAACTCGAATATCTCCCTAACTCGAACTTTTTCTTTGGATAATGGTGATTCGAGTTAGGGAAGTTCGACAGTATATACTTGACATACTGAATAAATTTATTTACTTATCTATTGTTTAAGCACTAAAGAATTTAATTTAATTTAAATATCAAATCTTTTTTATTTTAATTTCAATCTTAATAAATTTTCAGACAGAAATATAAACATTGGCTGTTATAGATTACAGCACTTAAAGCGCTCCTCTTGCCAATTGGCTAAAACAAACAAAGCTTGACTACAATCTATACACAAATAAAGGCTGAAAAGGGCCGAAACGCACTTGCCGCATTTTGTAAACAAATTAAGACAAACACACTAAACAAAAACAAAAACAAAAACAACAACAGAAGCTTTGTTTTGGCTGCTCATGAGCTGCAATTAGCTGCTCATGGGCCAAAGCCAATAGCAGACACAACAACAACAACAACAGCACCAGCAACAACTATAGTAAGCACAAACAACAAAACATTAAAATAAACTCTCTTCGTCTTCAGCCACTGCCACTTCTCAGTCACGTTCGTTGGCCAGTCTCAAAGAAACGTTCAAACTGTGCGCACGACGGCAGCAGAGCAAGAGCAGCAGAAGAAGAAGAAGAAGCAAGCAACTTTCGTGTGCTGTAGAAAATTTCAAGCGGGCTTGTTCCCCATCCCCACACGCCCGGTTCGTCATCCGATAGCGCTATGCTTTTTATAAGGCGCGCAGTCGTGTCATTTTGGAGAAAGGCTTAGCTGCGATTTGCAAAAAGCTCTACAACAAACAGCAACAACAACATAACAATATGTGTGACATTTATTTTCACTATGCAAACGCATTGACATTGATTCTTAAACGGAGTTGCACAAGCATTCGCCCTTCAGGGCTATCGAGTTGTTCACACAAAAGATCCATAGTCCAAAATTAAACCAGTTTATGAGAGAGGGATAGCGCGAGAGAGAGAGAGAGAGACGCGCAAGCGCACGTGCAGAAAGCGAGAGCGCAGCAGCGACAGCGACGCGTCGTCGCGTGCTTAATTAGGACAAGAACTGTGTGTGGCAGTCAAACTGCAATGACTGTCAAACTGTGCGTGCGGAAGTCTTTAAAAAATGGTGTGACAATTAAATTGCATAATTTTCAATAAACCACTAAACAAAAGTTCGTAACGAGTTGCTAACAATAGCAAAAGCATGTGCAAGAAATCTGTAATAAAAATTGGCAATCGTTCAAACTGTGTGAAAACAGCAACAACAACAACAATAACTTAAGTAAACACCACAAATTTGTGGTCACCAGAGAAATAAAAGCGCAGCTTTGTTCGCTTACTGGGCATAAACAGAGATATTTGCAACAACAGAAAATAAACAGTTACAAAAAAATTAGCAAGCTTCGTGCGTATTTTTTTTTTCTTTCTTTCTATTTGTGTAAAATGTCCAAACCGTTGAAAATAAATTCACTCTCGTTGCTGCTGCTGATGGCGGCAGCGTTGGCAGCAGCGCTGCCACAGCAACAACAGCAGCAACAAGCACAACAGCAGCAGCAACTATTGCCAGCAACTGTTGCAACTACAAGCTCGACAACAAAACTAGTGAATGCAACTGACGGCGTTGGCACTTTCATCGATAACAACAACTACAACAACAACAACGAAGTGACCACTGTCTCCATCGAGCAACAACAACAACAACAAACATTGCAATATGCACATATAACGGCATTAGATAAAGAAGTAGGTATGCATACGGTATCTATTGCCAATGGTCGCAGCTGATCAGCTGTAAAAGGCAAATCGAATACTCTTACTGCATTATACAGGGTGGAAATTTACTTAATTACTTTTGGACTGTGAATGAGAAGTTTCTTGCAACGATCGTGAATGAAGTTGAGTCAAAATTGGATCGTTCTTTCACGAATATTATTTTGAACTAGTTAAACTTGATCAGTAATGAACCAGTGTTGAGCCATTGCATTTTAGGATGATTAAAGGACCACTGATTTTGTCCGTTAAAATAAGCTAGATTTGAATAATCACATTTTAAAGAAATCAGTTAAAACAATAAAAAATATGCTTGTTTTTTTTAGCAAACTTGTAATTTATTTCTAAATTAGATCGCAAAGAAGGTAGTAATAAAATAAAAGTTTGTTAAAAAACACAACTTATTTCCTTTAAATTTGATTATTCAAATCAAGCCTATTTTAACGGACAAAATCTGGCAACAGTGCAAAGGACATTTCTTATTTAATTAAATACTCAATATTAGGATGACCAGTCTATTAAAAGAAAACAAACCAGGAGTTTTGTTTGCAAGTTTAACTTTCATACTTTCGTAGATAATTCAGAGCAACCAAAATTCGAGTATTACAAACTTTGTTTGATGTTAAGTGAAATTTTTCGGCATGATTTACTTGGACGAACGACGACGACAAAGTGCGTTTTTATATGGAACGACAGTAGTCAAAAGTAAACAAAACCAGCAACAAGCGTTTAATTTGCAAATTAGCCGCAGCAACAACAACACAACTACAAAGTTAACGAATTTCAAGTACTGCAAGGGAAGGGGAGGGGAAAGGAGGCAACTTTTTGGGTGGCCACTTCAAGTGTGTGAAAGTGAAATTTATTACACCCAAGTTTAAAAATAAAAAAACGAACGAATTTAGAGCTAGACGTGAAACAGATGCCGACGACCATTGACTGGTTTTCGGAGTGTAGATGTGTGTGTGTGTTGTTTTGGGGCAGGTTGAGTAATTGCCTTGGCGTCTAAGAGCTAATTAAAATCAACTTAATGATGTTAATCGCTTCTTTTTTTAAAACAAAACTTCAGTTGAACGTTTGATCAAACAATGGGCGCCGATTGTTTGGCTGGCGCCGGAGGAGAAATTCATGCCGCTGGGCGTGGAGGAGTTTCTCCAGCATGTGCATCCCATGGACAAGGATCGCAGCTTTACGCCCGGAATGCCCTTTAGTGAATACTCCACCAAATCGCATCTGGTGACCAATTCCGAGATGGAGGATCTGCTGCAGAACGAGCAGTCCTTCATCTATGGCCGCAATCCCAATGAGGCGCCAGTGCCCATCTACGGCGTGGTCACACTCTGTCCAGCGCCGCCGAAATGTGAGCCAGAAGTGGTGCCGTTGCCACCCTTGTCCAGCACTCGAGGACCCTACATACCCGTGTCCATAGATCCGCTGGAGGAGCGCAATGACACAGTGCGACGTTCGTCGCGATTGTTTCCATTGTTCCAGCGCGTGAAGCGGGAGACGCCCTCGATGCCGGAATATGCGCCGCTCAGTGACTACGATTTGGTCATGGGAGAGACACAAGTGGGAAGTGCAACGATGCCAGAACCGGCCACGGAGATGGAACCAGATCTTGGACAACGGGCTGCCAGTAAACAATTTCATTGCCAATCTGGCGGACAATGTCAAGTTCAGTGGTGGCCCCGATCTGGACGACAATCTCGAGGATAACAACATTGGCCAGTCGCCAGAGCATGAGTCGCAGGGAATCAAGGGAAATCTGCCTGGTTTCCACGTTACCTACTGGATGTTCTATCCCTACAGTCAGGGCAAAACCATGTGTACACTCAGCTTGGGTCCACTGGGTCGTATACCCTTCCCGGCTGTCTACGGTTATTGTCTGGGCCACCGTCGGGACATTGGCAGCCACGTGGGCGACTGGGAGCACATGAGTCTGTACTTCAATGGCGACGCTGAGCCCCAGGCCATGTACGTCTCTGCCCACGATGCGGGCGCCTATTACAGTTACAATCGTCTGACAGGCTCCTTTGAGTTCCGCCGCCAGGAGACACGCAAGGGCATCCTGCAGCGTCCCAACTTCCCCAAGACGGTGACCACCTTCAAGAATCATCCCGTGCTCTTTGCCGCCAAGGGCTCACATGGACTGTGGACTGCGCCGGGGAAGCATCGATTCGTCAAGGTGGCCAGACTCTATGACATCAATGGTTTCGGCACGCCCTGGAACACTTGGAAGGCCGTCGACATAAGCTACAAGAATCTCAGATCCTATGGTGAGTACTTGAGAGTTGAGAAAGTTAATTCTTTTGAATGCTGATTTTGTTGTGTCTTGGAACAGGTCGCTCGCTGGTGCCAGATTGGCTGACCTATCGCGGCAAGTGGGGTAATCCCAAGAGCAAATGCCATCCCTTCCGACGCATCGGTCTCAACTTCTGCGAGTTTACAGACGGACCCACTGGCATTCCTCTAAAGGAGCCGCACTTTGAATGCGGCGCCGACTATCGTTGATTGTTAGATTGCGATACTGTTTAGATTCATCTCTGTCTAGAATTAAGCGTATATTTAGAAAAGTATTTATTGTGAAATGCCCGCCCGAAGATTACTCCCAAAAAAGCATTAAAAATTTAACTAGGAAACCATTCACAACTGTTGGACAATACAATGGAAAATAGGATAAGAAAGGAAAGTAGAATTATCTACTTGCCGAGGGAAATACAAGTATTAACCTTAGCAAGAAACCTCAATTCCGTTGGTAATCCCCAATAGTTGGGGATTATCATTAACAATATATTCTTATATTGTATTCTTACTCACTTGGAAAATTAAATTGGCACTTTCGCTGAGCGTTGTATCGTCGGGAGAGTCCACAGGAATTTGTCTAGTGAATCTCGTATCAAACTGGGAAACATCATCCTCGCTTCGCTGTTGAAATCAATGGTTTAAACGTGTAATTAAGCTTATACATGTATATATATAAATGACAGCTTACCAGCAGCGGTTTTATGGGCGGCTCTAAGCGTCGGGCGACAACATCTTCCCAGTTGACATGCTTGAAGAATGGATGTATTTGCACGGCGGCTGCATCTTCGGGTCCGCTGCCCAGACGCTGTGGCTCCTGTCGCTTCATCAGGCGTCGCACCAGATCTCTGGCTTCCGGTGTGAGGTAGGCTGGCAGATTAAGCTTTGCTTTCAATATGGTCTCAATTGTTTTCTTGCGATTCTCGGCGGTGAAAGGTGGCTAAAACAAAGACATAAACGATTAGCATGTCACAAGTTGGAATCATTTTAATTGGCACCTACCACGCCAGTGAGCATGTCGAACATGAGTGCGCCTAGTGACCACCAGTCAACGGCTTTGCCATGGCCACTTCTGGTGAGGATTTCAGGTGCCCTGCAGATCATAAAAAGAGATTCAAGTTATTTACTTGTTGTGTTTCAGTAACAAGGATTTGGATTAGAAAATGCTTGGCGGGCGCGCACGCACATGTACTCAATAGTGCCGCAGAAGGTGTGGGTGACAATACCCTCTTGTATGTGCTCCTTGCACAGACCAAAATCTGTTAGCTTCACATGTCCCTGGGCATCCAGCAATATATTCTCTGGCTTTAGATCGCGATAGATAATGCCAAGTTTATGTAAATGTCCCAATGCCAATATAATTTCACTCAAATAGAAGCTGAAAAGCAAAATAGATTCGATTAGTCAACAGTTGATTTTAAACACAAGATGCGATTACCATGTGGTATCCTCCAAAAAGATGCCCTCGCGCTCTAAATGCATAAACAGCTCACCGCCGCTCAGATACTCGAGTATCAGATACAGTTTACCGTCTGTTTGAAAGGCGTACACCAATTCCACAATAAACGGATGCTGAAATAAGTTGGATAAATAAATAAATTAGTTATTGTTATTACTTTTAAATTTCTTTAATAAATATGTGAATTTAATTTTGATAATCTCACCTTTACAGCCTCGAGTATGTTGCGTTCGGCTCGCGTGTGCGCCGTGTCCTTTTGATTGGTCACTATCGATGCCTTCTTGAGCACCTTCATGGCAAAATATTTATTGGCATCACGTCCAGCGGTTTTGCGCACCTGTTAACAGGATAATTTAACCATTAATTTGAATATTTGAATGTATTAATTGTTTTTAACTCACCTGAAATACTTTGCCGTAACCACCTTTGCCCAAAACTTTCTTAAGCTCAAAGTCCTTGGGGCCCAATTTGATTTTGCCTGGATTGACATTCTCCTCCGAGAGCTCTATAGACTCCTGGCCCTCATTGCTATTGAGGGGGAAGGGAAAAGGAGATAGAGAATTTAGTTACCTTATTAGTTTAGCAAGTGCTTCAGATTGTCACTGCTTATGGTGTTTGCGTGGGAAATGGACAGCCCACGCGTTCTATAAATAAAACCATTGGCAAAAACACGCGCCAATTGGCGCCCCTAAGCCCTCAATATCCCCATCCTCATTCCCATACCCATCGCATCCACTCCATCATCGTATCGAGTGTTTGCACATTGGCTGGCTGCCTGGCATATTGCCCACTAGACAGGGCCAAACAACAGCTTGTTGGTAGTCAATTGTTAGTTGTAAACACTTCTGTCGTCAACATATGACAGGAACAAGTAAATAGAAATAAGGTAGCTGCCTTATCAGTTTGGTAGCTGCGTCAGGTGTCTGTCTGGTGGCAATTGATACGTGCCCAGGCAAAGCCGATTATCATCCCAAACCAGTTAATACTTTTCGGGATTTCCCGCCAACAATTGTTCGCCAGTTTTTCCACAGAAAAGAATTGCAATCTCAAAATTGTTGTCTCATCTTCCGTCAGCGACATAACTTTGGCATTACTCACTCTTGATGTAGATTTATGGTCAATTCCGGTTCTAGATCGACCTGCAAGAGACAGAATGAGAAAGAGAGAGAATAAGAATGAGATAATAAACGATATGTAAATGAGTCAGAAAACTTGAACAATTAGTCAGTAGTTGGTACTAATTGCCCGAGAGATACTTGCTATGCAAAATGTAAATACGTAACCTAAAAGCTTTTTCTCGAAAGTTGATTTATTAATTATCAATAGGTGACATTTTATTTAATTTGAAAGTCTTCCTGGTTTTAAAGAAATTAAGGAATTTATTATCGCAAAATATCAGACAGAATTAATCAGGAAAAGGAAGAAATTTCTGATACTTCAACATGTCAATAAATTAATTATATCTTTAACTTCTGAATCTAAACAAAAAGATTCTGAAATTATTGATTGATTGAAAAATCTCAAAGGAAACCTTCAAAAAGAGAGCTAAAGAGTTTTTGCATAGCTTGCTATAAGACTTGCGATAAATGTTACGACTACCTCAAGAATATGAGAAAAATAAATATGCTGAAGATTTGCTCATTTGAGAGAAAGTGCTTTTGGGCCAAGAGAAATCGTTAAAAGCGGCAACGCCGACGCAGAACGATTCACAGTGAAATGCCGCTTTTAAAGCCACTTGGCTCTCAGATTGTTTAGACGAGTCTATATACAAGTTTGTGTGCAACGAAACAGGCAGGCACACTTCTCCACACACACACACACACACACACACACATACACAGATAAAGAGAAAGAGAGAGGCAGAGGGAGAGAGATAGAGACACACGCACACCTTCTCTTTAATGACAAACTAAAATTAGAACTCGGAACAATGCCAAATACTCTGCCACTGATGCTAATGTTTGATTCTCTGATCTGTGGGGGATTTGGAGACTTGGTCTCGGACTCTACAATGTTTCTATATACATACAAACATATATTGAATTCTATGTGACGCCCGCACAAACTAAAAAACCCATTTGGATGAAGGGAAACTGGTTCAGCCTCGTCAAATGATGGCGCCGAATTCTAATTAACAAATCCATCATAATTTCCAGTGTCCACAAATCGAGGGCGGTTGCTCCGTTTGCATTGAGTGAAAAACCACAAGTATTTTTGATAAAAATAAAAAATAAAGTTTTATGGAAAACGGAACACTTCGATTGCATTATTTTAAAAGCTAAAATAAAACAAACAAAGCTGCACGCGCCGATCAACTTGATTCCCAAGTCATTTCAACATTTTCTTCTACTTATTTTTGTTTCTGTGTTTTCGCCTTATCAGCAGGGACTTTTTTTCGTTTTCTTATTTTTTATTAGACGTTGATAAGCATTTGTGTTCCTTTTATTTTAAGTGGGAGTTTAGCTTACAGCAATATGACAGAGTGACACACAAAGTGTGTGTGTGTGCTGGAAATTAACCCAGCAGCATTTTAAAGCGTGAAAACCCTAATGAAAACAATCATTCACTGACCAAACGGTTATCAATGATTCACCCTGGATGGAAAGTAGATAAGATAGAAAGTATATTTTGAGTCAGCTATAAGCAATAACTGATTAAGATTGATAATTTCAGCACAAAATTCCAGATTTCTTTATTTATTAAACGGTTTTATAATTTGTTTCGCTCAGCTTAAAATCATGTTAGTGAGATTTTATTGATCAATTATCAGATTTCCAGGGAATCGCACCAGATTTGTACCAATTATTATTGAGGCCAGAGAACGAGAAGTTCGACTGGGTTGTTGCTCCATAGTTGTTGTAATTCAAAAGTTGATACTGTCAGCTGTATGTGTGTACAGTGTTTGTAATCATAAACATACATATGTATGTAGGTATGTATATTTACGTGTCGGAGTGAACCATTGATAATGATTATTTTGAAGGACATTTGTTTAGTTTGATTGCTTAATATCGAAAGACATTGGCGATAATGATATAGAAATAGTGTTTCATAAGGGGGGCGAAACATAAGTGAAGATGTTGAATAACCTGATGACGCCACACGCTCCCGTGTCTCTGTGATGGACTTTTGCGCAGCAGATAAGCCACCGAATTAAATTCAGCTCCCTAACAGAGAAAATACGAATATTGATTGTGGCCAGCTGCGCCTTTAAAGGCGCAGACAAAGCGAAGGTAAACAAAGAGGGAAAACTCTTAAATGCTACACATGCGGAGGTGGTGGTGGAGGGGAAAGGGGAGACTCTACTGTTGCGCAGTTTAAATTTATTGTACTACTCACATCATCCAATTCGATCCTGTCGTCATCCGAATCTCGTGCTTTGTCATCCTCGTGCAGCTCGAGATCGAAGAGTTCACTGGGATCACTCACGTCCGCCATTTGTCGTAGTGTTTGTTGTCGTCACTCACACTCACACGTACACGCACACGCTCACGCACACACAAGCGCAAACACAGGCAAACACTTTGCTTCTCGCCTTTTGCGTTTGCTATGAATTTATGCTGCTTTTGCTTCTGCTGCTGAAACAATACGGAAACAGCCTAGCGAGACAACAACGGCGACGAAACGTGAAGAGACACAGAGACGCAGCGTTTCTTGGCAATGCTGCGATTTTTGATTTAGATTTTTAGTTTTTGCTTTTAGTTGATTCCACCAGGTGCGGGGGCACTTTTCGTGGCCCCGAAGGTTATTTGTTTATTAGTTAATAGAATATGAATGGAATCGGAGGCGCAGCAGCAGCAGCGGAGCGCCAATGCCACAGCCAACAATGCCAATATATACACAATCGCACACACTCGACGGGGACGCGACCATGAGACGCATACAGAGGCGCACGCAAGTTGCCACACGACGGGAGCCCACACGCGCGCTTACGTTGAAATCTTTAAATTAAATTAAATGTAATTTAATAATAATTAAAATGCACTTTTTCTTTGTTTGCAACCCAGAACACGAGGTAGTTGACTGACTACAACAAAAAAAAACAAGGTGGCAGCCCGAGGTAATGACTACAAACAAAAAACAAGGTGGCAACCTTGGCAACGGTGGCAACACTTTACTCTTTTCAGAAATATTGTTAAACATGTTTTTTTTAAATTAATTTTAAAGCTAGAATTTAAAAACTTTCACAGGAATTTTGTTTTTGCCGTTTTTAAAATTTTTTTTTTTTTAGAATTTCTTACTCATTTCTTGATTTGTTCACCACTTGCAGAATGAAATATCAAAAACCAATTTTCAACTTAACTTTATTATTTTTAGAAATGTATAATTTTCTTGGTCTTTTGAATTTATACCTTGAATCATAATAAATAAATATATTTGCTTAAAATTAATTATTTCCGTTATCGATGTTATCGCATCCACTTATAAACACAATGCTGCCATATGTCACCCAAGGGTAGCAAATAAATGTTGCCATATGCAACCTATGGGCTGCCACCTCGAATGTAGAGGTGGAGACTATCGATGATCGGCACATCGAATAACGATATTTTTTTAGAATCGATTTAATTCGATAGTTTTCGAAGTGTAAAATCGATTTTAAATCGATTTTTTCAAAATTGAAATAAAAATTTTAGCTTAATTTTTTTTACTTTATTTGCTTTGTTTTTTTTTAGTATTTATATTATTTATCACAAGTTTTTTATGTTATTTAACTGTTCATCAATAATAACAAAAAAAATTAATTCATATTGCGAGTATATGTTCAACTAAATCTAGTTAGGAAAATATAAAAATTAAAAATAAAAAACAAGAGAGATCCAAAAGCTCGCCTAATTCATATTGCGAGTATATGTTCATCTAAATATAATTAGGATAACATCAAAATTGGTTTATTAAAAATAATCGATTTTTAGAAAAACAAAATCGATTTTTGCTCCTCCAAAGAAAAAATCGATTTAAATCGATTTAAAATCGGTTCCAGCACTAGTTCTCCACCTCCTCGAATGTATCATATTTGGAGGAGTATCGATGCCTTTGCCAATGTGTGTTCACGACCGCCACAATCTGTCGCCATTTCGGCGAGCACATTTTGAAATTAAATTTTTTTATTTAAAAATTTTTTAACCACAATTAGAAATTTCTTTTTTATAAAAAATCATCTGAAGTTTTCAAAATTCCAGCTCAAAAATTAAAAATTATACCAAAAAAGGATCCCACTTAAAAAATACTAAAAAATATGGAGACAGTGTCTTTTTTCTGTGGCTAAATGGTTGCCACCGTGTTTGGGGGAACCAAGGCTGCCACCGTTTTTCTATTGGTGCTCTCGTGTGTGTTTTGTGCGTGTGTGTGTTCATTAATAACCCAATAATTAGCACGCAGCAAAACAGGAGTGCACAAAAAAGATTTTTGATCAGAAAGAATCCAGATTTTAGAGAGTAAATAACAATGTGCACCGGTGGTTCTCCTAGCAGCAATGGTTCCCAAGCCGGCGACAGCACCGAGAGCGAGCAACAACCACCAGCAGCGCAGCAGCAGCAGGAACCGATACAGAGAAGGGCGATTGAAGCATCCACGACGGAAGAGATTCTTGCTGAATATGGCGAAAACTTGAAGCTATTAACATTGAATTCGCAAGTCGCCGAGCTGCTGACCATCATCCGGGATAAGTAAGTGAATGCCACAAGCTGTCATTGCCTTTGTCTTTATATTTTCCTCTATTTTTCCTACAGAAACACATCGCGGAGCGATTTTAAATTTTATGCTGACCGGCTAATACGGTTGGTCATCGAGGAATCTCTGAACCAGCTGCCCTACACTGACTGCGACGTGGAGACGCCCACGGGTGCCATTTATGAGGGCCTCAAATATCGATCCGGCAACTGCGGCGTCTCCATTATACGATCTGGGGAGGCCATGGAGCAGGGATTGCGGGATTGCTGCCGCTCCATACGCATTGGAAAGATCTTGGTCGAATCGGATGCCAATACACACGAGGCCCGAGTGGTCTATGCACGTTTTCCCGACGACATCGGTAGCCGCCAGGTGCTGCTCATGTATCCCATCATGTCCACCGGGAATACAGTTTTGCAGGCGGTCAATGTGCTGCGGGAGCATGGTGTTCCCGAGAAGTGCATCATACTGTCGAATCTGTTTTGCACACCTGTCGCCGCGCGCACCGTGGTCAATGCGTTTCCTAAGATGAAGATTCTCACCTCCGAGCTGCATCCGGTGGCGCCCAATCATTTTGGCCAGAAATACTTTGGTACAGACTAGATAGGTAGTCACAGCAACAACAGCAGCAAGCAACTTACAAGACTTGACAACTAAGCTCTGCTTAGGATAGGTAGTGTGTGTTACTGTTAGATTACTCACCACTCACCCAAATCTCCATTTTGACCAACTAACTGCGATTTTGTTGAACATTTTGCATTGACTTTTTACTAACATATTTATTTTATTTTGTTTTCTGTCCTTAGATGACCTTTGAATTGAAAAAGGAGCCCAAAAACTACAATGAAATATTCTATATTTTAATTAGCCTTTTAAAATTTGCTTTATTTTAATGGAAAAATCACAAAGATACGTGACTTGTTAAAACTTATATGTAAATACAAACGGAATAAATATTCTATATATAACACTTAAGAACTCATTTTGTAGTTGACCACCGTGTCGACCTTGTGCAATCCGGTCGAGAAGGAACGCAACTGGACGGCCTGTGCATTCTGTATGAAGACAGCGCCAGTTTCGTCCCACTGTGCTGGTATTTCTGTATTTTGTAGCGTATGAATCATCACATCAAAGGTGCAAATGCAGTCGAGCAGCGGCAAATAGCTGACGGTAGCCGATATCTGTCTCATCACATCCCGGATCTCGTTCTGTATGCGACTCAGTTGCTTCGAGGATGTCAGCTTGGTGGGATCGCCGGTTTCGCCGTCACCAGATTCCGCTTGCATTTTAAAGTCCCAGCACTCGAGCACTTCCTTGGTGTGAGCATTGGTTATGACCATCGAGATTTTGTTAATCATATTCTTGGACAGCCATTCTGCAAAGACGGAGAAGTGATCGAAGAAGGAAATCAATCACAATTACAATTTAGCAAACGTGCAAATCAAACTAACCTTCAGTTTGTGCCAAAACGTTCTGCAAGAAGGTGGTGATTTTGGGATCTTTCGACATGAGTATGGTCAGGCCGTATTGTTGTGTGTTGTCAAAGTTTTCCGCTGGGTAAATGCCTCGTTGAAACAATATCGAATTGATGCCATACTCTAAATTGCAATAAACAAAGACAGGAAGATGCCGCCATTAATGCAAGCGCGCGATTTATAAAGCGTCTCCTTTGTTGTTGTGATTACTTACTTAGGTACTCGACAATTATCTGTGCTGAGCCCTTTAGTGTAATGCAATTCTTAGTTGCTTGAGCTGCAGACATTGTATTTAAATGCGCTTTCTTTCGATCGTAATGCGTAACAAAATTTTTTTATAAATTAAAGCCGCTCGTTTTTGAAGCCTTTTTCAGTTCACTTGTTGAACGAATAGAACTGGAGAAATATCGATGCTAAAATTGATACATCGATATTTTCATGGATCGATGTATTTCAGGATCGATGTATCACTTTTAAATATTTCAACGTTGATCCAGGCTGCCAAAGCAGTTGAACAGAAAATGTACGCTTGTATATATATGGTATCTAAACATGCAAGCGTGGTTGCCACTTAAAAATATCTGAATGAGCCAAAAAAAACAAAATATGGGCCAAATTGACTAGAACAGAGCAATTGTGGCAAGTGTTACCTGCCGTCTTCAAGTAGCGCGGCTCTGTTAACTCAAAGTGCGCCCTAAATTTGAAATGAAAAATTTCAAATTTTCCAAAATCATTAAAAACTAAAATATAAGCAATTTAAAAAAAGAAAATCCAAAATTTGAAAAATAATATCGAACATATCGATACTGGAAAACATCGATATTTCTCCAGCTCTCTTTGAAACTATCGAACTGGTTGCACAAGCTCACTTATTCGATTTCCAGCACAATAATCGATAAGTGAACTAGTATCAAGAAAATACTAAATATTGATTCAAAATGAATTGAGTAACTAACTTGTAAAAATATAAATAAGAGTAAATTCCAAAAGAAATTAAAGGCGTAGTCAATTTATATAATAATCTCAGCCTTAATTCCAACTAGTTCAACTTAAAAAAGGAAAATAGATACACAGCAAAATAATTGCAACAAATACATGAATTTTATTAGCAATCTCTGAATTATTTAATATCTAAGCATGAGATCCATTTATGCGCACGTAATCGCATTTGAATAATATATGGAGTAGTATCTATATCGTACTGCTTCTCATCCATTGACTGTTATTGTTGCCATAGTCCAATTTGAAGGTTGTGCCTGTTTTGAAAAATAAACCAAACGAAGATATTTTTAGCCAAGTTTATTTCAGTTCAGTTGGTGGATTTCCCCATTTAAAACTCATTTTTATTTTAAACTGCCAACACCGGGCTCGATTATTCAGAGCCTTTGTTGTTGTTTTTATGCTGGGTTAAAGATTTCGGGAATCGGTAACGGAAAATGAACAGCAAATTAGGTGTAAAAAAGAAAAACCAAATTCATTTTTTTTTTCAAGTTTTTGAATATGTTGTATTTTTAATGCTAAAAATAATTTAAAAGAACTTGGACGCACTTAAAAGAGAAATAATAATTAAAAGCAATTGTTTTGTAAAATGTGAAGTATCTGCAAAATTTTTAATGAAATTTTTTCTTACGCTTCATTTTGTGTTTTAATTAAAATTAAGCTTTACATGGTATTTTTGGTATAAATCTTTCGATAATTAAATTAAAAATTTTGACTTAATTTAACTTAAAATAATCACTTCGCCTACCAAATAAGTACAAACTGATGTCAACATATACATAAGAACTAAATTTGCATTTTACATTTCATTCACTTTAATTACAAATAATAATTTTAATATTAATAATAATGATAATAAAAAAACACATAGAATGGGAAATATAATAGTATTTCGAAATTAAGTAGTTGTTGTATGTTTATGGGTGTATGTTTATGTACGAGCACTTAGCATAATGTTTAAATTAATATTTCATAAAGTACAAAATAAATTATGGTTAAACTTTTGTATAACTTAGTTGAAATGTACAGAAAACTTATCGTGAATTATAGCGATTTATATAAGAATAAGTAAGTATAATATATATACATGGTTTATTACAAGTTTTCAGCTACGTAAACTTTCGTTTTATATAGTATACTTTATATATTTGTATATGTATATGTATGTCTATGGTACAACAACAAAAGCGCAACAGTGTCAGTGTCAGTTTTAGGGGTCAATCAGTATCTTTCTTTTATTATTATTATTTTTTTAATATATTTCTTAACTTTTTTTTAAATTTGTTTTCTCGCCATCAAAAGTACAATAAATAAATTCAAGTTTTATTCAATTTCATACACAAATTTCTGTTACCGTGCACAAACGCCAAAAAGAACAAATAATTTTATTTAATTAATCATTATTATTTCGTTTCTGTTTTCTATTTTTTTATTTTGTAGTTGCAAAAATTTAAAATAGGGCTGAAATTTTGTGTTTGTTTTTGTGTGTGATTTTTGTTTGTTTTTGTGTGCAACAAATTGTATAATTTTTTAAACATAATACTAAAAAATTACATTTGTCGGCGTTGGAGTGCAGGGAGTACTTTTCTTTGCATTTAAAATAAAAATTCTATGCATTAAAATAGTCATTAATTAAGGTATGTATTTGGCCGTAGATTGCAACAAAATATCTGTGAAGAGATTAAATCATAAATAAAAATTAAAATTAATTGGTTTTTCTTTGAAAATTATTTTTGTTTTTGTTTTTATTTTTGATATCTAGCTGCCCTAATACCATTTTCAAAAGGGAATTACAAGCAAATAATGCACTTAAAAGAAATGGGACGCTCCATAGTTCTACATGCATGGAAATATATGATTTTTGTTTGGTTGCTGGGATAAAGCTTTTGGAAACTGTATGCCAGCTTAAGTTTTATTCTCTTTTGCGTTATAAATAAATCAAAATAGTTACAAAAATAGTACGAGTAAAATAGTGGAACAGAGTTATCCAATTAAGAGAAACAGTGAGGAAACGCAAAAGATTAGTCAAATTATTGAAAATTATAAACAATCACCAGATAAATTAAATTAGGAGCAAAATGAAATTGTTGTTTGTTTGATTTGATTTGGTTTTTTTTTGGTTTTTGGTGTTTTGGTTTGTCAAAATCTACAGCCAAAGTGTTAATAAATGTTTCAGAGAATAAACAAGAAACTATAATAAAATGCGTGGTATAACTAAATTAATTGCAAAAAATAATTATTGTTATTTAATGAAGTATTGTTTTCATGTTGTTACTTTGCATCGTGTTTTTTTAAATATTTTTTTTTTCCATTTTTTTAATGTTTTTTTTTTGGTTTTTAATAATTGCAAACTACAAAAATTATGTATAATTTTTATCGTAAAACAAAACAAAATTTCTGTTTGTGGGTGGTCAGTGCTTTTGTGTAGTGACTGTATTTTTTGGCGACAGCTATTGCTGCTAGGGTTGCCATTTGTTGCAAAATCAAAATATCTAACTTAAGAGAGCCTCTGTTTAATGTTATTATTGTTATTGTTACTGTTATCCATATGAGTGTAGGCTGTGCCAATTGAATGGTTTGAATGCACATTCGACAAGTTATTCAGTATTTGGTAGGTGTCTGTTATGTATGTGTGTGTGTATGATTGTTTGTTTGTGTGTATGTATTTGTGTGCGTGTGTGTGTTTGTCTGAGTCTGTGAGTTGCTTTATAATTTTGTTTTGTTTTTCGTGTAAATGGAAAATCAAATTGTTTTTAACATTTACTTTAAAGAGAATTTCAATTAAAAAATAAATTCCTAAGTAATAACTATTTAAAATAAACCTTCTATAGCACCATTTGTTTTTATTCGCATTATTATTTAATAATTTTCATTAAACTTTAATTTTTGTTTATGCAGTTTAGTTTTCTTTTTTTTTAATAGTATGTATAATAATATAGCTTTTAATTCAAAAAAAAAAAACAAAAATTTTTTGTTGTTGTTGTTGTTAGTTTGTTTTAAGACTTTGCTTTGTTGCTTTTTGGAATGTGTTTTCTAATAAAAACTCAAGTTCACGGTATGATGAAGAGGCGGATGATAATGGTAACACTAGGAGTAGCTAGACGTGGGTACTTGTAATTCTTAGAGTCGGTCAATATCGTTTATTACGTGCGATTTCCATGCATCAGTTGCTGAGCTGCCGGGTATACTGTATTTGTACTTTATGTATGTGTATGTATGTATGCATGTATGTATGTGTGAGTGTGTGTATGTATATTGTTTATTAGTTATCAACTATTTTTGGTTTATTTCAAGTTATTATGCTTTATATAGACAGATGACCATTCTGATAATTATTATTATTATTTGTTAATTTTGATACTCGTAGTTTCTTGTGTACAATTTCAGTTCGATTCTGTTTTGGATTTATGTATATATTTCGATAAGGATTACGATTATCGCGATACTCGATCTAAAACAATCGATGCTATAGAAGTGCCTATTTTAGCAGTAATAACCTCCATAATACTTGTCGCCACATTCGGGATTATTGCTGTACGTACTGTCTGGCACGTTGTATTCGCAACGGACGCCATAGAATCCATCCGGGCAACTGAAAGATTAAAGATAAAGTCCATAAGTTAAAATTGTATTTAATGCGATGCAAACATTTTCAAAAACATCTTTTGCCAAATTAAGAACACACCACATGGAGATGGCCATGAACTGCGTTGCAGTGCGAACACTTAAGTATAAACAACAGCAAAAACAAAAAGCACTCCAACATTTAATTAATAATATTTTTTTTTTTTTGTCCGTTTTTTTGCAAACCTCAAGAAGTGAAATCGAATTGGAAGTGAAAATGAAAATGGTTTTTCACAGCCAAGTAGACTGCTTGAAAGAGAAATACCCTAGATGGAGCCTGGAGCTTTGAGTCAAGAAATTTCCTATTAAACACGGAAATTAATTAAATTTGCAGTTGCCTAGGGAACGAGCTTTAAAATTATGTTGTGATTAGGCAGTAATAAGTAGATATCGAAGTTTATTTACGACTCGTTACAAAAGTTAGCTCAGGTTTGGTATACCCCATTCGAACACTTATTGTTGCAGGGTATCCGAAGAGTACAATGCGCTTTTTTGGGATTGAATTGATTGGATTGGATTGGATTGGATTGGTTTACATATACGAGTCGATATATGCGTCGTGCATACACACAGTACGTGGATATTGTATAAAACGAGGCGCTGAAAGATATTATTCACATTGCACACACACACACAACTCAGGCACACTCACACTCACATTCACACTCACAGATGAATCCGAGTCTGAGTGTGTGTGTATTCGTGGAGTTGAGAATTTAACTCGCTGCTGTAATGCGATGCCAAAATATTACAATTTCTAGTCAGTTTCTCAAGTGCTGCACTCAGTTTGGTTTGGTTAGTTTTGGGTTTATTTTCTGTATCTGTGTATCTGTATCTGAATTGGGGTTGTCTCTCAACTGACTTTATCAGCTGTCACAGGTTTTATCACAGTGCCACTTGAGTTTGACTTTGACTTTGACTTGAGGGATCAACTTGCAAGGAGGGGGGCTGCTACAGCTGTACAATCCTTTCAAAATTCATTTATAGATCGTCGTACTCATACTTACTTGCAATAGAACTGATTGAGATCCATTATCAGCATGCAGGTGCCGCCGTGAAAGCATATATTCTCCTCCTTGCATGGATAACCCGCACTACGCGAATCCGGTCGCATGGCGACTGCAAGAGATAAATAAATATATATATAAAAAAAATACAAATTAAATGAAATTCATAATTTTATAGTTTACAAGATGTTTGTATCTCATGTAGGTGGCATTTCTATGCTTCGATTGTCGCCTTCAAATGTGCCCATAAATTAGAAATGAATTGGAGCGGTTTCTAACACGGCAATTTGACAGGCGCACATCAAAGTTGAGTTGATCATCATGATGTTGATGATCTACTTAGGGACTGTCTATTGAAGGTCTTACCTGGATAGGCATTGATCATGATGCGGCGTTTGTCAATGGTTTTGCTGACTTTATTCTTGGCACGGCACTCGTATTTGCCCGCATCGGAGGAACTGTTAAAGGAGCGTACAATCAGCTCGGCGCGTCTTCTGCACAAGATCGGTGAAGAAAAAAAAGACCGAGATTAGACATCAAATATATTTCAAATAATTATATAAACAATATATGCATGTTTGTATGTGTACTTACTTGTGATGCTTGAATTGATAAACATTGCGTTTGCGATTTATCGACTTGTCGTCCTTGAACCAGGTCACCTTTGGGGGCGGCCTGCCCTCCACCTTGCATATGATCCTCAGCTCCCGCCCATTCTCGATCGTTGCGTTCGTCGGCATCGATGTTATCGACGTAATCGATGCGTTCTGTGCTGTAAAACGACAACAAGAAAACAACAACAAACAACCAAACGGGCATTAAAAATTAGTGTGTGAATTTTTCCAAAACATTTTTTTCCTACTTGCATCTTAAATTCTAATTAAATTTAGATTTTCTTTTGTTTTTTTTTTTTTGGGGGGTAATTCTCATTGTTTATGCGAAATGAAAATCGTTTGTGCCTTTCGGCGCCATAAACAAATTGATCGCACTAGAAATTATTGAAATTCTTTTAGTTTTTCCTCTCTAATTCGTTTTCTTTTATGGGCAGACGCGACGTTCAACTTAATCGTAAGTTGTTTATTGAGTCTGCAGATCGTTAAATTGGAATATGACATGACCTGATTTTCAAGGCCCAGCAAAATCGACTTATCGTATCTGTAGTACAAATTTAGTGATTTTGCAATTTGATTCGAAATCTTTGGAGCAACTGTTAATGGATAAATTTAATAAATCTAGAAAATGGGCAATTTTCGATGGATCTTTCTAGAATTTTGTATTTTTGCTGGCTAGTGATCTTTATTGAAAATCCTTAATATTTTTATTATCAGGTCAACATTTGGAATAGAGTAGAGTTTGAAATTTGATTTAGTTTTTAAAATTATTCCATATGATGATGTTTTCTATTTTATAGATCAACTAGTTTGTTTGTACAAATATTAATTTTTTAGTTTTATATCATAGTTATATAACCATATTCAATAATATCATCTATTGTTGAAAAACTTCCTTAACACATATATCAATGACCTTTTTTAAAAATTAATTTCTGTAGAAATGATCTTTAGGATTTATCATTGATCGCTTAACGATTTTTGTTCAACTGTCATGTGCTAACTAATTTTAGTATCAACTTCGACTGATTTAAATTTAATTGATCTGCTTAGCATTCAAATTAAACGTAAGCTGCCTAATTAACGCATTTGCATTTGCATTTGAATTGATATTTTGAATTTGAATTACAATTTGCAATAACCAATTACACATTAGCCAATCATTTGCGGGATGTTGCCAAAAAGTCTCCTTCGCAACCAACGGCTGTTTCTGACTCATAAGTGTCGAGAGAATTTGGCAATGAAACGTTTGTGGTCGATTGCCTCGGGGTTTTGGCTGCTTTTGCCACGCCCACCGTCGAGAGGGGGGCATAGTCGTGGGTTGCTTTAATTAGCCGGCATATCACGTGTCTGGGCCATAATCTTAGGCGAGTGCCTCGAGAGGGGGAGGGGGCGGGGGATCGAGGGACGCATCACATGATAATTGACAATTGCGTGTGCTTGGTAATGAATGAATCATTCGAATTTCGAATCATATGAAACAATTGGTCAACTCTTAAGTACACCGATCTATTTTCAATTTTGTTTTCTATTTTCTATTTTCGACTCGTTATTTCTTTATTTCTATTTTCAATTCTTGGGTGGGCGAGTTGCAGTTTGAAAACTTGCATGCGAATTTTCTCATGCTCATGATTATGCAATGGGATTACGCACGCGAGTTTTTCCAGTGAATTAAGTCTATAAAATAATATGTATTAATAATATTTGCGAATAATAATAGTAATAAATTCGTCTGTCTGGACTATATCTATTTATACAGAAATATGTATACATATTATGTACATATATTCAACAGAGAGTCGGCGTATTTTTTGTTTGATTTAATGCTAAGCAAATGATAATTTATGCGACTCTCGCGTGGCCCATCCGAAAGGAAAATGTATGAATACGAGTGTTCAGCGAATATTTATACTATAAAATTGCTATATATTAAAAGATAATTTATTGTTTATAATTTATGTTTCGGCCACAATGCGACGGCCCATAAAACAGCATTTTAATTGTCCGCGTCACTTTCTCACGCTCCCAAATTGTTTTGCGGTATCTTCAGTTCACTCCTCTTCGCTTCTCCCAAACTTCACAATAAGAACCGAAGAGGGGGAAACAAGAAGAAAAATCAAATAAAACGGCAACTCACAAGTTGCCATGGACAGACAGACAGACAAACAGACAGACAGACAGACACAGAAGGCGATTAAGAATTGAAGGCAGCACGCAAACAAGTTGACAATTGTCATGCCCAAAGCAGCAAACGGGGTGACAACCCCGCCTCGCCCCGCCCCCACCACCCCCTCTATGTGTATGTGGATCGGTGGGGATCGTATCCCCAAATTCAACACGCAGTTGCCGGTCGAAGCCTTTTCAAGTTTTGTTCTTTTCTGCTTTATTTTTGCTTTGATTCACAATGAAATTCGAGGCATAATAATGAGATGAACATTTTATTTGCGTGTGTGCGTTATTTTATTTACTCTTTTTTCTCATTTTCATTTTTTTTATTATCTTTTAATGTTTGGCATATCATTTCATTTCGATTCATTGTTATTATGACTTAATTATGCGCTTAAAAAATGATTATGAAAGCGCTTTGGCCATTGGTCTTTTTGGATGGACTTTGGATTAAGATCTCAAAATAATGTGGGAGAAAAATATATTGCAGTGAAGACAAAAAAAAAAACAGATTTAGAATTCAGATAGTCTCATCAATGTCTCTCGTGTATTATTATTGTAAAATAATTATTTTTATGGTTGTATGTTGCACTTTCTGCAGTCATAATAAATAATATTTGAAAATTACAATAACTAATCATATAATAAAACAAGTGGGAAAGGCTACAGTCGAGATCCTGACTATAGGATACCGGTTTCTTTTTTTAATGAATTTTGAAATATTTTTTATTCCATGCTTTTAGGCACTTTTCTACTTTAAAAACTTTAATTAGCCATTACCACCTTTCCATTTGTTCGCTCTTATCACTAATTAGTAGGATAATAGGTAATAATAGCAGTTAATGGTAATAAGTATAAAAATCCTTATGTCTTGAAAACTGTGGGTTAATTGAAGTCTGTGTGCCAAATTTGGTTGCTCTAGCTCTTATAGTCTCTGAGATCTAGGCGCTCATACGGAAGGACATGGCTATTGATGCTGATCACGAACATATACACTTTATAGGGTCGAAGATGCTTCCTTCTCCATGTTACATACATTGCAACGAATAAAATATCCGCTTTTATTTATTTTTTATAAGTAACGGGTATAATTAATTAAAAGAAATTCGACGTAATTTTTTTATAATGAAACATTAGAGAAATTGCCAAATTCTGTTAAGTCTCGTATTCTTTAGTGCAAATTGAAATTTGATATTCGTCGAGGTTTTTTGTCGAGCATTTCGCCGGCAGAGCTCATTGGCCCCAACTGAAGATGGGACATAACACCAATATCTTTCTCTGATTGTTGCTGTTGTTGTTGGTGTTGTTGTTGCTGTTGTGTGTGCGTCAACACTACGTCAAAGCCGCAGCTGCTGTCGCGCCGCGCTTCCGGAAAAGTCTGCGACAACTACCAAAAAAAAATGGGGATAAACATAAATGAAAAAAAAACAAAATAGCGGCGAAAGAAAACACGGAGAGGAAACGCTGCCAAAATGGCAGGAAAAGTGTCGTCGTTTTGGCTGCTGCCTGTCGCCGATTTTAGCACAATTTGCTGTGAGGGGCAGTGAGGGGGAAGGAGAAGAGGCACTGGCAGATTGACATTAAAATAACTTTTCATATATGTAAGTATGAAATATTATAATTTTCTTCTTTTTTGCAACTCATTTCTGAGCGCTTTTCCTTCGAGCGTGACGCCTCAATGATTCATGCAAATCCATCAAAAACAAAAAAAAACCCCATACAGAACAGTCACAACAGTCAGAAGAGCGTGAGAGAAAGAGAAAGAAGAGAGAGAGAGAGAGAGAGAGAGACAGAGAGCAGAGACAACAGCGACAACATGTGGTTATTGCAGTGAAGCGTTGCCAGCAGCGCATGGGGAGGACAACGGGGAGCAAAGGGGAAAACGTAACGTTTATTAAGATTTTATTGAATTAATAATCAAATTGCATGCGACACGCTGCTGGCGCCATCTGTCGTCCAAATTGCATGCAATTTGCATATACATTATTCGATGAAATTACGAGTCAAATAACATAACAACGGTTCCGGTTATAGCCAAATGCTTTTTACTTCAAGTCAAATTAACAAAATGTGCAGTATGAAATATTATTTTGATTTTCCTTCTCCTCTTTTATTTTTTGAGAGAAAATAAATGAATTTCGAACGTCACCGTGCGCTGAAAGACATTTTATTTTGGCAGTGTCTCCCTCCTCTCCCCTCTCACACTCTTTATGTGTATTTCTCTCTCTCTCTCTAGCGTTTGTTTGACCCACATTCGCTAGCGACAGCAAACGGAAGTTTTTCTTGCTGCTTCTCCAACATTTTACGCTGTTTTTCCAAAATGAAATGTAGCCCGATCTTCTGCATATTTCTCTATATGCTTTTTTCCTCTGTTTTCTGATTTTATTTTTTTGGGTTATTTATGATGTTAAATGCTCGCGCTTGTTATTTATTTTATAATTTTTGATTCATTTTTATTGGCGCCCAGGCGACATTGTGTCATTTCTCGATTGTTTTAAATAGAATTCAGAAAGTGATTTATTGCATTGGTCATAAAATGAACAACTTGAATGTATCATAACATAACATAACACATCGCATTATCTTATTTGCCCCGATACCATTTACAGCCGCTGGCAACGGGCGCAGCACGCGCCCCCCATAAACTGGATGAGCCGCAGGAATTACTCAAAACCAAGGGGTAAAAACCGAGAGGTCTTTGAGGACGGGAAGGGACTGGAAGTGTGAGTGAGAGAGAGCAAGCTATCGCATAGAACATTATAATATTTGCATGTGTTTGTTCAGATAACATTTATATGATTCCCAAAGTGCCTCCCTCTTTCTGTCTCTCTGTCTGTCTGGGAGCATTGTACATTACGCATACGCCAGGTATGGCCCAGGTTAATTGGACAATGCCAATGACAAATCATTGTTATTATTATTCTTGCGCTGTTTAAACAATAATTATAATAATTGTGCTTTTATTGCGAGGTGTAATTCAGTTTTGGTTCGATGCCCTTTTGACGATTTAAAGCGACAATTTTTAGGAGACGAACATTATAAAAGATACAACTGTTTGCATTAGATTAGATTATGTTTCTGTTTCTGTTATATGCTACCGTAATTCTGGGAATTTGCAGTTTTTACCACAACAATTAAACTGAATGAGAAAGGTGCGAGTGAAAGGTTTGAAAGGGGAAAAGATTATTTATAAAACTAGTTCGATTTGGTTTGCATGGGAAAAAGTCACTGTAATTGTGATTCCTGTGAGCGGAATCAAAGCGAATAGCAAAAACAACAACAACATCAACAGGCAAATTATGTTGTTCAGAAACAAACCGGAGAGCTGAAAAAGACAGACAGGCAGACAGTCAGACACATAGGCAGGCAAATTGAACAAGTTCTCTAGTTTACTGTCTGTCCGTCTGTCTGCTCGATGAACGTCAGGCCTGGGCACAGGCAGATGAATGGCCGGCACGTGTGGCCAAAATGTTTGCAATAAGAATGCCTTGAAAGCGAACTAATAAAATAGCAAAACAGCAACAGAAGGGAAACAACAACGACAACAACAACAACGACAACTTAATGTATGTATAATGATTGTCGCCCATTGCGATTTGTCGATATTTCCATGTTTGTTTGGCGCATTTGCTTATTTATTTGCACGTTGCGTATACGCAATGTGATTTCTCCTTTGAAGCATCGCAACCGCACGCGCGACTTTTACGTTGATGTTATCGTTGTTGTTGTCCCTGTTGTTGTTGTCGTTTTGGCACTGATTGCTGACAACTTAAGCAACAACATTGACAATTATAAACGTTCTTTCCATGTGGCTAAATCAACTGAAGTGCGGCATTGTGCAAATCTGCAATAATAACAACAACAACAACAACAATAACAACAACAACACTAATCACAGGTAGCTTTAGATCTACATCTAATCTGTAGAGATCTATGTGCTGTGAAAGATAAGCGATAAGTAAAAAAAAGAGCAACAAATGAGAAAACACACGCACGTACTCAATCTCTCTCTCTCTCTCTCTCTTCTCTCTGTCTGTCTCTGTTTTGCTGTCTCTTTCCATTTGTTGAAATTGCTGGCACTTTGCGTTGCGTTTTTCGCTTTGAACTTCGTCTCGTTTTTTACGCTTTCCTCCTATATATATGTATGTATGTGTGTAAGTATGTAGACAGCCCCCCAAACGATATATGTATGCATGCATACTCGCACAAAGATACATATATATTTTTATAACACTGCCTGCCCCGTTTAATTAAGTCAAGTGAGTGAGGATCGCTGCCCCATGCAACACACAGCCACGCCACACAGTTGCCTGCCTCTCTAAATGCCAACAAATTCATCGCAGCTGCCTCTGCTTTTGCCTCTGCCACCTCCATCTCCATCTCCATCTCCTCCTCTTTCTGCTCTTTCTCCTCTTTCTTCTGCTCTGTCTGCTGCTCATTTACGATCTGCAGCTCTTGTATTTGTTTTGTTTATTTGATTTGATTTGCTTTCTTTGTTTGCCGCCAACGACGACGACGACGACGACGACGTCGCTCTATTTTTGCTATGAGTTTGCAAATCTGTTCGCCCAGCTGTTGGCCCAGCTAAAGTCATAGCCACATTCACACCAGGATCCGACCCAGAACCCCCAAAAGCAACTCCCATCCATCTATTTGCATTTTATAAAGCTGTGTTGCCCTTTGCTTCTTAAAAAAGACTACAAATTATAACATAAAATAATTTAATTTGAACCAAACCAAACTTATTTTTCACAAATGCAATAATTTTGCTACCTTATTTATTTGAGAAATTTGTTTGATTAATTATAAGTATTACTATAGTTGTAAAAAAGAAATTAATTCTAAATTACTGATGCTAAATTAAATGGTAACTAGCAGCATCATCATTTTCAACGTCATCATGATAAGCATAAGCAGCACGTTCTATGCGAAATTTTCTAGCGGCTTTTGTCTTATCTTGGCGCATAGTTTCTCACGTTCCTCTGACTAATGCCAAGCAAGCGCTGCAGGTGGCTTATCAATATCGCAGCTGGTTGCGGTGGCTACTGATAAGAGCAAGCTTTGAATCTGCTGCTTTATCCATTCTCTGCTGCTCATGAATCATGAATCGCACATCTTAAACTATGCAAAAACCGAACAACAACTAAGTATATAACAATAATCATTCATAACATTATTTTATCTTATGTCAACAAAAATATTTTGAGTTTCAAGATAACTCTGCTTGAAAAGTTGATAAACAATAGTTCTCACAATCAGCTGGTAAAAATTAAATAAAAGTACATTTTAACTTGCTAGCAAAAATGATTTATTAGATCATCTAAAAAATTAATTTTTAATCACTTTGCAATTAAAATATCATTTAGATAATACATTCTTTAATGATAAAGATAATAATCTTTAAAGGAAAATATCCCATAAAAACATTTAAAAAAATCTATTTCTCTTATAAAAAAAGTAGAATCCGAGTTTAAAGGAATTTAGTAATGGATACTTTCATATATATCTGGACATATGATTTCAAAATTCTATTCAATTGGTTTGAAATATGCCTGGCAAAACTTTGCACAAAATCCTCTTCAATACCTGACAAAACTAATATTCGGAGAGAGCAAATACTTAGTTCTAAATTACTTTCAAATGGTTTTTCAAAACCGCTGACAAAGATGAGAAAAATTCTTTAGGAAACCGAATACCCTTTAAAATTTTGCTTTGATTTTTAAGCAATATTTTTGCAAGTAAAGCAAAACAAACAACATATCAAATCAATGGTAATGCAAATATTTAGTATATATCAACAAACAGTAAATACAAGAAATATAAAAACATTATTTACCTCATTAAGTAATTGAGTAAAGGAAGTGCAGCTTATATTTGTGATAAGTTAATAAATTAGTTTGTCAGATAAAAGTGTGACGTGTAAGCACAGCTAAATTCCGGTAAACTTGTTGCATAGTGTTATCAAAGTAATTGAGGCTGTGACGCTGGCGCTGCAGCAAACAAACAAACAAACAAACAAACAGACAGACGGACAGACGGACAAACGGACAAACGGACAGATGAGCAAAATAAACACAACTGACAAACAGACAAACACGGAAAATTGATTTACCATTTATTGTTGTTTGCTGTAAAAGCATTTTGATAATAATATTTGTAAAAACGGAGACAAATTTTCCGTGACGTGGATTTGCAATGAATGTCTGCAAGAGTTGACGATGACGTAGCTTCTACAGTAGCATTTGTTGTTGTTGTTGTTTTGATGTTGTTGTTGTTGTTGTTTGGGACCACCTCTTGGCATGTTTTTCACAAAACTGTCAAAAAGTTATGCAAATATTTGGTGTCATTTTGTGGAAATTCACAAAGTTACGCGTACTTCTCCTTTAACCAATTCTCTCTCTCTCTCTCTTGGCCATTTAGCGTTGTCTCTAAGTATCTATTCTGCTGGCTATTTGCCTGTTGTTGCTCTTGTTGTTTGCTGTGTGTTGGGGGCGTGTGAATGAAAACAATGCGGCAGCGATAATGCTGATAAGACTCACAGGCAAATATTGTGCTGCGACGAGGGCTGCACAACAAAAGCGACAAGATGTAACCCAAAATACAAATTATTCAGAAAGAACGGAAACAAAAGTTGTTTTTTTTTTTTTATTATATTCTTCTTTTGAATAGCATATTTGAATTTCTAACAATCTATTCTTGGTTTAATTTGTCACAATTTTAGGCGCAGATACATTTGTATCTATTTGTTTGCGGATGCTGCAGCCCTGTCAGATAACGGCAGTTAAGTACGTCACCAGCACACAAACCCATTAACATATGATTTTTGAATACATGAATACACTCAAACATACACTCACACACACAACCACATGCACTTGTTGCCCTGGCGACAGCGTGTGAAAATCCACACAAATGCATTGCAACTTTTTGTTATATTTTTTTCTTCATGTTATTATTTAAATAAATATAAGTGTGTATGTATATATTTAATTATTGCTGAGAGATTCTGCCCAAGGCCATGTGCACATTTCTCCAACTGGCAATCGTTGGGCTTATCTCGTTTTCTGTTTTGGGTTGAGTTTTTTTTAGTTGCTGTTATGAATTTAGAGATTGCAAACTGCAACTGCAACTGCAACTGCAACAATTTAAATGTGTCTGCTGCTCATCAGCTTTGACTGTCTTTGTGTCATTGTGTCGTTGTGTCGTTGTGTGGTGGTTGTTGTCGTTGTTATTGTTGTTGTGGCTGGCGCACAAAGCGCCTGATTGCTGATAGCCATCAGCAGCAGCAGCAGCAACGGCAGCAGGAGAAGAAGGAGCAACATGGACAACGATTGCAATTGTTTGGCAATGACAGAGCGCACCTCCCAGACGGCCGTAAAGCAAACAAGCCATAATTAAGTTGCACTCGAAATCGAAATCAAAGGCAAAGGCAGAGTCAAAGTTGCAACTGGTTGCGGTTGCCTCACGTTCAAGTCGCTAAGTCGCTCACTAAGTCAGTGAGTCAGTCTGTGTGTGTGTGTGTGTGTGTTTGTATTGCATTCACCGATGATCTTAATTCCATTTAAATCGATCAATTTCCACTGACGACATTATTTTATGCATGCCCAGCCCCAGAGCAACCACTGCCAACAGCAACAGCAACAGCAACAGCAACAGCAACAGCAACAGCAGCAGCAGCAGCAGCAGCAGCAGCAGCAACAACTCACAGTCCACAGTCCACAGACAATCGTCGTCTTGGCCGGTTTTGAGTCAGCGCTTTGGTTACGTGGGTGAGCTGCCAACAAGTGGAATGACTAAGCGTCTCTCTCTCTCTCTCTCTCTCTCTCTCTGAGTCCCAGTCTGGCTCTGGGTCTCGGTCTCGGTCTGGGTCTGGGACTGACAGGCAGTCTTATCGCCCAGTTGTAGATCGGGACGCGCCCTTTTAGTCAGTGTTTGGCTCTAAAAATAGCCACAAGGCTGTTAACTTATAGCCAAGATCATCATCAGCAACAACAACAACAGCAACAGCAACAGCAACAACAACATCATCGTCATTATCATTATCACATTATGAGGCTGGCATAATCAACAGTTTATAATCTAGAGCAAGTCCATTGGCAAAAGACAAAAGCCAATGCCAAAACCAAACTTAACCCAATTTTCCGCATAAGGAAAATGAGCACATTACGAGAAACAAGTTGAGAAGAAAGAAAAGTCTGTCTTGGCCATGTCTCTTGGCTGATCATCTTGGCCACGTTGTTGTGGGATTTCAGTGCCTGACACTGACATTTGTCAGCCAACGAGCGCAAGCGAGACAGCGAGTGAGAAAGAGACACATCCTTTTGGCCAAAAGCCGCTTTGGTAAAAGCAAAATACAAAACAACAACAACAAAAACAAGAAAGAATTCTCGCTTTTGTTCTTAATCAGCGTGGGAAAATCAACGACAGTGTTGCTGATAGAGCCGAGCCGACATTGTGTGTGACCTTCAAGTGGTGCAGTTCACACCCACAGCTGGTTAATAAGACTAAAGAAAAGCACCGATAGGTGGCGCTGCAACAGCAACAGCAATTGCAATTGCAACTGCAACTGCAACTGCTGCTGCAGCTGCAGCACCTGGCAACTATAAAATTTGGTGCATGTTCGCTGATTGAACACAAATGATACGGAAGTCGGTCGCTTTTCAGCCAAGTCTCGAGCTTAAGCGCAAGTTAAAGCCAATGAGTAAAATTCTCACGCTTGGCCACTTGGATTACCCGCCAGATTACATGAAACGCGCCTACACAACAGCAACAGCAACAACAACAACAGCGACAACAACGAAGGCGCATAAATCAGCTGCTGCTGCTGCTGTTGGCTTGAAACGAGAGACGAAGACAGAGACAGAGTTGGAGTTGAAGCTGGATAGCAGGAAAAAGCCGCCAGTTGTACGCATGCCAAAAGCGGCTTAAATGTCCAAAGTGGGCAACAACAACAACAGCAACAACTGCTTGTGGAAAATGTGAAAATGTGTAGTGAAAAGTCAGCTGGCCAAGTTCTGCTATGGGAAACTATTCCGGCCAGCGATCTCTGGCAACAATATTAATCATACGCCCCATTAAACGGATGACGCAACTCAAAAACAAAAAGAAGCGCTTTAGCCATTTATTTTAAATATATTTCTTCTTTTTATTTGCCATGATTCGTGCGCTTTTCCAACAAATTGAAAAGCACTCATCGCAATTCGTCAGACGCTACTCTTGTCTAGTCTGAACAACCCCGGCAACAGCAACAGCAACAACAACAAGCAGAACAACAACATACACCAAATGCGTTGACTTCTTGGAAATTTTGCGGCAATGTGCGCAAAAATAAATTTCTTTGACACGCCACATAAAATGGTCTCAACTTCTGCTTGAAAAACTGGAAATTATCGCACTGCTCAGGCAGATGGCCAAAAGGTGCAACAACAACAACAACAACAGCAACACAAACTTGGCACTTGCATTGCCAAAAAAAAAAAAATTAAAAGAAATAAAAAGTCGAAATGAAAAACAAAAAATGGATGGCTATTTTCGCTTTTGCATTTTAATTCACTTGCGCTTATTTATTATTATTTATTTGGTGCTCCCTAAATGCATCCGTTTCGTCTTTTAAGCCCATTTAATGTTTACTCTTCTTCTCGGTTTTGGCTGTTGAAATGTTTATCGGCCAGATACAGACATCTATATATGCATGCATCTACTATTGTTTATTGTGAGCGCCTGTCAGACAATTCTTGTTGCCTGGCATCTTTACTGTTGTGATTGTTGCTGTTGCTGTTGCTGCTCGTACGGTATTGTTGTTATCTTGTAATATTTATATCCATATTTTGGACGTGAATTGCGCGTGCAATTGCTGTAACAATACTCGTAAATATTCAGTTCTGTTGTTATCTACTCAACTATTTTTAGCACTACTTAAAATTACTTAATCTACTGCCTTCTTTGTTGCTCTAATCTATTTCTGATTGTTTAAGCAGTCTTTATTTCGCGTTGATGAAAAATGTTAAAAAATAAATTTAGAAAATTAGATTTTTAAATAATTATAAAAATTATAAAAACTAAGAAAGCAATTGCTTTTTAGTTTACTCATTTAATTCATTCATAAAATCAATAGAAACAATAGAATTGTTATTTAAAATATTACATTTTTCCTTCGTATGAGAATTCATTCATTAAATTTAATACTCTTTTTTATTTACACGTAATTTTTTAAGATATTTGTGTTCTTTTAAGTCTGATAAATCCTGAGCTAAACATAAACAAAAACTATTGATATAAAAAATATATTTATATGTGTATACTAACTATTCTTTGAATTTTGCTTTTTTCTAAACTTGTTTATTAGTCATTCTTATCTGTTTGAAAACTTTGCCAAAGTTTGTCGTATGTTTAATATATGATCTGTTATCTGTAGGTTGCTCTTGTTGAACAACATCCGATCTTTTTTCCTGGAACTCCCTATCCTAAATATAAGGGGAGTGTGCATCATTGTTATTCCCAATTATTTGCAGATTTCAATTTTGCTTTTAATTTGACATGCAATCGTTAGGTTTTTCGCTAGATATCATTGTCATGTGTTCATTAACGATGTGTTGAAAATGTGATTCCCCAAAAATTGAGTAAAATTCAAATTGGTTTAAATTTTACAGTTAAGTATGACAGCGAAACGGTTTCGATTGATTGCACTCCGTTTAGGCCTTCCCCGTTTCCAGGTCCCTGGCCATGCCCCATTGCCACACCCACAGTGAAGAACAATGTTGCCAGTGTTGCCAGCTGGCTGCCACCAAATTGCACAACAACAACAGCAACAAAACAAGAAGAAGCAGAGTATTTTGTTTAAACAACTTGTGGAACAGTTCGTCAATCAATTGACGTCGAAAGTTTTGGGAAAAAAGCATTGCGAAAAATCGCTGCCATCAATAAGAATGTTTGTTGTAGAGTTGCCACCCCCTTCCACAGACAGACAACATAAATAAATAACGTGTCAAACTACAGATTACAACATTTGTTATGTTTATTAATACGAAATTAAGTAGCCAACGTTAACAACAACAACAACAGGCAACAAAAAACCCGCCAAGGTGTTTTTTTCGGGTGGGTGGGCCCCAATATTCAGGGGCGTGGAGAGAGGGGGTGTGTTGGGCAGGGGGACCTCAAGTAGCGCTTTCATCTTTTTGTAATTAGGTGTGCGCAGAGACTGATAGATAGCTCGTTGGATAGATACAGATTGGATTTTGAATACTGTTGTGCATACGTGTTCACACAACACATACAAACATATATTGTACATACATATGGGGCAGAGCGTAGGAAAGATGAAAATTAAAACGGTAGCCCGGCAATGTTTACATATTGCAATGCTTCTTGCCACACTTGCATACGTATGTATATGAGATTTTCCTATGGGAGCATAACAAGTTGTCGATGCAGTTGGCGCGCCACAAATGCAAAGTTATCGATAAGTTTCGTAAATCGATTTGGCACAGATTATTTGAAGGGATCTAAAATTGATGAATGAAAGGGAAAATAACAGTCTGTTAAACTCATGCTAACTTAACTCTTCTACTGTTAAAATGACAACAATTAACAGAAAGCGAACAACACATAATCACTATACAAAATAGCTAATTCTGAACTAATAATGCAATTAAAGGATATATTTAATTAAATGAACACATCAGTCAGATGTTGAAAATATTTAATGAACCAATTTATGCTTCTATTCCAAATTTATAGAGTATATAAACTTCGTTTTGATTTGCGATTGGCTCTTTTAAACGCCAGTCGAGCAACAGCTGTCGATACGCACACACACACACACACACACACACACATATTGAATGGTTTTCGGTTATGTTGTGGTTGTTGTTGCTGCCGCTTTTTGTGGTTCAGTTGTTGTTGGATTTCATTGCGGTCGCGCCGGCGGGGGCGTTTATAATTAATTGTAATTGTCGTTGAGAGATTAATTTGGTTGCGCTTCAATGGCGCTTCATTGTCGGCCATTGCGCGTTTTGGGGAAATCAATTTTATATAGTTTTTTTTTTCACTTCAGCCTCTTCTTCTTATATCTCGTTTTGGGTTTTTTTCTCGGTATTTTCGTTTTTGGTAGCCGCAATACACATAAATGTATATTTTATGCTGCGAAAAGTGCAATCAAGTGGTTAGTTTTATGCCTGGGTGGGTCTTACAAGGGGGGGCATGATAGCAGGGGGGAGGGGGCTAACCTAGGGGCAATCTTCAAAGGGGCAGCGACGTCGACGGCAACGGCGACGACGGCGTGCGCCGTCTATGTCGGCCCATTGAAATGGAGCATAAAAATTGTGGCTATAAATAAGACCCAGTAGGAACTGTTTAGTTTCTGTGTCTCTCTCAGTGTGTGTGTGTAGGGGTAGGGGGTTGTGTCTGATGCCTGTATATCTTTTATTTTTCAAATCAAATTCAAAGTTGTTGTTGCTGCCGAACATTTCCGCAGATCAAAGTCACAGCTTGACAATTTCTATGAAAAGAAAAGAGTCAGACACCAGCTGGCAACTGGCAACTGGCAGCTCGGGATCGCTGCTGCTAATTGCTTTTATATCAATATCAATTCCATAACCTGATAACAGCTAACAAATTTTGTACTTCTCAACACCAACATAATAATGGCCCGGGGGCATCTTTCGCACAATCTCCAACTGATAAATATCAACAGAAGCAGCAGCAGCAATTGTTGCAGCATTTACTGATTGATATGCAAAAAAAAAAAAAAAAAGAACAGCACCAACAACATCAGGTGAAATCTCTATTTTATATTCCAAGGTGGCGGCCTCTAGCGTTTGGTTTTTGCGCAATCGTCGGCGCCGACTGAGCGAGCAACGAGTTGCAAGCCCTTTGATCTCTTGTATGCTTTTTATTTTTATTTTTTTTTATTTTGGCCAACAAGCATGGCGCCATATGTTGTTGTTGCTGTTGTTGTTGTTGTTATTACTGATGTTGCTGCAGCTCTAATTAGGCACACTTTATATAGACTAGTTGCTGTTGCTCTTGTTGTTGTTGCTGTTGTTGCAGGGTGTCTTCCCCCTCAGCGTCAACGTCTGTCAGCGTTGTCGCGACGTGGTTGTTGTTTTAAAAATAAATTGCATATAAATATATGAAACATGAAAGATTTCAAATAAATATTTCATCATTTTGTCATACGCTCCAAAAAGAGCTCTAGATTTAATTTAATTAGTTTTTGAGTTGAAAAATTCTTGTAAGTCAACACAACTCATAATGAGTCTACTCATTCAAATGGAACGTCTTAAATAAATACAGTGAGTACACCTTCCCACACACAGACAGTTGCACATATTGTATAAATTCTGTGGAAAAAATTCACAAAACTTAAGTGCAATTCGAATGGCGATGCCAAAAATTTCACAGCAAAATATTTAGATAGTCCCAGCAAACAGCAGGAAGCGCCATAAACAACTAACAACTACACACAACAACAGCACACACAGTCGAACACACACACATGCATATAGACAACTACTTGTACTTATAACAACAACTAATTGCCAATGACATATAAACAATCGCCGGCAACATTTGCAGCAACAAGTTGCTTGAACAGCCGTTTTGGCCAAGTGCAACAGCAGCAGCAGCAGCAGCAGCAACAAAGTTGGCTCGATTGTCTGGCCAGACAGTCTACCACTCTGTGGCAGTGCAAACTGGCAATCATCATCATTAGCCACGGCCATTTTTGGGTAAATAGTGCAACCCTCTTTGCATAATAATGTGGACAAGGTGCGCATTTGGTGAAAAGCGCGCAACATGCAACATTTTTGTGTCTAAATAAAGATGCGAAGTCGTTTGACAACAACAGCAGCAGCAGCAACAGCAACAGCAGCAACAACAACCATAACAATAACAACTTTTGGTAGCAGCAAACAGCCTGTTTGGCTAGCAAACCCGGTAGTTGGTAGTCGATAGATAGTAAGTGTGTACTTGATCACATAGTTGCCAATCGATTAAGCTAGTTAGTTATCGATTAATAAATCTCCAATAGAAAACAATGGCAATTCATAATAATAATAACAAGAATCGTTCTTTATTTCAACTTCCGTATCGATGAAATTTTAATTGTTAAACTTCAAGAGTATTAGAAAACAAGAAACTATATATCAAATTCAAGGACTTTTTAAAGATGAAAGCAAGCCGAAATGTTAAAATTAAATCAGCTTAATGAACTATATTATATACTAGTAAGAGATGTTAATGTTAACTGAAAATAATGATAGATATTGCCAGTTAGGATCAAAACAATATAAATTAAGATAATAGAAACCAGTGAAGATTAAATGCATGAATCGGTTTATTTATAAATTTGTATAAATAGACATGTCTTTCCTTTATCAATCGTTTGTTATCGATTGAATCATTGATTACTACAACTATACATCTACAACTTTAATTCAAAACTAAATAAACTAGTAAATAATTATTTATTTAATGTGAAGACTCATCGATAGTGTTTAGGTATTTGTTGGCCGTTAACTGCCTGGAGGCGCCTAACGGTTTATTGTGGCTATAAGCACATTACGCATACGCCGCATGGGACAACCGTAAACATACGTCATCGGCGTAAAGTTCGTTCCATGATTTCTGAGAAGAACTGAAGTTATCTAAGTAATACACGCCGATAAGTAATGCCAACAAAAGCCTATCACGAGATCATTTGAGCACCCACTTTATATGCCTCTTTCGCTCTCTCTCTATCTCTCTCTCTCTGTCTCTCACTCTGTCGCTTGTCACGCTGCCTCATTTGCAGTCACGTCAGTGGCGACAGGCGTCAGACGCCGAGCAATGGCCCCCAGAAATCAGAAATCAGAAAGGCAAACGCAAACTTTGGCGTCACATTTTGGGCCAGAAACTGTCATAGACTGGCGCAGATTTATAATGGGGCGCCTAACAACCAAAACAGCAATACCAACCCCAACAACACCAATAATAACAACAACAACAACTGGCAACAAGAAAATTACTTGGCCGTCCATGCGGCAGCTTCAAAGTTGTTTCATTTTTGGTTTTTCGCTTTTTCGGTATTTTATTTTATTTCATTTTATTTCATTTTATTTTTGGTCTTCTCTTTCTTTTGGTGGCATCATTAAAATGTACAGAGCAGCTCACAATTTTTGAAATTCATTTCATACGCAGCGTGGGAATTGCCCGTCAATTGTATGAAAGGCGCCAAAAGAGTCACAAACTGTTTATATTGTTGTTGCTGTTGTTTTTGCTGCTATTTTGCGCATTATAAACGCATTAACTAATGTTGGAATTATAAGACGCCGCCACGCATAAATAAACAATTAAAATTGTTGTTAAAACGAACACTGAAAAATGTCGATAAATGTCGCAAAATACAGAAGACAAACAAAAAAAAAAAATAATAAAAAATAAGACACATGAAGAGCAGAAAACATGAGACATAAAACATTGATAAGTGGAACTCGCGAGTTTCAGTTTGTTGACAGTTGACAAAATGCCAAGGGAATATTTTTGGCAACAAAAACAAACAAAGCATCAAATTGAATCCAAACTAGAAACTAACAAAAAATACATTCATAATATTTCAAATAATATTTAAAAATGACAAACGGAAGGGCAACAAAAAGTGTCGCTAAATTATGTAAATAAATATATATTTTCGTAAGAGAGTGTCCATATTTTATGTCATAATCAATTTTCAATTGAAATTTTCTTCTCATAAAATAAATATTGAAAGTCCATGAAGGTATTTGAAAGTTATTGTTCTTAAACCAATTTTAATATTTCCAATAAAATTAGTTAAATTTCAAAATTGTGCTTTTAAAAAAATCAAACTACAAATATTTAAATTTTTATTTGTAAATGTACTTTAAGTTATATTCACTTTATATTGTAATAAAATTATGCAAAATAGAGAAAAATGTATGATGATAATTGCAATAAAGCGGTTTAAGAATGTCTCAGCTCATATTTGAGTCTTTTGGCTGAATAATTATAATATACATATATATATATATTTAAAGACATTGCTCATACGCACCGTTTGCTTTTGTCTCGTATCGTCTCGTCTCGTCATTTGTGAGCTAGTGAGAGCGTAGCGCTTTATGGTCTATGAAACGATCAAAATCTCTACGCTTTGGGCTTAATTGCAATGGCAGAAACCGTAAAGCAGTTGGCAAGCGCCGTTAACTCACTTCCCAGACCCAGACACACATTTTCTTTAATTTAATTTTTTTTTAGTTTTTTCTTAGATTATTTTACTCAGTTTTTTTGTTTATTTTTTTTATTTTTTATTTCATGCGGAGGGCACGTGTAAGCGCTGAAGTGCAACCATTTGATTTGACTGCTTATAAAGATTAAAAATAAGGAAAACCGTATACGATACATTATCAAAAAGTTACCAACAACTAGAAGAAGGAGAAGAATAACAACAACAGCAGCAACAACAAGTCGAGCTGCAGGCCAAGTAATGCAAATTGAATTGATGTTGCTGCCGCTGCAATGTTGCTGTTGTCAGTCGCCTGTTGCCTGTTGCCGTTGCCCTTGCCACGAAGAAAAGCTGCATGCCTCAAATTATAGCATAAATAGCCGAAGTGGATGCCTGAGTTCGAGTCTGAGTCTGAGACTAAGTCTGAGACTGAGCCTGAGACTGAGACCAACAGGTGCCCAAGTGCCAGTTGGCAGTTAAGAGTTGCCAGTTGCCAGTCAGTTGGCAACACGTGCCCAGGGCGATGCTGCCGTGGCTAAATAATTACGTAATAAGTGGTTGGCAGGCTGGCAGCAAGGAGCACTGCCAACACACAACACACAGCACACAACATTCAACATCCAGCAGCAAACAGCTAACAGCTAACAGCAAACAGGCAACAAGGCAACAAGGCAGCAGCTTCGCCTGTCAGACCAACTATGCCAAGAATTTCATATGAAAGCGCGCGTTGAGTGCCGGCCAAAGAAGAAGTGAAAAGTCTGTTAGCCAGACAGACAGACAGACAGACAGACAGATGGCCGATCAGACAACATTGTGGCCAAGACAGCGCAAACTTGTTGCCCGCTCAATTTTCCAGCCAGACACGTGTGACTAATATAGAGTTCAAGTTAGTTAACTAATTCTATGGCAGGCAGCATTTTAATATAAATTAAATGTGTTCAATGCATTTATAGTAAGTAAAAAGATAACTTTAATATCGAAATTAAAAATATCTTTCTTTTCTTTAATTCTTTGAAAGCAATTCAAATATAAACCATATATACAGTCGAACTTCTCTAACTCGCATCACCATTATCCAAAGAAAAGTTTCGAGTAAAAGAGAGATTTTCGACTTATAGACTTCATTTTCTTAAGCCTTTTAATTTTAATGTCACTCATTTAGCTCGAGTTAGAGAGAAATTCGAGTTATGGAAGTTTGAATTATTGAAGTTCAACTGTATATTGTATGCTTAGTTCAAATAAGCCTCAAATTGTGAACTAGTTACCAGTTTTTAATGCACTGGTTCCGTATTAGGCAAATTGCACTAGTGGCAACAATGTTGCTTCTAATGCATGGGCAACATGTTGCTAAGACAGCAATGCTGAGCAACACTGACAGCAACAACAACAGCAACAGCAACAACACAATCAATAATCGCATCGATAAAGATCGTTAAACGAAATGTTTTTATTTCAAACCGATGACGATGACGACAAAGACAACGATGAATGTTTCGCGGCCAGCTGCAGCAGCAGCCTCTGCTGGCGTCGACGCAGGCACTGGACAATTGCAGCGACTGTCGCATGAGTTATGACGACGTCGCGTCGTCGTCGTCGTCCAGCTGCGCGTTCGCACGCCACACATGCGCAATGGCAATGCCTCACCTGACTTCACTCCCACTCCTCTCCACTCCACTCCACTCGAGTCGTCGTTCAACTGGTTGCTACCTTGCCACAGTCATCACCCCCCACCCCCACCTCACCCCCTTTGGGCTGTGCGTTGCGTCTGGCGCGCTGTGCGGTAAATTCGCTTTATGAGCTCCCGACGACGGCGACTGCGACTGCGAACTGCTCTATGCTAATTACGTCATGGGGACGACGCTTCGTACCTAATTTTGCATTGTGGGAACCGAAAACTGGAAATCCAAGACACCCAACAAACACACAACAAACACACAACGCAGCGACTTTATTTTTTTGTGCGCCTTCTTTGTCTGTTTGCGGCTGCCCCTGCCCCACAGTCTGCATTTTCCAACTGCGGCGATAATAAAAACAAGTGGGAAAGGCTTTAGTCGAGCTCCCGACTATAGGATACCCCTTACTTATTAAATAAATTTGAAGTATTTTTTATTGCATGCTTTCAGGCACGTATACTTAAAAACTTTAATCAGCCATTACCATCTTTCTATTTTTCCGATCTTGTTAAGATTTACTAGGATGATAGCTAATAGCTAATAATAATAGCTAACGTTAATTAGTAAAAAAAGCATAATATCTTATAAACTGTGCGTGTGGTGGCTTTACACGATTTACGGAGGCGGAAAGGGGCGTGGCAAACATTTGAAACAAACTTGATTTGCGTGGGATTTATAGAAGTCTGTGTGCTAAATTTGGTTGATCTAGCTCTTATAGTCGCTGAGATCTTGGCGCGCACACGGGCGGACATGTCTATATAGACTCGGCTGTTGATGGTGATCAAGAATATATATACTTTATAGGGTCGGAGATGCTTCTTTCTCCCTGTTACACACATTGTAACGAATTCAATATCCCCTTTTACTTATTTTTAAGTAACGGGTATAAAAAAAACAACACATTGTGCGGCAGCAGCCAAACGAGCAACTGTTGCTGCTGCTGCTGTTGCTGCTGCTGTTGTTGTTGTTATTTAAGCAAATGTGTCGCAGCCAAAGCCAAAGTCGACTGCGACGTTGCATATAATGACTTTTTGGACTTGGAGTCTGTTTGGCTTTGCGCTTTTTATGCTTATGCTTTATGCGCTCGCCTGGACGGCTGGTCAAGCATGTGGCAAGTAGCAAGTAGCAAGTTGCAAGTTGCAAGTTTACTATTTGTTAGTTGTCGTCCCTCATCTGTGTTGCCTGCTGCAAACAGCAAAAACAGTTGCCATTGCTGCTGTTGCTGCTGTGTGTGGCATGCAGCATGCTACCTGGCAACTTGTTGTTATTGTTGCTGCTGCTGTTGCTGGTGGCAAGTGCAAATAATTTTGTGTGTGAAAATATTTTGAAATGGGGCAGCATGTTGCCCAGCAATTTATGTATGTATACACACTTGAGACATATTTTCGGCAACATGTTGCAAAGCACAATGTATGTATATACACTTGAAACATATGTATATTTGGCAACATGTTGCCGCACGTCCTTGAATGTGACAAGCAGCTCAATTATGTCAAGCATTTGTTGTTGTTGTTGTTGTTGTTTTCATTTATAAGCCAAAAATGCGAATTAAAAGCCAACAAAAATTACATTTAGACACATTTAAATACCATTTAAATAGCTTGCGCGGCACAAGGTGAAGCTGTTGCCACTAGCAGCAACAACAGCAGCAAATTTGTTGCTCGCGGCGACGAATAAAATGCCGCACAAAAATGCTGCTAAAAATGCAACTCCAACTTGAAGTAGGCTTAAGTGTGTGTGTGTGTGTGTGTGCGTATGTATACTTTTGTGTGTGTGTGCAAACAAAGCATGGGAACCAAAAATACAAACACGCGCTCAACTTGCCCCAATGCTTCTTTTTGGCCAGTGGCAAGCGCCCGTTGACCAGCAGCAATTTTAGCTGATATTCAGACAGTTTTTTTATTATATGACTTTTTTTTTTGGCTGTTTTATAGCACACGGTCAGCTTGCCGGCCGGCGAGCGACCAAACTGCAGTTGATTGATTTAATAATATACACTTTAATACATTTTTTTATAAGCGCAAAGTGCAACAGATTTTTGTGGCAGTTGCAGTTGATTTTGTTGCTGAACATGGAATTTCCGCTCAGTGGCCGGAAAAACCCCAGATGCTCACACCAAGTGACAAAAATTCATCATAAATAGCAAAAGGCAAATACAGAGAGAAGGCGGAAAAAGGTAAAAGGCGCGCGGGGAATTTCCGGCCAAAGACATGTGGCAAGTCCTCATTTACCTGTGGCAGCGAGAGAGAAAGATTAGTGCCAGCTAAAGATTTTCCCACGCAGGTAAACAGTGAATGTGAAATCTTATCAATTGCATTAACAAGTTAAGAACTCAATTCGATTCGCGATGAAAATGAAGATGAAGATGTTGCAAAGATGGCAAATGCGATTATGATCTCGAAATCGGGCTGAAAAGAAAATATTGCCCGGCAGCAGCAACACATGTGGCATGCCACAAAACAAGAACAAGAATTTGCAAGCCCAGACAATATCAAAGGCGAATATTTCAAGTTGCCACGACGATGAAGTTGCAAGTTGTAAGGCGACTTGGCTATAATCGAGAAGGTGTTGCCTGCAGCAGATGAGAAATGAGGTCCGGGTCTGCACTCATAATTAATGTTTGATGTAATTAATGCGTAATTAAGATAGCCAACAATCGGCAGAGGACAGACAGGACAACAGTTGGCAACAGTCAATGCATTCAAATAGCCAATATTCGAGTAAGTATTTCCGCTAACTGGCCACGCCCCCTCTCTTCACCCAACAACACTCTGTGAGCCAAGTTCAAAGCGACAAAGCCGCCAACGCAAATTGCAGAGTTTAGAGATGGAAATGTGGCCAATAACAAACGGTTAGTTCAGTCCATTAACGTGTATCTGTACCATGGGAAACTGAGCTCAAAACAATGGTAATGAACAAGCCGAAAATCGAAACGATTTCTCAAATAACTCAAATATCAATCAATTTCAATAAGCGTTCATTAATCTTGGCCGCGTGCGCAACTGTTGAAGCGTTTTTCAGTATTTTTCAGCATTTTCAACAGCAACAACAGAGGGGCGAAATAGGAGGAGTGAAGGGGGGGCGACTTAAAAAGGGGGAGAGGGGCAGAAGAGACGCTTTTTTTAGTGGAGCAGAAATTGGCCCAGGGCAATGCGTTTATGCGGGCAGAAATTAAACAGCAAGGCAAAACAATTAGTGCCAGCAACAACAACAACAACAACACAAGTAACAACAACAACAAACACATTAAGATGAACATGTGTGTGTGTATGTGTGTGTGTGTGCGTGTGTGTAAATGTATCTTATCATTTATCTTAGCTGCTGCGGCTATTTATTTGGAATGTGCCGCAAGTGCCGCGAAAATTAACGCAAAATCTTGAGCTGGCTAATTGAGCTCAGCTTTTGGCCAACAACAAAGCTTGGTCCGAAGAGCAGAGCATTTTGGCTATATGATAAGCTTTGTAGCAAAACAGCAAAGTGTCTTACAAAATTAAATTTATTTCGATACACACTCAATGAGCAAAAAATTGATATTTTAAAAAGAATAGTTTTCGTTTTTTCTGCCGTACAACTTTTAATGGCAAATTAAATGTATTTATACAATTTTAGATGGATTCACAGATTTGTGTAGCTCTGGCAATTTTTGAGAATTTGAAGAAACATGCAAAAAAATCCCCGTAGTTTAGTTTAGCTCATCTGAATTGATTTTAAGGCATTCAAAGTGCGGCGCAATGATAAAAAATGTATTTATTACGCTTTGGGGGGAAGCGCCACCTGTGGGGCGTTCACTTAAGCTTTGATATCGCCGACACAGATCTGAATCGGAATCGGAATCTTAACGAGACCTTATGAATGCCATGCGTTATATGCATTTGAAAATTCCGATACTCGATAGACGATAGCTGACGGAATGAAATGGAGTGAACTGGGATTATGTCACATCCGCTTGTCCGCGATGCTGGACGACGAAGGGCGGATGCTGGGCACAAAGTGGGAAGAGGGAGGAGAGAGGAGGAAAGATGAAGGAGGGAGGCGAGTGTGGAGTGGGCTGAGTGCTGGCCATTAAGCTCGAGTGGGTGCACTTGAGGGAACAGTGGCTGCCATTGATATGTCGACATGTGTGCGGCATACAACTGAATGTGGCTCCATTAGCGCCACTCGAGGTGGCATGCAGCCCACAACGACAGCGACGATGATGATCGTCTCTGATTTCCAAATGCGAATTACAGACAACAGTCCAAGAAGAAGAAGCGAAAGGGGCTGCACCAACAGGGCTAACAAGCATAATAATATTTTTGGCAAGACAGCGATGATGACGAAGGCGACGACATCGACATCTTCCTATTCTCGAAATGCTTTTCAGCTGCCCGTTGCCCGTAGATGTTGTTGTTGTGGTTGTTGTTGTTGGCTGGGCTAGAAATAGCGTAAAACTCATAAACGTCGACTGACTGTTGCCGGAGCAGGGGGCCGAGGGGGAGCAGGGGGGCAAGTGTTGGCGGCGCTGGCAACATGCGATGCCATTTGAAAATTTCATTTCATTTCGTTATAATTTTCTATTTCCCGCATGCCAAACGGCCCCTAGGTACTGCTACCAATGGGGTACCCCTCATTCCCCCTCTCTCTCTGTCTTACTCTCTTCTGTCTCTTGCCCGCCTTAGCTGTTACCCCCTTTTTGTGGCAGCCAAAAGCCTCCCCCTTTTATTTGTTGTATGTTGACTAGGTGTTCATTTGGTTTGCTGCGTCTAGCGCCGCCATTCATACTTAATTACCAAAAACGAGAAAAGTCGTCGTAGTTGTCGTTGTCGTTGTTGTTACTCTGGTTGTTGTTGTTGTTTTTCGCGTCACGCCAGAGAAGATTCGACGAACAACAACAGCAACAACAGCAACAGAAATCTTCTGACCAGGTAGCCAGACAACAGGCCAAAAGATGATGATGAATTGTGGGTGCCGTTGAGTAAGTGTCTCTTTCTCTCTCTCTCACTCTCCCTCTCCCTCTCTCTCTCTGCAACGTAGGCGTTGACCTAAATAAATTCTTGTTGCTGTCGTCGGTGTTGCTGTTGTCGTTGTTGCTGCTAAATCGTTTTCTGCTTGTGCAATCGCTTGCTAAACAATTCTACAGCGACAAGTGCAACCAGAGTAGTGAAAGACAGAGACAAAAAAGAGAGAGAGAGAGAGGTAGAGAGATCTAAGCAGCTTTGAGGGTAAATGGAAACTCACAGTCAAGGTTCGTCAATTGCGACAGCAGAAGTTGCAATGAAATCTATACCCTGTATATGTATGTACTATATCATATATGATAAAACCACAAATTGATTTTCAATGTTGCAATATATATTATATAATATTCATAGATAGTTAAAAGACAGGGCCATTTGTGAATTGCACTGATTGAAGGTGTTGCTGCTGATGGGTTGACAGCAATTGTTTGTTGTTGCTGTTGTTGCTGCTGCTGATTCGATTGTTTCTGGTATACGATTGGCGGCATTTCGAGCACTGCCAGTTTGTCTCCGCTTTTAACCAAAACAAACAACCAGCAGCACGCAACAACAACAACAACAATCGAAACTGCTGCTGCTGCTGGTAACGACGAGCACACAAAAGCAAATGATGTTTTATGAGCAGCTAATTTACTTAACACCTCAACAACAACAACATCAACAACAACACCAGCAGCAGCAACAGCCAGAATTAAGATAAAGCAGACAAAAAAAATATCAACTATAATAGCCCAAGCCAAAAACAATAAGAAAAAAAGATCAACATTTATTTTTATTTATTTTTCACATGGCCTTTTTTATATTTGGAGTCACATTTTTTTGTACACTGTTTTTGGTTCTTTTTTTGATTGTTGTGTGAGAATTTGGAGCTGATATTGCGTGGCGTGGGTGCAAATTGGCCAGCAATATATATTTGGACCAGTTAATTCATGAAAATACCAATTCATTCAAGTTCGAAGGCATTTTAATTAGTTTCAAGCGGAGCATAGCTCCGATCGTCACACGCGGCGTATGATTAATTTTTGTATTATATGTGAACCTGCTGATGTTGGCCAAAACCAAACGGAATCAGTTGAAATGTTTATTGGGTTATTTGTGGCTTCTATTCGGAGACAGACATTGATTGAAACGACATTTTTACGAGAGTTGCTGACGATCTTCAGCTGAAGCGATTGATTTGCTTTATGGCCAACACAAAAACACAGAAAAAATAGAAAAAAAACTGAACTAATTGATATGCAAATGTGTCGAGCGAAAAGCGTATGCTGATTAGGGATTTAAATGTGGGTGTATTTTGATATAAATACTTATATATATTTATGTATTTATGTACATCACTAGATTAGTATGCATTTAGTGCATGATTATTTGGACTTTTGTTTTACTGTTTTAAATGGCAAGCTGGGAAGCAGCTGCAAATTTTTTGTGCTGCGTTTGCGAACAACAAAAGCCAAAGCTAAATAAATCAATCTCGAAGACGAAAAAGTAAATATCCTGTGTATCCCCAACCGCTTTCCCTGCTCCCTTAGCGCCTTCCCCATTCAGTTGGCATTCAATCTTATTCATTCATTAAGCTACAGCTGAAGCTACTAAAGGGAACAATTGCAAGCGCAGAGGCGGCGGCAGTCATAAGTAAATAAACATCAATTGAGAAGCGAGTGGAAGCGAAAAAGTGGGTAAAGAGGAGGGGGGAGGGGGGATTGGAGGGAAGACAAAAATTGAGAGGTAGTCAGCGAGAGAGAGAGAGAGAGAGAGAGAGAGAGAGAGAGAACAGCTGATTGCGGCTGATTTCTGCTTTCTGTTAATAAAAAAAAGGGCCATCTCTGTGCTTGCCCCTCACTCTATCTCACTCTTATCCTATCTCCCTCTCTCTCTCTCTCGCTCTCGCTCTTTCTCTCTCTGTGTGTGCGACAGGCATGACGGAAGCCAAAGAAGACGCAGTGGCAGCAGCAGCAGCAGCAGCAAAAAATGAATTAAAAATCTAATTGCGATCGCGTTGAAACAAAGCAAAGACGGCAAAAGACAATAAAAATAAGAAGAAAACAAAAAAAAACGAAACGAACTGCGACAAGCCAAGGCGGGGGATCCACTAATACAGATATATGCACACACATACATATATATACATATATATATATATATACTCATACTTATGGTTAAAGTCGGGATCTGTTGTTGGGCGCACTTAGTCGCGTTACAGACGAAAACGTCATGAACCGCAACGCAACAATAATTACAACAACAACAATAGCAACAACAACACTATCAACAACAACAACAACAACTTAGGGCTGGGTACGCCAACCGCAAAGGTCGACTGCAGATGCCAACAATGACGACGACGACGACGAAGGCCAGAAAGAAATGAGTTTTCAAAGTTTTTCCAACTTGGGGAGCAGCACAAAATTAATGCGAATTTAATTAAAATGTGCAACTAGCAACAGCAACAGCAGCAACAACAACGACAGCAACAAATTCTAGAGCTGAGCTTTTCTTGTTGCTGCCCAGCCGCCAAATTGTAGAAGAATCAGCACAAGAAGCTGACAGCAGCAACATCAACAACATCAACAACAGCAGCAGCAGCAACATCGCCTGGAACGGAAAATTGCAATCGTCGGCGCATGTGCGACGGCTCCAACATTGTGTGTGTGTGTGTGTGCGAAAGTGAGTGTGTGAGTGAGTGTGTGTTGCATAAAATTATTTCGGTCTGGTGGATATTAGCAGAGCGTGAAGTTGGCAAATAAGAAATTCAGCATAAAAAAGGTAAATTTTCATTAAACAGCAACAACAACAACAACGGCTAAGAAAAATTGACTGAAAGAGGCGGAAGACCGTTGAGTGGGCGGAAAAGAGATAGAATGCATCGATAAGATTGTTGCACAAGTTCTTGTAAAATTTCAATAAAATGCAACCAAAAAAAACCTCAAAAGGGATTTATGCTCTGCAGAATAACTGTCTAAAACTTTATGAGAAAATTGTGAGCTAAACGATATGAAAAATGTATTTTTATTACTTTTGAACGAATAATGTTGCACAGAAAAATATTATTAAAATGGTAAAAGTAATCGGAAAAAGTTGTTGAATGAAAATTGTTGAATAAAACGAAAAACACAGATAGTATAAGATACAAATTTGATCTTTGAAAAACTATTATTTTTATGCAGACTTGCACCACATATGATTTTTTTTCTTGCTCAAAGTTAATTTCTCCTTGTTCTCAATTTAGAATCAGAAATTAGAAATCTTAAAAATGGAACTGACTTTCTCTCTAACAACCTTTTTTAAAATCCGAAAAATACGCAACTATTTTTTTGATTTCTCAATAAAGTAGATTAAAGTAGATTTCAACTCTTAAAATTATAATTATTGAAAAGATTTTGAAATTCAAATCAAACTCACCATAAGTTTCATTCACAGCCATTTGGACTGATTCCAGCACCGAGTTTGTGACCCGAATGGGCTGTCCGAGGATGGAGAAGTTGCCGGGATTCGTCTGCTGCACGAACATCATGTAGGAGATGTCCGAGGACTGCTCCAGGTCGTTGCCCCGGACCAATCCGCGGGGCAGCAGCCGCTCCCTGTAGATGTCGCACTCGCCGCTGTTGTTGCGCAGCGCGAATTGCAGGCGGACGAGTTGCGGCAGTTGCAGGTCCCGCTGTTGCTTGTACACGTGCAACACCTTCATGGTGGCCGAGAAATTGGTGCGTCTGTCCGCCGTCATTGAGGTGAAGACGCCCATAAAGACGGTGGGCGCCGCGTACGCCAGCTGGGCGGGATCGCGGGCTGAGCAATAGCGACCAGCACGTTGCCTGTTCCGATGCTTTCGATTCCGCGGATGCTTGCGACGCTGTTGTTGTTGCTGCTGCTGCTGTTGTTGTCGCTGCTGTTGCCGCTGTCGCTGACGCTGGCGGCGATGCTCGCGTTTATCCTGCTGCTGCTGCTGTCGATGACCGCCGCCAGCACGATGTTGTCGCTGGCTGTTGCCGTTGCTGTTGTTGGTGTTGCCGAAATCGCGACGACTGCGCGCCGTTTGATCCTGACTCTGGCTCTCTGGCACTTCATAGGACTCAATGAGATAGCGTTGCGTTGCTGATGCTCTGGCTTTGTTGCTGTAGTTAAGGGCAGTTGCAGGCTGTTGCTGCCGCGCAGAGCTCCTGAGTTGCTGCTGCTGTTGCTGTTGTTGTTGCACGGGCAACGCGTGACGTCTTGCTTTACTGCTTGACGTCTGGCTGGGATTGCCATGGTATAATAATTTATATATTTGACTATTTATTAGCGTATTTGGAACTTGTTGCTGTGACTGCTGCGTTGTCATCGCAGCAATATGTTGCTGTTGCTGTGCTGCCGCATCGCTGCCGCTGGCGTCGAATACTGTTGCTGGCCTTAACTTAATGTTGCTAGTGCTACTAAGACTATTGCTCGGCCGGCTAAGCAGCCTACTTAATATATTGTTGTTGTTGTTATTGTTGCTGTCGATGTTGCTGGCAACGCTTTCACTGCTCCCGCTGCCATTGTCCACCAGCTGTTGCTGCCGCTGTTGCAGATGCTGTTGTGGTAATGCAATATAATAGCTGCTTTCTTCAGCTTCCCATAAACTCGGTTGCTGTTGTGTTTTTGTTGATGTTGCTGCTGCTGCTGCTGCTGCTGGCGCCGTTGCAGCTGCTGTTATCGTCGGCGCACATGTGATCAATAGCAACATGTTGCTGACGTAGATTGCTAGCGATATCAATGGCATTAGTTGCGGTTGCGTTTTTAGACTCCATTTGCGCACATGTTGCGCATACATGGCGTCCTCCAAAGTTGTTGTTGCTGTTGCCCTAGCTTTATTTACAATATCAACAATCGATTGCCGTTTATCGCTTATCGAATGCCCGTTTCGCTCTCACTGTTACTGTTGTCGCTTTGCTGTTGCTCCAGTTGCAGTTAGTGTCGTTGTTGCTATTGCAATTGTTGCTCTCGTTTGTTGCTCTTGTCTCTAATCCTGGCAAATGTTGCCGCCGCTGCGTCGTCGTTGTGCTTTGTCGTATTTTCGTTTATCCTGCAAATACTTTCGATAGTTTCGTAGCATTTTGAGAGACAGCAATAGATGGATAGACAGAGAGCGAGAGAGAGCAAATGAGTGGGTGTGCAAGAGCAAAAGAGAAGAGAGAGAGACAGAGAGAGACAAAGAATGTGAGTGTGTGTTTGTCAATGTCTGACAATTTCTAGCATAATATTTATAAGCACTTTGAGAACTTTGCTGTCAGTTGCTGTTGCTGTTGTTGCTGATGCTGTTGTTGCTGTTGCTGTTTCTCTTGCTGTTGTTTATGTTGCTGGTGACTCATTTTGGCCCGATCGTCTGCTTTGGCAATGCAAAAATATATACGTATATCTTTAAATAAATAAATTTGCTGCTTGTATTCGTTTATTATTGTTGTTTATTCGTTCATTCGTGGTTATTGTTGTTGCTGTTGCACTTATTTATGCTGCTGTTGCTTTGAATTATTTAATTCGCTGCGTTTCACTTGAGCGCCTTGGAGTCGACGCACTGACGCTCTGGCCACGCCCCCCGAAACCTCTTTGATCGTCGTAGACTTAAGGTCGTCGCGTGGCGTTTGGTTTGAAGTTTTTTTTTATATGTATATTTTACTTTACGTTTTTTGTGATTTCAATCACTGTTTGCGCGTTTTTCACGACGTTTTTCACGCGCGCGCGTTTCGTGCGCGATTCGTTGGCACGTTCGGCTGCCGTCGGCTGTTGCCGATTGGTCGCTTCGTTTGCTTCGTGCGTGCGATGCGACGCTTCGTTCGTGTCGCTGTCGTTGCTGCTAATGTTGTTGCTAATGTTGTTGCTGTTGTTGCTGCTGTTGTAATTGTAATCCTCGCTGCGCGCGTATCTGTGAGATACACTCTGTTTAGTATTTTTTTTTATTCTTTCTGCTTTTCGTAGGCCCTCGATAATGTTAGTGTTTGTCTCGCCGTATACGCGATCTGTCTATATAGTAGACGTAGTCGTAGTTGTTGCCTGATTCACTGTCGAGTGTTTTCTGGCACACACACACATATATATATACACGCACACACAGATATACTTTGACTGTGTCTCTGATGACGATGATGGTGATGAGATGGTGTTGTGGTTGTTGTTGTTGTTGTCGTTGTTGTTGATATAGCAGACAGAGACTAACACACTAACACTAATACACAGACACTAACACACACAAGCGCGTACGCAACAGTAGTACACACACCCGACGAACACAACACACACGTTTTCTAATTTTAGACAAAAGTAATTATAAAAGAAAAAAAGCAGAGCAGAGTGCGCCGCGTTCAGCTCATACGCATATATATCTTCTACTCTGCCTAGATATATATATTTGTATATACATATATATATTTGAACACACACACGAGATATATGTGATAGTGTGTGTGTTGTCGATTATATAGTAGAGGATCGTCGCAGCAAGTACATATGTATGTGTGTATAATCGATCTCGATCGTTTTTTATTTTATATATGCATATATGTACATATGTATGTGTATATAGGTAGGCATATATACATATATACTTGTGTAGCAGGCGTCGAGGACGGAGAGGAGACGTGCAGTTGCTGTTGTTGCAATTGTTGCAATTGTTGTTATTTTTATTATTTTTATTGTTGTGGTTTCTGCAATGTTTGCTTTTTATTCACTTCACAAACTTTGCCTTACTAATATAATATCCATCAGTCAATCAATCAGTCAATCAATCAATATCAATCCGAAATCGAAAGTCCTTTCACGATCTGGCGAAATTCTCTCAAATTTTCACTTGCACTTGCGAATCGAAATCTTTTTAAATTCTGTGCCACAATAAATTCTATCATTCATAAGTTAATTTGATTTCGTATCGCGAACCGTATCTTTATCTTATTTCTATTTTTTTTTATGTATGAAATATTCGTATATTTGTTGGTTTTTTATTTCATGCACCGAGTTGAATCGAAACCAAATCAAATTAAATTCAATTCAATTCGAAATCCACATACACACGCAGCCTCAGTGTCTCGGTAGTCTGCAGTTGGTTTGACTCAATATTTTTATCAATGCTCCTCGGTTTCAGTTTCGGTTTCGGTCTCTGAAATGTTTTTGTATCTTTCGCCGTTTTTTGCCGATTGCCGACACGCGCGTATCTGACCCGTTGCCGTTGAGTGTTTGCCGCGGACTAACACTAACACGTAACTCGGCACGTAAACGCTTACGTTGTGTTGCATGTCGAACCGCCAACGCATCGTAACCAGGCACCGAACCAAAAATATAAGACTTCTAACAGCTACTGTTGCATCAACAAATACAACGACCCTCCTCACTTATTAATTTTGAAATTATTTTTATAATTATCTTGATTCAATTTAAGACAAGTTGTAGTACATTTGCAAGCTTGACAATTCAATTAATAATATAAAAAAATGTATGAAATAAAAACAAATTTAACAGCAACATTTAACATATACATGTTAAACTCAAAATGGCCATGTTATGCTCAAAACGGCACTGCTACGCTGGTAAACATGTTCGATGTCTCGGTTCGATGTTGCTTGCGGTCGCCCTTATACGTATAAGATGAGTATAAGATCACGAACTGCTGCCAAAAATTCAAATGCAATATACAATTTGAATAGAAAGTGCGCTGGATTCTTATTAAACATTTTAAATTTTATGTTTATTATTTTATGGTTTGCAGATTTCTCGAACTCTTTGGATTTTTGAGCCTATTAGCTATGATTTTTGAAGATGATAATTGAATTGAAATTTGATGCAAGTAGATAATTAAATGTTTTTTTTTTTAATAATTATCAATTGGAACTATTATTGCAATAATTATTTCATAAGTATTACATGTTGTTTAACTTACAAAATTCATACATTCGTGACTTACAGATATAGGGCTTGAATGTTAAACGTTACGTGTCACGTGACGGTAAATCCTTTACGTTAAAAAATTTGAATAACGTTTTTTTTGCAGTATTCTAAATAATATGAAAATCATATTCAGTGAGTTAATTTAGCAAGAGGTCACTTTTTAACTTACTTAGTGAAGATAAACATTAAAAGCAGCCACAATCACATTTTAATTATTACTCAGGAGAATATAAATAAATTTAAACCTTAGTTAACTTTTAAATTACTTTGAGTCTGACTAACTTTTCGCAAAAACTCTGCAACTGCAATGAAAGAAATTTCCGATAACTTCATGGCATTTATGTGATCCCAACCGGCAGAAGTATTTGTCGTATCAATTGTTTTGGCTGATAATGATAAGATCGCGATAAACTTGTACCCAAAGAAACGCAAGACTAAGTTATAAATAATCGAAGACTAATAGATAGTTGCACTTCGACTCGGTAAATTGATATGAGTCTGGAGGAAGCTGGTCAATTGATAAGATTGGAGATTGGAGGCAACCCGATGACGCATCGCTGAAGAGACATCGCAAGTCATCTTGCCACTTTTGGGTGGCAGCTTCAAAAACGTAAGAAAGCGAGCTGTGACTTTAATTTGGTTTTATGTAGTTGCTAGATTTGTTATTGTTTTATGGGTAGCCAACGAAAACGAAAACATTTGGCTAACAGAGAGAGAGAGAGCGCGCGCGAGAGAGAGAGTGAGAGATAGATAGGCAAAGCAAGTTGGTAACTTAGCTTTTTCCCATGATTATTTGCTTTATTGTCAAATGTCAAGCCCACAAACAGAAACAGAAGCAGAAACAGAAAAAAAGGAGACCGTCAGGTGGAAGTCGTGTAAACTTAACGTTTTTTTTTTGTAATTGTTGTTGTTGTTGTTGTTGTTGTTTTTTACCAGTTACCAGTTGCTGCTAATGCTGTTATTGTTGTTATAATTGTTACTGTTGTTGTTGTTGTCAAACAAAGCTTCCACTTGTTCTACGCAGCGCGCATAACAATAAAAGAAGCAGCACGAAGAGGAGAAGAGAGAATGGAGAGAAAAGGGGGCTAAAAAAGGGGGGAAATACATACACATAAAGCGTAGCACAAAAAGATGTCGTAGCCCCAAACGGCGCTCTGACAAGTGCGACAATTGTAAGAAGACAAACCTGAACCTGAACTCAACTACAGGGAGAAGGGGGCCGGGCCTCTGGGTACTGTACTGGACGGACGGGGCCAACAAAGTCGGCCAAGAGGCGTTCTAACTTGCCCAAGGTTAAAGTCATAATTATCAGTCGAGCATTGATAAGGTTGCTATACGGTAGACTTATCGCTACAATCGAATTGATCGATCTATAAATACCTTGTTATTTTATGAATGAAATTTGAATTGGAAATGTAGAAAGTAGAGTATATCTTATCAGCCAGTTAGTGGTGGTGACGTTGCGGAAACGGATGTGGAGCCTCTATTGGGGGGGGAAGTGGAAGTGGCAACAGCACCTGTCGTTTAGGTGTGTGTGCAGCTTAAACAGGTAGAAGTGAACGAAAGAATGAATGAATGAATGAGCGAATGAATGAGTGAGTGTTTGAAAAGCTGCAAACAACAATCAAAGAGCATTGTTTGTCACTGGGCTGGGAATCAACTCTCAACTCTCTGTGCTCCGTTCTCCGTGCTCTGCATCCCGTGTTGCGGAAGTGCAGGAAATACTCGAACTCGTGGACCTCAAACTCAAAGTGCGCGCATAAACAAGCTGCTCAATCCCGACAGAGACGGAAGAGGGTACAGGGCATAGGGCAGAGGGTACAGGAACAGAGACGGGAACAGAACCTGGCAGCACAGCACACACCAGAAGGCAGTAGACGGTAGACGGTAGACAGTTGAGAGTAGACAACGACAACGACAACGACAACAGCTGCCAAGCGCAGCGTCATTGCATCATCAACAAACACATACACTCACACACACACACACACACTCACTCGCACACAGAGACAACAAGAAATTAGAACAACAATAACAACAACAGTCGAACGCACCACTGAAAACCCACAACAATAACAAACATAAAAATACAAAAAAAAAACAAATTTCCCAAAAAGCAATTTTCAAATGCGTCGACGTCAACGTCAACTGCGCTGTCAACTGCTCTGTCAGCGTTCAGCGATTTTTTTGGACAGAACCCAAAGAAAATATGTAATGAAAATTAAATGGCCAAAAGCAAAACAGTCAACAACCACTGAGTTGCCAGTTTGACTTTGCTGAGTTCTCTTTATTTGTTTAGCAAGTGGTTAAAAGCCAAAACAATAACAATAACAAAAACAAAAACATAATACGAACACTACGCAAATGATTGTGTAATTTTCTTAAATGACTTTTCACACACACACACACACCCAAACTCACACAACAAGTAAAATGACCAATCAAGTTGTTGTGGGTGTGAATTTTGCGGCTCAAAGTTTAGACTTTGCACCACCTGCTTTAAGCTAACGAACTAAACTTGGGAAGTTGTCACAAGGAATTTTCTTACAGGATTTATATTTAATAAAAAATACAATATTTATATATCTATTCAAGATATTTTTTAACGCAGCAAGCATGCTAATAGATAAATTATGTAAAAAACTATTAATATTTCGTAACACTTTTTTGTACTTTTAAATTTGAATATAATCCTTATTAAAATACGAATCACAGTGTAAGTGCTTTTCATATAAACTAAAAATTGTATTAATTTATTAGATATTTATTTATTAGATAAAATAAAATAATTATAATCATATATTAAGATATAATTATTAACAATATCTTGAAAAAAGGTGTTATTTTTTATTTATTTCAAAACTTATTTAAATGTAACTTAAGATGAAAATGTACAAAAGTTCCTTATAATACAATGATGAAATGTTTTGCTGAAAATACTAAGGTCTTTCCTCAACACATTTAAGTCAAAGATAAGGCTATCACGTTAATGATTGAGTAGTGATATCATCAGATCTTAGTCACCAATCCGCACAATTATAAATCCATTGACACGCGCCACAAACAAACAAATAAAAAAAACTAACAAACATCCTCATCATATCAATGGCATTTTTCTAGAACAATTCAGTTTATCAACTGAGTTTTGATAATGAAAGCAAAGTTTATTCTTGTGGCATTCACAGGCTGCGTGATTGGTCGACTTACTCAACGAACTGCTCTCGCACATAGTTTCCATCCCTTTCTGTGTGCAGCTGTCTATCTCTTTCGCTGGATGTAATTACAATGAAAGTAAATGAGATTCAAATTTGTTGCTGTTGCACTTGTTGCTGAATGCACAGTCCGAAGTTAGGACTTGTAACCCAAGACAACAGCAACAACTGTTATAGCCACCCTCGCCCCCCTCTCTGACTGCCACTTAGTTTGTTGACTGTCTCCGGGTGCCACCCTTGCGATCATCAGCCGCCACAGCCACTAAATTGTGTTAAAACCAAACTACAGAACGCAAAAACCTCAAGATCTGAGCGAACAGATAACAGAACCGACTCAGTTGGCTTGGACTCTGGCTCTAAGTCTGGGCCTGGTTCTGAGTCTGAGGCCGAGGCCGAGTCCGAGTCCGAGTCTAAGGCAGGGGCGCGAGAATGGAACGGATCGGAACGAAGGCAACTGAACTTGGTCGGCAGTTGGTGCAATCTTCCGCATTATGAGTAGCAACAGTCGTTCAAGTTAAGTCAAGTCAAGTCAACTCGGTGAGGAAATGGAAATGGAAATGAAAATGCACTTGGCTTACAGTCCAAGCTGAGAGAGTGGGAATGGCAAGGGAATGGCAAGGGCAGGGGCAACCATTCAGGTTGTTAACGGCGACATGTGGCCTGGTCTGTTACTGAGCCGGGGCTCTAATTTCAATTGGGTTTCGTGGTCGTGGAAATTATTCAACAGTGCTAAGTACGCTCTGAGCTCTGAGACTGACTCTGACTCTGGCTCTGACTGTGGAAGTCGGTTCGAAAAGTACAGGGCACCCACGCGTGACGTGACTCTTTGGTTTTGACTTTCGGTGCCTCTCTACCGCTTACCTGAGCCGCTTCCGTAAAAACTTGCCGCTTGCCCCTTTGCCCGCCTTCTATGCGGTTGCCTCTCTTCAAGTGCATTGAAGCAAACTGAAGGCTATTTTTCAACTTCAAATGTTTGCTAAATGACTTTTGATGATTTGTGGCGAGCTCAGAGAGAACCGAGCTGAGAGAACTCGGGGGTTGAGCCCTTTGAGCACAAAATAAATTAATGAATGTATTTACTTAATATCACTCGGACTTTGAGTGTTGACTTGCCGTCTAATTGGCCCATCGATGAGGCACACATAATGGAATTAGTTGAAAATAGTTCCCAGAAAAACACTTTTGATGAATGAGCAGTGAGAGAGAAAGAGCGTCTAATATGGCAAGTCAGCAATTTGTAGAATAAATTAAAATTAAAACTATAAATTACAATTCTAAATTAACAATAAAATTAAATTTTAAATTGAGAAAAGTTATGGAAACACATTAAAATTTGGACAAGTTGAAAGCTTTCTTAGTTTTTCTTTGCTTCAATTAAAATGCACAGCAATCTAAGCCAGTTTTTAAAATCAGCTTGAATGCAATTAGATTTACTTAAGTATTGATGTGATAAAAAAACAAAAGTTCTTTAATACAGTCATAATCACACTGTGTTCTGTTGTAGTTCTTATCAAAGGTGTTCACTAAATAAAGTACTTCCGTTTTGGCATACCTCATGTGACGTATTAGAACCGATCAAAATACAGCAAAGCTATTTGGTATTTACTCTATCTAATCTGCCTGTAGTCGTATCTTTAAAGTGGCGCTTTCGTCACTGACCCACAGCAAGTGGGAATTGTGACTAATGGATGCGAGAGTTTTGGGACCTTGGTAGAACCGAGAGTCAGTGGACTGGCATATGATGATGGAATTCCATACTGACAACTTCTCTAGAGGAGGTTGACCCCCATCCAGTTTCAGTTCCACTTTCAGCCTGATAATGAAATGTCTGACGAGTCACACTTTTGACATTTTTGGCAAACTTTTTGTTTGGCAAACTGAAGTCGCTGATGAGATGAAGACGACGGACGACGGATGCGGGCGACACGTGCATTGCAGATAATCAGCGTCGTGTCCGTCGTGTCTACGCCTAAAAATAAACTCCATGTAATTAGCCCCGCCAAGTGTCGGCGTTGTTGGCTTTTACTCTTATATACTCTCCTTATTCTTTGGGGAGCATTGAAATTTTCTTATTTCAAATGTCAAAGAAAATAAAAAAACAAAAATAAATAATAATTCATGACAAATGCAATAATTAAGAAAATATAATACAATAGAACAAATTGGCATTCAGGTTGCAAATTAATTTAAGTATGTGTATGTAAATTTAATATTCTAAGACGGCGGTGGGCAGTCGTTAAATCCCGGAGCCATTGCGTGCCCACCGCCGTTGTAAGAGGTGATTAATAGAAAACGAAATTAAAAAAATATTTAAAATTTAAATTTTTTTTTTATCCAAATAAAAAAATGTGATATGTATGTACATATTTCATTCTTTAACATATGTACTTGAGTTGAATTTTAACAAAGAATTTTATTTAAGATTAAACTATCAATCATTTCATTTCATTCCAACTTAATTCTACCCGAAATTAAATATTTGAAAAGTTTCACATGTATAGAGTATGTGGAATTTGTTATTATATTTGGTATTTATATTTTTTTTTGTTTTGCAAAATTTGTGCCTTTCCAGTTGCTGTGCTGTCTGGAGCAAAAATAGCCAAAAACGCGGCGAGTCGCGACAGGCGATGGATGGGCTATAAATAAGTCGAACGCAGACTGAACTGAACTCAACTGGCAACTAACTGCATCCGAGTCGAAAGTGTTTAGTTCTACTTCTTCTGCTTCTGCTTCAGCTTCTTAAACTTCAGCTTCAGCTTCTACCTATAGTTTGTGGCTTAGCGTAGATTGTGAACTGACTCACCAGCTACACAAAGCTGAAATGCTCAACTAATATTTCAATTAGGCAAAACCCTCAAAGGGACGGAAGGAAGGATGGGGCAGAAAAAAGAAGGCTAAAAGCAATAGCCAAGTTGATGACATGCCCAACGTTAATAAAAAGCGGCAGAAATGTGCCAGTGAACAGGGCGAAATAAATTCCATGGGACCCTAGGTGGTCGAATATTTTAACACTACCGGGCACTGAGTTGCCTCTTTCAGCTTCCAGGTTCCAGCTTCCAAGAGAGATTCAAGATCAGAGACCCGAGACCGGAGACCAGAGTCGAGAGACGAGAGTAGAGTAGAGTAGACGGTGGCAATCTGTGGCGCTGGCGTCTGCCTTTTAATGTAGAAAACTAGTCGAGGCGCATAATTTACGACAGCGTCTGCCAAGGATCACAGCAAGAGAGGCGAACGGACGGGGGGAGGTGGCGTGAAGGGGGCCAAAGGCAGCGGCGTTGACTTGACTTATCAATTTCACGGGAATCCAATCGATTTTTATATGAGAGCGCGCAGATAAACCGCAAAAATCAAGCAATAAAATCGCTACCCAAGCAAAAGTAAAAAAAAAAAACAACAAGAAAAACAAAATAAAATCCAAAAGGCAGGCAACAATAACAATAACAACAACAAAGCAGTAAAGTGAGGCAGAGTCACAGTGCAAAATGAAGAGCAGAGACAGAGATGGAGACAGAGATGGAGACAGAGATGGAGACAGAGATGGAGGCTAAAACTGTGGCACTGAGAGGCTGAAAAGTAAAATACCAAAACGGCAATAAATGGTGTTGATATCCCGCGAAGCGTGTGAAGACGCTAACGATGCCGCCAAAACTTGTTAACCACAAAAATTATTGCATGAGATGAAATAAATTAAGGTGGCGGCGTCGACTGCAGCAGCAGCAGCAACAAGAACAACAACAGCAGCAGCAGCAGCAGCAACAGCAGCAACAGCTCAAGTCCAGCCTGAAACTATTCAGAGTGCTTCCTATTGCTCGCATCCTTGCGCTGATGGCGACGACGACGACGACGACGGCAACTCTCCAGCCAGGCGTTCAGGTCGCCACTGGCGACGTCGTCGTCGTCATCGTCTGCTGCTGCTGCCTTTGTTGTTGCTGTTGTTGCTGTTGCCCGTTGTTGTGTTGTTGTGTGTACTTTTGGTGAAATGAAATGACAGACACGGCGCAAGATGCAAATTTACCTATGGAATGCTGAACAGACTGTAAAGAATCTGGAGCACACTACAAAAACTGAGCAAGAAATGTCTCACGTTTTGAAGCAGTAGTATTTAGAAGATTTTCAAAAAACATCTTTAAAAAAATTAAAAATAATTTTTATAAAATATAATTTTAAAATCAGTTGTAGTAGGGTGTCCCTTATTTTTGTATACGGGCTAGCTCTGTTCACTTGGTCCTAAAGCACTCGGAAATAAATTTTCACCCATGCAAACTTGCATTGAAACATGAATAAACATCGAAAAATGAATAATCAGTTTTAAAACACTCTTTTTTCATGTTTCGATGACAGTTTGCATGGGTTATCGTACTCCGATTGAGGTGAAAATTTATTTCCGAGTGCTTTAGGACCAAATGAACAAAACATAAAAATAAAAACTTTTTTAAAAATAATAACTTTGAACTTTTTTTGTCCCATATAGTTTTTAAGTTTTTCGATGCAAGTCGGCGCGAGTTATCATACTTTGATTGAGATAAAAGTTTATTTAATTTAATTTAATTTATTAATTTCAGACAGATGTTTAAGAAAAGAATTATCATTTAAGCAACTCCTTATGAAGCAAAGGGGAATACCTTGTATTTTTATAGAATAAAAAAATATATTAAGTTAATAGTTTTAATTTGTAATCAGCTCCCTAAATAAAAATTGAGTCAATGACAATCGATTTTGCTTACTAATACGTATGGAGAGGGAAATAGAAATAGAAATAGAGTTTCCAAATTCACCTGCTCGAAAAATGCTGAACACATGGAGTCGAGGGTAGCGCACTCTTTGAGTCATTGCAACTGATTGTTGCAACATACATACATATGCATGGGGAACAACATTCGCAGTGACCAACATAAAGCTCTTTCTGCACACTGTTCACCCTTCATTTCCTCCCTTCTCCCTCTTCCTCTCCCTCTCCCTCTGCACCCATGCAAAACACTGCCACCCTTTGCCACCTTCTGACTCTTTCCCTCTCTCGCTGCAGCTGCTGTTGTTGCACTCTCTCAGCAGTCGTCTGTCTCCGGTTCCCCTCCTCCGCTTTACCCCTCGTCTCGGCTGTGAGCGCTGCCCACTCGGCGACGTCGGCGCTGCCGTTTTAGCAACATTGCAATCATCTGAAAATTCCATTCCAATCAAATTAAAAACTGGCGTCTACCTTTTTATCATTTTCTTATCAGATCTCAAGATCTGCCGCAGCGATGCCTTCTGCTGTGCGCCTTTTATACACGAGTTGGCCACATACTCCGAGGGTGTGTGTGTGTGTGTGTGTGTTGGTGTGTGTCTCTCTGTATTGGTGTGTGGATGAGGTCTGCGATTCTGGCTGTGGCCCAGACTGGGAGGACGGACTGTGGTGCGACTCTTTTTGTTGTTGTTGTTGCTGTTTTCGTTTTTTATATAATAAGCAGATCTTTGTCCCAAAGAAACCGTGGCCATAATATATCAATATAAACGCATATACAAACACATACACACACACACACACACACACACATACACACACTTGCACAGTGAGTGAGCGCCTGGGAAGCAAAGCACATTCATGGCTCGGACTCGGAGCTTGGAGCTTGGAGCTGGACATTGACTTCGTCTTCATCTTCGTCTTCGTCTTTGACTTGGACTTTAACTGAGCAACTGAAGAGGATGCGGGGGCAGGCAAATGTGGCAACGGCAACGGCGACGATGCCGAATGACGATGAAATCCATTAGTTTTGCACCTTTGCAACATGTTGCAGCATCGCCGTTGCCGTCGCCAAGTCGCCAAAATGTTTGCTGGCCATTGGCTTGGACCGCAAATTGGTAAAAATTAACACGCTGCTTTTGCTCTTGACCAAAAACGGTCAACAGCGAAGCCCATTTTGCTTTTAGGCGTCTGTCGCCAAAATTCCTTTCATGACGATGCGATCTCCCCATCAAACCAAAAAAAAAAAAAAAAAATCATACTAAGCCCCCTCCCCCCCTCTACAACTCTTCTGTTGCCCCCCTGTGTTGCGTCCTACTTTAATGCCATTGGCCATTTCATACTTCAATTTAATAAATTAATTGGCTGCGGCTCGTTTGCCATTTTCAGTTCATGACCAGGGGGGTAGAGGAGGGAGCAACATTGTGTGTAACTTTTTGGGATTTTGAAATGGACAAAAAGTCACACAATAAACAGATAGAAATCTCAGTTGCAGTTGAGCTGAATCCGAGCTACATTTAATATGCGCCTTTAGTTTGCTTCCTTCTCTTCTTTTGCTTCTGCTTCTGCTTCTGCTCCTCCTGATTAACTCACGCATTCCTCTGATGCCTCAACTTCTGATTGGGTCTGGGGCTTATTTTTTTTATTATCTTAGGTGTTAATGATTTCATTTTTGGCCACCCAATTGCCACGACATGCCACGGCTGATCGTTCGTTATCTGCACCGTTGGGCATGTGCAGGATCCACACTCATACTCACACTCATACTCACACTCATACTCATACTCTTCGTTCGCGAGGCGGATCGGCTTATCGCTTTAATCTCTTCTGACAGTGATTATTGCTGTTTGCGGATTGTGCAATTGATGTGCGAACTTCGACACCGTCTAAAAAAGAGGAGCACAAAAAGGAACCAGAATTCGAATCGCAATCGAATGCGAATGGGAGTGGGAAAGGAGCAAGCAGAATGAAATTGAACGAGGGGATCGGGATCGAGATCGAGACCTCTGCCATCTTGGCTGTCAGCGCCAGGCAGCTTTTGCCGTCTCTATTTACAGCAAAAGGGCGGCTCGCTTTTAGCACCCAAATATGATGTCATGGCCGTGGCCTCAGTCTCAGACTCAGTCTCAACAAGTTCGATTCTCAGTCGGAGTTGGGGAGTCGAAGTCTGAGACTCAGTTTCAGTCGCTCTGCTGTAAGTCGAAACCCCAAAAAGGGCAATTTTTGAAATCATACGCCAAACATGGCGCGACATAACTGCAGAGATGGGAGCTGGTTAGCTGGCCATCTCTAGCTACCCAGCTACCCAAGCTTCCCATCCTACCAATCTTCCCAGCCTCCAAAAGAGTCCAGAGAGAGCAGGGAGCTGAGCATTGTTCTTTGCACTGTCGCTTTCGCACTTCACAAAGGGATAGAGTTCAATTTGGTTTTCTGTCTTCTGCATTCGAAACAAAAGACTTAAGCAACGAACTTGCTTTTTTCAAGCTTGATTTTTTTTGCAGCTGAGCTGCTGCTGCTGCTGCTGTTGCAGTGAGAGTATTTTGGACCAAAAAGGTGTCGCTGATTGTCTTTTAAGAGACGGCATCGGCGGCGCCGCCATCGGCCAGGGCGCGTTGACAGTTGTTGTGATTGTGATTGTGATTGTTGTTGCCGTTGCCGTTGCTTTTGGCCGCGGCTAAGACTCTTCTGAGACTCTGAGGCTCGGAGACTCTTAGCGCTTGCATTGTTGTTGCCGTCGTCTGGAATGCGACCGTCGCATCGCGTCGCCTCCTCCTTATGCCGGTGCATTCAATCGAATTCAATTGTTTTTGGCAGTCGCAACGATGAAAATAACAAATAAAATAAAAGAAACCCCCGAACCAAAAATTGCAAAACAGTCGGCCGCATTCCCACACAGATCAACGCTCAGATCAGATCTGATCAGATCAGATCCGATGAGATCAGGGGCAAAGTGGAGTGGAGTCGACCGGCTGCCAATATCCACCCAGAAGTGAGAACTGACTGTGTAAAGTTCGCGCCTGCCGCGGTAGCTGCTGCCATAATCAGGCTGACCAGCCTCCCATCCAATCCGATCCGATCCAATCCGATCCTCCAAGCTGGCGCTAAAACCTCAAGCGATAATCGCGCATCAATTCGTTTTATAATGATGACGAGCACACAACTGAAGCTGATGCTGATGCTGAATCTGCAGCTGTTGTTGTAGTTGTTGTTGTAGTTGAAGCTGGATCTTTGCCAACGACTCCGGCATCGATGCTGGTGGCAAGATTATCTAATGCTGACGATCTCCATGCCCAGCGCCAAGTGTGAGCTCAGCCAATTGGTTGCCGCAGCTCGCAGCTCGCATCTTTGGGGACCTTGAGCATTTTACTAGAGACTCTGGCCTGGACAGCGATGCGATCCAGCGATTCCTCATCCTAAAGCAGGCATATCTACTTTGTGAAACATTTGCTTAGCATTAAACATTACAATTTTACTCTCTTTCATGGAATAGTGAAAAACCAACCTGTTTAATACCCAGTAAATATAAGTTGAATAAAAGTTGGACTTTTTTATTCTACGAGAAAGTCTGTATTAATACAAGTTATAAGAGTATTTGTGGACATAATTGAGTCTTGTTTTAATGATCACCCAATTAAGTGATCAACTCGAAATGTAGTACTATCGAAAAACTTCTACATTTCGAAGAAAAATTGGCGAGCAACGCAAACACACAAAAAAATGTAAATTTTGACATAGTGAAAGTTTGTATGTAGAGTCGATTCTCAACTTTTTTAACTAAACTATACGTACATATATATTTTTTTTGTAAATCATCATAGAAAAAATAATATAGATACTTACACTAGTTAAACAAAAATTTGGAAAACAAAGATTGAGACGACAAAAATTGGGAAAATCCGAATTGGGAAAACAAAAATTGGGAAACAAAAATTAGAAAAAATTTTTAATAAAATAATGTTCACTTCGGGTTTTTTCGTATTATTGCAAAATAAGAACTTCAATATTAATAGGGTCTACATGTACATATATGTACGCTGTGTGCCAACTTATATAAAAATTCAATAATTTTATCATTTTTGTGTTCGTCGTATGCTTTCAAGAATGTAGGTATAAAACTTTTTGAAAGAATTTATTCAATGACAGGAAAACCAAAGATACTTTTACCATTTTTTTTTTTAAATGTTTTTTCTTAATTTTGGTACTCTTCAATGAAGTTCCTAATTTATGATTCCTAATATTTTCTTCACAGTTGTGGAGTTCCAAAATTTTATTCTTGTTTTTTTTTTTCTTTTTGTTTAAATTCCTTGAAAGGTACCTCGTATGAGGTACCAACTGTTTATAAATAAATAAATATATTAAAGAGTATTAAGTGTTCTTGCTGCTGCACTCTTATTTTCGATTCTGCCGCCTTGTTGATGTTGTTGTGTCATTAAAAGTGGCCAGCCGGGCAGACAGAACGGCAACCAGTCCATATCCGCGGCTGGAGGCCACATCTCCTGTCTGTCTCCTCTCTCTCTCTCTCTCTCGCTCTCTCAGTTCTTCTTTACTCTTTTTGGCTTCGCGTTTCCCCTTGATCTGCCCCTGTGCAAGTGGCAATAGAAATCATTAGCAGCATCGCTGTTGGCCTGGCTTACTGGCTATCTAATCTGCGGTTACTGGGGCTTCTGGCTGCTCTCTGGCGCTCGCCTCGGCTGCCTCTTCAGTTCGCTGTTGATTTCTGTTGATTTAAAGCGCTGATTACTAATTTTATTAATTTTTCAACGACCGGCAACGTCTTGGACTTGGAGTCGGACTCTGGCTCTGGCTCTGGGCTATTGAATGTTTATATTATGTTGCTGTTGTTGCTGTTATTGTCGTTGTTGTTTTTGTTGCTGTTGTTGGATTGTGGTGCTCTCTGCTTTAGGTGCCTGTTGTCGCTATTGATTTAGTTGATGTCTTTATGAAGCATTTGAAACACGACACTTTATTTTTTCGACCTGGAGAGATTCTGAAATTAAAAGTGATTTCATTTAACGGTAAGACGATTCTACAGAGGCGCCTTTTGAAGTGGCATCAAATGAATTCCGTTGGCTACTTGGCTCCCTGCCTCTTTGCAAACTTGGCTGCATTCCAGGCAGCTGTGTCTTGGCTTAATTAAACTGTTGGTCTTAACCCCTTGATGGACCTCAAACGGTGTTAGTCAGATCATTTACACAAACGACACGCACGTCTGCATTAACAGCTGCCCCGGGGCCTGGCCTACAAGTGGGAAGAGACCACCAGTCGACAGCCAACTGGGCTAATAGAAATGCCCAATGCAACCCTTAGACAAATTCGATTCAAAACCAATTCTCGCACTCACACACACACACACACACACACATTCAGTCAGTCAGTCAGTCAGTAAATATGAATCAATGTCAGGGGCAAAGCGTGCGGCACAAAGACGCAGCTTGCTGGGCGTCCTGCAAAGGACATCGGGACAACAGGACACCAGGCGAGTCTAGGCTACCGAAACGGCACGCAAAGACAAATTGAAAGCAAACAACAACAACAACAACAACAATACGAGAAGGCAAACAAACTAATTCCAAGAACACACACAGCAGAGGAGGAGCTGAAAGAAAGGAGGAAACAGTCAAAAACCTGAGTCTCAATGAATGAATGAATGTAAAAGAATTAACGAAACTGAGAAAACCGAAATGAAAGAAAGAAAGAAAAAACTCTCAGATCGTGTACGCAATATCAGCGGATAATTGAGCCTAATAGGATTTTAAGTGCACACACACACACACACATGCATAAATAAATATATATATATTGTTGTCCCACTGTGCCTAAGAACTTAAACCTTAGGAACTCAGGAAGCTGTGTGTGTGTGTGTGTGCGAGGATAACGGCTGACGACACACGATTGAGAAACTGTGGACGGAGGAGAAGGAGAGAGAAATCCGTTCCGGTCATTAAACGTACCGCCCGCCCCTAGAATCGAGGTTTCTCTAGCTTCTTCGCCAGACAACGTCTGCAATGAGTCAGCTGACTTTTTGTTTTGCTTTTTGTTTGTGTTTGTGTTTGTGCGTGTTGTGGCATGAAAATATCACAGAGAGATAGATGGAGAGAGTCTAGAGGGGGGCAGAGTGAAAGAGAAAAAGCCTAGAGTCAGGAAGGAAGAGCGAGCACACAGAGGGAGAAAGACATAAACAGGAAGAATGACCTGCTGCTTGGAACACACAATGGGACGACGTACGTCGTCGTCAATCGACGCACCGGTTAGAGTCCAATGGCAATGCCAACTTTAAACCCAAACTCATTGCGCCAGCAGCGACTACAACGACGACGACGACGACGACGACGACGTCGGCTTATGACGCTCGCACAGTCAGACAATTAGCGAGACAATGAGATTGAGATGCAGACGAGCGGCTTTATGCCGCACCCTTAATAGCAACCCAGCTACAATGTATAGTTGTCTACACTCAAAAAAATCTATTCATATATTTAAAAAAAAAAAAATAGAAAATATTGCCATATTACCATTAAATTCATTATTTAAGCTGATGTCAGACGACGACTTTTTCACAGAAACATTTTATTTTTAAATAAAAATACGTACTATTATATTCATTTGTTTTCAAAAGTGTTTAGAAAGTGAAAAACCTAAAGCCACAGGGATTTTTGTATAAAGTTCAACAATAGTAAAAAAGAGGTAGTCCAGCTTCAAATTTTTTTTTCAAAATGCAATAATTTTTTAAAGTTTTGCTCAATATCATTCGTTTCACTTTTCAAAATAAAAAAATTTTAACAGAAAAATATTTCTCTTTAAGATGAATTTCTCTTCTTAGTTCTTTGATAGTTTTTAGAGTCCGATTTTGTTGAGTGTATGGATGTGTGTGTGTTCCGTCAACGGAAGCGCAGCTAGATAAAGTTGTCAGCTGATCTTTGGCCAGCAGCCTCTGGTAGGGGGCGTGGCATGTGCAGTCATTATCCAACTATCGGCCACCGAATGATGCGGCAATTATGCAGCAAAACTCACATTAATTGTAGCCCAAGAGGAGACCAGACCAAGGAGCATCCTCAGAAGGTCTAACAATGGGACAGTCTTCGGAAGATTTATAGGCTAAGGTCTCCAAGCACACGCAGGGACAATGAGGCGAGTTTAGAATTTCAGAGATGTGCAGACAGTCGAGACATTCAATCAAATACAACAGGCCATGAGCTAATCCAATTGAAATCGAAAGCCAAAAGTCAAACAATGGAAATTCCAGACGAGTTTTGTGCTGAAATTTATGCAGATGATTTATATATAAAGCGAATCAAACGAATCAAATTGTGACTCAGACCGAAGCAAAAAGACGATGCTGAAACAAAAAGCAAACATCGAAACTAACTTAACGATCGTCAAAACACTTGCAACTATGACATATCCATAGATTTCAGCCATAAGACCAACACAATGTTGTCTTAAGGCCAAAACAACTCAATTAGGCAGCAGTCTTTCCCTTTCTCTACCTCTTTTCTCGCTGTCTCTATCTCGCTGCCAGCTCATAAAATTTAATGACAACGCTTAATTATAAAATCAATAAGAGACGCCGCACACGCCGATCACTTGAGAGGGCAGTGAGAAGAGAAGCTTGAGAAGGTTGAGGTAGGATCCTCGTTGCCATAAGTTTGTCAATTTATATGACACAAAAGGAGAGAGAGAGAGAGAGAGAGACAAAGAGAGAAGCGAGAGACAGAAATCACGTTAAGCGCAATAAAAAGCGCGAAACATTTTAACGCGTCGCGGCGATAAAGTATCTGAAAACATTGCCCCGACAATGTCCAATTGGGGCGCTAAGCCGAGTCTCCTCGACTCTCCTCGGCTCATCGAATCTCGACTCCTCGACTTCGAGGGCATTATCTTAAGTAGCGTTGAGTAGGCCACCCCGAGAGCAAGATGCGATGGCGATAATTTGATGAAATGATGTCTCAATTAACGCTCAATCTCACACAATCACAATCACAATCCCAATCACATTCACAATCACAATCACAGGACAGAAAACCCAAAAAGCGGATTGCGTGTGAATTATCAACTTGGGAAACGATTTTATTTTTCTAGCCAAGCAACCCCTCGATTTTCATTTTGGTAATGAAAATATTTTGCCAATTCATTAGGCGCGCTGTCCAAATATTATTGAATTCAGCCAGACAGAGGAAAAAGGGGGAGATCCTTATACCGAGGGGTGGTTGAAAAATTTCCATAAATAAATCGTAATTAAATTAAAACGCACAACAAATGAGCGAAATCAAACAAAGAGCAAAACAATAATAAATAATGACAGCAAAAAAAAAAAAAAAAAAGAGAAGAAATCAAGACGCAGTCGGAGAAGGAAAAGGAGACACAGAAGGAGAAGGAGAAGGAGACACAGAAGGCAGCAGGCACAAAGCAAACGAAGTCAAGGCGAAGGAAAATAGAGGGGCAAGGAGGACAGGCACAAGGAAGGAGCAGGAATAAGAAGCAGCTGTCGCAATTTGTTGGGCACAATGGAGGACACACAGCATCGGGCAACGGGCACACTTCCCGAGTGACCTTTTTTATTTGGGTTTTTTGGCAGGAGCCAAAAGAGAGGAGCTAAGGTGACAGACAGAGAGAGAGAGAGAGGAGAGAGAGAGGGAGGGAAAACGGCACATGCGCCACGTGCTAAGTAGTTGATCCTGTCAAAGGCAATGTGAAAGAAACAGGCCAAAAAAGAGAAACAGACAACAACAGCTGCCAGCTGCAGGACACAACAGAAGAGAACAGAACAGAACTGAACTGAACAGGAACCAAGTAAGCAGGACCTGCCTGTCAGGGACGCGATCTATAGCACCTGCTCCTTTGCTCCTTTGCTTCTTTGATACTCTGCTCCTCTGCTCCTTAGCTGGACGTGCTCCTGCTCTCAATCAGCAATCAGAATGTCACTCGACGTCCTTCTTCTCCTTCTGCTGCATCAATTTTAATGACAACAACAAATGAGCAACAAGGTGCCAAGAAACAACTTGCAACTTCCCACCAGTGTTGCCATTTTGGATTATTTATTGCTAAATATAGCGTGTTTTAGAATATGCATGGCTTAGATTTTTCTGATTGCTTACAGACAAAAATTTAACTATTTTTAAAATTATCTTAATATTGTTTGCTTTACCAATGGATAATTTAAATATTGTCTTTTTTTCATTATAGTAATGATTTACTTAAAAAAACAAAAACTATGCGGTATAGTATAATTATTTAGTTCATCCATTATTTGAGATTTTTAAATATGAAAATAACTTATTTCTTTGATTTAAATGGGCACATAAGTTTAACTTTTATTTTTTGATATTTTGTTGTTTAGCTAATTTTAACAACATTTTTGGCAACACTGCGTCGCCTCAATAGAAGCTGTCTGGCATTAGCTGAGACTCTTAAATCAACTTTTTTGGCGCTATCTCTAACCAGTTACCGTTGCCAGATACCAATTGCCAGTTGCCAGTTACCAGTTGTCGGTTCCCCTGGGCTGCTTGGTGTGCGGCTAATTAATGAAGGTAGCCGCTTTATCAGCAAAACTGTCTGACGCCGGACCACACGAGAGTTTTACCTTTGTCTTTACCTTTTGGGTAACCCAAAATGCGACTCACATTTTGTGCGATGACTCACAATCAGAGAGGACACTCTGAAATGAAATGAACCCCTCAAAAGTTTTGTGTGTTTTAGCACGTGGTTTGTTGCAAGTTTCGCGGCTGTTGCAGCTGCCCCTGCAACACCTGCACCTGCCCATTAGTCGCACTGATCGATAGCTTTGCAACTTGCCTCCGCACACATTTCGAACTCAAACTCGAATGTCAGACTCGCATTTGTATTTACGAGTTTATTCCAAAAGCCGCTTTATAATTTGGTCCGCCTTCAAGTCGCCTGGCTAACTGCATTTAACAGTTGCAGCAGCTGGCTGACCCTTCTTTACCAGGCCAGAATGGGCATGGGCATTGGGAATGGGAATGGGAATGGGAATGGGAATGACATGCAAGGGTTCTTCAAGGCTTAACGGACCAGAGACAGATATAGAATATATATTTTTACTTCAATTAAGTTAAGCTATGCATTATACTTAGGTTAGTCTGAATTATGCAATTAAAAAGAAGATCATTTAATCTGACTATAATTATATAATTTAAAAGACTTCCATGGAAGAAGAAAAAAACAAATTATTTGCATTCTTTATTTTATTTATTTATTTATTTATTTATTGTCATGCCAAAGCAGCAACTCAACAATTGATTTAAAAATATAACATTAAAGCTAAAGAGTTATACTAGTATATATTTAAATTACAAAATTAATTAAAATTAAAAACTCTGGGTAATCTGAAATGAAAAAGAAAATGATTGGCCCAACATTTGTTGCTAGCATTGGGGAAAACTTAGAAAAACCCAGTCAGACCAAAATGATATTAAAAAGTAGTTAGTTTGTTAGTTAGTTGGTTAGACTAGTAGATCTACCCTGGTCATTTAAAATCCTTAACTATTGCTTCGGTTCTTCACTTCTCAAAAGACACGTCAAGTTCACTTTACTACCCAAAGTTCGTCTTATATTCTCTGTACATGATTAAGATTCCTTGTTGGACAGCTCCCAAAGTTGTTGACGCTGGAAAATTGCAGCTGGGATGTGTTGCAAGAACAAAGTAGGTAGAATTTATGGTTTAACTAAGTGATATATCTACTTATTAATAGGCTGATGTGCCACTGCTCTAGGGGCAATATCTTTTCTCTCTTACTGTGTGTGTGTGTGTGTGTGTGTGTGTGTGTGAATACCATTTCATATTTGTCTACTCAACTAAGGGGCAACTTGGGCTGTTGTTGTTGTTGTTGTAGTTGTTGTTGTCGTGGGTAACCGTGGCCAATGCCAATAAACAATAATTCCCATGACTGCCACTAAGGCGCAACGTACACAACGACTTCCCAGACACTGCGACGACGACGAAGGCGGTCGACTAGACTTGTGAACTACTCATGCCAGCAGCAACAACAGCAGCAGCAACAACATCAGACACATAAGCAGCAGCAGCAACAACAACAACAACAACAACAGGTGAGATGTATTTGTTGCTGCGCCACACCGAAGCTGGTTTTTTCTCCTACTCGACGTTCATCATCATCAGAGAGCAGCAGCAACAGCAACAGCATTTGCTATACACATCAACAACACACATTTGTACAGCAGCAACAACACACTCACACACATACACTTGCAACGAGTCTGTGATGAAGTTGGTGCAAAGTTGATCTGCGCTTGATCTTGTCATTAAACGCAGCTCGTAATGATGTTGCTGCTGCTGCTGCTGCTGCTGTTGCAAGTTGCATGACCGCCAGTCTGCTCTTATTGAAATTTGTCTTGGCCACATGTTGCAGCAACATGTTGTCAGGCGTTGCCGTTGCCGCTGGCTACCAGTTTTTGCCACACACTTCCTAAACAAAAATAAAAAAGAAAAATAAGTTCACAATTTGCACACACACACACACACAGCTTTTCCCATTTCCACGCGCGGAATGCGGGCAGGCAGTCAGGCCGTCCTTGAGACGGCTGTTGCAAGTGGCAGCATGCAAGTGGCAAGTTGCAAGCCTGCGTACATCGTCATCCTGAGCGTCATACTCGTAGTAAATAACTTGTTATGGTCAAATATTTCAACGTTGCCAGCCATGACATGAGCAGCTTCAGCTCCTAGACACAGAGGGACACAGTTGGGGGCAGGTGGCAGGGGGCAAGGGGCAACCTCCATCAGTGCTTAGTCAAGTTGACAGCCGTTGACTTGACTGCAGTCTGGAAGCGTTTGCTCGCCTCTAAATATCTCTCTCTGCGGCATTTGTTGATAAGCATGCCACAGCAGCCACCGAAGCTTGCCCCACAACAGACAGACCACTGTTGTTGTTGTTGTTGTTGTTGTTGTTATTACACTAGACTGCGAGGCGTCCCAGCATTAAACGTCCCTCGTCCAGCTGCCTTCCTCCCGTTTTCCAGTTGAGCTGAGAAATGTCACCGCTGTCAGACCAAAGGCTGCAAATAGTTTCCAAGGTTTACTAACTGTCTTCTCTCTCTCTTCCATCTTCCATCTTGCATCTCCAATCTGCAGTCTTCTGTCTTCTCTCTTGCAATGCCTGCAAATTATTTCAATTGCCGCGAAACTTGAAGATATTTTTATTATTACTCCAGGCTAATCAACTAGCATCGAGGCAGGAATTTGTCCACAAACTGTCACTGGAATGTGAACTAATTCAGAGTCATTGTCTCTCTCGAATGGATAATGATGATCGCGAAATTAAAGCTATCTCTGAGAAATAGTCGCAAAAGAACAGTTACTTTGCTGTAATTTCTTTTTTTTGTAAGATTTTAATATTTTCAAATCCTAGATAAATGATCTTCCTAATCGTTTTGCAAGGAGACTATTTTACTGCTCAGAGTTTGGTCTCTAAATTGATACAAAAAATTATGTAAATATAACAACAAAATTTGGCAAAGTATAAAAAAATGTAATCTCCACATTTATTCAGCTTATACCATTTTAACTTGAATAATTAATTGAATGTCAGACTTATCTAATTTATTATTATATGTAATGATCTTTTAAGTAAAAAGATTTATTTCCTAAAGCTTTAAACCTTTTTGAGAGCTAAACAGATTTATTTCGGAAAAGTCTTAATTTTTTGCAGAATACTTTTCTGATTTTACTGTTTAAATCAATAAATCAATTATTAACTCATTAAATATGATTAAATTAGTAAAAGTATTTTTATATTTATATATATAAATTCCCCTTGCCTTTCTCAGCAATATCAGGATTATTCCAGTTACCCAACAAGCCACATCTCAGTCCAAAAAACAATCAGAAAAAATTAAATATAAAGAGGAGAAAAAAGCGAGGCAAGCAAATCAAGGCAATTGCCCACACACTACGCTACTGTTCAGTGTCCAGAAAGTGCTGCATTCAAGATGCCCAACTTGTCCCAAGTCCAAGTGGAGTGGAGTGAAGACGGAGTGGTCTCCTCCTTTGAGGTCTGGTCTCCGCTGTGGTCCTCCTTCTGGTCTGGTCGGGAGATCGCATAGCATAACAATCTCCAGCGTCACGTTAAAGATTTCACTTGAAGCTCGCGAAAAATCACCTGATGACTAAATTAAAGTGGCGCTGGTATGCTTTGGGCCACATCTTTCCTCATCCCCTCCTTCCACCCCCCACCCTACCTCCCGCCCTTTCAGCTCCCTTCCTACTCCCCCTCGTTCAGTCCGTTGTCAGCTTGTGAACTAATTTCGTAAATTTTTCGAGCTGCTCTCATTCCATGCACAATGTTGTCGTTTTTTTTTTGTTTTGTAGCGTTGTTTGTTGTTGCTGGATTTTCAACCGGCTTTTTGGGCAGGCGACTCTCAGGCACACACACACGTACACACACACACACACACACACTGCTGAATTTTTAATGAATTCCAATGAGCGGCTTCTTCGGCTGTTGGCCAAAAACGCGGTGTGCGGTCGCCATCTCAGCCCCTAAACGGGCGGGCGAGGCAGCTTCACTTGCGCGTTGCAGGCAGCAAGTTGCAAGATGCAAGTTGCGGGTTGCAAGAGTTGTGACTGCGATTTGGTTAGTTAGTCGTCGCTGCTAGCGTCGCTGTCTCTGTCTCTGTCAGCGTTGTGCGCTTGCATTTTGTGCGCCTTGTTAAGAATTTCATTAAAAATGAAGACCTGAGACCCAGAAGAATGTATGTTTCTCCCAGCCCACCTTCCTTACACCCCCCAATCTCTCTGGGTCTCTCTCTCTCTCTCTGTCTCTCTCTTTCTGTTGTTGTGTGTTAGCTGCGACTAAAAAATGATGCTTTAGTTGTTTTTGTCGTCGCTTTAAATACCCTTTACTAAAGTTAGCGGCGGATCCCAAAAAGTATTGTGTATTTCCAGGATCGAAAACGCGACATTTGTATGTCTTTAAATGAAAAAACAAATGGCAAAAGTTGACATTTTTAAAAAATGTTTTTAACGCACTTTATCAACACTATTTTTGATATAAAGGACCAACTTCGAAAACTTGTCGTTTTCGAATTATTTATAAAAAACAATGCATCGCGAACGCTACGAAAAATGGAAGTCATGTTTGTGGAGAGTAATTTCGAAGAAAATACTCCAAACCATAGTAAAATAATGAAGTTTTCCATTTTAGAAATAATTTTGATATGTTACTATCATTTTATTTATTTTACAAATTTTATTAGTAATTTGTAACGCGACATCGCAAACGTGAAAGAATTTCTTCAAAAAATTTTATTTGATAAATCGAAAACAGCTTGTAAAACTTGTTTTAAATAAAACATTCTATCTCTATGTATTGAAATGGTTTATGCTACAATCTTACTATCTTACTTAGTGTAATCGTCATATAGCATATTTTGTTTAATCAAATAACTTAAATACATTTTTAACAGAAAATTTCACAAGATGTGATGTTTTGATAAATTTGACGTTTTTGTTTTTCTAGAAATTGGGGTGAGTGACTGTTAGGGTATCCAGCCAGGGTAACAGCCTGGGTGCAGGGTATCTCGCAGTCGGGTACTCTCGATTTAAGCTCTCCTGTTTGTTGTTACCTTGCCACCGTGGAGGTTGTGCGCCGGCGTTGCGCCTGCGCTTGCATATCTCCAAGACAATCAACGACAACAACCACACACACACACACACACACACACGCACACAGAGACAGAGGCATACACACACACACAGACACACTCACATACACCCAGTGGCGCTTTGTGACCAGCGATTGCCCACCAGCGCAGCCTCAACCTCAACCTCAAACTCGCAGTCGCAGTCGCATCTTCGTTTTTGGGTGCAACGAAACATTTTTAATTGGTTTTGTTTCATTTTGCGCCGATGCCGCCAGTTGAGAGGGCGGTGGAGGAGGAGATGGAGGAGACTTAAGAAGTGGGAGCGGAAGATGGAGATGTGAGCTGAGCTGCACTAAACTGAACCGAGTCCCGCCACAGTGGCTAGCATTGTGGCATGGCCATTGGGCATTGTCTCTGGCAACAGAGCAGGAGACGGAGACGGAGAAGGAGTTGGAGACGAAGGAGGAGACAGAGCTGAAATTGACGGACTGCCTTAAATAAGCAACTCAAGGTTGACTGCCAGTTTTCCCTAAAGACAAAACAGACAAAACAGACGACACAGACACAGATACAGACACAGACACAGACTGCAGTCGATCGATCGGTGGCCACATCAAGTCAACAAAAGATTGAAAACTCAATATAGCACCGGGCCAACGGGAGACTGTCGACAGTCGACTGAGAGTTCGTTTGGTAGATGGTAAGTGGTAGATGAAAGATGGAGTTGAAGCTGCACATGGAGCTAAAAGATGTAAGGAGGGCAGGGGGAGGGGAGCCGCGGCAGACACGCAAAACATTCGCCAGTTCAAATCCCAAAATTGGCAATTTATCCTTTATGAACTTACAAAATAGCCGCCGTTTATACCAAAACAAGTTAATTCGTCGTCCGACTCAGACTTGGGAGTTGAAGTTGCAGTTGGAATTGGAAGTGGAAGTGGTAGTATAGAGTTGCAGACGTTGTCTGCTGATGTTGTTGCTGTTATTGTTGCTGTTGCTGTTGCTGTTGCTGTTGCTTTTGCCTGTTTGCTACTACCAACAACGTTGGAGTCTCTTGACGATGACGAAGGGCCGCCAACAAAACAATGAAACCAATGAAAACAGACGAGCGCAGTACAAAACTTTGACTTGACTAGGGACTAAGTATTTAGAGCTAAGGGAGGGGCTTAGCCAGAGGGGGGTAGCTACTATAGAGGGAGGCCCGCTATGGCGGCGCAATGAAAGCCAAGCCGAAAATGCAACGCTTTGGGTCTATGTCTCAGCTCCAACTCCAACTCCTACTCCTACTCCTGTTTCTACTGCTCCTCCTACTTCCACTTCTACTCCTGTTCCTGCTACTGTTTTTGATTCCAAGTGGAGACGCCGTCAGAGAGCATGGCTTTAAATAGATGTGCCCAAGTTTAGACAATAAAGCCATAATTGTGCATAAGTGCGGCACATGTACACAAATACTAGCATATATCTGAGTATGAGTATGAGTATGAGTATGGAAAAGGGATTGAGGACTCAGCGAAAGAGAAGACAACTTTAGTTCCCACAGCTTACGTTGTCGAATTTTGCTGGAAAAGCAACACATGAAAGTGAAAGATACTTGAGAAAGTAAAAAAAGATACAAACAAACAGATTCGAATGGATGTGTTGGCATATAAACTTATTCGCCTGTTAATTTAAGAATTAATAACAGTAACAAGAACTGCAATTTGGATAATTCCAACCATCGAAATTAATGTTCTAATGAAAGTTAAAATAAAATTAACAAAAATATATAATTTGCAGGGACCTTAACGATTATGATTTTTATATTTAAAAATTTAAATATAAGAGTTATTGGCTGATTTTTATTAAAAAAAATATTTTTAATTATTAAAATTTAAATATAAGAGTTATTGGCTGATTTTTACTAAAAAAAAATATTTTTACTTATTAATATTAACTTAAATCATAAAAATTAAAAACAATCATCATTTTTCAATTTGTATATACAAATTTAACCATAACTTTTATTTCCAACTTTCCCATTCTTCTAGGACGTTTTTTTGGGCTTAAGTTGTTTTTAAACTCATAACTGAATATTATTTGCAGTCCCTGATAATTTGAAAAAATTAAGAAAATATTAATAATATATTATTATAAATAATTATAGTTGCTGTGCCTTTTAAACACCTAATGTTTCATGTTCTTTACGATCATAATTAGTGGATTTTATTGCTCATTTTATTGTGCTTCAATTTAATGAGCTGTTTTTGAAGTGATATCTATGATGGTTGGCCAAGAATCTTGGATAATATCTGACGTGTTTAGTTTTCAGTTCGTGTTAGTTGTAGGAGAGTTGTTCCGTCTTATCTGATGTATTCATAGGGCGTCAAATTCTGTTCCATTTTCATAGGTGCTTGGCTGGCAATCAGCACGGAATATCTTTATAGCACTATGCTCGACTGCGTTGGCACTTTGACTTCACGACTTTGACGATGGGAGCTGGGAGATCGAAAGTCCCAATGGAATCGAGTACTTCAAGTACTCCCCATGGTCGGGAATTGGGCTCAGACTCAGACTGGGACTCGGACTCGGACTGTGCTCAGTTGGCTAATTGCGCAAATCTGTTAAAGGCAACTGCGAGTACTACCAGTTGATGATCAGCGTCGTCATCATTCGTGGCCAGGCCAATCAAGCAACGAGCCAGACAGACGGACATATAGACAAATAGATAGAGAGACATTGAGACAGAGGGACATTGAGACAGACTGGCAACTGGCAACAGACGACAGGTGGCACACGAAAGCGCCAAAATGGCAGACAGAACAGAACAGAATAAACACAGACACTGACACTGACATGGAAAAGTTGCTGTTGTGGCTACGATACGATGGCTATGATAATGTATATTTTATGAGTTAATTCCAACTGCTGCTGCTTCGACTTCAACTGAAGATCGCGTGTTTCACTGTTACAGTAAAGCTGCCCCGCACCTCCTCCTTTCAATGCCCCTTCCGCCCCCTTTTTGGCTCGCCTTGCGCTCATCACGCTTCACAAATTCGCAGCTTGTGCAGTGCTCATAATTCTCAGCCACAGATCCACACAGTCCCTGCTCCCTGCACCCTTTTCTCTACTACCTTTCCCTACTCCCTTCTCCTTGCTCCCAAATCTCTGACCATGTTGTTGTCCCTGTTCCAGTCCCATTTGCAATCCCTAACAAGCGTCATCGGCTGCTTTGTTGCGGTCTGTTTTCGGTTTGTCTGACGTTGCTCCCTCCGTCCCTCCGTCCTCCTCCTGCTGCATCTCTTCTTCTGCCACTGCTTTCTATACACTTACGAAGAGTATCACACAATTGTTATGAAATGTGAAACGCCTCTTACGATAAAAGCACATGAGACACTTGTGTTGTTAAATATTTGAACAAAATTGATTTTAGAAATTTTGGGAGCTGAATTTTAGATATATCATTGAGAGATTCTGCATGATATTTCAACCAATCTCACAGATTAAATTTACGAAGCAAAGACAATGCTGCCTCGAATTAAATTTCTAATGCAAGAATAATTGCAAAAATTTAAAAAAGATACAAATTGTAAGCTTAATGAAAGCCTAAACGATTTTAAAATTATATCTAATAACTGCTATAGTCTTATATATTCTGACCAATTTTGGTTAAAGTCAGACAACTATAGCATATAGCTGCCTTAGCAAATATCAGTCAAAAACCCATTTATGTTTTTTTTTGTTTTTTCAATCAAAATAAAATGAAAATTCTTGTTTTCTATAAAGATATCACTTTTGCAACTCACAACAAATTTGACTAAAATCAGACTAAATCATATATGTATGCAGCTCCCTGTATTATCGATCGATCGAAAATTGAATACTAGCTAGAGTATCAATTGTTCGACGTGCCAAAGTCAATCTTTGTTTCTTGTTTCATTTCGATTCGCTTTCGGTTTGCAGCAGCAACTCTGAATCTCGACTTTGACTCCGAATTGCGACTCCTCCAATTCGCACTTTGGTTAAATTAGTTGCGGTCTGGGAAGTTTGGCCACCATAATTTCCCGTGGCGTTTGCCGACCCGACAACTCCAACAACAACAACAACAGCAACAACAACAGCAGCAACATCAGCAACAACAATAAGAGCAACACTCCACTTAGCAGACAGACGCCGCCAAGTGTGTGACCGAGCCAACTGATTGAAGCCGCCTGCATCAACGCCATCAACAGAGATCTGAGATCTGAGATCTCAGATCTTCATTGCCAGTTTGCCAGTTGCCAGTTGTTGTTGTTGTTGTTGTTGCCGCCTTCTGCTCACGTTGCAAGATGAGGGGAAGCAGCCCAAAATTGCAGCAGCTAAAGGATTAACCTCAAATTTCAGCTGGCGGTGTTTGGCTTTCAACGCTTAATTGGTTGTGAAATCATCATTATCACATGGACATGCAAGACGATGAGGATGACGATGGAGATAAGAAGTTGGTGCTGGAGGAGCAAGTGGAAGAGGAAGAGGAGAAGGTGGAGCATGACGGCGTTGGCGTTGCAGCCTCCTTCATCACTTCACAAGTTGTTGTTGCTGATGATTGTTTATTAAGCAGCGCCAGCAACAGCAACAGTAACAACAGCAACAACTGCGTGTCCTGGTCAGTTGGCTTCCCCACTTCACTTCCCACTCCCTACTCTCTAGATCCTCGACTGGCCATATAATTTGCGCGTGATTCATTTATGATTGGTAGTCGGAGACTTGTTGTGTGTTGTTTATACAGGCATCATTCAGCGGCACGATCGGCAGATGTCTATCCAAGCGCCGCTTGCAATCGTCTTGCTGGCCAAATTATAGGCCAAGACCACCAAAGCGTTAACTGAAATATTTAGCAAGTTTGTTTCTTTGATTTCCAGGAAGCATTCGCCACTCCGCTCCTCTCCTCCCCTCCCCTCCACTCCACAGTCAAATGAGCACCGCAATCGCGCTCTTTAATTAAGCCCCTGTGCCGCCAGGAAGTGCATCAAAGTGACTAAAAATATATACATGTATATATTTGTGAAAGAAAGTGTATATAGGCACACCGAAGCTTTGATTCTCTTGCAAAAGACGTTTTGTTAATTTTCGACTGATTTCTGATATTTATACACTGCTGATCGATAGGTTAGACGCACCATTACTTGCATTACAAAATATTTTATAATTTTTATTTTGAATGCAATTGAAAAAAAGTTGAAATGTGAAAACCTTGGTTATTCAATGATTCTTCAAGTATACTATTCGAAAGATTATACAAACTTAACAGAATTCTGATTTCAAACATTTTCTTAAAGCTATTTAATATAAGGCACTTTTTTCTTGGTCACTAGAATAGACGCACTTAAACTAATTTATTTTTTGGAAGAAAAGTAACTTATTTAAAAATTCAATTTTTTATGGTTCAGATGTTTAAAGAAAAAACAATATTTTTAGTTCTAAAGATTAGTTTTTGACCGAGCGTGCCTTCCAAAATTATTTTATCGGAAGGAATATTTTTTATCGTTCATACGTAAACTTAATGACTGACACTTTTAACTTTTTTTTTTGTTTTCTAGAATGTATTTATAATTTGTGTATTAAAATGTTGTTTTAATTTTCGTTAAAGTTAAATAAATGACACATGTGTAGTCGGCACCAGATAGTTGGAGTAAGTGTGAGACTAGTTTCTAAAGAAGTAGACAAACAGATAGATCAAGGAACAGAAGAATAGACGGACATGTAGTAGTTTTATAATTAACTAGTCTATTAAAACTCCTTTAATGCGCTACATATTTTGTGACAATAGTATAAAACCCACTGCAAGGGCATCAAAAAAGTAAAAAAAAAGTTAAAACTAAATTTGGCCAGAAGGCTAACGAAGCTCAGCGAAGCGTTGACAAGATCGCATATAGCTTTTCTCTCTCTCTCTCTCACCTCTTCTCTGCCCGCTGGCATGCCAAAATAACTAAAAAATAAAAAAATTAAAAAAATAAAATGAAAGGAAGAAAGAAAAAAGGCGATTGCAATATGAAACACAACGGGAGGGTTGCCAAAAATGGTACGCGCCGATTTTCCAACAACATCTTGAAGCAGCAACGGCGGCTGCGTAACATTAATCATAAATTACCAGGTCGTTGAGTTGACTGGAGTTGAGTGGAGTTGGCCAAAAAGAACCCAGAGACTGTGGACGCCCCAACGTGTGGCGAGGTGTTCGCACAGCGCGTTTATAAATTTAGCCAAGCGCCAGGGCTAAGGTTCATTTTTGAGACAGAGACTTGAACTGGGAATGAGACTGAGACGAAGACTGAGTCTGTGGGTCCATGTCTCGAACTCAGTGCGAACCCAAAAATGATCATCTTCATCATTTGCCGACCACGTACTAAAAAAATGTGAGATATGGCGGCAGCAGGCCAAGGTTATAATTGGCCCAAAGCGGGCGCTGAGACAAACGAGAAGCGCAGCTCGTAAAAAGCCCAGCCAGCGAGAAGGCGGCAACCACAAGCCAAGCCAAGACAAGCCAAGACAAGCCAAGAGCCACAGCAACCACAGCCAGTCAGCTAGACGATGGACCAGCCACAGCCACAGACAGAGACACAATCACAGTAACAGCCACCAACCTGTGGGCTGCTCGATGGAACGCACGTGCTTAACCTCTGACTTTGTTTTGGCAGCAGCAGCAGCAGCAGTTGCTGAAGTGGAAGCAACAGCAGCAGCAGCAGCGTCTGTGGCAGCGGCTACTTCAAGTGGCAGCTTGGCGATTAGTCTCGGTTTGTTACCGGGAACTCTGAGTGGTTGTTTATGGGCCTCCCAAGACACGCCCACTTGATGTGAGCATGGGAATGCTTTAACTTTATGCAAAGACCTCAAAAAACTAAAGAATATATATAAATATAAAACCAGCGACTGGCTTTTAAGTATAGCTAAAAACTAGCTAGTTAAAGTTGATCCTTAATGCCTAAATCTTGTGAGCTGTAAAAACTGAATGTGGGACAACATTTGGAAAGGCTTTGAAAGGTGCAGAGGAACACCTACAAGACTTTAAATCACCTTCAGTTTGGAAATTGAAGAAAAGACAATTATGGCTCTTCAAATGTGTCTCGTTAACACAAATGCAACTGGGATGCTAACTCAGGCGAAATAAGAATATTTTTAGTACGAAAAAGTAATTTAGGAAAACTAAAATATAGTCCATATTAGAAAGGAAACAAAAAACTATTAAATTCAATTAAGTAAAACATTATAAGTAAACAAAGTAGAAAATACATACTTTATCAATATTGGATTGATTTTAGTGGCATTTATTAAATTTTGTGAATACTTTCCATATCACACTCAACTGATTCCAGATCATTGTTAATCTTTAATAAAATATTTTGAATATTTATTTATTTTTTTTTTTTTGACTATATTTCTTTCATTCTAATACTTCTTTTTCCTAACTTTAGATTTATAATGCTAATCGCTAAAAGAAAGAAATTTAGGAATAACAATTTTATGTCTAATAAAATATATAAAATATATATTGTAATAGGTGTTCAGATAGGCATCTAATCCCTTCGATTACTTTCAGAACTTCAATGCCAATCAATCGCATGTGGAAGCTGGACATAATTTGCATAAAAATAATCATTCAAATTATAATATTCTACACTTAAGTCAGAGGCAATCACATGTCAAAACTACTCCAAATGTCCTTATTGAAAAATGATAATCATAATGAAATTATCATAATAATGACGTCTATTAAATCATGCATTCCACGATGACGCAATTTTGCCCATAAAAAACCAAGTCGACCTGCAAGAATTGGCAAGTCAGTGAACTCCAGTGCAAACTGCAGCCAAAGAGAGAGAGATAGAGAGAGGGACAGTCCGCCCCCACATGCTCTGAAAGGACATTTGTGGCATCCTTGCCGCAGAATGCAATCAATTTCGCTTGCCGCTGACAGTCGCTTGTATTATGCGGCATGCTGCAGCCCGTGGACATTGCAGGACATCTTGGCTTGGAGGCGTCCTGTCCTGGCAGTGAGTCGCCTCGTTGGCTGCTCGCCAGGCAGATTTACTGCACTTTGAGGACAGCTCATAAAACAGAACTTGATCGTAATGTGGCCGCTTTAATTGCGCCGCAAACTGCGCTACAAATTCAATTTCAACCAAATTGCAATCTGTTATCGACAGGAACTAGAGGCAAATGGGGAAAGGGGAGTGGCGTGTGCCTCCCGTCGATTCCTGACGACATGCGAAAAGAAGACACTTTCAATCTGTTTGTTGCATAAATACGCAAATTTTGCCAAGTCATTTCCATTAATCCAAGCACTTGGCCCGAATCCCCAACAACAACAAATACCAGAGAAAAGCCAAATCCAAGAGAAAAATCACGGAATATTTTGCTAAGGATAAACTGGCATTTGTGTTTGTGTGTCTCTCTCTCTCTCTCTGTTAGCTTGTCTCGTTTCAGGAAATGTGGCGCCAAAAAACTACTAAAATAAAGTTTTGCATTTTGTCTATTTGTTTCCTGTCGCCTTGTCCCAGTCCCAGTCTCAATCCCAGTTCTCTTCCCGATTCTCACCCCATTTGTTCAGTTAAAAATCAACCACCAAACACATTTCGCATTCAGGCAGGTTGACAGTTTTGTGACTCAAAGAAAGAAAGTCATAAAAAACGGCGAAACGTTCAAAAAGAAAAAGTTCAGTTTTGGCAAAACAATTTGTTCTACTAAAATGATTGTAAAATTACTGATAATTTAAAAAAAAAAGGATTGAATTATTTGATTTTTATTAATGTTTAAGAGACAATTTTTTTAGGTATTCTAATAAATGTACATAATAAATTAATCTAAAATATAATAAAGATAATTTAATTACAAATTCTGTTTATAAAACTAGTTTGGATATCAAAATTATTAAAATTTGTACTCTAAATTTTAAAAAACCGTTTATTCAGTTTACTGGCGTTACAGACGGTGTACCCACAAAAACTGCTCAATTGTTCCATAGTGCAGCGCAAGCTCTAACTCACTAACTCACCTCACCACATTTTCACTCTATCCTCTCCCTCTCACCACAACTCAACTCACAAATCAAACTTTGCTAAACTGTGCTAAAAACGTTTTCTGCGCCATCATTTTTTAGGTCATTTGAAAGACAGAAATTTTTTACAAAATTTTGGATTTTTTTTTTTCCAAATTGTTTTTCAATATTTTTTAATAGATTTTTGAAAATTGGAAATTATATTTCAAACTTTTTTCGCTTTTTCCTCTCGTCACGAGATGGCGCCACTCTCCAGCGCCATCTATGAGAACTAAGAAAATAGAAACAAACTGTTTGGTCAATAGAGGGCTGCTCACAGCTGCGTCATGTGTAATGAACACAAAGTTCGCCAACAGATGGCTGCCGATTGTAACAAGCGCATGTTCGACCATAGATGGCGGCACGAACCAGCGTAAACTGACATTGCAAGAGAAAGTAACGTCACGTAACGTAAATACAGCGTAACGTCAAATTGAATTTAAATGCAAATGGAGAACAACACTCGAAGTTTATATAAGTAAACAGATTTTCAGCAAATCTCTTGCTAACTCGAAACGTGATAAACATGCTGAATAACGGACTCTGCAGCAGGTCAGTAACAAATTATACACATACTAAATGCAATTTAGAATTAATTACGCCTGGTCAATTGATATGTGTGAGTGTGTGTATGTGTGTGAGGGAAGTGGAACAGGAGTTGCCCCACATGGTTGCAAGTTTGAGCAGCTTGTGCTGAGGTTACAAATTCTCATATGTCCACAGGACGGCGAGACGGACAGATAGAGAGACAGACGAGACGAGACGAGTCGAGGAAACAGCCAGGATTGGCAACAGTTGACACTGAGCATTTAACGCTTCAGCACGTTTTCAATTCAATTTACACAAGCCTGGCAAGTGGCATGAGGAGGAGGGGCAGGTGGGGGGTTGGGGAGGTGGCGTGGCGTGGCCGAGCGCCAAGGAAGTTTAGGCGTTGAAGCGTGGAAAAACTTAAGCAGACGCACAAAGCATGACAAACGAGGATAAGAGCAACAACAACAAGAACAACAACAATAACAGCAACCAAAACAATACTCAAGTATAATAATAATGAACACTAACGGTAAGCGAATTATGCGACAGTTGAGAGAAAGGCGGAAGGGGGGTGTGGCACTTGCTTAAAGTAAACGAAATCAAAAGGAGAAGCAAGCCAACAATAAATCAACAAATTGCGCGTGGCCAGAAGGGTTTGCATTGTATCTTTGTATCTGGCAGATACTTAGATACTTTGCTGCCTCGCGGCCATATTTATGGGCAAAAACAATAAGCGAAACGCTTAAAAATGCATAAATCAAATCACAAAACGCAGCCAAGGGAACTGAAACAAAGAAAAAAGAAGCTGCGAGAGAAGTGAATGAGAGAGAGAGAAGTGTCAGAGATAGAGAGAAACAAATTTCAGAATGATAATCGCCAACAACTGTTGGAACTGCGTGTTGACAAATGTTGTTGTTGCTGTTGTTGGTGGGGAGGTGGCAACCCTGACCAATACGGGAGGAAAGGCCGAAAAGCACATTTCACTTATTAGGCAGCTGAGGAAAGAAAAGAAAAGGAAAGGGAAAGGAGAGGAGAGGGGAAGAATGCGGCGTCATCTTAACAATAATCATAAAAACAAACGCAAAACGCAAAAGCCAACATCATGACAGGAGTTGCTTATGGTTATAGAGGGGAATCCCCCTCACTTCCCTTTGTTTTCTTGAACTAACCCCTTAATCCACTTGTTTCTGAGCTCATAATGCTTCCCCTTTCCAATAATACATATTAGAATACGCTTGTTGGGTCGATGGTTCGGTGGTTGACCATTTGCGCAAATATTTGCGAAATGCGATTGAGTGTTTGTTATTGGCATACGACATGACTTAGAGAACACAATCTGATTATGAGTACTCAAATATGACAGGGGGGCTTAGCAAATTAATCTATGAGTATTTTTCTTTGGTCAAGACTCACATCACGGAAATTTCTATGATCTTGTAATTTTTTTAAAGTGAAAGAAATTAACTAGTATTTCAATAAAATCAATAATAAATGGATTTTTTAAAACAAATCGTATTTGCATTCAAAAACTAAAAATGATCAAACAAAAGTTAATATATAATAAATATAATTCCAAAATTATAATCAAATAATTAAAATATGCATTAAATATACATTTCATTTAAATAAAAAAGGTTTATTATTTTTTTATAAATAAGTTAACAAGTATTTTCTGACTTAATACACATATTTATCCAATCTGTCAAGTGTTAAACACTTAAATTTCACCTTATTTTAAATGGCAATCGATAAATTTGAATAAGTTGAACGTAAGTACTCGTATTTTCATATCATTAGTTTTGGTTTGGTTCTGCAATGTTTTTACCTTCCTTTTCAATTCCAATCAACGGGGGAGGGACGAGGGCATTATCATATGTAATGACGCTGCTGATTTCGTTTGCCATTTGGTTGGCAAGCTCAAACACCTTGAACAAATATTTGACTTGATCTATGGGAGGTTGGGGCTTCCCCGAGCTACTTCAGCTCCTGGTCCCTCGCCGACAGTTGATTTTGAAAATCGAATCTTGAATTAATCATGCGGAATAAATTTACTTTACATTTGCTTAAAACTGTGCGCAGACTGAGATGCAGATAGAAATAGAAAGAGCGTGAAAAAATGATGGAAAAAAAATCATTTCGGTGCTGATTTCATTTTCATATTTTGCTGGCTTTTCTTTTGCCAACTTTCTATTAATTGAATTAAAATTGCCATTTCATTTCCATTTGCTGCCATTTGCTGTGGGATATAAATAATAATTCTATTTAATTCCAATGCGAAATCCAAATCGAAACCGAAACAGAATCCGAAAACAGGCGAATTTATGACAGCTCGATAAGATTTACGTTTGGTGGATTTGGCAAACGGATTTTTGGGAGTTCAATAACTTCAATAAGCATCTCGGGGAGGGTGGATTAAAGCATAATTCCATTGTCATGGTAATTTATGAGCTTAGTTTGGCATTGTTGTCATTGTTGCATGTTGTTTGCTTGCCGCCATTCGTATTTGCAACATTACAGTCGAATTAGCAATTCACTTATGGCATCCATTACGGCCAAGGATTCGCCCATATGTGTCAATGGATCCCCAATGTATCTAAAGGATACAACTATCACTCCATATGACCATCTATCTATGTATATGTGTATGCGTGTGTGTAACTATGTGTGCAAATGGCCTTTCGCAATTACACAAAACGCTTTGCAAATACATTTTGAAAACTGGGTCAACATCTGAATGAAGTGATAAATGGTATTTGAAAATGAATGTATGCGGAATCTATTCGAAACTGTCACTTTAGTTGGGGTGTTTCACAATTTAACACATATGCGCATATTTTATAGTGTAAAGTTTTTAAATGGGTCGCCTTAAGGAGAGTTTGCTGTGGCCGTAGGGTTGATTATCTTGAGGTTAGCAAATCTCATTAAAACTGTATCAAGCTAAAATTGTACAGCACTTAATATTTTCGTTACAGTAAGTCAAGTAATTGTTTTTAAAAGGTTGTCATATTTCTTTCGCTTTTCTAGTTTTAATTGTTCTAAGAAGAAGTAAAATAAACAATAAAATATTTTATTTTAAAATTTATTTACAGTCGAACTTCCCTAACTCGTATCACCATTATCCAAGAAAAGTCATAAGATATTCGAGTTATAGAGTTCTTTTTCTAAAATTATTAATTATACTGCCACTCATTTAGTTCGAGTTACAGAGAAATTCGAGTTAGAGAAGTTCGAGTTAGGGAAGTTCAACTGTATTTATTTAAAAAATTTTATTTTAAAATATTCTATGACAATTACTTTATTTAATTGTAAACTTAAGTTAATTGCAATTTTGCATTAAATTCTTAGTAAATAGGTAGTTTCTATATTTAATCGAATGGTAATAATAATTATAATAATTTCATAACCAAATTTCTTGTGGTAAACCAGAATTACAACTAAAAAAATTACAGTGGTAGTGAAAAATTTCAACAGTTCCAACAATTCAATACACACTTGAACAATATTGATAAAAATAGTTATATCTCTGTATTAATTTTATGCACATATGGACAAGAGTTCCCGGAACACTCCTGCTTATAATTACAATTATTTTTGAGCAACCTTCATTAATATTATAAATAATTTGCAGAATTCCTGAAGGAATTCCCTTTGGAGTAAGGAACACAGCAGGTCTCAGCAGGTCGAAGATCGCAGATGCCAATCTAAAATGAAGTCAATTTCAAATGAAACTGTATGGAACAGCAGAGAATGAATCATTGATGTGGCTTTCAACCGCAACTGATAGTTGCATGGTCGCTGGCCCAAAATGCAGCATATGTTGATGCCACATTAGATGTACAACTCAGTTGTCTCTTCTCTCAGTTGCCCGCTTATCGTTTGCACCAGTTCCAATCAGAGAGTCAAAGAGCGAAAGGCACCCGCGGGAACACTATGGCAGGGAAGGGGAGAGACAGGGGAAGGGACAGGGGAAGGGGCACATTTTTCTATGCATATGTCAGCATTTTCGAATTGGAAACGAAAAATGCTGCACTAACAGCATTTTGTGGTTTTCAGCATAATTAAAGGCAGACTGGTAAAGTGAACTCAAACCCAAGTCCTTGTCATAGTCCTCTCTCTCTCTCTCTCTCTCGCACTCTCTCAGTGTCTGTCCCTTTCTCACTCAGTTGCCAGAGCCCTCTTGCTGTACCGCCCCGGACAGATCGAAAATGTCGAAAAAACGTAAGGTGCAACGGGGTTGCAATTGAGAGTTGTGAATTGTGAATTGTGGACTGTGGACTGTGTATCGGGAATTGAGATTCATGACGATGTGGCACGAGCTGTTCGCCGAGTTAACAAAGCCATCAATGGACCATAAACTAAACACTTTTTAAATGCCGAGGGGAGTGGGCAGCCGAAGGGACAGGGGAAACACAGCACGATCCTGTGATGTCCTCCGACTCCTGTTGCTATTACCTCCCGGGCAAAATGGCACAGATGTTTGTGTTGTGTTGTCTTGGGCAATGGACAACACTGCACAACACATAGTTGTAGTTTAGTTCATTAAAGGGTAGTTTGCCATCGCACAGTTGGACTCGTTGCAATTGGAATCGGGTCGCAGTTCTCTGATTAGATCTGAATCTGATTGCGCGCTGTCAGAGTAAACGAAGGAATATAAATAGGACAACGGGACGAGAGGGAAACGGGGAAACAGGTTCGCAATTTATAGCACCAGAAAACGTATTGAGCAACTTTAAATGCGGGTCAGTCTGTGAGCTGGTTGCCCTGCCAACTGGTGGTACTGGTGGTAATGATGGTGTCGTCTGGTGGTGACTTGGCGGTCGATTCATTTGTGCAGCTTCGCTGAACATACGCTGCATATCCGCATCCTCGTGAAGGACCTTCAAGCAGTCCGTGCCGCACACTTGTTACGAATATGCTTAACAGCAGCAAGATTGAAGCATTCTCACACACTGAAATTTGTATACTCTACAGCAGCGGTGGGCACACATAGGCTCCGGGAGCTAGCGGCTGCTCCCAACTTTTTGTACGCACCTTTGGGTGATCGACAAAGTAGGTAGACCCTAATAGAGTCGTTTTTTTGATATAGCTTTTTTGCTAGTGCTCCTGAATTCAGATTTCATGCCCACCGCTGCTCTACAGGGGTAAAGCTTTTGATAACTTTGATAAGAAATTGATCAATTGATCAATTTGAATTATAGTGACCATGGAGGACGGATTTATTAAAAAACCGGAATAGATGAGTATGAAATCGATCAAGTATTCAGCATCAAAGCTGTAAATAGATGGTTAGAGATAATATTATTACTTTGGATCTGTAATGTAAAAGTAGAGGACAGATATTCGATTAGAGAACAGAGTAGAAAAGCATGTAACCTATGGAGATCGTAAAAGAGAATAATTAGACTATTTAGCAATAATGTGATCATGAAGAGCACAAGCTAAAGTTCAAGCAGATAAATGGAAATGTACCACAAACTAGAAAAGGAAATTCTGAGATGACTTTTCATGAATAAAGGACAAGAAAGCTGAGAGCTGAAATTCTATACAAATCTAAAGGATATATCCATACCCTACACACAGCATAACGACAAAGGTATTGTAGCCACTTCCAGGGTATTTCAAATTTGAAGAGGTTGAAGTAGCTGTTCCTGTGCCAATTCTCCTTCCTGTTGCTGTCCAGTGGGAAAACTGAAGGACACTTGACATGCTGGCTGAGCCACTAGGCTGAATAAAGCAGCAGCACTTGGCAACTGTTAACTGTTGCAAGAACTGATGTTATTGTTGTTGTTCTTGTTGATGTTGCAACAATATTTCAGCGGTTGCAAGTACATTCATATGTACGAGTATTTCGAATTACATTCGTGCCACATCCGCTGAGGGGGAACATAAATATTTATGCCCCACTCGATTGAAAGCATCTCGAGCGTAAGCATTTTAGATAAAGCACAAAATCTAGTGGGTGGAAGAACGATGAAGGAGAAAAGAGGAGAGGGAGAAGAGGGAGGGAACACAAATCCATGGCAGGTGCCGAGTCAGATTCAGATTCGGATTCAGATGCAGAATCATTGGAATGCTCGTTGGCTTTTTGCATATGACAGCACAAAAAATTTGTTGTCGAGCTTGATTGTGAGTCGGAATCTCCGTGCTGATTGAATTGAACGCACACTCGAATTGAATCTACAGACAGCGACATCGGGATTGTTGTCATCAGGGCGATTTGGTAACCAAAACAAGGATTCTGTAATCCGCCTAGCTCAGCCACTACAGCTAAACCACAAGAGCCACCACCAGAGAGAGAGAGAGAGAGAGAGAGAGAGAGAGAGAAAGAGAGAGTATGACCCTCGGGCCTTGTTAGCGACCCTCGCGTTGGGCTGGATTTTTAATCCGTTTAAATGAATGACAGTCTAATTGGAGGATTTGAACGAGAACAAGGACAGAGCAGACCAAAGTCTAAATAGTGACAAAGTCCTTGCCATATGCTCCGAAAAAACCACATGTTATTCACGGTATTTAAACAAACAGCAACAGCAACGAGGGCTGTGGAATGAAACCACCCTGCCAGCATCCTTCTCCCACCCTCATAAAATTAGGTGCTCGGAAATCCAATTCGAATTTTTATATAATGCGCGAAAAGCACTTGATTGAGCTCGAAAAAAGAAGGACAAGGACATATCCATAGAGAAGGAGAACTACAAGTAAATTGCAAGCAGCACATACTCCAGGGACACTTCATCAGAGGGTTGCAGGATCAAATTATGCACAGGATGCAAGGAAACTTTGCCAGCAACCAACTTCCATTCCAGCTAGAAGGCAGCTAGAAGCTGTTGCCATCCTGGGGAAAACAAAGTGCCACAAACAACACAGATTACGAGGCAAAGAAAAGACTCAACTCGACTCGCGACTCGCGACTCGTTGCATTAACAATAACCGTAAGAAAAGGTGTCGGCTGTCTCCAGAATCTACAGCCAGGACAAACTCATCTCTTGGCCTGAATACAATTAGCATTTACATTTTGCCATCCTCTGCGTATCTGCGGTAATTAAATGCGGCAAGCAGAACTCTGGCATAAGGAGCACGTAGCACGTTGTCTAGAACTTAGTCCTTAGATTAGCATCTTAGTTTTTAATTCCCATTGCCGCAACAAAACTCGATTCACTTTGCCTTCCCCTTTTGTCTCTTCCCTGTGCGACTTGGCGGCTTGACTTAATCACACAAAGGCAATTTCACGCCTTTTTGGCTCAGACTCAGTCACTTTGTCACTTGGCAGTTTGATGTATCGACAGCGTCAACAACAATCCTCCCCTGTCCTCTCAGCTCTCAGTTCTCAACTCTCAGCTCTCACCTCTCCCTCAGCATGACAATCAGTTTGTCAGATTGTTTTAGTCGACCAGATCTTGAAGGGGAGATTAGCAATTGGTTTTGGGCTTAGCAAATTTTGTGCTCGATTTGTATATCGAAGATTTGCGTTAATTTCCATTGAAAATATTTAGATGAATTCCGGCCAATGTGTTGGGATTTACACTTGACTCAAATTGCAGTCACGTGCCACATATGAATGTGTGTGCTGCAAAGTGTGTGCCACAAATTCACTATTGGGGGAAGAACAAAGTAAATTCTTGTGAAATGATTCGTAAATAAATAAACTTTGATTTAATTGATGAAAATCTATTTTGAGATAAAGATAGTTGAAATATTTATACGGGTGAATAATACTTAGCTTAAAGATACAATTTATAAAACTTGCAATTAATTGTGGAAAATCAATTTCAGACATTAATAGTAAAAATAAAAAATAAACATTTAAAATGGAATACAGTTTTGTTATTTTATTTTGAATAACAAAATATTTTTGTAGGTCAATTTAATTACTTTTAAAATAGAATTTAATTTTAATTATTTTGCAGGTAATTTAAATCCGATAAATTAAATTTATATTTGACGTGATGTAGATAATTTCAATAATTTTGTATTCTACTTGGTCTAAATTATATTAAAACAAATTTTAAAGATTTAACATTTTTGTTCTGTTTTAATCATTTATCAACTAATAATTAAATTCTTATCATTGTTATTTTAATAGTTTTTGCTATTAATTGCAATTAATTAAGCCGAGTAGTTCTTCAGTGTGAATTGATTAATTTGGCTTTAGGCTTAATAGTTCTGTCGGCAATTAATTAAATATAAGCTAAACAATATTTTTAATGAAATGACAATGTCGAAGGCAATCATGTGTTTAATATTAATTGTATGTCGACAGAAAACATGGCCAACACTCGAATTATTTGTCCCAAACAATGCACAGAGAGAAAGAGAGAGTGAGAGGGGGAGAGAAAAAGAAGAGGGAGACAAACAGAGCAGAGATAGTGCGAGCTATAAATTTTAATTAAAAATGCAACTCATATGGCAAGTGGAGCAATTAGCACCTGAAAATATGCAAACATTAAATTGCCAACAGCAGACAAGCAACAACAACAACAACAACAACACCAATTGTAACAACAACAACAATTGAAGGCGTGGAATTTCAATATATTGTGAGTATGAGTATGTGACCTGGACATTGTCCATGGATAACATAACGTGGCCATATCAGACACATATTTTGCCCTAGCAGCGACCACATCCTGCGCCAGGACTACACAAACAGAGAGAGCGAGATGCATATAAGGGCCAGAGCGAGACGGAAAGTGAACGGAAAACATTGCACAATTTGTTACCGTTGTTGTTGTTACATTTGTTGTTGTTGCTGTTGTTGTGCATTGTATTTACTGGACAATGGTCGAGTGTTAGTTTGGTTGTTGCTGTATTTTTTTATATAGCGACAGGCAGACGGATAAATATTTTAGTTTGCAAAATCTTTTTGCTCTCAACGGTCCCCTTGTATGTATATGTATGTATGAGTGTGAGCTGTGATGCAATATGTAAAAGCTACGCGCAGCATATACTCAAAATACAGACAACAACAGCAACGACAACAACAACAACAACAATGCATACAACAACAACGGCACAAAACATGAATACATATTCAGACAATCGCGCTGCTGCTGCCAAAAAATCGACAAAAACAACCTGTTCGGAAACACTTGCAACAAGGACATCAAGCATATACATATGTGTGTGTGTGTGTGTGTGTGAGTGTATGTGTGTGAGCAGCAGCAGCAGCAGGCAAACGAGATGGAGCGAGCGAGAGAGAGAGAGAGGGTAAACGAGATAGACAACAGATTGCCAGCCATTGCAGGGGATGGAAATGAGAACCTAAGAGAGAGAAAGTGACAGAGGAAGAGAGGTGAGAGAGAGAGAGAGTACAGCCAACATCTAAGCACCGCCTCTTTTCGAAATTTTCGTCACAGTGGTTCAAGTTATGATTATAGCCGCAACCGAAATAGGTGTGATAATATTATTAATGATATAATAAAATATATGTATTTATTTTAATAAATGTAAAATAATGACAAGTAACTAAACAAGTAGATTACATAATATTTAAACTACTTGTAATAAATACTATATATTTATTGGTTATATATAGTAATAGTATATTATTTATTTTCAAAAATTTAATTTCAATTTCTATTCATTTAAAATATTCATCCAATTATAATACACCTCATAATAATTAAAATAACTTTTTCAAGGTTATTTCTAATATTTCTGAGCTCACATCTAATATTTTCTTGCTTTCAAATAAGTATCAACTTAACTTGTAAGAATTAAAAGAACAAAATAAATGAAAATTAATATTCGACTCTATTTATATAGTAAACTATTTGCACACAATAAAAAGTCAAAGTAGAGGTAAACTTTACGATTATTATAAAAATAATTGATAGTTGATTTGTGGTTAGTGTTATTTAAATTAAATAAATTGGTTAAATGAAATAATAAAATGAAATAATAAATCCGTTAGCATTAACTTTTCAATCTATAAATCATAAAATCTCATGAATATTGCACCAGTGTGCAGTATATGCACAAAGTAGAGTGTGGCTCAATACGAAGGGTCCTCGACGGGATGCCAGTCAGTCGGTGAGCTGGCCAACCAGGAGGCGAGATAATAAAAGCACAGAATATGTTGGCAACTGGCAAAGCAGATGGAGCGCCGAGAGAGCGGGAGAGCAATAGACAGCATAAGGGTGAAGATTCGAGTTTGACTCTCTGCAGGAGCAACAGCAGGAGAAGCCAGCATACAGTGAGTGCAAACAGAATCAGGACAGATGTGCGAGTGCGGAGAGTTTCGATTGAATGGGACAATATGAAAATTCCAAGTGGAAGCAGAATACGAATACGAATGTGAATGTGAATGTGAATGCGAATACGAATCCGAATACTTGTTGGTGGTGGCAATTGGCGAGTACTTAAAGAGGAACAGATTGCGAGCGGGCAGCAGTCGAAAACAGAACTTCGAATCGAACGAACAGAGACAGAACAGAATATAACAGAACAGAACAGATTGAAAGAAGAATTCAATTCAAAGAGTATTCAAAGTGTCCAATTGCAGTGCGATGAACTTGCTCATGGATAATCTGCCGTCGCATGTGAATTCCGCGGCGCGTCGTCCAACTCCGCAGCAGCAACAGACCGAATTGCGCATCTCCACCAGCCCCACAGCAGCAGCAGCAGCAGCAATGGCACAGCAGCAACATAACAATATTAACAACAACAACAACAATGATACGCCCAGTGTAAAGACTACATTGAAGCGTTCCTTTGACGTGGCCTTTTTGATGATGCCCGATGAGCGCATCAAGCAGAAGCAGGCCGAGAAACAGGCACGTCTCCAGGAGGCACTGCATCATCATCACCATCAACAGCAGCAGCAGCAGCAACAGCAACAGCAGCAACTGCAGCTGCAACAACTGCAGTTGAATCATTATCCCACGGATCTCTCACCCAGAGCAGCTGCCTCACAGCCGCCGTCGCCGGCTGCCTTGGAGTACATCAGTTTGCTGGAGGCACAACAACGGCAACGGTATCCACAGCTCGCCGTACGCTCGCCGCGGGTGTACGATGATCCCACGTTGGTCATACCGCTGGTGGATTCGCCCGAGGCAACAGTGTCGCCACCGCCGCCGCCACTGCGCAGCGCCTTCACCAAGGTGGCCTCCTCGCTGTCCAGCTCCTCGTCGCCCTCGACGACATCGCGTCTGGAGTCGCCGCCCGTGGATGTGGGAGCACCGCCGCTGAGTCCGGATCAGTTGAGCTGCCCTTCGATGAGTCCACCAGTGGTCACACCTCCGCCCAGGACCAACAGCGGCGGTGGCGGTGGCTGCGGTGGTGGCAACAATGCCAGTGTCTCTCCACATCCCTTGCCGGCCAATCCCATTGTCTATCACAATTTCCGGCCGGAATATCAGTTCAATGGCGCCTTCCATTCGGTGAATCCCATGCAGGCGCTTCAGGCCCAGCAGCGCCTCAAGCAGCAGCTGCTCTACAGGCCACCGACAACAGCCTCCAATGGCCACAGTCCCAATGGCTCCTCGAATCCCTCGTCTCCGCTAAATGGTCCGCCGCCAGAGTTTCTGCATGCCGCCTATCCCGGCTTCGGGCCACCTCCGCATCCCTTTGCAGTGGCCCAACCTCTGCAGAATCCCGCTGCCGCTGCGATTCTCTCCACGCTCATCCCGCCCACGCTGGCGTCCACGTTCACGCTGACGGCCCAGAACGTGTGCGCCAAGTGCAACATTAGTTTCCGCATGACCAGCGACCTGGTCTACCACATGAGATCCCATCACAAGAGCGAGGTGGCCTGCGATCCGAATCGACGCAAGCGCGAGGAGAAGCTGCGCTGTCCCGTCTGCCAGGAGACGTTCCGGGAACGTCATCATCTCACCCGACACATGACCGCCCATCAGGACAAGGCCAGCGATCACCAGCCCACGCCGGATGACTCCAGCGACAATGAGATCATCAACGTGGTCGGAGGCACGCCCCCGGGTCGACGAGCTGGCGGTGTCTCCAAATGATCCAAGCATTTCTTCGGATACTTTTAAGCTGCTGCCGCCGCCTGTTTTGTTGCCGATCTCCCGTCTCCAGAGTGGTTCCCATTGTGATATTAAGTTTAGTTACCGCCCTCTTAATTCGACCTAAATTTCTCTCCGTTTAGCCATTAATATATATAGTGCAATTCCGCCGATCTGATAGTGAACCATCTCTCTCCCCCTTTACTCCATTTGAGTTTTATTCGAGCTGCCCGTTTTATCATTGTAAAGTATTAGATTTAAGTTTCAGGCTCATTCCATTTAACATTTGACGTCTGACTTAATGTTTAAATAAATATCTTATTGTTATTAAAACCAAAATTACTATGTTTTTCGATTATAATACGAATTGGGTGTGGGAATTATTTGGTTGAAAATTAAATATAATAAAAAAAAAAAAATAGTATTAAAAATAAAATTCCAAATTTAGGTTACAGAAATTTTTTTTATTATTTAAACGGAATTTAAATGAACAGAAGATTAAATGAAGATATCTGCTTCAAATTTTTTTTATTATACACAAATTTTACAATGTTAGGGTGTATGAAGACATTAAGGTCACTATATGTATATACGGCTGCCCCTTTGATCTCCCAGACTAACTATAAGAGTCAGAGGCACATAAAAGTTTATATTAGATATTATAAGCACAATTTACATTCGAAACTCAATCGGATATTTTAACATGAGAATTAGAAATCAGCAAATTTTTCAATAATGCATTTATGATCTATAATTTTTGTTTCTTCTTAAGGAAAAAAAACCTTTATAAAAAATAAATGGTCAGCACTGACTTTAATAAGAAGATAAACGAATTTCTCATCTGATAGATTTGAAACACAAAAACTGTGTTACATTTTAAAGATACTTTTCCAAAATTCGAGCCAGACGTTGTCACCCAGTGAAAAACATAGGTTCCCAGGCTTAGACAAAAAACAGGCACATGCTCCAGTGAAACATACGCCATGTGAGTGGCTCGGAGAATATGTTGGCCTTGTTAGCGCAGTGAAGTCAGAAGCCAAGAGAGCAAGGGAAAGGCGAAAGGGAATGGCATCCGTTTAGACGGATGGACAAACGGACCAATGGACAGACGAGCGGACGCATGCAGGCAAAAAGTCGAGCAGCGTATGCAGCAATTAGACGCGGTGACAAAAACTGCGACGCCGACGCTAATGAGGTGCGTCTGGATGTGGGAACAGAGTTGCCAACAAGCTGGAATACGCACACAAATGAAGGGTAGTCCCCAGTTCACAGCTTTAGACGAGGCCGCAACTAATGTGGAGTTAAAAGGGAACTTCTCAAGTGCTCAAAATGATTTTCGAATTTCAATATTTTTCCTGTAATCGTACTGAACGGGCAACCCTCGTTGAATCCTTGACTGAGACGATTCCCATGAGCCATACGAATTTGTAGCATGCCAAATTCCGACAAAGCACAACGAATGTCTTGGGTGGTGGTGGCGGTGGTGGTGGGTGCCACTACCACAGAGGATGCCTCGTTCTGTTGCACTCAAATGAGCCACAACGAATCGCGTTGATTTAGCGTGGCCAAATCCTGTTAGCCCGTGCCACAAGAGCCACGCGATTCTCACAGGATTCCCAACATGGCTTTATCAATGTGATGTATCAATTGATGGCGTTACTAAACGCAGCTCCCCTCCTGTCTGTGTCTCTTTCGCATTGTTCCCATGATGGGATTAGCGTTTTATGGCCTTGTATTCACTTTCAAACCACTTGATAAAGATTTTAACAAGCTGAGTGTGGGATAGACCAAAAGGAAGTTGAGAAGGTGTCCAAAATAAGGTAAGGGAAAATAAGTTTGCAGGAAGTTAAGGTAGGAGTCAAGTAATTGACTTAGGAGCTGTTAAAGCAGGCAAATCAATTAGTGTAGGCGATGTGAGTTTGAGTTAAGATGGAAGATAATTGAAAATAGCAGAGAAATTCACTCGCCATCTAATTTTTAATTGCCCTAGCGAATGGAAAAAGGTTTTGATATTTATTAATATTTAGACAAATTGACTTTAAAATACAAAATCTTACTTTAATACTATTATTTATGGCACGTTTCCCTAAAATGTAGATTTATTCTTTATAGTAGTGCAGGCATTACAAATTAAGCTTTTCTGGCATTTAGAATACATCGTATATATTCTGAACATCTCTAGAAGATTTACTTACATAAGTTAGTTATTGCCTGTGGGACTGAAAAAGTTAACATTTTCTTTAGATTTGATTCCGAATATTTCTGAAAGATCTTGAATTTTAGAAAGTTCTGCACCATCATATAAGGATTTTTTTTAAAAAAAAAAAATATTTTTTTTTTTTTTTTTTATGGCGGGGGCCCCCTCTTGTAGGTACCTGTCAATGTTGTATTTTGAATTTTCTCTCCTTCCTCTCATTTTTCCCCTTGTCAGTAATTTAATTTTTTTTTTTTTTTTTTTTTTTTTTTTTTTTTTTTTTTTTTTTTTTTTTTTTTTCTTTTTTTTTTTTTTTTTTCTTTTTTTATAAAATTATCCAAAAAGCGCATCCCCTATCTAAAGTTCTTGTCACGCTTATACTGTTCAAACAAAAAATCATATAAATTTAATTTATCATAAAACACTCCACTTAAGTAGAATAGTCTCCCACATTATTACAATTTTTTATAGTTTTCCCTGAGTCTCTTCCACCATTCATCACTTGTTTCATTGCATTTTTACATTTGTCGTCGCTTGTGGCAAGTACTCTTATTATAGCCATGCCACTGATTTATTTTATACATTTCCCCAACGAGCAATTTCAACTTCCTTTAAAAACAATTACAACTTCCTACACACACATATACCAGCAGACATTTGTTTGCTTCTCTCGTTAAGCCAACACATCGTCAAAATCACATTTCCTCATTTAAGCCAGAAGAGCGCTCCCACCCAGACCGACAGTTGCCAAGTATTCCCAGCCAGAAACTCGAGCCGCCACTCACTCAAAACGACGCCCGGAGCAAACCGCAGTGGCAACTTCATAATAAGCCTCATCATGGCTGGCTATATAATAGCAGCCATAATCACATTTCATATTTATCACATTTTTACGCCCACACGCAGCTCAAAAGGACCGGGAGCAGAAGGAGCTGAAGGAGCAGGAGCAGCTCATAGCACGACCTGCGCATTGTTTGCCTTTTCGCCTAACCTCTCGCAATTTGACCGTAAATAAATTGCCTGCTCATTTGCTAAGCACTTGGCCCAAAAACCCCATCCAACCTACAACCAGCAACCAAGTGAATTTCCCACCAGTTTCCCTTCAAAACAACGGAGCAGCGGGGGCGGCAGTTATGCTCCCCTGACGAGTCGACGTCGACGTCGACATCGACATCGTGTTCAAATACGTTTAAACACAATGCAAATACCGTTATAATAGCAGAGCAAGGACAACAAAGCAGACAGCTGGGTAAGCCACACACCAAACACAACGGCCCAGGGGGCTTGTTACGCCCCCCAAAACAGCCCTAACTCCATCTCCACCTCCACCTCAGTGACTTGTAATGGAAACGTGTGCGTATGAGTGATTTTTCTCAGCTGCGCTTAAAAGTATGCAAATGTTTTGTGTACGCGGGTATCTATGAAGGGGTTGTTGTTATTGCTGCTTAGCGCAGGGGGCGTGGCAGTGGCTGACTTTCAGTTTATGACTTTTGCAGTTTGCTGTTGTTGTGCCAGTTGCTGTTGTTATTGGTGTCGTTGTTATTGCGGACTATTAAGCCTGGCAAAGTGGTTTTAACTGCAGGCAATTTTATTTGGGCTCTTCCTGTTCCATATCCTTGTGCTTGCTCCTGCTCATGTCGTAGCTCCTCAAACTGCTACTGCTTATTTTCCTGATCTTCATCTTATATTTTATTCTGCTCTTCTCACGAGTGATGCTCCTAAAATCTACACAAAAATTATGGTATTTTCTTATTTAATTTTAATTTATCCATGATTTTTAAGACTTATTCAACACAAATTGAAAATTCTTAACTTTTTAAAGATCCGACATAATATATTACATATATTATATTTCATTGTCTTCCCAATGCACTAGATCATCGTAAAACATGAAACAATTTAAAAATTATATGTTTTTATTATTATTTTTAATTTTTTTTTATTTTAAGTTAAGGCCTGGTCTTGACCTTTTCCTCATCCTACTCCTCATTCATCTCCTCCCTCTCTCGTTTCTTTCGGGGGTTTAATTTTCATGTCCTTGCAATTGACGCTGTGTAATTTATGCATACTGATTAGCTCGACAGGTATACGCTGTCCAGCTCCAGGTCGACTTAAGAGAAGAGACCGCAAAAATACAACGAGCAAAAGCTGAAAACTGAAAATGAAAAGCTGAAACGAAAAGCGAACTCAACTGACAGCCAAGCCGCTTAAACTTTGAACTTTGTCATTTCAATTTTCGCCAACGGATGCGCTTTGTTTCAGGCCACACACACACACACACACACACACACACACACACACACACACACACACACACACGCAAACACACAGATGCAGAGAGCCGAAGTGGCATGCCACTCCAAACGGGACTCTGCGCCGTGCCGTCCATGAACCGCCGGAAACATTGAGCCTGACAATGCGACTTTCATTTTTGGGATTGTGTTGCGGTTGCCGCCGCAACGTGAGGAGCTGCCGCCATTGTTTTGCGGCCAAGGAAGGCACATGATGATGATGAAGTCCTGGGGAATGGCCAGGAAGTTTTTCATGCGCCATGACACTTTTTGTGCGATTCAGCAGCCATTTTCTCTTTCCATCTGTATGTGTGTGTGTGTGTGCGTCTGTCTACCTTTGGCATGGCCGGATCCTGAGACAGAGTCAGAGACACATACAGAGGCAGAGGCAGAGAACGAGAGTCAAAGCCAGAGTCAGAGTCTCGAAGCTCCATTGAAATGATTTTTGGATGCATGGAAGCTGTTTGGCTTGCCGCAAGACAGGCGGCTTACTGACTGAACTGAGCAGTAGGAGGATCGGTGTGGAGCAGCAGGAACAGTTGGAGCAGCAGCCACAGTCAGGACAACATCCGCGTGTCCATGTCCGTTCGTCCTTTTGTAATTTATGATGTGCGCTTCCTCTTTTCTCGCTGCCAGTTGCCAGTTGCCAGTTTTTAGTTCGCCAAAAACTTGTGCAGAGTCCTGCGCCTGTTTTCTGCTGTCATAACTTTGCACACATAATTAATAGTTGCAACAAGCCGTGAGCTGGATATTTAGTTCAGCCAACTTTTATATGGCCGCTTTGTCCGGAATTGTTTGCTCAATTAACTTAGCAGGTAGTTAATTTTCAAAAGCCGCAAGCTACCGTCAAACAAAAAGTGCTACTGTTTGGGGCGCTAATTGATTTACAACTCGCAATCTCTCTCATCGTGGGAGTCACTCTACATAAATGTATCTTTAAGTTACTTTAAGTTACTTAAAGTCAAGTGTCTAGTCAAGTGTAAATTGCTTTTGAAACGCTGCCAAGTTGCTGTGAATCAAAGAAAATCAGCAATAAGTTTGCATTGCATTCGAAATATCACAACTTGTTTGTTTCAGTCATAAATTTGTTGGCACTTCACGCGCTACATTGAAGTGTGAAGGGTGATATCCTAAGCAACCCCAGGACATTTACGCACAATACAAGTCCCCTTTGCAACAAGGGGGATCAACTTGGAAAATTTGTATAAACTTAGTTGACAATCTGTTTGCCTTGGAAAAGAAATTGAATATATGGTCTGCAAACCACATATTTTATTTATTCTCTGACGACAAGTTTAAGCTGTGGGGCACAATGGTATACCTATGAAACTAGTTTTCAGTTTCTTACTATAATTGCATATATGTACATGCAGTTTGTAAAAAATTACTTTACACACTCAAAAAAAATTAAATATTTTGTCGTTAAATAAGAAAATAATAGTTTACTATATGTATATTTGGACAGGTCACTTAAATTCTGTTCGAATGATGCAAAAATTTCCTTAACCCATTAAGTTCCCATTGAATATATTATATAAAATATTCAATATATAAAAATATTCAAAAATCTCTTCGCTTGTATTTTCTATGATTTTTTAAAAAATGCTAAAAAGCCACTTTTTGTGTGAAAAGTAGGAAAAATTAGTTAAAATAGTAATTTTTAGCTCTTTTACAAAATTTTAAAAAAAAATACTAGATTTGAAAAAATTGTTTTCAGTGACTCTTAGAATTGTTCGAAGAATTTTTCTGCATCAAAAATACACATATGTATGTATATAATAAGCTATTATTTTTTTGTTTAACATCAAAATATTACATTTTTTTGAGTGGCTCCAAGAGCCAGAGGCTTCTAACGAATTTAAGGAATTGACAAACTATATATGGGCATTTCCAAACTCGCGCACGGGCCATTCGTACACATTCAAAGTAAAAAAACGGTAAAAAGGAAACGGTTTTTTTTCTGAAGAAGGGCTTAACATATAGCATTTGATTAGCTCTTTCATTGGTGCAAAGATTGATTTTGGATAATTTAAAATTTTTAAGATAATAGCAAAATTCAAGTGATTCGCACGGGACACGAAACGGAAGTGACTTGTGAGGTCAACCAATTCAAACGCCAATTTCAGCAAATCCAGAGGCAATATTTTAATGCAACTTATTTTTAACTCTTGTGCATTGATGCCTCTTAAAAATGGTTATGATTTTTTTCAAATATGACTTGCACTTTGACATTGAAAATGGTCAAAAGGGTATATTAGATTTGTGTGATGTATGTAACAGGCAGAAGGAAGCATTTCCGACCCAATAAAGTATATATATTCTTGATCAGCATCAACAGCCGAGTTGATTGAGCCATGTCCGTCTTTCTGTCCGTCTGTCCGTCCGTCTGTTTGAACGCTTCGATCTCAGAGACTATAATAACTAGAGACTTCAAAATTGGCATGTAGGTAGCTGGATACCGGACGCAGATCAAGTTTGTTTTTAAATTTGGATCGGACCACTATATCATATAGCTGTCATATGAGCGATCAGTCAAAAATTAAGTCTTGGTATGAAAAACTTTTTTGTTGTTTGAGATATCTGAACAAAACTGATAGATTATGCATACTGGACGGTCCTTGGGAACCTGACAAAATTTGGTAGAAGTCAGACGACTTTATCATATAGCTGCCATAGGAACGATCAGTCGAAAATCCAGTCTCTCTCTTTGAAAAACTTTTTTGTTGGTTGAGATATCTCAACCAAACTGACAGAATATGCAAACGGGATGGTTCTAGACATCCTGACCAAATTTGGTTGAAATCGGACTACTATATCATATAGCTTCCATAGGAACGATCAGTCGAAAATCAAGTCTCTGTATGAACAACTTCTTTGTTGGTTGAGATATCTCAACCAAACTTACAGAATATGTAAACGGGATGGTCCTTGGCAATCTGACCAAATTTGGTTTAAATCGGACTACTATAGCATATAACTGCCATAGGAACGATCAGTCGAAAATCATGTTTTAGTATGACAAACTATTTTACTGTTAGAGATATCTGAGCCAAGCTGACACAATATGCATACGAGATGGTCCCATACATCCTCATCAAACTTAGTTAAAATCGGACCACTATATCAAAAGCAAATTCGAAAGGCTTTAAATATTTGGGTTTTATATGCTTAAATACATATTACTAATTCTTTTATAACCAATATTATAATTTATGGAGACTGGCACAGGGTATTCAACAGTCGAGCAAGCTCGACTGTAGCCGCGCCCACTTGTTTTAATTCAATTTGACGTAAATTCGCACGGGACATCGCGCACGGGACATTTTTTACCATCACTATTTTTATGTTGTTTCTGTTTCTCTATTTTAAATTATATTTCGAAAACAGCTCGAAATACTTTATTAAATTAAACTTTCAATATATTTCTTTTAATTAAAATGGTTTATGTTACAATCTTACTGTCCTACTTAGTGAAATCGTTAATATACAAGCGGTCCATTTTGAAAGTAAATTTTCAGGAAAATGGGCAAAAATAAAGAAAAATTTAATTTATTCCAATGTAGAATCTCTAAGTTCATCCTATTGAATTTCTTCTAGTGTATATTGCTTAAATAAATAACTTGAATACATTTTTGGAAGCAAATTTCATAAGATGTTAGTTTTTGATCAATTTTACGTTTTTGGCCGCGGTGGACCTTTCTGTGGAAATGCCCATATTTTGTTTCTGTCGTTTGTTATATTTCTACTGAACATGTTAAAATAATTGTAGCTTCTGTTTATCTCGAATACATTCAGCTGAATTGACAAATCTGCAATACAACAAACAAAATATAAAAACTTTACGTCGTCAGATGTGTAAACACAACGCGACTCCACAGCATCCGCATCAGCGACGGACTGACAGACCGGGCGACAGATAGTCACACAACCTTTGGAATTGCGAGTGTGTCCGTCCCTGCTGCAGATTGGCGCAGCCATGAAGTAATAAGTATAAGGAGGTCTTGTCGGCAAAATGCAGTCCCTCCACTATGCTGATAATCAATGCGAGGGAAAGGGATAGAGAGCACCGCACTGATCGTGGGGGGACTAAAACACGAACAATTCTGCAGACGACGAGAACTCCTTATACTTATTCCTTCATGGGCACAGCTTCATTCCAAAGCACAGTTAGCTGACCAGGGCTGATGCCGGCTATCGATAGTTTTCCACCTCTAAACTAGAGGTGGAGAACTATCGATGGCACTATCGGCACTATCGATGGTGAAGCACTATCGAGGCGCCATCGATAGCAGACGTACACTATCGATAGTGGTCGATAGTTTTTTATGACGCTCAATTCGTCACAGAAAGGCCCTCCTTTGGCATCTGCATTTAAGTTTTGTGTTTAATAAATATATATTTTCATGGTATGGATAAGAAGAACGAAACGGAACTAAAATAAATACAAATTTTTATGTTTTAATATTTATTTATGTGTGCCCGCCATTTTAGTCGAGTCCGAGCGCATGATCAGTAGACTGAACAAAAAGTTTTAGATTGTGGAACTTTGGCTATTACAATAGCTAATAGAGAAATATTATTGTCGACAACGAATTGTATTTATTTGGAATTTTGTATAAAAATTTATAATATAACACACTATCGAAAACTATCGATAGCTATCGATTGTTTGAAAAATAATATCGTTGACTATCGATGGTGCCGACTATCGATAGTTCTCCACCTCTACTCTAAACTGAACAACTGAGCAATAAAAAGCAATTTGGAAGGAACATGTTCACTTGCTCCCTGAAGGGAGCAACTCTTTTTTGTTCACTCACTCATGAGCAACACAACACTAAAGCTTCTCAAATATCAAATGACATAAAAACTGACAAAGCCTGACAATAGAGTGTTTAATTTGACATATGTATGTATGTACAAATTATAAAATATTGAAGCGATAAAAAATACATGATTCTTGGAGTACGGCGTAAGTAACTTATCAACCAAAAAGACAACCACACCAACCACTTGTAATTGCAACAATTTTCGATTCCATTCAGTCAAGAAATTCAAGAAGATTACAATGGCTGGGTTTCTGTCTAACGAAGAATTTTACATGAAAGAGGAATTGGCCTACACAATAGATGATGTGTTGGTGAAGAATCTGTTTTTTTCATGCAATACAGAACTTTCACAACATGAGCTTAAAAGATATTTCGAGAACTATGGACTCGTTGAACGCTTGCATCTGTTTCCTGCTTCTATAAATGAAAGAAACAAAGGCTGCGTTGTCTTTGCAAATCCTCGTGATGCTGCCAAAGCGTTGAAGTCTTCTCAATCAATTTATAAATTAAAAGTCCGTCCCAATTATAGCAGGTACCAATGGGAATATTACATGAAAGGGGAATTGGCATACACAGAAGATCATGTGCTGGTGAAGAATCTGTTTATAGCGAATATCGCAGAAGAACTGAAGACGCAGCAGCTTCAAAATTATTTCGAAGAAAAATATGGATGCGTTGAAAGCTTACATCTGTTTCCAGAGTGAAAAAGAAACTCGAAGTGTTGGCATTGCCTCTGGAAATGGAACACTTAGTCGCATCGTTCCCTTGGTAAATAGAACACGCACTGGCAACGTTTCTTTGGAATATAGACCACGCTCTGGCTACGTTTTCTTTGCAAATCCTTGTGATGCCGCCAAAGCGTTGCTGGCCATGTTTCACAGAGTCAACGAATGCACTATAACAGTCCGACCGAGTTATAGCTGGCAACAACCAGATGCCGATAAAATGCCGCATAGACCGGAAAATGTGGACCCCAATGAGCCGCCCGCTGCCATCATGAAACTGAACGATCATTGCCTCGAGCATATATTCAGTAAATTATCACTACCTGATCGCATTCACTTTGCACGCACCTGCTTTCGGTTTTGTAACATCTATAAGGAAATGTCGCCATCTCTCGATAAATCCATCAATTTTAAGTTACTTGAGGCAATGACTGCGTGGGAATTGCGTGATTTTTTTCAACTTTCCGGTCGCAATATAAAGAATATTGAAGGCACTATACCACGACGTCACTGTCAACACGTGTGCTCCTTTCTTGGCATGCATTGCATTAATTTGCAGTCAATGAGAATCTGGAACAACGATTTTACCGAAATTAAAATCAACATATTTAAACTGTTCGCAAGGCTGAATAGTCTTCAACAGCTGGAATTAAATGGGTGCGGTCTTACTGATCAACATTTGAAAGCGCTCAAACATTTGAGACAACTTAGGAAACTGAATCTATCAGAAAATGATGCGATGACTGGATGGTATATGAATTGCTTGCCAAAATCTATTGAGTTGCTGACACTATCAGACTGTAGTTTGAAACCGAAATTTGTGAATGAAATGTTATGCAGGCTACCGCTGCTTAAGGAATTAAATCTACCACATGGGCGTTTTAACTTGAATTGCTGTAAATCGTTGGAGGTCCTCTCAATTTATTATGAAAATAACTGGCTTGCTGAATATAAACACATTGCAAAGCTGCCAAGCCTTAAGAAACTAACATTAAAAGGATCTTCTCAACTACATAAGATGTCTCCAATGCTAATCACATGGCTGGTGGAGCATAAGTCGAAACAATTGGAACATTTCGAAATCCAAAGCGATATCAATGACGAAATTCTTCTCGAAATAGGAAAACTAACAGCATTGAATACGCTGATTTTGTCAGGCAACAGGATTACCGACCGTGGATTAGGGGCACTATTTAATTTGAAAGAGCTGAGAGAAATCAGCATCAAATCTAATACATATATCACTGACAAAGGTGTGCTTGGACTGATACTTGACTGCCCCAAATTGCAAGAGCTACATCTGGAGAATTGCAAGCAACTAACGGACAATCTCCTTCATTATGTTATTATGAAACTACAACACAATCCATGTCATCGTCCGATTCCCATTAAACTTTATATGACCGGCACCAAAGTCAGTCAATATACACTACTGAATGCGGATGTGGCTGCCAAGAATATAATCGATGTATTATATACGAAATTCGACTACGAAGACTACTACGACTACGACAATAGCTCCAACGAATAACTATGGCTTGCTTTATATGCATACATAAGAAACATTATGGGAGAGTTCATTAACATAAAATAAAATATCTCCAATACATATTAAACATCTTAACTAGACAGCGAAAAAACTGGACTTTAAATAGTTTACATATAAAATACGTAGAATAAACTAACTATGACTGACTAAGTAATGCTGCTTTGTTTGACCCAAAATGTTACAAAAATAAATAAACTTTTATACGAAAATTCCTCTTTTATTATTTTAAAATAAATAAAATGTACTCTCAATTTATTTCTTTTCATAATAATATATCTAATATGCTTAGCAGTTAAATACGTTAACGATTTCTGGCAGCGCAACAAGGTAAATATTTGACTTGCCAATGCTGGCTTACTTGGCGTATGTGTGATTTCTGTTGCTGTTTTTTGTTGTTCTTACCACATACCTGGCCAAGTGCTGAAGCCACACGCGAAATATTTAGCATGTCAAATGACATATTTGCGTCTTTTTTTGTGCCTTGGCAGCAGTTACTCGAGGTGAGGATACTACACACACACACATACTCCCTCCCCTTCTCTGGCTCCTGTGTTTCGGCATATGTGTGTGTCTGTCTGTCTGTCTCACTCTCTCACTGAGTTTGCTGTGCCTGTCGCTATTCTTGCTGTTTTGTGCTTCATTTATCACTTGGAGAGCAGTCGGAATTTCCATATACTCAGCATATTTGCTGGCCACAGCACTCGCATGATATATGACTGGGTCTTTAGCCAAGTCAAACGACGGCATCATCCACTAACCCAGGGTAGTGTGTCATTTTATCCGTTCGATGACAATGTATTGTGTATGTACCCTTCCCCCTTCTGTCGCTTCTCACACATGGTGTAATTTAGATAAGTGGTCATTCTTCATATTTTTAATGCTCATAATTTCATAATGTGCCACGCATATGCAGCTTCCTTCTCAGCTACGGTAAATAAGAGCAACAACAAAATCAGTTAAACAGAGAGGGAGCGAATGGTGGAGAGAGAGTGTAAGCAAGAGGGGAAGGTGGGGGCTGTTAACAACATGGTCAGCGTCGAGCGTTGCCAGCGCCATTTATTTTATTTTATTTGGCGCGACTTTTTGTTGGTTCGTTCAGCCACCTTGCAATGAATATGAATAGTCGGGATAAAAGGGGGGGAAACACACAGCTTCCATGAATATGGAACATGTGAAATCGCAATTGTTGTTGCTGTTTTATTCTCTCGTTGCCCACCGTTTGGTTTGTTGTTGCTCTTGCTCTAATTTATGAGACACATAAAAGTTAACTTAATTAAATGGCTTTTGGCTTTGTCTGAATATTTATAGTATGTGAGTTGCGTTTAAAGCACAAAATGTGATACGAGTATATAAATTACACCCTTCGTGATGCTTTCGTCACTAGCGCGGACTGCCGTCCGCAGTGATTAGTATTATTACTTTTGGATAAATATTGATTGGAAGCTAAAACTAAATCAAGCACATCTAAATTCAAAGGATATTTACTTTTTATTTTGAATTTCACAAACGTTTAACTCTCTCTGTTTTTTAAGCAGAATATTCTTCTTTTTCTTACATTTGATTTCTCTCATTCCAAGTCTCACTCTCTTTTATTATTTTTTACTCCTCAATTTTATTAGGAATTTTATTCTAGACAAGAGACTTAATTAATATAAATGAAAAATGAATTCAAGCCGAATAACTATGTTTACATAAAGTTAAGAAAATTGGAAGATTAGCAGTCTAAAAGTAGATAAATGACTTGCAGACAGTACATTTATCTGTGCCAGTTGAAAAGAGACGCGAGATTCGCGCATTGAAAACATTTGCTTAAAATTTACGATGGAAATATTTTCTGATTGAGGCGAAAAACTTTTTAATAGTTAAAATTTGCAAAATTTCGCTTGGCAGCGATAACAAACAGGTTCGCCAATAAATATTGACACCATTTTGTGTTTATGTGGAGGAAAGTTGGGAAAACTGAGACAGATAACAGTAACATTAAATATACTTAAAGGCAGACAAAACAGAAACTGAAAACTGAAAACTAGAAACTGAAACCGATTTCAATGGGAAAGAAAGAGTGGAGCGTAGAGAGAAGGCGAATGCGAATCGTAAAAAATAAAATTATGCAAATTTTTATTATTTGATTATGCAAATGTACGCGCTTGACGACCCTTGGCATAAGGACGACAATACTCATATTCCCGCTACCCCAACTCCCATCTTCCCGCTACCACATCCCCTTCCAAACACATGCGAAACTTCCGTTTTAAGCACGCGGTATAAAAAAAAGCGACGAACAGTTAGTTGGCCACCATTGGCCCCTCGCCTTCGCCCTCAACCCCCCGAGTGCCGAGCGGGCTCCCTACAGCGGGTAAATTTAAATATTTGTTGGGGATTTCTTCTCTTTTTCGCTGGTCGGAGTGGGGGATGCAGGAGAGCAGAGAGGGGTGCCTCTGTGGACCATTGTCATATGTGGTTGGAAATTTTGAATCTGTTTGCAACCCCTTCGAGCGTATCCGTTTCCTTCTGTCGCGTGCGTTGTTCCCCCTTCCATTCCCCTTTCCCCAATCCTCCCTGGTCGCACTTGTCGTATGCGTATTTATATTTTGTCATGTTCTGCTTTGTTATTGTCACTCTTCCTGTTACTCCATCTCGTTTTCTTCCTCGCGATTTGCTAGCGATTTGAATCTTTTAAGCGAAATATTGTTGAAATCACTTTATGCCTGAGTAACTGAAGCATTTTCAGGATATTGGGCGAGGGGTATCGCACCTTAAACGCTCTCTAATTGATATAGAACGGTTAAGCCGCCTCAACCCCTGTGAAAAAGTCACGCGGCAAGCGTCTAAATTACAAAGTCGCTGATAACAAACGAAAAGCGCACTCGTAAAAGCCCCACTGATAAAACTTTTGAGTATTCCGTTTTTATGGCCGTCTTCTAATCAGTTTGAATAATTACCGAAACGTGCTTCGACAAACTAAAGTACGAGTTGCAAAGAAGACAGAAGTACAACTAAAGAAAACAAGGTAATAAAAGGTAGAGGAACTGCTTAAAAATTAAAAAGTATCAAAATTAATAAAAACTTTAATTCGAAATCAATCTAGAGATACAAAAATTTATCAATTTGAATTATTCCTCAAAATCTGTTAGTTTTTCGACAAAGCTATGAAAATTTAAAGATTTTGAAAAAATGTATTGGGGTAAGTAAGGAAATAAGCGAAACTTTTTGAAAAGTTTTTAATATTCGAAATGAATAAAATTCATATGCAGAATCAATAAAGAGATAAAGTAATGATCATAATAATATTGCTAACCAAAATAGTAAAGAAAAATTTCAAATAATTTCAAATATTCGAATTAAATAAGCTCCCTGTCATATTTATAAAATCACCTTATAAATTGCAATAAATCGAAAACTACAGTCTGCAGAGGAATACAATGTATGGAGAAAATGAAGAAGAAGAAGAAACTAAAAGAATGCATGTACAGTTAGCTCACACCAATCTAACGGTACTTTGCTTATCGCAAACTAAACATGTGGTCCCTTTTGCATATTTATAAAATCAATTGCAATATTTTATTTTTGCTGCTCACATTGCAATTAGACTTAGTGGAGAGCAAATAAAATTATTTAAATCTGTTAATCTTGTCAAAATGCCGCGTGGTGTTTCACTTTCTGACATTGAAAAGGGCAAGATTTTAGCCATGAAAGACTGTGGAATGACCGGAAGGGAAATTTCACGTAAAATTGGCCGCAGTCAAACCGTAGTTGCCAATTTTTTAAAAAATCCTGATTACTATGGCTCGAAAAAGAGATCAGGACGTAAAAGGATCCTAAACGAGCGTAACGAGAGACAAATAGTGCGTAACGCAAGCAATACGTCAATGTCCTTAAGACGTTTGCGCTCGGTGGGTGGACATAACGTGTCGCTGTCAACGATTTCGCGTACCCTAAAACGTTCGGGAATACTTCAATATGAAATAATGAAGCAAGTTCCAAAGTTAATGCCACGTCACAAGACTGCACGATTAACTTTTGCTTTAAATAATTTAAGTACTCTGTGGAGTCAGGTAATCTAAAAAATAAGGATACTTCAAAGACGTGTATTTTGAAGCTAATCGTTTTCAGATGATTTTTTCGGACGAGAAGAAGTGGAATTTGGATGGACCTGATGGATTCCGTAACTATTGGCATGATGTCAGGAAGGAACCACATCAATTTGCCAAAAGAAATTTTGGTGGTGGAAGTTTAATGGTGTGGGGAGCCTTTTCTGCTACCGGTTGCCTACCATTGCAACTGGTATCATGCAAAATGAGAAGCGCTGACTACATTCGTACTCTGGAGAGTAGCCTGGTACCATTTTTAGAAAAAAATGGGTATGCACGGCATACTTTTCAGCAGGATAACGCACGAATCCATGTCAGCCGGGAGACAAAAGCTTGGTTTTCTTCGAAAGAAATTCAAGTTTTAGATTGGCCAGCCTGTTCTCCGGATTTAAACCCCATAGAAAATCTATGGGGTATACTTAGCCAACGAGTGTATGCTGATAACCGTCAGTTTTCCACTTTAGGGGAGTTAAAAAACGTTCTTTTTGATGAGTGGTCGAAAATAGACAGAAATTTAACAACTAGCCTTGTTGGAAGCATGCAAGGCCGCATCGAAGGAGTTATACGCTCTCATGGCGATGTTATTTGTTAAAAAAAAATTATTTTGTTTATTAATTTTAAGCTAATTGAAACAAAAAAAATAAAAACTTAAAGTGAATTTATAAATCTGCAACACTAAGAGTTTAAAAAGGTGCTCATTGTTAAGTACCGTTAGATTGGTGTGAACTAACTGTACATGCATTCTTTTAGTTTCTTCTTCCTCTTCATTTTCTCCATACATTGTATTCCTCTGCAGACTGTAGTTTTCGATTTATTGCAATTTATAAGGTGATTTTATAAATATGACAGGGACTTTAGTATTTGTGTGCAGAATTTATTAAGATGTAAAATAATGATCAAAATAATATTGTTCATCGAAATCGCCAAAGTTTTGAAAAAGTTGTCTTACCTTAGATTTGTTTTTATGTCTAACGTATGCGGAATGAAATACGAACAAAATTGAACATGTTCTCAATAAGTTCCAATAATCGACAGCGCAAAACAAAACACACTGTAATGAAAGGTACTATTTCAGCATGCATATCATCAGAAACTAGCTTTCTAGATAATACACAGTCGCGGTAATGTCTCTGAGCAAAGAGGAGCGTCGAAAATTGATTTGCACATATTGCGCAAATAACCAGTCTTAGCCTAAACAATTAAATTTTTCATTACTTTTGTGCTATGGGCTTCAAGAAAACTTTTATTTATTAAGTAGTTTCGGATGTTCAAAATGAAAAAAAAATGGCTAGAGCCCCTGGATCTAGAAGAAAATGTCCATTGCAGCAGTGTTAAGTTAGAGCAATAAAATGGGCTGAAATTGTGGTTCGCACAGATAAATCGAGTTGTGCGTTTGCCAAAAAATACTATGTGATGGACAAAACTGTGGAAAAGTATTCAAAAGACATGGGAGTGATGATATGTTAAAAAAAAACAGTTCCTAAAGTCACAGAACTACAGAGAGAGACAATTAAACTTCGGCTGCGTGCGCTTTCTAGAAATTTGTTTTCTGCAAGCTGTTCAAAGGTTTGCATAATGGACAATGAGACATATTTCGCAAGGAGGGTCATGAGGGGACTCTGAAATATTACTTTAGGCTTTATAATACCTTAACCACCTGAAAATGTCACTCAAAAAACAAAAACAAAGGTTTTCTTGTGGCTGGTCCTAAGTGAGCGAGGAATAAGCCATCCGATCTTATTTAAGGCAGGATTGGCCGTGAATGCGCAAAGTTACAAGGACAATTGTGATCCGTCGCTTAAAAAATTTATTGATAAGTATCATGCGAATTATAATAAGATGTTTTGCACGACTTAGAGTCCGCTCATTATGCAAAAACAACTCTGAAGGCTCTGACCACTTGAGCACTGATTTCCTGCCAAATCTGCAAAACTCTCCAAATGTGCCTCAGTTAAAGCAAATGAAAAAGTTTTGATCAAATCTGAAAATAAATGTTTAGAGTAAGGAATATAAGCCAAAAAACATCGACTGTTTGATATTAAAAATCAAAAGAGAGCTTGCTAAAATGGATACAAAGGAAATTCAGAAGGCTATGTGCAAGAGTCCCGAAAATAAAAGGAAGGCTGAACGCTATGGTCACGAAAATTTTTGTAAAAATAGCTTATAGTCTAATAAAATACATATAAAAAATTTAAGTTGGCCGGACTTGGAACACATTTTTTATTTGTATTACACCAATTGTTCGTATTTCATTCCGCATACGTTAATCAATTCTAGTAATTTCAATCCACTAAAGGCATCCCTTAGAATTATTAAATGTTGTGTATCGCAGCTTTTAGTTGCTTGTTTGATTGATTCCTCACAAAGACAACAAACCAAATAATTATTGAATTTCAGCAGTAAATAGTTAAAGTGTATGTGGTAGAATTAATGTCGTTTTTACTTAACTGCCCATTCCATTTGCTCATTCCCAGTGACGGCTAAATACAATTTGTAAGCAGCTAAACAAACCAAAGCCCGGCAGGATGGTCAGTTATGAATCTGAAATGTTCACAAAACTGATGAAGCAGCTCATCAATCACCAGGCAACGGAACATAAATCAAGCTAAGAGTCAAGACTAGAAAAAAACGTGAAGAAATTCAAAGCAAAAAAAATAAAAAAAGAGAAGGAGAATGCGAATGAGAAAACTCTTTAACCCAGAGGCAATAGGCAGATCCTCGACAGGTTTGATTGAGCAACAGTCGTCCAACTTAAGCGTCACTTCCGGCCAACAGAGAGAACGACCAGAAGAGCCATAATAAGTAAAACGCGTACTAAAAACGAAAATGCTTAGAGAGGGAGAAGGAAGAAAGTAAAAAGAGAGGAGTAGGAGAAAGAAGAGTCGCTCTGACAGCGCCATATACAAAGACAGTCTGTTTATTTACGCCGCATCGTATGTAGAAGCTTACATATGGGCGCCTCCAGGCTCCCAGCTGCTGGGAATGGAAGGGAGCGAGCAGGCGAGGCGGCGAGGAGGCGAGGGGCAAGGAGGAGGTTGGCACTGCCAACTGCTGGTCCGGCTGTTGCGGCGTCCATACGGCGGGGCGCATATCACACATGTTGTTCCGAGTACACACGTATGTTGCCTGCAAGCGATAGCGTCAACGTCGCAACGCTAACGTCGCCGTCGACGTCGCCGCTGCCGCCATTTTTTGGCAGCGCGCCTTGCCTTCTGCCAAATCTTGGGCAGCAATCGCAAGCGGCACATATGTGCAATCATGTGCAGAGCGCACCATTGCCCCAACCAACAGAGACTCCCGGAGACTCCATTTTGGTTTTATCATTGGCGCTGGACGGGAACACGCCCATTGTTTTGTAGGGCGCATGCCCAGAGTCGCAGTTCGAAGTGGCAATTCGAAGTCGAATTCGAGTTCGAACAAGCTCGAGTGAACATTTCTCTCAAAGCACGCAGCTGCTTAGTGTCATCCCAAGCGGATGACGGACGACGCAAGGCGGATGACTGAAAATTGAATCCAAACTAGATAAGATTTGCAACAATAACACTGACAAGTGCACTTGACAGTAACTTGAGTGACAGACAGAGAGAGAGAGAGGGTAAGAGTGGGAGGGAAACAGGTGTGCATGTGAAAAAGGTTGCATCCCAGATCTGACCACAAATCCGGTGCGAATCAGAAGCGCGTTAAATTGAAACTTGGGATTTTACGCAGCTTAAGTTTTTTAGCAATTATGCGAGAGTGAGACAGCAACAGACATCAATAATAACAACAAAAACAGGCGTTAACACTTGTCATTGCCGAGACAGGAATATGTCACCTGCAATTCGGGAGTTGGAGTTCAGCTGCTGATAGGCAAATTCAATCAGTGTCCAAAAGGGGAAACTCATCAAACCCTCAAACTCAGCTATCTCGCACATAAATTCATATTTATGGTCCGAGCATTTAAACCTTTTTGTTTTCACACACACACACACACAATCAAAAGTCGATTAGCATGCAACATGGCCCGTGGGAGGGGGAGGGGGGCAGTTACCAATGCGGCAGCCCAAACTCTGACTACAAGCCTACAAATAGGCAAACGCAGGTAATCGCATTTCAAAATTGTTGTTGTTGTTGTTGTCGCCCCACACCCCTAAAAGCAACAACAGCAACAAACAAACCAATTTTCAACCCCTGCCCAAAGCCTGAAACTTTGTGTTGAAAATCTGCTGAAACACAATGAAAATATTTTGCCTTCTGCAGACTGTGAGCAGAGAGTGCGGAAGGGAGGGTGGAATGGGCGTAAGGGGGTGTGGCTGTGACAAGTACAAGCCACTTGTGCGTTGATGATAATTTTTACATTTTTGGGAACAAACATCCGACACACAGAGAGAGAGAGAGAGAGAAAGGGAAAGGGGCGTTTGGAGTGTGGAGTATAGAGTGTCCAGGTTGAGGTGCAGATATCCAGAAATGAAATCGGCTTATGTCGCCTGCATTGTGCTGACAATGCTGGAGGAGCTTTTGTTTTAGCCCATGGCATGGGAAACCTGTGCGTCCAGGCATTCTATGATTTATGCCCAGTTTTAATTTAAAAGCAATCAATTTGAAATATGGAACCCAGAAAGAGTTTAGGCTGCAAGAAAGTTGTCTGATAAGTTCACAAATGAAAGATGGAAGTGGTTTTTGACTTATCAATAACCATATTAATTATGCTAAGAAAGTTATATAAATGCTACACAACAGCCGCATTAAAGAATTTTAAAATAAAATAAAACAATGATAAGAACTTTTAATTATATTTTTTTAAAGTCTAGTTAAAGTGTCTGTTAACTAACTGAAAGCTATTTTGTCTTAAAATGTCAAGAATTTAGTGACAAATTCAAAGAAACAAATATATCCCTATAACATATTTTTTCTCATAAACTTCTTTTAATTTAATTCCGAAATATATATTTTTTAAAGAACCTCGGAAAACGTTCCAAATTTTAATAATAAATTTGACAAACATTGAACCATATTTCGACTTAAAAAATCCTCACAGCTAAAAGAGTTTATACGAGTATGTATCATTGAACCATATTTCGACTTAAAAAATCCTCACAGCTTAAAGAGTATGTATCTGAAATAAATATTGATTAATTTTAAATCTTAAATTCATGATTTCAAAGGAAGCTCAGAAATATTTTTAGATTTCATTAAATTGAACATCCTCATCAAATTTAAGAGATATTTCGAAATCAGAAATGATCATTAGCTGAACTTCTAATGAGGGAACATCAACCAAACTTCCCAGAGAAAGAAAAATAATCATTAAAAATTCAATTATGTCAAACATTTGTGTTTTATCTTGATGCATTAGACTTGGCTAATGAGCCGCATTTTAATCAACTCGCTAAGAAAGAGAGAGAGAGGGGAGAGAGGGAGAGAGAAATGTAAGTTCTGCAGTGATCTTATCGTGTGAGAAAGCCTTAACAAAAGCCAAGGACTAAAGTGAAATCAATTAAAATTTATCACTTTATTTTCATTAAGACACAAAAGCCAAAACAGTCCCCAAGGTGCAATTCGTTATCAATTTGAGGAGGACAATGGCGGTCAGGATGTGGCTTAACTGTAATTTGTCCTGCCGTCGTCCTGCGTCGAGTCACTTGTTATCGGCATGAAGAAGACAATAAAATGCCACAACGTTTGTCGCTTTAAATAATAAAAACATTTGATTTGCCAAATGCGGCACGTGCCAGAAGGACGCGCCAGTGGAAAGTCCTGGAGACGAGGCTGGCAATGCGCAACCAAAGCGCAGATAAAGCTGGTGAGTAAATTAATGGGCGGCACGTGTCCTTGACGCTGCCACAAAGAGCCAACATTTAGCATTGAGCTGTGATTGGGTTTGGGATTCGGGATTCAGTATTCAAGATTGAGAACTGCGGATTGGACAAGCTGTCCACACTGGGTGGTCCAAATGTGTCTGGACGATCTGTGAATTGGACGGCAAATTATCGACTCTCATATATGAGCTCTGTTTGTCCTGTCGCTGATAATTGAGGCGTAAATGTTGACACACGTCCACGCACTCCAAGTTAGAACATTGTCGCCGCCCTTAACTCCTCCAACTCCAAGTGGATTTTTATGAAGCTGTGACAATTGCTGCGGATTTACGAGTCCATTGAGAATTGTGAACTTTTTGATGATCTGTCTACGTGCAACATAGTTGCTGATAACCCCATTAAAGTTTTATGCCGCATGCAAAACTCAGAAGCGCATCATTTGCCAAGTGCATAAAAAGTTAATAAGCTTCCCAGCCATATCAATGAATGAAACAAAGAAGTTCCCACAAACAATGGCTGCGTTTGATTTTCCAGCTGATGAGTTGGTTTCAAAGTGCTTAGTCAAACCTTTGACCATATGCGATAAAAAAGATATGGGGTGGTAAGGCGGTTCAATGGTTGAATACCCCTTTAAATATGTACATATATTCATAATGAAAGTTAGAAATTTTTCTCGTACTTTTCAAGTAGTCTTACTAAACTTTGTTGAAAGACGAAACCTATCTTTAGATTATGGTTTCAACTCGAATTGATTGGTTAGAATCACAGATCAATTTTATTTCCTTACATTTCATTCACCATTAACATTGAATTTTTTCTTTTACTTCTCTTGTGTTATAGATAGACCCTTTCAGAAGTACATATATTTACTTACTTCGTTAATTTTAAATGATTATGTTTTGTTGTTCTGTTATTTCTCTTCTATAAATTCAAATTATACAGGGGTGCTACAGAAATCGCTTTCGCTTGAATTTCACTTAAATTTCATAAACATTTAGCGATTAAAGCGATTTCTATTGCACCCCTGATGAACTGTTTTTTTTTATTTCGTTATTTTATAAAAAATATTTACATTATAAATAATCGCACTTAGAAATATGAATTTTTGTTTTATTTTTTTCACTTTTTTCAAACTAATCACATTTAATATAAGATTGATACCATGATAAAAAATACCCTACCCTTTGAAACCTAAAGGGTATAAGAGTAATAATAAGTCACACCACAAAAGCGACTGGATATGCTGATGATGATGGACGCCTGACATATGGCCACTTGGCCGCATTGGCAAATCAGTGAAGGATATGCCAACAACGAGTCCTTGGATTCGCAAACAATTGTGAAATAACCACAGGACATGCACTTGAGCGCATCTTGTGTATGTGATTGAAATAGGATGTGTGAAAGAGTTGCAAAGGTGGATGATGTAAAGCCTATGAGCATGATTTTAACTCCCATCCAGTTGCTTTGATCCTTGATTGGAGTTGGCTTGGCCACTCGAGGCGCAGCTGTGACACTGATTGATGATGCGACTTGGGGCCCATCAGTGGGGCAGTGAATGCCCATGAACAGCTTTGAGGATTCCGCATCAGCGATTGCTTTAATCGAGTTCTGTCGGAGGGGGATGGGAAAGGGACGTTGAAACTATGTAATGGGTGTCAACTGTGGGTTGTCATAAAAAATAATGACCAGCAGAGATAAAAATATATTTTATGTTATTGCTCCACTTCGCCAATTTCAGAGCAGCCGCAAACAATATTTAAATTTTAAAAGTTCCAAGTGTACCAGTTAAATGAAGCAGAAGCAAGATTGTCGCCCATTTTCCCCGCACAAATGGCGTTGAACTGGATGGGAGATGGGCGAGAAATGAAAATGGAAAACAATGGCAAGACTAGAGTACATTTTTATGCTGACACGCCCACTGCTGCAACGCCCTTACAATCGAATTTGGAAATTGATACATAGTAGAAGATAGAAAAAACAGGACACCCGGAGAACGAACAGGATACAGAGGACACTCCCTAGAACTATCAAAGTATTTGGCAATAAATCATAAATCAATAGTAGTCGCTGCCAGCCAAAGGACATTCGAGTCCCTTGTGTCCTTCTGCCGGTCACCGGCTAATGATGTCTTAAAAAACGATTTTGTTCTGGGTTCAGGCTGCAAAAAGAGAAGGAATAAATACAAGTGGCAATGTCACAAAACGAGGGCAATTGATGTCCTCAGGTCAAACGCATTAACAAAATTGCCGTTTCAGCTGGCAGCTACTATATCTATGTGCGTGTGTGAATGTGTGTGTGGCTGGGAAATTGAATTTCCACCGGCGCTAAGTGTCGACGCGAGCAGAGCAACAATATTCTTGCAAATCGGCTTTAAGTCATGAAAAATAATAGACAACCCCTCGACGAGTGTAGTAAAAAGCAGATTGCGAGGCGCGTCAGCAGCCAAAAAAGATTGTGGAACACATGCTGTGCCGCATATGATGACTGACGATGACGACGATGGCGCTGAAGTCGCTTATCAACTGAGAAACACGCCTGGGACGACATGGAGGGTAACGCAACATGTGAAACTCTCAAAGCCAAATATAATAAACGTAAATATACTTATTTTCAACTTACGAAAGAGAAACTATGAATACAAACGATTGGTCTGCATGGCTGCATTCAAAACGTCCAATGAGACATTCATGCCCAATTGGACTGAATGAGTTCGGCTGCGTCTTCCAATGAATTCAATGAATGAATTGAAACCAAAAACTTCACATTCAAAAAAGGCAGATGAATTGAATGACGAAATAATTGGTAAGGGGGATAATAAAACTGGTAAGGGGGATAAGTGTCGTAATTTTAGTTTCTTTTAATTTTAAGTAAAAATCTAGTCATAAAAACATTTTTATGCCCCAAAATATTTGATATCAATTTTAGTGACAAACAATATAAACTGTAACATATAAATTGTTAAAACAAAATATGTTGTACTCTGAAAATCTTTGCTTCATTCATTTCATTCGTTTCTCGTTCATTCGATGCTGTTCATATGTTTACTCAAATTAATGTCAAAAATGAGTGTTCAATCAATGAGAACCGGATCCTTGAATTTATTCCACTCAGGCAACTGAATTAAACCCACAAGTACTCAGAGACGCTCAAGTTTGAATGCAGCCGTGCAGACCTCTAACATATATATAGTATAATATAATATTAGACTAAGCTCATCAGGCCGTCTCCATATCGCCGGGTATCTCGGAGTCCTCAATTGTCCGCGTTGCGGGTATATAAACCTTGAACGCAAACTTGGACTTGACAAAGGATCCGGTGTTCAACACCGTGCAGCCATGCTGGGTGCTGGCAAAGCTCTGGCAGGAGTCGCCCATCACAATAAGATCGGGCAATGGGTATAGCCACAATGCTGGATCGTAATCCCAGTGCACGGGCATGGCAATCGGATGTATGGGCACCAGGTGGCCCTGACAGACGAGCGTGCGGGCAAAGTGCTGCTCAATGTGCGACGTGTCTGGTGGAAAGTGCAGCGTGTTGCGACAGAACTTGGCCATCAGATCCAGACGACAGACCACAATCTGCTGGGTGCAATACTGCAGGCGACATGGATTGGTAGCCAACTGGGTGCGTGGCCAGGCCTTGAGCAAGCCCGCAGCCAGGCACTCCGGCAAGGGAGCACGTGGAAATATATTCGGTGCCGTTGGATCCTCTGTTGATGGCACTAGAATCAAATCCGTTTGCTTCTTCAGCTGCTCACAGCCGGCAGCTAAAGCGCCCAATGCATCCAAATGATGACGCAGCTCATGGTGATTCCGTGTGCTTGCCGTGAATGGACCCATCAGCACAATGGCTTGGGGTGGGCAGGAATCATAGCCGACAAAGAGCTGACGCAGTTTATCCATAACCACAGGCAGATCCAATCGCACATCGGATAGAAAGACCAGCGTGGTCTCTGTATTTGTGCGCTCCAGTTCCTGCAATCGGGGTGAATACTTGAGCAGCTTGGCGGACTCGCCGCCCCAACTGTTGCCAGTGCCAAAGAAGGCACGACTGCTGCTCGCCGGCTCAGCGGGCGGAAAGCCCAGACCATCGACTGTAAGATGCAATTGATTAATTGGCAGCAGCTATGCATACTCTCTTTTGGAACTAACCCTTAAGCACACCATTCGCATAGTTGCCCTCGGCCAGGACGAAGCAGCCCTCGCAAAAGAAGCCGGCATGGAAGCGTGCGCCGCTCAAATCGAGCTGGACTGAGCCCGTGGGATCCTCCACATAGAATTTGCCCTCCTTCAGCTGCGTGAGCAGACCCAAGACGACAGCCTCCTTCATATTTGAAGTGGCCAGTAAATTCTCTGCGAACTGCAATTTGAATTTCTTGGTCTGGGCCTCGGCAGCAACGCCGTCTTGGATGACAGCTGGCGCAAAGAGATCGTGCCGCAGTGTCTTCTGCAGCAGCATGGCATACCGCTGCTGAAGATAATCCGATTTCATGCGAGGCTGTGTCAGAAGGCGTCGTGGTTGCGAGTCCCGTTCGAACTTCTTGATTCTCGTGTTGTAGCGGTAGCGAGGGACAGAGAACGCATCAATAACAGTAAACACGGTCTCGCCCTCATCTAAGCCCACGCGATTCAGTTCATTAATGGCCTTTTCTAATGACTCCCGCTCCACATGCGGAGTCGCCAGCTTCTGACCCTGTAGATTCTCTGTGATGACCGTCATCCATTTCTCCCGTTCAGCTGGCTTCGAAGGGCAGCAGTTGCTCGGCGAGAAAGGTGCTGTTCTCAGAGCGAATGAGAAATCCGCACAACTTGAAGGAAGTAGTAATGCGTCTCCGCAACTGCGCCAATTCGTCCATGGCTTATAATTTGCAATAATATTATGAAAACAACCGCAGCCCGTTAATAAAGAAATATTTATTGTTTTCGCGCCATTTGAACTGAAGAGCGAACGAACCAATGCTGGAACTACACTTTGTGAACTTTCCAGCACTAACAATTTGTGGCGGTAGGTCGATGAATTTACATAACAAACGCAGCTGCCACAATTGGCGATTTTGCGCCAAAACTGGCTCTTTTTTCTGTTGGCGCGCAGTGGCACTTTTTTTCGATTTGGCTCTTTTTAATCAGAATCAGTTATTTTTTTGTAAGTTTTAGGTTTCAACCTTCAGAGTACAGCCCACTCACTGTTAGCTAACATAATTGCACTCAGCTGTGTCAGTGCTGCCAACATTGCACTGTTAACGCGTACCTGTGCTGGCACTGTTTGGGCATCTCCTCTGTTATTATGCAAGTACTAACTGGCCCGATCTGGCAACGACGTTTTTGTGCGCGCCAAATTTGAAGTGAAAATTTGCAATTTTCAAAAATCAATTAAAAACTACAAAAAAACAATTTGAAAAAAATTTTAAAATCGAAAATTTTGTAAATAATTTACGTTCAATCTAAAATTGGTTTGGTGCCGTTAGCTCCTCGCGTCTCGAAAAAAAAAGTAAGAAAATTGTAAATTCTAGAAAAGTCCAACAAAAATTCTGGTAAAGGTTTCAAAATTCTAGCTCAAAAATTGAAAAAGTTGACTTTTTCGGCCACAAAAAATTGTTCTAAAAATCGATCAGCTGATCACAGAAAACGTAACACTAAGCGGGAGCGAGAGAGCGCGCTTTACAGCACACTGGAGTGACTGGTGCGGCTAGGTATTTGGTGTTTCATGATGGCCGCGTGCGTTGTTTGTGCGGCCCAATGGTGGATCGGTTTCCCCGAGCGGACAGAACTTTTTTTATACGCCGGATTGGATTTGCAACATCCCAGTGGCACTTTTTGTATGGAAAAGTATACAGATTTCCAGCCGAACTTGCGGCCGGTATGTGCAGCCACTTTGTGTAAAGTTCTAATTCGCTTTTACATTAGCTTGGCCGGGGTAATTCGGTATACGCTAGCTGAAATACTGCCGAAATTTTCCGGCACGGTTTCCGCGGGTACCCGCTGAAGACGTACGTAAATTTTACATAGAGCTTCAGCGGTGGGAAATTTTTGCCCTGGCTGTAGGCCACTGGGAATTTGTGCCAAATTGGCGGCAAAAAATTAGGCACACAAAATATTTGTTTATTTTTTTGTTTATTTTGTTTATTTTAATGCAACTTTTTTTAAACTTAATTATAGCTCACTTATACGAAAACTTAAAAATAGTTTTAAATATTATTATATTCCTCCTGGCCGCAGAATTGTCTTGAAGAGGTCAATCTGAAATGTAGAATCAATTAATTGACTGTTGGGAGAGCATTAGAATGATTTATTCTTACCTTATTGATGGGCAATTTGCCAATCTTCTTACTTTCCATTTTCAAAAGCCTCCTACTTACAAGTTGATTCTAAGAAAATACAATAATTAAAACAAATTTGTCTAATTGGTAATATGTTTCATTTACTTACGTGTGATGCTCTCCTGGACTTGCTTGCTACAGCTATGTTCCTCATCATCGGGCAATTTGAGAATGCGATCTATTAGGCAACATCTATAATAAAAATAAAGATTTAATCATAGATTTGTAGTTGAAACTTACCTCATTTTTACACTTTCTGCACAATGACGAAATACACAAACGAAGGGCTGCAATGTCTTCGATGGCCGATAATAGCATTGCCAGCCCTTTGTATTTATCGATAACCGGCACGATAAAAATATTGAATAATAAAACAACATTTTGCCATATTTTAAAAATGCTTAATTAATAAAACAAGTTATTCAATATATTACGTTTATTATAAATTCTTTTGACCCAACAGAAATACAGCATAGTATGGTTGGTTAGAAAAAGGCTTTTCGATATTTATTGCCAGGCGTTAGCAACGTTAAGTTGGCTGCAGGTGCAGTCCCTTGGGACTTTTTTTCTTGCAGCAAAAATTACCACTGAAATGCGTAAGAAAATTTCCGCTACGTTTCAGCGGTCTCGCCCTGAAAACGTAGCGGAAACTGGCCTGTAGCTTTGCCACTCAATTTTTCCGGCAGAAGACTGTGTGTATTTTGTTCACCACATGCCTTCAGGTTCTATTGGGATGCTGCCCCTCCAATACTCGAATGCGGTATTTTCGAAGTGACTTGGCAGGAAGGGGCCAAAGATTCAAAACCAGATTCAGAGTTCGTCAATACAGAGTTCAACTTAAGCAGATGGGGAGTTTGCACAATCATGTCAATGTAAGAAAGTGTTGGGTGGAGGGAGGGGGGGAAAGACTTGCAGGCCGCATCTTTCCAGAAACATCATCCTAAACTGAATACAAAATCAGTTATTTTGTAAGTTTTAGGTTGAAGTACACATTTATTTTTATTTATTTATATGATTTTTTGTTTGTTTTTGACTCAATCAGATATCAAATCGAAATTTAGTAGGCGCTAATATTTAAATTTTAAAAATGGACAAGAACCGAAACAATGATAAAGATATTTGCATCAGCTTTGATGAGTTTCTTGCCGTACATTGGTGAGTTTGGATTATATCAAAAACGTCTGGTGCTCTATGCGATACCATTTTTCTTTCTTTGGGCTTTTATTTACTTGACGCAAATATTTTTAATCATTGTGCCAAATGATCATTGGTGTCGCATTCCCGAATTACAAAGCCTCTCGAAAGATGAGCAACTAAAACTGGGCATACCAAAGATTGAAAACGACGAATACGACAAATGTTCAATGTATGTCACAAATTTCACTAAAGCGCTTGAAAGAAATTTAACTACGGCAGACGAAAACTGGCCTCGAAAATCGTGTAAGGATTGGGTTTACAATAAGGAGCAAGTACCTTACGAGTCCATTGCCACACAGTATAATTGGGTGTGCGATTATGATCAGCTGGGTCCTTGGACAGTCACGGTTTACTTTTTGGGCTCTATTTTTGGCGGTCTTCTCTTTGGCTATGTATCGGATCATTGGGGACGCATTCCAGCCGTGATGTTGGCCAATGTTTGTGGTCTTGTTGGCGGTACTTCGAGCGCATTTTGTACAAGTTTCTTATGTTTTTCCATTACTAGATTTGTGCAGGGATTGGCGTTTGATAACTGCTGTATGCCAATGTATGTACTAAGTGAGTTTTTAGCTCGTCTATTCCATAAAGTCGCTTCACATAATATATACAGTCATGGAGTATGTGGCTCCAAAATATCGTGCCCCAATAACAAACTTTTGTTTGACTCTCTGCTATCTGCCTGCGGCTTGTTTGCTACCTTGGATCGCTTGGTGGTGCAATGATTGGCATTTACTGGCAATTGTCACCTCCGTTCCCATCGTCATTTGCCTCTTGATGTACTTTCTGATGCAGGAATCCGCCAGGTCATCTTTTTTATTATCAGGGGTGCCACAGAAATCGATAGCGAAACAGAATTCCACTGAAAGCATTATTTCCGCGTGGAAATTTCCGAGGTGTGATTTAATTTTTTTTTTTAAATTATATTAGATTAAATTACCTAAGGGTTTGTTTAGCAATTTTTTTTAGTTTATCAATGCAGAACAGTAAGTTTTTAATTTTTCTTATTTAATTTATATAATTTAAGTTATTTATTTTATAATTGATTTTGTGTATCTAAAAAAACCTGTTTTCATTAACTGCACAATAAGTACAAGAATTTTGCTGTAAAACTTTTTTACCTTAAATGAGCTATTTTTTTTAAAGAAAACAGAATACAGTTGAACTTCCCTAACTCGAACTTCTATCTCGAATTTCTCTGTAACTCGAACTAAATAAGTGGCAGTAAAATTAATAAACTTAGGAAAAAGAACTCTATAACTCGAATATCTCCCTAACTCGAACTTTTTCTTTGGATAATGGTGATTCGAGTTAGGGAAGTTCGACTGTATTTTTTTTTAAATATCTTACTTCGAAAATTTAAATCGGACTAGGGTGACAGCATCGGACATCAAAATCAAGCGAAAACGATTTCTGTAGCATTCCTTTATATTATTTTTTTTATTTATGTATATTAAATTTAATTCTATGCATTTCAGATGGTTAATAAGCGTAGGTAAAATAAATAAGGCCATGTCGATTCTAAAAAAGATTGCCAAGGTAAATGGCAAAACCATATCAGAGGATTTAACCCAAACATTCGAAAAATGCTGCACAATAACGTATAATGAAGAACAATCCAACCAGAAACAATATACATTTCTGGATTTGTTTAAAAGTTTTCGAATGTGCTTCATAACACTGGATTTGGTAATTATGTGGATGATCATTGCATTGGTATATGATGCACATGTCAGAGCCATTATCGAAATAGGACCGGATATTTTTATAACATTCTCCGTTGCGAGCGCGGTGGAGTTACCCGCCTGCCTAGTGCCAATGTTTTTGTTGGATCGTGTGGGACGAAAATGCATGAGTTTAGCCGTATTCATCGGATGCTCAGCAGGGAGTATAATTGCTGCATTATTAAAGGTCAAATGGCAAATTGCATTGGCTGCTCTATTCGGTAGATTTTGCGTAGTCATCACCTACAACATTGGAGTTCAATGGGCAGCCGAAATACTACCTACTGTTGTTCGCGGAGAGGGATTGGCATTCATTCATATCATGGGTTTTGTTGCCACTCTTCTGTCTCCGTTTGTTGTGTACACCAAAAACGTTTCGCCATCAGCCCCAATGTTGATTATAGGAGTTCTATCAATTTGTGCTGCAGCATTGGTTTTCTTTTTACCAGAAACGACGAGAACAGACTTGCCACAAACACCAGCAGATACGGAGACACTATCAAGGAATCAAAAAATATTTAAACTAGCTAAGAAAATACATTCATGAAGTCCCACAGCCCGACTGCCACAATCTCCTGACCGTTCGAGCTGAAAGTGAGAAGGGCGCTCTACTTAAATCAATAATAGTATTTGAAGCTTTTGTAATTATTTCTGAATAAAAACTTCGAAATCTACATAATTATAACAAAAATGTATGCATTATACTTGCTCTAAAATTAAAACCTTTTTTTCCAGTTCATGTTATTTTTGCATTTATTTAAATAAAAAATTCTTCGTTAATGAACACTTTAAAGCAACAACATTTTTAAGTTTCCGAAGTAACATTTTAATCTTGTCTAGTGATTATATTGTTAATTAAAAATAAATAATGCCTGATGAAAAAAAGGGCCAATTCAAAAAAAAAAAAAGTGCAATTGCCCCAACATGGAAAAAAAACAGTTTTGGCGCAAAAACACCAATTGTGGCATCCGTGATTCCATTAAAAGCTAATTTTTAAAAATTACTGGTTCATTTTCCGATGGTACAAGGCTGCCACACTTTTTCTGGAAACCAAGGCTGCCACACCGTTTGTTGCTGTTTATTTTTCACTCATTTACTGGTTCAGCATTCAACGTAGTTCCATTTTTGCTTGACTATTTCGTTCGATTGAACTGACAGCACGTGTATAAATATTGAGGAAATTAAATTGCTGTTTATTTTCACATAAAATGGATGTTGTAAAAGCGGTTTTAGAAAAACATCAAAAGGAATTGGACAAATACAAGCCAATTACAGTTGAAAAGCACCTCGAATGCCGTTTAGATGTGGGCACGCTACTTATCACAGATCCCAATGACTTGGAGGACCGGCAGCTCGCGTAAGTAAAAAGTACGAGACTCTTGTGGACAGCAAAGCTGTAAATTTCAACATCCACAGTAACGAGAGAGAGGAGTACCTGTCTGCCTTGACACGTGACAACACACAGCTGCTGTTGAATGCCATTTGGGAGCTGCCGACAGAGCGTGTGGACGAGAGCATCGTGGCCAAGCTGCCAGAGCCAACGACAGTTCTGCCGCGTCTACGTAAACCTCCTGGCCCGCGTCCCCTGACCAAGTGGGAGAAGTTCGCCAAGGAAAAGGGCATCACGAAGAAGAAGAAGGACAAGAAAACTTACGATGAAGTCCTTGACGTAAGTATTTTAGAGAAGGTTATTGAAGCAAAAGGTGATTAATTATCCATCTATTCAGAAATGGGTGCCTACTTATGGCTTCAAACGTGCGGAGGCTGAGAAAGACAAGGATTGGGTGCTGGAGGTGCCCCAGAATGCGGATCCTAACACAGACATGTTCCAAAAGAAGATTGATCTGCGCAACGAGAAGGTGGCCAAGAACGAGATTCAGCGCATGAAGAACATTGTGCGAGCCAAGAAAATTGATATGCCACGCAGCGGTTATCTGGGACCCGAGGCAGCTTCATCGAATCAACTGTTGACCGCCGTGACTGTTGCGAAATCTTCGACGGCATCGGTGGGCAAATTCCAAAACAAACTCCCCAAGGAGAAGGAGGCACGCGGCTTGGGCGTAAAGGAATTGATACCAGGAGGCAAACGCAAGGCATCGCATATCACAGCTCAGCCCGAGAGGGAGGCCAATTTGGATCTCATCAAGAGTGTCCTGAACAAAAAGCCTAAACTGGATGTCGAGAAGGCGATATCGCTCCAAAAGCAAGACGAGCGATTGGAGTAAGTCTAGTTGCACACAAGAATTATGGGTATTTATTAATTATGCCTATTCTTACAGACGTGAGGCAGAAGGCGCCAACAGACCGGCTAAGAAGGGTGGCAAAAAGGGCGGTAAGGGAAGTCGTAAGGCGGTTGGCAAAAAGCCAAAGGGTCATCAAGGCCAGCGTGCGCCAGGCAAAAAGGGTCAGGCTGGACGCAAACGTCGCTGAAACCACTTCCGTTGTAACTAGGACACTTTTATTAACAAAACACACAATTTACATGATAAATACAATGATAATATTTAAGCACATTTACCATTTTTAAACACATTTGTGCCTAAGCGCGTAGGGAACGGAAATCTCCAGCATGCTCCTTAAGATATTGATGAACAAAGCTGCGGAAGATGCGATTGAAATTCCGTATGGAAGGCCAATGCAGATTGGCAGCATTGTCATTTGGTGTATGCCATGTGTCCGGAAAAGGCGTTGAAATCAAATGCAGTATGGGCACATTCTCCAGCAGAAACGGACGATGATCGTCATCGACAAGTCCGCCCGATGGACGATTGAAGAACATTTTATTATTGCCCTGCATCTGTCCAGCTGCACGCAGCGTTTGCTCAATTTCCACCAAACTGGTATGCAGGCCATGTGTGTTCTGATAGAAACTGGAAAATTTCGGATTCCGTGCACCAATCAAATCTAGCAGCACAAGCACTTCCTAAAATCGATAAAAAGAATTTACGTGACTATTTAGGTTCAGGTATCAGTCTAGGAGCGGCACTACTCCAAAATAAAATAAAAATAATAAAAAAGAAGGCAATTTATGATGCATTTTGGTAAACAATTTTTGTAGGGAGTCTTGCTAGTTTTTTTAGAATTTCATTTTGAAATTTTTAATGCAAATTACGCAAAGCAGCCATGCAAAAGCGCATTTTGCATTAAAATTCTCAAAATTCAATTACAAAAAAATAACGGAGACCCCCTAAAAATTCATCATAAATCGCCCTCTTTTATTATTCTTATATTTTTTTAGAGTAGTGCCGCTCCTAGACTGGTACCGTAGTTCAGGTCATAACTTACAATGCGATCGATGTGACGAGGTGCTACATTCGCCTGGCCCCTCACTGGATTTCCGGTACGCGTGCGCGCCAATTTGTTGGCCAAGTGTCGGGAGCCATAAACCGAGTCAGTATTTGTCCAATCCTTGAAGGCCTCTTCGCCGTCAAAGAAGATCAGCTAGAAAATGTTAATGAAACAAGTAAGAATGCCGAAATACCCTCGAGCAGGGTATGAAAAATGTAAATCACTTGAAAACTAGTTACAAGTGATTTACTGACTGACTCACCATTAGGCCCAGATCGTTACGATTACGGAATTGCTGCAGCAGATAAGTGTTTAGAATCTTGGCCGTGTTCAGCAAGATGGCGCAGGGAACCGCCGAGTCGGTGGCACCAACAAAGCCAGGATCATTGGGGAAATACTTGCTGTCGTAGTGGCAGGCAAGGGCCAAGAAGTTATCCGCCTGCGGATTGATGTATCCGACGACATTCGCGAACGTTAGCTCACCAAAAATAGGCACACGCTCACGAAACTCATCGACTTCCGTTTGAAAGCCAAGGCCATTGAGGGAATTCACCAGGTAATTGCGAACCTGCTCGTGTCCCGGAGTCCCAACGACGCGTGGCACGAGAATCGCCGATAGGCTGCTATTAAAATGCGTCTCATCGTCAGGCCAATGCTTAAGCTTTAACTGTTGAACAAAGTGACTTTCAGTTAATGCTATTTTAAGTTACATTTTTGTCATTTCTTTACTTTGGCTTGCTGTGCCTGCGTGTAATCAGTTGCAAGCACACAGATCGTAACCAACAGCAACAACGATCGCGACATGTTTCCAAAATCTCGATATTTACACAGCGATGTGTGACAGCGCACTGAATTGTCTCATTTTTGTATTCAACAGCTTTGTTTAACGTCTCTCAGTAAATTACTGTTGTTGCCGATGCTGTTGTGGTTGTTGTTGTTGTTGTTGCTGTTATTAACGATCTGTAAAACTGTTGTTGTCTTTCGGTTCCTCATGGCGCGCAAGCCAACGCACACCCACACACATACAACTGTATATGCGAGCGAAAGCTTGCGGCCTTCGCATCCGCATACAATGAGAGCAAAGCTTTGGGTGCGCTCAAAGAGCGTAACGGTCCACAACAGACACTTGAAAGTTTCACAAATGTTAAGCTCTCTTTAAAGTTTCTATTGCAATAACTCAGCTTCTGAAAAGCTTTAAAAATGTAGTGTTAAACGAAATTATTAATTCAAATTATACCGTATTGAAAAGAAAATAATTAGACGGGTAAACCCCAAAAATAAAATATTTTCTGGGTAAATTTATTTGCTTAGAACGATTATTCGTCACAACAAAGAAACCCGACGAAAACTCTAGTCAAGCCGACTTTCTATATCTTTATCGCTTTCATGATCATTTAAATCAGCGCTCCAAAAGAATTGGATAATGATCATCTTCGATTTCAGCCTGGTGATCTTTCAGTTTATGAAACAGATGGTGGCTGTGTCAAAGACAGACACTTACCAAAAAACCAATATGACGACGCTTTCTAAATTCATCTCGAAGATAGAAATCTAAACTTTTGACCTAACTCCTAAATCGCGTCCCGTAAATCCTAAAAGCCCAGTTTATTCAAGTTGTCGATTAAAAAATCTCTCACCTGGCAATGACCAGGACTTCCAATCCATCCTGTTATTAATAGTTTTGCAAGGCAGACAATGATAAGACAGCTGAGAAATAATCCCCAAGAGATCTGAGTTCTTCGTAACATGTGCGATGAGAAATTATTAAGAACTGAAACTAAACTAGCCTAGTATTATAACTTTGAAATTTACTGTATCGAATGCATTATCTACAGCAGCGGTGGGCACGAAATCTGAATTCGTTAGCAGCCGCTGGCTCTCGGAGCCATTGCATGCCCACCGCTGATTTACAGAGTGAGAAGCAGAGAACTACTCTAACTTTAAACAGTCTTATGCTTAGATCTTTACAACTAAAAATTACATAGTTTTTTTTTACCCGTTTTTTAAAAAAAAAAGGGGGTTGTTGGTGTGGGGGGGGGCTAAAGTATTTTTGAGGGGGGGTGTGGGGGGGGGGGGAAAGGGGGGGGGGGTGGTTTTTTTTTTCTTTCGCCTTGAAAAACAACCAGTGTTAGATATTATTATTTTTTTATTTTTTTTCGTTACTATTTTATTTTCTAATAAGGGGAAAAGGAGGGGGTAATGGGGATTAATTTTTTTAAAAAATTTATTTGTTTAAAAGGGGAAAAAATATAAATTAAAAAATTATTAAAAAATAAGGTGGGTCGGGCGCTCCTTTCCCACTTTTTTTTATTTACAATCCTTTTTCTAAAATTTTGAAATCGTGAAAGCAAGATGATCTGATACAGTCCAAACTCTCCAATCTCTGGCAGAAGATCATCAAAGTCAAAGTACAGCGGCGGCTCGGCAAAGGATGATTTCTTCTGAGAATCCTCTTTGGATAAATGTGAAATCATTATGTCGGAATCTTCGAGGAATCGACTAGTGCTAATCGAAATTCTCTCATGGTCCTTAGTCTGTGCCCCCTTATCCTCTTTGCCTCTAAATAAGATTATATTGCATAAGATTAAATTGGCTTGTTTGACATAGTTGCCTCATCAATACTCACGTAGCTTTGGGCGCATCTTTGGTGCCCCGTTCCTCATCGCCATCCTTGGCATCCCTGTACTCATTACCGTCCATTGTCAGGAGAATTCGATGAGACTGACAAAGCAATTACGCATCGCCTGTTGGGGTTTTGTTTACAAGTAAGTCCTAGTATTCATCTATCTTTCGATTTGTGTGATTCAACAGAATTTCCACTCGACGTGTTACTGTTAGTTACATCCTGATGTCCTCGAGCGGGGTCATCAGTTGCGGCTTATTGACGCCAGTGCTTCCATTAGTTCCTATATAATAGTCGAGTCATCAGGAGTCATGCTTTAATTGCGTTTGTGTTTGCGTTCACCTTTCTCCTCCATCTTGTGGCAAGCAATGTAATCAAATTAAATGAACGCACAGTTGCAACTAAGTAGATATTTCTATCATTGCGTATACGCAGCGTGGGACGCGGCCACCCGTTGTCCTTTCGCAATGCCTCGATTCATATGCAAATGCGGCCACTGCCAATGCCACAGCAGCCTGTTGCTATTCGGCCAACAATCTGCGCAGGCGCTAACACCATCAACCCCCACTCCATTTGGGCCAAAAGCGTCTTACTCGAGTTCGAAATTTCATTCATAAAATGCCGCGTGCTTTTCGAAAAGCAGGCAATGTTAGAGTCTCAGATCGAGTGCTCGAATCAGTTCTGGCGCGTCTTTCAGTGTGAACGGTTCAACGGGAGCACAAACTCTTTTATAAGACTTTGAGTGAGCCACATAAATATACTCGAGACTGTGTCAAATAAATCAGTGTCATAAATCTGCGTGCGTCGTATATGAAATTAAGTGTCGCTGTTTAGAGATAAGCAACTCTCGATGCCAGTCCAAAAAGCAAAATAAAATATCGTCGAATCCCGACCCGGCAACAAAAATAAATAGAAGGGCAACAGCAACAACAAACAGGCCAATAAACAAACTGGCAGCACTCTAAGACAAACAGCCCCCGAGCAAGTGTCAAAAAGTAATGTGAAAGTGGCGGCTGCCGTTACAGAAGGACCCTCCTCTTGAACCCATGTATATACCCGCCCAGTCATCAGCCTGTCGGTTCCTTAATATAGGATGTTAATGCACAAGGAGTTGAATAAGTAATAGCCCACAAAATGGCAATACTCGAGTCCTGCTGCTTCTGGAAGAATGTGCGAAGGGGCAGCTTCGCCTGCGGCCTCTACACTCTGGTATGTAATCAATTAAAAGACACTTGATTTGTGGCATGCTTAATTCAGCAGCGGAAAAACAATAACAATTGAAGCCTATCATCGTAAAGTCAACTTAAGCCAAGCTAAAAAGCGAGAAGCAAGCAAAAGACAAGGAGACCAGAAAAGTGAACATGGATAGGCAGATCAATGGAGGTAGCGTTAAACAAAAAGGGAAATCACCGAGTAATCTAACTGAAAAGTGCAGAGAATAAAATTTGTACATCAAGAACTTGAAGAGAAGTTAAGTGAGAAGTTTAGTAAGAAGTAAAGCTTAATTGAGAAGCAATTCTATTAATTAAGGGTCATACGGAAATCAGACTTGATTATTAAAACCTTAAACACTGTGTAACCAAAGAAGAAGCTGTAGAGATAGTAAAGAAATAAAGTGAACAAAAGTTAGGACTATAAAAAGCGCAAGTAATAAAGCAAAGTATTGTCAAATCGTCTTGAAAAATACAAAACAAATCATTTTGTAAAAATCGAAACAAACTGAAGAAGCTAAAGGATAAGTAAATTGAGAAGCAAAAATCAGAGACAGTAAAGAGATTTACAAGTATTGAAGCAACAAAATAAGCTAAGTAAAAGTACAATGAGTAAGAAAGCAAAAAAGCAAAGCGAAAAGCAGAGACACACAAAAAACAAAACAATAAGTCAAAGAAGATGTGACAAAAAATAAATATAAAAGCAAGCTTGTAATCAAAACAAATCAGGCCAACATTAAAAAAGGAATAAAACAGTAAACACAAGTAGTAAAAAAACCCAAAAAGGCAACATCAACATCATCAAGTTTCTATTTTGTCACTTTTGCTTGTGTGGTAAATATGGTTTAGTTCTGAAAGACTTTTGTTACCATAATTATGCATCACAATAAGCTAAAACAAAGCAAAAACTTTGAATAAACAGTAATGGGAATGAAAATACAGAATACAATTGAATCCTAGCCTTTGAGTGCTTTTTTTGCCTCATCTCCACATCCCTTCCACTCTAAAAGATGGCTTAAAATTCTGACAATAACAACGCTTTTTGAATTACAACCGCATCTACACCGAGGGACGAAAATGTGGCTGAGAATGTAGAGCGAAATTTTTTTGTTTGTTTTACGTTTGTTGTTTTAATCTCAGCTTACAGGAAAACAAAGAAAAACTGTATAGTGAAATTTCAGAATGACTTTAAACAAAAATAATAATAATCTACTAAGTGCCTTTTGAACGGTATTTAAGTATTTAAGATATCTTTAAGGGGACTTTAACCTCGTAAAAAGGTCTTCTAATAAATAATGTCTTAATTTCCGTTTAACCCTTTTACTTTTCCTGACCCTTTGGCTGTTGTTGTTATGGTTGTTGCAGATCTATTTTGGATTTTCGACGCTCATGTTTACGTTTTATGTGAAGGAGGAGAAGGAATTTCTACTCGGAGAGAGGACACAGCCCGTGGGAGAAAGCATCCTCGAGAGGGGAGATGTAACTGTAGGTAAGAGAGAGAGAGAGAGATGACCGCGGCTCGTATCCCAGTTGCATTTGATTGATGGTTTACTTCTTGCAGCAACTGTGATATTCAACGTTTTGTTTTTGGTTTGCGCTTTGCTGATGGTGTTCGCCTCCATCTTGTTGATTGTGGGTCTGCGGCATGTGAGTGTGATTCAACTGAGACTGTGTGTACCTAGCAGGACTAAACTGCAACCTTACTCTTATCTTTCTTATCCTTTGCTCAGAACAAACGTCAATTGCTGTTGCCCTGGATAGGACTAATGATTTGCGATTTGCTCATTGAGTGCGGCCATCTTGTCAATTTATCGCTGTCGCGACGTGTTAAATTTGATCCAATTGTTGGCTTTATATTCACCATAGACTTCTTCATAATCTGCCTGAATGTGAGTGAAAAATGTATAACTTTTTATTTATTTATTTTATTTATAATTTTAATTCTGATTTATTGAAATAAATGTTTGACTTTTAATTAAAAGTCAAAGTTCTTGTAAATTTAAAAAAAAAAAATAAAATTAATAATAAAAATAACTAATGAAAGTATTTTTTTAATGTTTTTTTAGGTTATTTGAGATTTTGCATTACAAATACAAAATTAAAAATAACTTGTACACATTTAATTTATAATATTTGTATAACACAAATTTAAAACAAGAGGTATATTATGATTTTTATACATAAATTATTAGTTTTTTATTATTTATATTTTGTATCTTATTCATTTAAATCTTATTTGTTTTAACCAGCTAAAATTGCACTTCATTCGCAGCTTTACTGCCTGCTGTGCGTCATCTCCCAGTATCAGGCTTATCGACGAGCGGCAGCTGAAGAGCAACAACATCCGGCCATGTCGGTGAGTGTAACCGATTTATGCTTGAATCCCAGACAGCCATATCATAACAAGCTATCCATCCACATTTAGCCCGCGGTGGTGTTTACAGCGCCCGAGAAGCTTAGCAAATCGAAGCGTCAGCAGCTCGCAGCTGCCAAGGCTGGGAGCAACAAGCGGCATTCACATCGCCTCTTGGCGGCGAGTCCATTGATCACCTCGCAGCGTCCCACCAACTTCTCGACCATCACCGAGGAGGAGGAGCAGCAACAACAGCAAAAGGAGACTAGCCAAGAAGCTTCAGGTAATCAGAGTGTAATGTCCAAGGATATCATCTCTTAATTCTGTTTGTCTCGCTTCAGCTGTCAATGGCAATGGCGATTGTGGTCATATCTCCAAGCAGCCAACGAGCATCTTATGTGAATCGGATGGCCAATTCAATGTCAATATACCAATTATAACTTTAGACCCCAATTCGCTGCAATGATCAGCTTAAGTCACACTTGCACTCATGTTTTATGTTTAGAAAAGAGTTGACATACATATTTTTACATGAAAGCCAAAAAAAGTAAAATTCTCTGAAAATTTACTAACCACTCAAGTCGTCTATTCATTCCATTCACAATGGCGTAGCACAAAATTTCATTTGCAGCTTCCGTCGGGTGTTGTCCTCATTTCCTGTCTTCTACAAACAGAGACCCAGCCAAAGAAGAGACTGAGACTGATGGTTTCCCTTTTGGAGCAGGAATAGAAGCAGCCATGTGTGATTGACAGTGAGTAGAGGAAAGAAAAAATACCCCTTTTATTCCTTTTCACTTTTTCCTGACATTTTTAAACCCTGTAATTAAAAAGCATCAAAAAGTTTCAAGTTTGCTAAAATCGAATACAAACTTACATAACTTTGCTAAATCTGAACACATTTTTCTAAAGAATTTTATTGTGATTTATTCTGTATTAAAATTTAATTGATTTCGCTGTGCGAAAATCGAGTTGTCAATTTTTCCATATATTTTTGTAGGAGGAAGGAGGCTTTACTTGCACTTTCTTTTGAAATTGCAGAAGCATGTGGGAGTTTGGTTTTGAATCATTACTTGAATCACCAAAATGTTTTGTGCTTTTATTCGTTCTTTTTTTGGGTCTTGGAGTTGCAATCATCATGAAGATACCCCAAAGAATGTCGAAATAATTCTATTAAAACTGTTGAAATGCAAAGTGAAAGGCTTTGAAAAGGGTTCGAAATAATTTTAAGCTTTGGCTTAAAATAAAACTACTTAGTACTCTAGCTGGTTTCTGTATATGAAAATAGCCTGAAGGGTCAAGAAAAGTGCTAGAAAAATACTGTTATGCTATAAAGAAGCGGTTAACAGTTTTTTAGTGCACTTGAATCATTTTCAATTTGAATTTCACATTGGTCAAAAGGGACCAAGTGTTTGCTTAAGTTCAAAAGTTAAGTAAATTTTAATGTTTTCAGTTAAAACTGGAGTTAGACAATTAAAGAGAGTTTGTAGCAGAAGAACCCTTAAAACTGCAGCTAAAATGAGGAGAAAACCCTCAAGTGAGGTCAAATATTGAAACAGGTTAAAGGATAAAGAGAGTGTCTGGCCAATTACCTGCCTGCAGCAGGAGTTGCTTATCCAGTCGAAAATTAAAGTCCACTCGAACATTGGAGTCATTAAACGCCACTTAATTAAAAATTGGAATTGTGTCTCTTAATTACAAGTCTATTGCACTGCGTGGACTGCGAGTGAAGGCACAACAGCGACATTAACTAGTGTGTCCTTGCTTATCTCCGCTCTAACGGATGACAATTGCCAGTTGGCCGGAACAGGACTCGACTTTGATAGTATTTGCCAAATCTCACTCGACACGACCACACACACACACAGACACACACAACACTTATGTATCTTGACTGTGTTTCATACGAATATTAGCTTCTGAAAAAGTCGAAATTTGTTGGCAAATATCAACACAGCTGTCTCAGTTAACTCGACCCACAGCGAAAAGCTGATAAACCTCCTCGACAAGCAGCGACAAGGATTTAATGGATTTTTAAGTGGTCCTTCAAAATGCGTGTAACACATCCTAAGCAAATAGTAGGGGGAGTATTATTAGAGTGAAGAAAAACGAAAAAAATAATCAAAGTAAAACTGGAAACATTTCTTTTATTTTTTGCAAAATGAGCAAACAAACCTTTTGATGTTCATCACGTTTAAATTAAAGACAGGCAATCCAATTAACGTAATGTTTTTACACACATGTGTATAGAAGATATCCAGTAACTGGGGGGAAAGGAGATTTCGTCTGACAGAGCATTAATTTTAAACTGACTACATATTGGTTTCATTTGTGCGAAATAAATGTAATTGCATGAACAACCACATATAATTAAGAGATTAAATATAGCCAGTAATTTGGAATAGATTATAAAGCCTGAATAGTAGAGACCCTGTCAATAAATCAAATTGGAAATATATTCATTAATAATATATTCAGAATTTAAGAATGTCTTTGCTAGGTACAAATTTATTTTAGCATAGCACACAGTTACTATTTTACCAGAATATATGTACTAAAGGAAAGGTCATGTTTAAATTAGTTGTTATCCAATTAAACATTTTTCTGGTAATGATAGCACGTACTGAAATGGAAATATTCATGCATAAATGCATAACAAATTGTGGTTATTCTTATGATTATTATTATTGTTGGTTTGTTTTTTGTGTTGAGCACATAAATAAATAAACGTATAATATTGATGGAGCATGGAACTCATCTGTGATTTTATGCATTGACACTTGGAGTTTATTCACAGACAGAAATCTTCACACTTGCAGTATTTACATTACAAAGTACTCGGAATAAGCCTGGATGGAAGTCGCCACATTTGGCATGCCCTTGTGATTTGCTTAGTAGCTGCTGAACATTCTCACATGCCACAATAATTGCCAATAAGCACACTTATGTGTGCCACCAACAGTTGAAGAGTGCTCAAGACCATCTCGTCTAATTGCTGTAACTACTAAGGTAGTGCTTGCTCTCTCTCTCCATCTCTTCCTCTCTGTGTCTATCTCTCAGGGTAATGAGTTTTCCATTAGCGTTTAAGTACGCCAGGCAATGACAATATTTGCCAGCTAGACGTGGATTGCTTAAGTGAAAATTCAATTACCGTCGAAGTGAAATGGAATTTCCACATCCTGAACTGCTTGCGTTATTGGCATATAATCGTGGCCATCAAACTTGGCCAAGTAAAACTCCCATTACAAAGTTTATCAAACTTGCCACACACTCACTAAACAAGGAGCAGCAAGGAACAATGCCTGTCATATTTCAACTTGCAACTTGAAAAGTAAACACAAACTACGAATATGTACAAGTATTTTTCCAGCAAATTTTTGTACTACTTGCAGCAGCTCAAAGTACATATTTACATAAATTATATCTCGTATGTGGTAACAAATTTGAGGCAGATTAAATGACACACAATGTCATAAAGTGCAGAAATGGAAGAAGACTTCTTAAAGTTCTGGGCACGCATCATAATATTGACAAATTCAAGTCCATAACGGAATCTTGACTGTCTCTCTATCTGTCTGTCTGTCTGTCTGACGGCTTGCTTGATTTATTGCTTATGACAACTGAGCAAAGTTATATTTTTAAAATCGAGAGAGGGGAGAGAGAGAGTACTAAGAGGCAAACACATTTATATATTCTCTACTCCTCTTTTACTCCCACTGCAGACGGTATGTTCCTTTATTTATTGCGTATACGCAGCGTGGCGTGTGCCGAACTCAACTTTACATGGGCCCAGACATTTATGAGTTTGTAAATTTACGAGATACGTTTTAGAACATATTATACCACAGATGGCAGCCACTCCATGGCAAAATTAGCATATCAAATAAGGCAGATTAACACATCGGGCAAATGAATCTTTGCTTGAAAATTACATTTACTGAATATGAACATGAACATCAATTATGAATGTTAAGTGGTACAATATCATTACCAAGCATTTATTTAATCAAACTTTTGCTAGACAAACGTGTACTCAGTGTGTATACTATTTATTATTTACTTTATTTTTTAAATTGATTAATCTAATATGAATTAATTACAACTGAATGCTTTGCATGTTTCAAAGACATTCTATTGGCTTTAAGTTCTATAGGGTAGTCCAAAATCAAGTACTCGCTCTTCATCCACCATGTATGTAAACTTGTTAATTATCAAACTCTTTTGTCTTCATCAGAAATTCATGGAAATTGCCAAGCATCTGAAATGAAAAAAATAAATAAACAAACTGCCTACATAAGGCTTTATTAAAAAAAATATTTTTTTTAATTTAAACAATTTACCAACATTTTAAAGAAATGCAGATACAACACACAATTTCAGATAAGTTGAAATAAATCTGGGGCTTTAAACTTTTACGTAAACTGGAACAGATAAATGTGCTGCCACTTTCACGGCAGACAGGAGAAAGCAGATAAATGTTTTGCCAGCTCGTCTATTCAATGTCATTAGACAAAATTACAATTTCGCACGTTTAATGGACTGTGGGAGCCATCAAATCGTTTATTTAATAACTTAATTACAGGCGTTAACTATAAACAGCTTAAGGTGAAGCATATATTTACAGTAATTGAGATGCCAATGCCACGGACGAGTACCTTTTGTATGTCTGCCTAATCGGGAAACCTTAACATTCTGGGGCCTTTCACATATTTCAAGTGCCTGGCTAATTAGGCTCGTGTCCTTGGAGCATTAGCATTAGCGTTTAATCAGACTTTCTCTGACGCATCGCTGTTTGTCAACAATAAATCCTAGGCGGAAATTATGTGGGCAATGCGGAACATCAATCTTGGTGGGCAAAAGCAGCCTAAAATGTTAAATGGCATCTAAAATTCTCCATGGAAATCGTGTGTATATTGTGAGGCGCATACGTTGCTATTGAGCTCGGAAAACAGCCGCGTAATTACTTGCGATTAAAATTATAATTTGCTGTTTTCAAACAAAGGCCAACTGTACCCTTTTCATAAGGTATTAGCTGGAAACAAAAAGGTTAAAAAGCATTTGTGTATACCTTTGGGTTAAAAATAAGGGTCAGTTTGAGTAAGTCCGCCACTTCTGCTTCTCTCAATTCTAAGTCATTCCAAATTTTGTTACGTAATGGACCCTTAAAGTGCTCTTAATGTCAATTTTATTCCATTTCAATTTGTTTTATTTCATTTATTTGCCGAAACAGCATTCAGAGTACGAAGCACGTCTAATGCAACAAAAACAAACAGCTGCGAGACATAAATATCATTGTTTGCCTTAAGCTTCAGTTATTTTGCCTTAAGCTTCAGTTATTTTAATAATGCCATCAACTGGAGATGCTGTGAATGTTTCTTTAACTTAGCGGCCATTGTTCAATAAGAGAATCTGATACCATAATTTGTTTTGGTTAACAATTGCATCTAAATATTTTCAAGTTTGCAGCTGCTAATTAGTTTATGTAATAATGAATTCCTATTGTATTATCAAATTATGTGAAGCATACTTTTCTGAGCTGACTAAACTTACTTTTGAATTTCTCAGCCATTGTATTGTTTCCAGGGCCTCGGAATTTGTAACTACTGCATAAACCCAACTAGAATGTTATTTTAATTTAAATTGGAATTCCAAAAATGGTCGAATTATTTGCTCCAATAATGCAAGTCAAAGAGTCTAATATGCATGACAATTTTCCTGCAATTTTGCACAGTTCCTGAGCTGCTAAATATGCCAAGTTGAGTCAAGACAAATAAATTGTTCTGTTGTGTTACACTGACAATAAAATAAAAGATCCAAAGTATTGTCAGAAATTAAAGACGTTTCGAGAGTCAAACATTTTATAAAATGGAGATAATATCTTAACTGTAAGACCGCTTATATTGGAGTATTAATCTTACAAGTATTTTAAATGAAAAATAAAATATTTGGGGCAAACATTCTGGATTTTAAGAACGGTATTTTCATTAACAGTGTAATATTTACACTGCTACGAACTCGCAGTCATTTAAATATTTCACGAACACTCACATTGCACGACATCCACTCACTCGGGAAGAAGTGAGTGTCACATTGTTGTTGATATTCCATCAGAATGTTTCCATTGTCATTTTCGCAGTTGTTTGTTTTAATTCACTGTCAAAACTTGCCACGACAGCAGCTCCACTTGACATTGTTGCTGTCGCTTTAAAATTTACACACACACACTCACACACAGTGACAACCTTAAATGATGTGACGTGGGTGTAGAGTTAATTTTGATCCCCAGTGTGGTTTTAATGTCATTTCGGTTTTGCGGGTCTTTTGGTTAATATTATGATGATAAATCGGCTTTTATTACGTCAAATTCAACATTTGAGCTTCAACAGCATTGACAATTGATATATTTATTTAGAAATGGATGCACATTTATTTTTTTTTATGTTAATACTTAGCATACTTTCGAGGGACTCACATACAAATAGATGTGTGTGCGAGTATATTTCAATCTTTCCTTAAACGTGGCATCAATTTCGCTTAAAAATGACTGATTTATGCGCAATTACAGAGCAAACAGTCAACTGTCGGATGACAATGCGTTTTCTATTCCCTTTTCCCTGATGGTTTTTTTTAGATAAATTCTCTGCTGCGAGCACAGCATTTTTATAACCCTGGAAAATGTCTAATGTCCATTGGGTCACATTTGACAGCAAGTCTACGTTATGGCACACTTTAGGGATCCATTAGTTTCAGTCAAATTTCATAAGCAAACAGGCAAAACCAATATACTTACGAGCATTGTAAATATTTCGTATATATTGGCATGATAAATAATAAACATACGAGTAAAAGTATTATAAATAGCTTCACGCACAGTCTCTGCCATCAATCAATGCCCAATGATTCAATAGCGAAGGTTTGGGACCCTTACATTTGTTTCCACATCACATTAGTCAGCACATTTGACACACACCCCGAGATTTTGGCTTTGTTCCTGCACGACAACAATAACAAATTGGACCCTTAAAGCCACGTCGACCAATACTACAAATATTAAAGCCAAAAGTCTTGAACCCCAAAATGTTGACCCATAATCATGCTGTGCAGTTTCCAATGCTGTCGGCCTGTCAAAATATTTTCATGGTTAATTAAAAGCCCTATTTGATTTGCATATTTACCAAACAACGTTGGCCACGCCGAGTGGATCGATTAAACGAGTTTATATTGTCAAGGCCTAGTGTCAGCGGATTTAAATAAATTAATTAATTAACCTTCGTTGTAGCTCACTTAAAGATCAATTTGTGTGATGTGGTGTGAGGATGCGGTCATGTTGTGCCTTCAAAGTCTATCAAAACTCCTGAAACTCTTACTGGCATTAGTTTTGGACAAGTTAACGATGTTGTTATTGCTTTTGATAATGTTCTTCACTTTGCTCTAACTCGAAAAGTTTTCCTTAGCTTTTTTCTATTCTGTAAATTCAGACAAAACAATTACACGCTTGAAACTTTCGACAAATTTAATACAAACAAACTGGAATATGTTAAAATTTAAATTTTGAATATTGCTTAGGCCAATCTGCTTAAAGTTAATTATACAATTCTTAGAATTGTTTTGTTTTTCATTTATATAAATTCAAATTAAATTTCCAGGCTTTCCAAGTCAAATTAAATATATAAATATAAAGAAACTTTGACATTTCTTTCATCAATAACCAGAACAATAAGAAAATAGAGAATGCTGGCTTACAGCTTATTTGTTTGCAATAAAAGAATTGTTGACTTTTCACAATAAAATAAAAATAATAAGTTCTGTGTATTTAACATAAAAAAATATATACCATATATATAAAAATAGCAATGGTAGTGCTTATATAAATCCCTAGAATGTTATAAAGATGTTTAAATTTCGCTTGACTGACAATTTAAATGTTTTTGCACCGTGGGTGGCATTTGAATGATGTGTGAGAATCGTGTTCGCATTCGAGCTCATGTATCAGTGAAATCAAAGAAATGTCCTTACGATTTAATAAATCACGTTTCAATGATTGGTTCTCAGAAATATGCAGCTGTAATAATTACAGAGCATTTTACAGAGAGTTTTTCGTAGGAAGAATTTAACTCCGGTAATGAGCTCAAAATTTGGTTTAATCAGTTTGGGGCTGCTTTTATTTGCCAAATCAACATCAATTAAACGCTTTGTGCGCTTTCTGTTAGAAAGCAGAGACCATAAACGATGTGGTTTCAGCCGCACACAAAACCACGTATGCATTCAAGGGCGAAATGGGTTTGGAAAATAGATGGAAAGATTATCATGCAAATTCCCAGACTCAAAACAATGTGGAATTCAAAACAGATTGCCAAACGCATTCAGTTCAAATTAAATCCAAGCACCGAATGACCAGAATGCTCCCATTTGATTTGTTTACATAAACGAAACACAATTTAAAAAAAAACACACACCACACATGTTCAACAGAATACGATTGAAGACAATTACAATTATTAATTGAGTTTTTTGCAGAGCAATGTGTCCTTGGCAACCGCTCGAGAAAGAGAAAGGGCAAAGAGACAGAGAGAGAGAGAGAGCATGAAACTGGCATTTAATCAGCAGAAATCATTCATTGCATGTTGGATTGGCGAAATGGCGTTGACGTTGGCGTTTATCGTATAAATTGCAATCAGGCAATACAAGACAACAAAGCGAAAGGCAACGTTGCGTATACACAATTTGCGAACTCAATATTTTCACTGCACACACACAAAACACACATACGACATGTTGGCACTACTATGTTGTATTGTCACAGTCGTTCTTGTTGATGTTTTTGCTGTTGTTGTTGTCGTTGCTATGCCAAATATGAATAGAATCTATGCAAGTTTATATATAACTAGAGCGAGAGCTATATATGGCATTGGCACACCGAGATTTTCCCAGTTTCCTTGTTTTGCTTTGTTTGCACAGTGCAAGCAGGCAATCCTGTGTATATTTGGGACATTCATATTAAATCGTTTGTGTGTGTGCGTTGTGCGTATGTTAAATCAATGAAAATGTGCTGTGACAGCAGCCCCAAAAGCCCAAAACGAACGTGTTAAAACTTTAGGACCTTTGAAAGTTGATTTCTGTTTACGTGAAAAGCTTCATCGCCATAGAAACTTTGGTGATTTTATTGTGCAGGTAAAATAAATGCAAAAAGCAGCTGATACGATGGAAAATTCATTTCTAGGCAAATTAAAGTAGCGACAATCCTTTACCAACGCCTTAAGCAAGCGCCTTTTGCTCCTAAATGATGAAACACTTAAATACACCCATACACACGCACACACATAAACACGCACACACGTGTTCTGACTTATAAAAGCATTCAAAAATGCCTGCTTATCTAATCTAATGGGGCAAAGGACATCGCTTCAAAGGAAGCCGTTTCCGTTGGTGGCCATCAATGTAAATTGTGTGACGGACGCAGCTGGAGGCCAACACAACGAGGAGAATACGGAAAAGAAGGAAAAGGATAAAATCATAAATAAAATCTGGTTATCGTTGAGATCTGTAACTCAGCAACGCGTCACATACAATTGTAAGCTATCCAGCTATTTTTGCATTGAGCCAAATTGATGCTAACAGCTTATATAAAATATATTCTTAAAAACTAATTTTGGGAAAAACAATATTAGGGGATCACAGTTTACGCAACTAAATTACCTAAGCTTCAAGCCGTTCCCTAACAAAAAGAAACCATTTCACAAACAGGTTACGAAATACATATAAAACATTCATAACTGAAATACAAAAGAAACAAATGGAATTTTGTTAATTTAAAAGTTCTTTGTAATGAAATTTGTTACACCGATATCAAACATTCAAAATTGATTGGAATTTAAATTTACTTCTGGAATTTTCATTTCCACATATATGTATTTCATAACTTTATGATTTAAAGGCATTTTATTTTAATTGTGTGGCTTTTAGTTTATAAAATTCTTTTTGGCTTTTCTCTCAGAATAATAATTTAACTTTGTTCTGACTTGACAGTTAGTTTTCGGTTTTAGAAAGCAAATCTTTGCTGAAAAATTTACAAATACCCTGAATTTACCAAAGGATTACATTGCAGCTTTCAGTAAGTCCACAATTCTTGCAGTTGGCTTTGAAACTTATTTTATTTTTAACAAATACATTTTGCGGTAAGCCAACATTGCAGAAATGCGAATATTTGTTGGCATTTTGATATCAATTTTATAGCGCCATTTAAAGTGTGAATTTGTCACAATTTATTGCTGAAATGTGGTTTGTTTTCAGCCATTAAGTTGCCCATAAATCAATAATACATCAATCATACGCCATGTTGTGCATGTAAACAATTCCTTCTCGCTTTAATTTAAGCAACATCTTGAGAATGACATAAACTTTTCACTGTGTTGGAAAATAGTTGTCAGTATATGCAATTAAACTTTTAAGACTATTACGGAAAACGTATTTTAAAACAAACTTTATGCTCCGCTATTATAAAATTTATCCCAATGCTCCGCTGGGTAAAGAAATTGTTTGGTGTAAAAACGTATAGTGTGATTATCATTAAATGATTATATTTAACGAAAAGTAATTGTGTATTAATCAAACCTGAATAAAACTGTTGTGTCCTATAAACTGTTGTTCAACAGATTATCATACAATTTTCAGCTCTAATTTGTTTTGAAACACAGGGACAAAAGGAGGAAAAGAAATAGGAGAACTGACGTGAAAACCATCAATCAATATCAAATGTAAGCAGCTGTGACTTGGCTTAAAATTGGAACCAGCCCCTCAAATATTTCAACAGGACGCTCTCAATACAATCCCAAAAGGAGCTTTAAGGGAGGAGCACACACAAAGTGCGTGTCTAATATGTGTTATTTAAGCGGCTTCTCCCCTCTATTTCAGCAGCGAGCTTAAAGTGAACCAATTTCCAGTACTTTTGTTTTATTTTCGTTTTGTTGCTTTATGTTTTACTTAACTCTTAAAGGTACTTTTTGCAACTTGAACGCTACACACATAAAAAAAAAATGAAAATAAAATTGATGATTAGGGAACTCAAAATAGAAAGTTTGGCAAGGTTAAGCAGATTAAGAGATGGGGTCTTATCAATGCCAATGAAATGGACTTTGCATACAGAAATTCAATGCTCAATAAATAATTTTCGTGTTTGCTGATAAATATCAAATATAACCTGCAGTAGATTGGCACAGTAGCTCGATAAGCTTGACAGTGTTCATAAAATGTAAACAGAATAAAACATTTAAATGCCGAAAGCTGTATAAAGTTGCTGTTTTCGTTTATTATGCCCTGTAAACAAATAAAGTAGTTAAACGGGTATGCACTTATAGCAACTGCAATGCTATAAAATAGAGTAATTATACAAATTTTCCAAAATCAACTGCGTTAACTCAGCAGAAATAATTTCAGGTTTATATAAAAGCTACACTAAACCTTTTTCTAGGGTAACTTGGCGTCGTTTTCTTCCTTCGCTCCACTGGTTATGATTTTATTTACGCATTTCCAGGAACATGGCAACAATAGTCGATTGTAACTTTATCAAAAAAACAACACAACTGAAAAACAAAGTTGCTGTAAAATGTTCACCAAATAATGTCACATGAAACGTGATGTTGCAACCGATGTTATTGGCCCCCAGATGAACCCATTGACACGTACTGCTTATCATGGTAGTTCAATTGAATCTAGCTTAGTGCCACACACCCACACACCCACTTTACCACTCAATCCACATTTGTGTGTTGTGTTATTTTAACGTATACTTAATATTTGTGCACATAGAGATAAAATGACGACCACTGTTCCTTTTTTTACTTTCTTTTGCTTCTCCTCCATCTGCTGTTGCCCTATGCACACAGATCCTCCACGGATTCGCCTTGGAGCAATAAACGTTGTTGTTCATGTTTGTGTTTCTTATTGCCAGATTTGCCTCCAGGGCCGCCAGCGGCCTTGCCACGCCTACGATTCAGCACACCATCCGAGTCATCCATCATGCGCAGAATTGTGGTCTGCAAAGTTTACAAAAATATAAATAAACAAATAGAAATATAAATGTGTATAACTTTTATAATTCCATTTACTTTTTGTAACCGTTACTTAAAAAATAAGTAAAGGATATGTGTGTAGCAGGGAGTAGTAAGCATTAAGTATATATAAAGTATAGGATTTTTTGCTAATTAAAGTTACCTATCATCCTACAAAATCATAACAAGATCGGACATATACAAAAGTGGTAATGGCGAATTTAAGTTTTTAAGCAATATACATATGTGCCTTACAGGTATGCAACAAAAATATGGTATTCATATTTAAATGAGTAAAGGGGTATCCTTTTGGTCCCGCTTGTTTTCTAAACATTAATGGCTAAAGAAAGTCAACTTATATATACTCATTTTATTTATTTCTGGTCTAATTGCATTTCTAAAATCTCAATTATTAATTTCTTATTAAATTAATTCCATTCACAATGTCTATAATCCTAAATTATATATATGCAATTTTATTTAAATGTCGACTGATCATAATTGATATTAAGAAATAAATAATTTAAATAAATATATACCTGATCTGAGCAGTCCATGGGAGCCACTGATATGTCGCGCACCGCTCGAAACTTGCCCACATTGTTGAGATGCTCGTTCTCCAGTCGAAAATAGTTCCATATAAAGCGTCTGAATACCTCAAGGGGACTGAGTATAGTTATCATAACATCACCCTCAATATATCCAGCTTGGATAAGACTCATGGACAGCGTCCAGCTGAAACGCAATATCAAATCCTCAATTATGCCAAAGTAATAGAACCACTGTGTGTGCGAGAAGAGAGAAGAGAGAAAAAGAGAAAGAGTCAAAGTGGAAAGTGGAAAGAAATGTAATGGATGCGCTAAAAGATTGTTTTACGTGCCGTTCACTTGGACAAATATTTATTGCCGCCATTAGAGGACACCATGGCGGACCAAACTGGAACTCAAGCTCACCGTCGATGAATAAACGATTTCCTCACGCAAGAATCGATTTTCAGCCGCCTTCGCATCAAACAGTCCCCAGTCCATCTTGATGTCCCATATGTAGGCGTAGCAGGAGGAGAATAGAGCTGCCGTTATCCAACAGTAGAACCAAGGATTCTCCTTCGACTGACCATAGGTATCTGGTTCGAAGGAGAAATAAAGAGGAAAAGCGACCTAGTTAAATGGATTTTCGTGCTACGTGTTTTTGTGCTAAAATAAAATTAACATGAATTTGCGGTTGGCCATGAAGGCAACTCTAATTGGCAGCGCATCATAAACATCACGCATAATGAGCACAGTCAGTGCTTCGAGTGTGTCCCAAATGTCCTGTGGTCTAATGGAACTTTCCCATTCCTTAACCTACCCGCTGTGGTGTGAAATTTGTGGGCAAAGATCACAACAAAAAACGAGGTTGCATATTTGGCGGCATTAACCAGATGGGGAAACGCCTCCTTCGTGTCCCGATAGCGTCTTATGCATTGGGCAAACCGAAAATACGCCGGAAGTATGGCCACAATGGGATGCAGGATGGATACATACTGCACACAGTGATTGCCAGCTAAAAAAATAAAAATAAGTGATACATTCATTAGCTATTGAGTTAGTAATAAAGCAATTTATGTTCAGTAAAACTTTCAGCTGCATAAATTAACATAGAAAACTAACTTGAACTTGTGAATTTTCGGCAGCTAAAATCAAAATAAATTCCCACATAAATTAAGTATTTTTGTGAATGAACTCGAGTTTTATATGGATAAAATTTAGTTTTCTAAACTTCAAGATTGCTTTAAATTTTAATAACATACTTACATATAAAGTGCTCAACTTTTGCAGCGCACAAAATAAAATCACTGCATAAATTATAAACAAAAGTTTAAGTTTGAACTGAATTCCAGTTGAACTTTTGAATGAACTTGGGAATAATCCCTTTTCCTTTCTAGAATTCTCTGACCTTACTAACTCTAATACTTGTATAATTACTAACTACTACTACTACAACTTCTATTTTGATCTGATTGGGTTTTCTTGAGTTTTCCACAATTCTTGGATACTTTTAAAAGTTTTTTTTAATATCCCCAGATTTCTAATTTTTTATTATTTTAGTTACATTTAAATTGAATTTTAATTAATTTAATATTAATTAACTTTTTATATTATTTAACATTTACTTTAAATTTTTACATTAATTTTGGTCAACTATACTTAGTTCACATTAAATAAATAAATTTAAAAATGTTACAAACTTAATCTATAACTTACCCTCTCCGGCTTTATGCCATGTGGGATTGCGTCCAAAGAAGCACATTAGGAATGGTATGTCCAGAAATGCTGGAACCATGCTATTCAATTGATCCGCCAGCCAGAAATCGGCAAAGTTAACAAAGCAAAAGGGAGCCATGATGACGCGACTGAGGACGCGCAGCGCCCAATAGCGTGCCTCGTGATGAAAGGTCTTTGTGGGATTCAGCAGAAAGGCAATCATCAGGGAATAGAGAAACAATGGAGCTGCATACTGGGGAATGCCCAGAGGCTCACAGAATATATAACAGAGCACACAGCAGGCCCAGATTACACCGAATACTGAAGCAATTTCCATAATATTCTGCTCGGAGAGATGATTACGGGGATCCAGTTCAAAGATGAGCACATGGTTGACACCCGACGATCGCCAGCCATAGACATTGACGCCCCAGAGGAAGAGGCATTCGGTGATCAGAAAAGGAGCTCGGAACATGCGCAGACCAACGCGCCAATTCTCGCCAAAGCCATAGAACATGGCCGAGATGACGACGGTGAGGAAGAGCACCACAAAGGCGCCCGAGAAGAGACCCACCTTGAATGTGGTCCAAGGACTCTGTTGCTCACCCAGCGGTGGCACTCGCAGTCGCTTCATGGCTCCTATAAAATATTGAAATATCTTTTTATCAATTCTCTAATATCATTTAATTGGTTGCTTACGTTGTCTATCGCCACCCTCAATGTCCTGGGTGACGGCCTGCTCCGTTTCCTGGATGAGCCGGTCAATGTCCTTGTTTGTATAGAAATGTGCCGCCTCCACGTGATCCGTGCGCCAACGTGCTCCGTAATCCACGCTGAGCAGCTTGTCGTGCTTCTTGAGAATCTTACGAAATCCGGTAAAATTGAGATTCTGATAGTTCTGCAGAAGTATCAGACCCAAATAGAACTCGCTAAATGCCAACTTGAGATCCTGTATCTTACGGGCGGGCACGTTCTTCTTGCCCAACGGAGTGCGGCGCTTCCATGCCGGCTGCTTCTTCACGTGCCCCATTTCCAGGGCCTCCTTCAGTTCACTCCGCAGACTGCCGTATTTGCGCGTCGCCTCCGCCATCTTCTCCGAATAAAAGGTGTTGATCTTCGCCAGCTCCTTGTCGCAGTAGTGAAAGAACTCCTCGTCGAATTTGGCAAAGTAGCGTGTAAGCATCTCGCGATCCACAAGCTCCGCTGAGGGCGACTGTTCAATTGCCGCATACAGCATAGCTTTCATTTCCTATGACATAACAAATATTACTTATTTAATTAAACATAACGAATATCGGTTTCAGTTACGGTTTCGGTTATGTTCGTATTTAGGTTTGCGGTTAACGGTTACGCAAAATCTTTGAAAAAAGGTATCGTAACAGTGAACCGGTTTTGGTATGTTTTGGTTTTGAAATACCGGTATGGTTTCCGTTCACAAAAGAAAATATTTCTTTGTACAAATATATGTATATCATTTAACAAATTTATTTTATTTGCGCTTACTCAGTATTATGAAAATTCGATCGTGAATCTCACAAATAAAAATAAAAAATTAAACATAAGAAAATTCAAAATAAAAAAGAAAATCAAAAATAAAATACAAAACTAATAATAAAATATCAGAGATCGCAAACAAGACTTATGAGTAGGAAAAAAATCATTTTAAATAATTTTTAACTTGCTTTTAAAATTTTTTATTGATGTATGAAAAGGCGAAAGTAACCCTTATAAATGAAACGGTTACTAAACGGTTATTTGGGTTTACAGAGTATCGGTTTAAAGGTTTCGGTCAAATGAAAATTTTTTTTTCAGTTACGGTTTCAGTTACGATTTTAAATTTTAATCGGTTTTTATCGGTTAAAGGTAAGGGTAATCGGTAAGGGTTTTAATCCTGATTTACAGTGTTGGTAATTCTTGATTTTAAGAGCTTATCGATAAGGATTCATAAGTTATCGATTAGCATGAACTGATTCATGCTCATCTTAATATGCTCCATTGAATGTGAACTGATCAGCATATGAATTAACTTTTCAAACGGACTGTAAAACGCATATGTACTCTCTTGCTCTGTTTACGTTTACAGCGAGCAAAACAAAACGACCGCTTGGCAGGCTCGCAAAGCGCATGCGTCAAATGCGCGCCAAGCCAAAAGCTCTCGCTGACATTTGACAGCTGGTTGGTCGTTTTTCACGTGACGTCACCAACAAACTGACAGCTAGGAAAAGCACACACTTGCGTATCCATCAGATACATATTTTTCTTTTCTTCTTGCGCACACTTTGCGTGCGTTTTACCTCATAATTAATATACTGCTTACGCCATTCCGGCGTTATATGCGCCGTCAAATGCTCGGCGAACTTCATCTTTGGCGTGAACTATTCCTGCTGCACTGCATCCACATTGGACCAAAACGGACGGCGAGTCAACGGCAGCGACGGGGTTCCACGCACACGTTTTCACGTAAACAACAGAACTGGGCCAACGGCAAAGCGAAAGTTTTCGATGATGTTCCGAATGGCAGGCAATGCTTATGGTTAATAAAGGGGAGGCGGGCTGTGGGGAGGGAGGCGGGCTGAAAAGAGCGCGCCATCAAGGAGCTTTCAATATGAAAATGTGGTCGTTCTATTGTAATTGTCCTTAGCTGTCATCCGTCGCATCTTTCGCTGACCAATGTCCACAAAAACAAAACGCTTGTTAGCCTCTGTTGCCAAAATTTGAAATTGGTAACAAATGGAATCAATTTTTTTATTATTGTGGAAATTTATTTTTCAATAAATCTAACACATAAAAAAAGTCTTATAAAAAGAATTTAAATAAAATAACTTTCTTGCCAAGTACTTAACTAGTTTGCCAGTCGAATTCTTTTTACGCCAAATCACTAGAAAACAAATATGAAAGTAATTGAAAACTGGTTTACAGATTGCAAATCAATAAACAACTGAAATGAAGCGAGGAATAATCAAATTACATTATTTAACAGCTGTAAAATTAATTTTATGTACAACAAAAAATATTTTAAATATATGATAATTCAGCTGTGGGCATTCTTTAGTGCAGTGATTAGTTTAGGAATTCTGAAATATAAATAAGAGTACGGTCATTAAGTTATGTGCGCAACCAACAAAACAAGTTTCCAAAAATATTTATTTAATTTCAATAAAAAAATGGCAAGACAGTACTCTTAAAAAACCTGTATTTTTTATAAATGATCACTACTTTTATTTAAAAAAATTTTAACAATATTAGCTTGGAACATAACACAGTAGTCAAATATCATTTGAAATCATATCATATTTTCTGTAAAAAATCGTTAAGCTAGGATAAGAAAGCAAACAGATTGTTAATGCCATAAACGCGGTCATTCCACCAATATCTGTAGATACGACTTCATTACGTACCCAGCGCAGTAGCAACAGTTATAAAAATCAATTTCCAAATTGGTGTGGAATCACATACATATAAAGTTTAGTGTTTGCTCGGCGCATTCATTCGCTTGCTCGGCTCTTTGCTCGGTCTTTTCAGTCTTATCGCAATTGCCGGCTACTTTTTTTTTAGATTGATTAAAGAACGGTCTGGTTGGGCTGCCACCCGCATTGAGTCGCCTGCATTCATGAGATCACTGAGAACCGGAGCACACGCACTCAACGGAGAGCGAAACGAGCCAATTGAAAGCGTCCCACAATCTCGGGGTTTTTGTAACGCTCGTCAGTTCTTGATTGCTCTCCACGCTGGCAAGTCATTCAGTTATCCGCTCCGGAGAGAGACCTTTTATAGTGTGTCAGAGATTAGCGATCGGGGCCCGGCAGCTAAGCGATAAGTTCTAAAGGGTTATTTTTGATATAAATTCAACGTACAGCCGTAATATTGACCAGTCCAGTTCGAGTCAAGATGCCAAAAGGAGTACAGCCCACAGCCGAGCAGGTTAACGAGGTGAAGACCCGTTTCCTGGAGAACCTCGCAGCGGAGCCACCAGCAGGTGAGTGTTTAATATAATTCTAATGCATTTATGATCGTTACTTAAATTAAAACTTTCAACAGTTCCATTCCATCCCAGTGATCTGGCTAGGATTAAGGACAGCGATGTCTGGATCACACAGCTGCTGGAAGCATACAAATTGGATGTGGAGAAGGCGATTATCCGTCTCCGTCAAAACTGCGAGTGGCGTCAGAGCTTTGGCACCAATGACATCAACGAGACCAATGTGAATCAGGAGTATCTGCACGATGGCGAGATCTATGTGCACAACCAGGACAAGGATGGCATGCCCCTGCTGATCGTGAACATGTCGAAGCACAACAAGAACAAGAATCAGGAGGATCTAATTCGCCTGATGGTCTACTGGGTGGAGCGTGTTCAGCATGAGACAAATTATTCCAAGAAAATCACCCTTTTCATGGATATGACTGACGCGGGACTGGGCAACCTGGATCTGGACTATATCAAGAGCATTATTGCACTGTTTGAAACCAAATATCCCAATGCCCCCAACTACATTGTGGTTCATGAGCTTCCCTTCCTCCTAAATGGTGAGTCAAGTCGATCTATAGACTGAATTTATGTTTTAACTACTTTTTATTTCCATTTCAGCTGCTTTTAAAATTGTTAAGGGTTTCATGCCCGCTGAGGCCTTGGAGATTCTGCGCGTCACCACAAAGAAGGACATCAACGAGTATGTGGATAAGGCCAACTGCCTGAAGATCTGGGGCGGCAGTGATGAATACGTTTATAAGTTCCAAGCTAAATAATTCTCAACTGTATTTTTGAGCATGTAAATAATACGATATTTATTTATCAGAATGACTGCGAGTAACAATGGTCTTTAATTGCTGAGCACAGCTCAAAGTGCAAAAGCTTGAGTGCAAAACTTAATTGCAAAGCTTGAGTGCAAGTTTCTCAGTCTCTCTCTCTCGCTCTCTGACTAAAGCTTTCACTCGCAGCGATCTCATTTAAATGCAACGGGGCACACAGTGGCGAGATCACGTTCTATTGCAGCAGCGGGGCGACAACTGCCCTTTTCAAGGGAACGTTTTTGGTGCTCCACATCGACTCGCACGCCGGACGACTGTCAATTTCAAGAAACGAACGTACAATCGATTGATCGATCGTACAGCAGCGATCAAACACCGTTAGTTAGCCGCGGTTGCTCGTGCCAAGCACTCGAATTCGTAAATTGTCGCAAGTTGATTGTGTTTCGGAAATTTGGAAACCCAATCTAATCACGATATCGTTTATGTATCTAAGAAAGCGGATTATCGATTAGATCAGAAGTGCACGCGATAAGCAGAGAACTACAAACTTGACTGTTGCTCCGTTGTTCAATGTTTAGTCTTTGCCCAGTTCTCGTTGATATCGCGTGTTGAAAGAGCCAACAATCACCAATCATGGGCGTTAAGGTTCAGAATCCAACAAGTGCACAGATCGAGGAACTGCGTCAACGGTTCAACACTAAATACGCTAATTCGCCGCCTTCAGGTGAGCATGACCTTATGTTCAGACCCAGGTGTGAGTTCTAAAGCCCCATTGACTATGCATTAGTGTATATGTATTTATATACTATAACATATTTGGTATATCTACATATTTACACAGCAATCGTTTGAACTGGCAAACTATTCGCGGTCATAAAAAAATACTGATTGTTTTGAATTACGCTGCGAAAACGAATCGCTTTGTGTGATTACCGAACCAGTTGTGCAAATAAAGGAAGCTCAATGATTAGGTGATCCAGGAATGCAATTCGTAAATGTCATCGACTGCAACCCTGAAACTGAATCCGTAGACATAAGGAGGTCTCGTCGGCTGCAGAATCGTTCGGTTTTTGTCCTTTAATGCTTCAGTGCGGTGCAATTCGGTGCCTCTATCCCTTTCCCTCGCATTGATTATCAGATAGTCAAGGGACTGCTTTTTGCCGACGAGACCTCCTTATGGTTTTGCTTCATGCCGTAGACTAAGCTTATGAAAAGCATTCCACTTGGTGGAACCCAATTTCCCAATTTCCAATATCACAGTTTCTAGCGCGTATACATAACTTATTAAGCTAATGATAAGCCATTCAGATTTGTGGAAACTAATTACATGCCTTCTACAAAAGACGTGTCACTTAATTGGAAGCAATAATTGAAAAAAAACATAAGTCTAAATTTAATCCGCAAACTGAAGCTAATAAATAATGGTTGTTTATTTTACGTACTTTTTTATAGAACCTTTTCATCCTATCGACCTTGATCGCATAAGAAATGAGGAACTATGGCTGCAACGTTTTCTGGAAATGCACGATCTGAACATGGAGACATCCTTCAACAAACTCTGGGAGACGTGCATCTGGAGGCAGTCGTACGGTGCCAATGATCTGGAGCATTCCCATCTGAATCAAGAGTACTTAAATCAAGGATGCGCTTTTGTCCACAGTCAGGATGTGGATGGCAAGCCACTGCTCATATTTCGCGTCCGATTGCACAACAAATCAAACAATCTGGATGAACTCATACGCATTGTCGTCTATTGGGTTGAGCGCACACAGAGGGAGAATCATTTAACCCAACTCAGCATATTCTTTGACATGGCTGGCACGGGATTGGCCACAATGGATCTGGACTTTGTGAAACGAATTGTGGAAACTTTTAAGCTCTACTATCCAAATGCCCTCAATTATATTCTGGTATTTGAACTGGCCTGGGTACTGAATGGTAAGCTTACATCGGAGCTTTTATTCCACTTGCACTTGAACTTGTTGTACCCTTGCAGAGGACATTATTATTTTGGTTTGATTAGATTGCAAAAAAGCTAAATATCTTCACTAATCTAACATACAATGTACTTTTTATAGGTCTAAACCTAAATACTAGTCTCTGCAAGGGTATCAACTTTTCGGCTTGCCTTTCTTACCTGTTTTATTTTTCGTAGCCGCCTTTAAGGTCATCAAAGCTCTGCTGCCGCCAAAGGCAGTTGAGATATTGAAAATGATATCGAAAAAGGACGTCACACAGTACGTGGCCAAGGACAACTGTCTGGCTAGCTGGGGTGGCACCGACAACTATGAGTTTAGCTTTGTCCCAGAATCAAAGCGCGCCATTTCCAAACCCGTGGCGGCAAATGCCGGTGACGCCGAGCAACCGAATCAGGATATGGCCAACGATAAGAAGGTAAGTGAACACATACATACATAGTTAATAAACAGCTAGACATCATCTGTACAGTAAGTCAAGTAACTTTTTTGACGAATTTACCAATTTCAGAATTTCATTTTGAAAAAGAAAATACCAATTCTTGGATATTTAATTATTTTATTATTTTAGGATAGTTGATTGTGGTTCTAAGAACAAAAGAAAAATACCTTCTCTTGGTGTTTTAATTGTTATCATATTTTACAATAGTTGGACATGATTCTAAAAACAAGTTGAACAATCGAGGGCTTTAATTATTTTAAGAAAGTAAAAAAACCCAGTCCAATATCCAACTTTCCAAAAAGAAAGCATTCAAATACGATCTTTATTTTTCAAAAGGATAATCTTTATATATTTTTAACTTGCTCTAGGAACCTTTATTATTGTATAGGAAAATCAACAATAAAAGAGGTGTTTGCAATGTGACAACTTTATATATATATTTTTCTTTTGTCAAGAATAACTTGACTCACTGTATGTCCAGTCCAATGTTTGGGTGTGTTTCGGCCTAGCTGTTGGTACCATAAACCAGCCGGAAGTCTGTCTATTAATTGCTTTTGCTGACCGCTCGTCACGCGATGAAACTTTTGCTTCTCCATTAATTGATTTACATTTGAAACGTGTATTGATTTAGGGTGCCGCTGACATTTGCGTGTCCTTTATGAGTGTCCAAAAAAAGTTGTTAATAATAAAGCCATAGAGACCAAATGGCGACTGCGTTGGCCATTGGCAAACATGGTTATCGCTATTTATAGCCATTTATTTGACAAATTGCGAAACTTTCGCTTTCGCTTCTCTAGTTCCGAGCGGCCAGTGAAGCGTTGCGAGGCGTTGACCTGTAAATAAGTAGAAAACTCATGGAATACATTATAAAAATAATTCCCAGTGGGAGAATTACGGTGCATGCGGGGCCGCCCGATAGGCTGCTGTTTCTGACGGACCAACCAATTTATTTATTCGCTTTTTATTCAGTTCTCGTTCTCGGCATTCTCTCTTATTCGCGCCTTAATTAATTAAATATGATTTGCACATCGTGTTCAATGCAGTGGACTCAACAGCTGTTACGAGACTTTGATCGTAGTATGGAAAGCTTTCTGTTTGTCGCAAAGCTTTTTTTTTTGTTTGGCACTTGCTTTTTGCTGTTGTTGCTTTTTGGTGTGCTTTTAGTTGTGTTTCCACATTTGCCGCGGCACGACGACAATACGTCATCAGCTATCAGTAATATCAATGCATACGCGATACATTTGATATTTATATACCTTTCTTGCATTGTGTGTGGTTAAAACTCAAGAGATAATATATATTTGTGAAACACAATTAATCTATATTAAATATTCGGTCTTCAACAAATATGCCCAGGGTAGGTGGCGTGGAAAGAATTAAATGTTGTGTGTGTGTATATTTAAATGTATTGGTTGCTTGCTGATCTTGTGTATTGTGTGTGTCGCTTATGCTAAACAAAGCATAACAATGATATGCGACGAATCGTCTAAAATTAAAATGAATTCCAATTGTTATTCAAGACATACATTTTGTGAATTTAACCTCGCATATCAATTCTCAGTGTTCCTGGTTCCACGTTAGTCATACAGGGCGTATATTCGACATAATCAATCAAAATTTATTTGTTTTTAAAACCGTTTAATTTTTTCTTATTGGGCAAATGTTGTGCAAATTGCTGGCTGCTACGCCGCTGATTCGATGTTACTCATCAGCGATATCGATATGTTTTTGCTGCAACGATTAATTATTAGTATGCTGACAACGAAAATCCAAGCAAAATAAAGCGGCTTTGGCGCGCAGTTTAAAATTAATTTATTTTTTTAAAAATAGGCAACTATACTGAAAAGTGTTTCAACTATACTGAAAAGTGTTAAATATTGTCAAACATGCCAACTTTGCCAAGATTGCCATCCTTTTTTGCCAATGCAATCGGCTGATTAACGCCGATACTTCGATGTTTGCTGAATCTATTATATTTTACGGACACGGTTTTTAAATCTGTAAATTTCATCTGTAAAAGAGATTTATATTTCCCATAATATTTTGAATTTCTGGTAAAGGTCTAGAAGCAGTAGCCAGTTAAAAAAAAAAAAAACACACACACACACAGAAAGAGGGCGATTTATAATGAATTTAGGTGAAACAATTTTTAGGGGGTCTTTGCTAGTTTTTTTTTTATTGAATTTTGAAATTTCAATATTTTCAATGCAAAATGAGCTTTTGCATCGTTGTTTTGTGCATATTGCCACTAATATGTTAATTTTTCATTAAAATTTCAATATTGAATAAAAAAAAGACCCCCTACAAATTTTTTCACCTAAATTTATCATAAATTACCCTCTTTTTGTTTTTGATTTTTTTTTTTTTTTTTACAGGTGGCTACTGCTTCTAGACTGTTACCTAATTTCTTTCTTTTTAATACAGCCGTGGTCATATAAATAGCACAAAAAAATATTCAACTTGTAGAGTGTTTTTTTTAATTAAAATATATTTTTTAAAAATCAAACAACTTTGGCGCTTCATAGCTAAACTTATTAACTAATAAATTCATGAACAAAAATTTATAAATGATTGAAAACAAAAGAGTAAAAATTCAAAAACTAAAAAAATATCGAAATATGTGTGGTCACAGAAATAGCACAATTTTCAAATGTTGCCAATATTTCATAGAAAATAAGCTTAAAAGTTATAATTGTTGAACAAATTTATTATTTGGTTTAATATCCATGCTTTACAATAATGGTGTTACATCTCCGGCCCATACTTTCCTAAAGCTTCTGACATCTCTCCTTCGAAATGGAGTTCCAAGCTTCTTCTTTGACACCTGTCCACAAATCGTCAATGATGGCAAATTTTCTTCTGGATATCATGACCTTTACGTTATTCCATAGATTCTCTATTGGATTTAGGGTAGGACTTTGAGCCGGCCACTCCAGAACATCGATGGATTCGTCCTTCAACCACTTTTTAACGACGCGAGATGTGTGCTTTGGGTCGTTATCGTATTAAAATATCCATTTAACAGGCATATTCTCAAATGTAAATGGTTCCATTTGATTATTGGGAACGTCCACATACATGAAACAATCAACTACGCCATTGATTCGGAAGAGCGGACCCGACCATGCCAGGAAAATGAACCAACACATAATACGTCCGCCACCGTTCTTCACGGTCTTCATAGCGTACCTGGGGTTAAGAGCTTGGACTTTTTGACGACGAACTAATGTTTTCCCATCGGGTCCTACTATATTTAGTTTGGTTTCATCGCTCCATAGCACATTTTTTCAGAAATTCAGGTTCTTATCCCGGTGGGTTCGTGTGAAGCTCAATCTTTGTTTGATATTTCGTTTTGACAGGAGTGGCATCTTCCTGCCGATGCGTCCAAAGAGCGAAACTTCGTTTAGTCTTCTAGCCACTAGTCTTCTGGACACATTCGTACCACATTCATCATTAATTTCCCCTATAATTTCTCGAGAGGATTTAATATGGTCCGCCTTGCTCTTCCGCACTATGAGTGTATCCGTAGTAGAATCTGATTTTCTTGGTTTTTTCTTACGATTTTTTGTATCTGTCAAGTAGTTTGGGTTTAACTTCACTACTTAAGGCGTTAACACCATCTTCTGGAGCATTTCATTATTTCGGTATTTCCGAAGGTTTTTTTCCAGAATCACTTAGTGTGAATATAATAGTCCTTTGTTCAACAGAGCAATGTCTTCCACGCCCCATTTTAGCACGTTTTCGATCAACTTATTAATTTCTTACCGAAATATTAAAAATCAAACAAAAAAGTCTGTGAAAACCACTTTATAGAAATTAGCAGCCATATATCAATGTGCTATTTCTATACCATGCAAAATAAGTGATCGCGAACGAAAATTAAGCATAAACAAAAAGAGAAAAATGATAACGGTAAAATTTTTGCCTGTATTACATGGGGAAGAGTGCAATAATCGTTAGCGATCAAAATTTTAATAATCGGATGTAAAATATTGTCCAAATGATCGATCGAAACAGTCTGTTTTGGTTTGTGCTATTTATATGACCACGGCTGTAGTTTAGAGGGCCGTAATTATCAGAACGGTTTATTTTTGTTGTATATAAAAACATTCGATAGTAGCCTACCAAACACTGATGTTTCGATGTTTCGATATTTCTTTCACTCGATGTGTCTCCACTGAAGTGCTGTCAACTTAGCTTTTTTCCCGTCAAATCTGGCTGTTTTTGAAGACCAATTGCGGGAAAAATTTGTTAATTTCGGGAAGCGGGAATTCTGGCTTTTATAGAAATGTTGTCCAACATTTGTTGGATAAATTTTTGATAAATCTGTGAAAAAAAATGTTTACTAACGCGCTAAGTTTTGGTAGAAATATTCCAAATGCGTGTAAGAGTGGCAGCTTAATCATACGTTTCTATCGATATTTGCCACACAATCTTAAGCTATCATCACAATATAAAAAGTCATTTACACATTTATTTTTGCTATCCCAAAAGAATACTAGTATAAACAAAACTGCCGTGTTGCTTGGCTAAAGAGCTTCGCAGGGATGACACGGATGAGAAAAGGGTCTACTGCAAGACTACATTTACTGCAAAGCTAAGCGATTTGCGTGCTCATGCAACCACTTTCAACAATAAAATAAAACAAATCGCCAAGAATTTCACGATCTGCTGAAAACTTTATAAATAAAACAAAGTCAGCCCCATAACAATGCGCTTTTTTTTGCGCTTTTTTCGGAATATTTTCAGGTTTTTTTTTCCTTTTCTCCCAGTCAAAAACCGCTTTGATTTTTGTTAAAAAGTTGGCAGCACTGGTCTCCAGCTCTACTATTTTTTGTCGGTCTACAAAAAAAAGTTAGAACTTTGGGCCCGGAAGAAAAAGAAAAAATAAAAATAATAATAGTAAAAAGTTAACTACTGCGGCTTACTATATTAGGTATCAAAGTGCCGAGCTATATAACTAAGGTGTGTGAGTAGTTAGTTAATTCATAATGCAATTAACATAAATTAAGTAGAATAGGCGATTCTTTAATTGTTATTTATTATTAACGCCGCATATGCAAAACATCTGCGAGGCAATGCAAATTCTTTCAAAGTATATCAAATGGCCATAAAACTGTGTGCTCAAGTGGTGCTAAAAGTGTAAGATGTTTCCACTTGTAAAAATAGCAGAGCTCAGCATGAATCGATTGCAAATCATGCCATGAGTGTGTGTGGTGGAGGGGGGTGTAATAGGGGCATCCGCCCTCTCCCTCCCTCCCACAACAGCAATGAGTAGCAGCTCATTTAGAAAGTGAACTCATTTTTCATTCTCATTTGTGTTTCTCCCATTGCCAGGTACACTTCGCCAAGAGCGCTCCAATGGTGCTGCACGACACGAGCATAGGGGAATTGCACACACCCTCGGATGGTGAGGGTAAGTTGTAGTCTCTCATATTTTCAGCATTTCCATCGCACTGGCTTTGCCTCTGTTGTCAGGCAATTGAATCTCAATGATATTTAATAGAGATTCGTCGTTTTTCGTTAAATCAAAAAAAATTTAATTTACACAAATTTGTTATTTTTTTTTAAATTAATTATTTAAATACATCTATATATTGTGTATATACTCTGCTCAGGTATGCTGCAATTGGAGCCATCAGATTATGTCAATTTTTGCCCAATCACTGGGGATGCCAAGCTGACCCTCAAGAACATCACGGATCAACCGGTCGTCTACAAGGTGAGTCCTGGAAATACACTTTAAATATGTCAATGCAACAACACTCTCTCTGTCTCCATAGATCCAAACCACATCCCCAGAAAAGTTTCGTGTTCGTCCGCGCTGCGGCGTTGTCCCAGCTAATTCTGCCGCAGAGGTTAACATTTGGCTGAAATCGGATCATCAGCTCAGTCCAGAGGCAAAAGATAAATTCCTCGTCATGGCGGCAGTTGCTCCGAGCACTGACTGCAGCACCCAGGAAGTGGCCGACATTTGGAAGGAGAGGGGCACAAATGATCCAGATGTGGAGAATCATCGTCTTGTCTGTCGTCTGACTGGGAAATCCAAAGAGTCGGGCGCCAAGGGCGAAGGACAAGCTGATCAAGTCAGTCGAGTAAATAGTTAGCTAAAATTTAAATATGTAATTGATTTGATATGTTATTATCTGTAGGAATTTGGACCACAGCAATTGCGGGAGCAGAACAAAGAAATGACCGCACAGCTTAAGCACACTAGAAATTTACAATATGCAACATTATTCTTAATACTGCTGTTATTCGCGGGTTTTGGTTTCTTGCTTTTCGATCGTTTTCATCATTCCATGGCGGATCACGGATCTGGCAGCAGCACATGCGATAAGACGACGGCATTTAAATGTGCAAAGCACAAATAATATTTACTGTCGAAATGCAATCTGACCAGGCTGGACGATGCCACTGTTAGTCACCAAAACAACATCCACAATAATAATAACAACGGAAACAAAAATCATATAAACAATAACAACAACGATATGCACAAAGAGTATTGCATTTGTGATCTTAGCCTGGATTCGGACTACATTAATGCTGAAGATGTCGATAATGCCGATTGCCTAGAAGCTCTACTGCTCGTCCAGCTGCAATTGTCGCTGCGCAGTGCTGGCCAGCTGGAGATGGAGATGGGCGGTGTTGCCAATGGCGGTCATCTGCTTGGTCTCATTGCATTTGCACGGAAAATAGCGCGCGTGCTACTCTCCCTGTCATTGTTATGCTGTATTTTGTTTCTTAGTTTCTACCTGGGCAACAACTATGATGGCCACAATGGCGGAACATCAGCAGCTTACCCTCATTTAACAACAATAGACACGTCCTTGGTCAGCAGCAGCACATCCAGAACCACCACCATCGCAATCAACAACACTTCAACTACAGCAAATACCAATCATATATAGCAGAAACATATTCCATATAGCCTAAATTACTATATAGATTCAGATCATAAATTTGTATTGTATTAAAAATTCAGTGCAAACTCTCGTTTGCATTTACGATACAGAAATTGTATTTACTCGGGCAAAGAGCTCGAGGTAATTGTGAATTTCTTCAATTCGACATTGATTTAGCCGCTGGAAACAATGAATTTGTAGTAACTCTATGTACGATATATGTAAATTGTAAACAATTAATATTATTAATGATAATTAAAAGTTGATTAGTTTGTAAATAGTACACGGTTTAATTCGTTTTGCTTTTTACTTTTTCCAATAGCTTTGTATGCCATTCTATGAGAACTTACAAATTTACTACAGTTATACATCTATATAAATTTTAAACAAAATCAATAAAATAAACATATTTATTCAGTTGGCTTAGTAAACGTTGATGAGCACTATAGTATATAAACAATAAGAACGTTCACTAGCGTTCCTCCTTAATTCTTCTTGCGTCCACGTTTTGCTGCTGTCTTTTTGGCGGGCTCACTGGCAACGCTCGTCGCTGGCTCCTTGTCATCGTCCTCTGCTGGCTTCTCCTGCTCCTTGGGTGCTTCAGCAGCGACGGCAGCTGCCTTTGCCTTCTTGCTGGCTGGCACGTTCTCTTTCTGCTCCTCCTGTACATCGGACTCGGCCAAGAAGACGCTGTGCTGTCCACCGCCGGCTGCGAGCAGCATTCGTTTATTCAACGTGTTCTTGCTGCTCACCAAAACGGGCACAAGTTCGTCGTCGCCATCGCCAACGCCCAGCTGATTATTGGAGCCCATGCCCCAGGAATAGAGTTTACCATCGTTGGTAATGGCATAAGAGCAGGCTTCGCCACAGCCCACAAACGTGGTTTTGCCGCTCAGCTGTGGGATTGGCGTTAGCTCGGCGACCACATCCTTGACATCACCGACACCCAGTCGGCCATAGTCGGGTCGGCCAATCGCAAAGCATCGCGAGGCGTTGTCCAATACCAGAGTGTGATGTTGCCCACCAGCAATCTGTTTGACATCCTTCAAATCGGTCTTAATGGGTATGAGAACACGTTCAGCTTCCTTGGCGTGTGTCAGCTGCTTGTAGTTGTTCAAGCCCACAGCCCAAATGATCTCGGTCTGCGATTCGCGCAAGAAAGTGCAGTAGTTGGTTGCCCAAATAGCCTCAAATGGCTTGGTACGCTTGATAATCAGCTGATCCGGTCGCAGTAAATCGCGTTTGCCACGACGACCTATGGAATGGATTGGTTTAATCAACATGACCACGTGGCATAAGAAAATGACTCACCCTCGCCTCCGACCGAACGTTCAGAGATGCGTCCCAGTTGTCCTTGCTCGGCACATCCCACGGTATAGACCTTGCCCGCTGTGGTCAGAATAACCAAGTGATCGGCGCCCGACGCAATGCTGCAACAGACGGTGCCCTCAAGCAGATTGATGGGTGTGCGCTTGTTGCCATCGATAGTCAGTCCCATGTTGCCATGTGAGTCACGGAACGAGCCCCAGGCATAGACGCGACCATCCTCCAGCAAGCACGCCGAATGCGAGTCGCCCGCCGAAATGCACAGCGCCTTGCCGGGCAAATCGATTAGTGCCGGCGTTGACTCGCTGCCTTCTTCGCTGGTATCGCGGCCGAGAGCGCCTTCGTCGTTGCAGCCAAATGAGTAGACGTCGCCGCTTTTGGTCAACACCAGGCAATGCATCCCGCCAGCACACACGTCCACGGGATTGGGTATGTTCTCCACCAGTGCGGGGCGCTTGCGCTCCAAGACATCTTCGCCAAGGCCCAGTTGGCCGGTATCACCGGTGCCGCAAACCAAAACGTTGCCAATTATTTGGCGACGCTTCGGCAATTCCAGATGGAATGAAATCCGCGCCCTTTTTGCTTTTGTCGGCTGCATCACTTTGTCTTCTTCCGAATTGTTGTTGTTCGTGAGTACTTTGCGGCGCGGCATGTTTATTTGTTACGTTAAATTACGCACTTTTCTTACACCAAAACTAGAAAAACACGAGAGCAAGCAGATAAATATAAATATATGTGTATGTGTGTATGTACAGTATGTATGTAAGGTTAGGTATGTATTGCGATGCAGTGCGTTGGGTATTTACTTACAATGGAATTTAAATTTATGTCTGCTTGGCGAGTGTGACTGGTGTGGTGTGACTGCTTCTACGGTTTTTCGGCGAGTGAAAAACCATAAAGTCCAAATTTTGGTGGTTGATCTGTGTTAAGATATGCTAATCCAGCATGAAAATGCGCGGGAAAGACGAAATGCTGTGAAAAACAAGGTGGCAACCTTCAAAAATTTGGCTTTTATATTGTTGCATTTAACACTTATCGAAATTAATAAGCGAGTTTGAATAGGGTTTTTTTGTTTTTTTTTTTTTTTTTTTTTTTTTTTTTTTTTTTTTTTTATTTGAATCGCGTCGATAGTTGCTTCTGATTTTCTGAGTACGATTAGCTATCGATATTGCAATTATTTGGCGCCTTTATTTGTATTTTATCAGTAAGCATTTCAAACAATAATAACAGCATTTTGGTGCCAAACTGCTGGATATCCCGGCCAACAAACAGATTAACAGAGAGACGAGGAACAGGCTTAAAATAACACAATTTACGCGCAACATTTTAAAAGGTGTTCACTGCAGTGCACGAAACTAAAACTAAATAATTAACAATGGCTTCAAGTCATGCTTCAATGCAGTTTTGGCTGTAACGAATGCCTTTGGCCAAAGTAATTAGTACATTGTTGCATTTTAATGTTAAATACACTTAAACTTTTATTAAGAGCCCTGAAATTTATAATTTTTATAACACTTTAATAAAAAGTCTTTTAAAAGATGATTTGCATTTTGATTAAAGCATAAATACAAATTGTGTGTTTGCTGCCAGTTCATTGGGATTTATGTTACGTATGCTTAATGATTATAATTTAATTATAGTTGGAAATAATTTCAGCCACTTTCTGCTAAGAACTAAAATAAATTTCTATGAAAATAATATGCACACATGTCCAATCAACAATGTTAATAACAACTAAAATCCATATTCTAATTGATAATGTATCTAAGAACCAAACTAATAAAAATCACTCTGAAGAATGTTAAAGTTTTAAAGGCAACAAATTATAGAATTTCCGGCGCACCGAATTTAAAATACCCTTGCAGATGTATTTAAAATAATTATTTAACTAAAATATAAACTAAATGCCTTTTGAAATTGGTTTAAGAACACGACTAAACCTCATTGAACATTTGTTCTTATGGCAATACATGTCGCACATTTCCATCAATAACAATTGCGGACAAACTCATTTAGTAATGGCAAGTCAGACAGTTTGGAATAGATATATATACAAACATACATATAAGATCTGCAAGGGAATGTAAGTATAGTATAGTGTGTTTACGTATATATAGATGCACTAAGCAGACTCGCGTTGAGATAATTATTAATTTACACATATAATAAGAATGTAGTAGATCAATTGCTGCGCTAAGTAAAAAGCTTTAGAATTTACAACATTTACAAGAGTGCCACAGATGGTGCTGACAACCGTTGGCCATCTACACACACAATCACAAGTTGGACTGGCTGATTCTAAAGTGGCCATAAATAAAATTGGTCAACTCATCGCTGCATGTCGCGTCGCTTGAGCACGTCGAATATGACATCGGATGCGTTTTGTTTATTCGTTGGATCGTTGGCCGAATCCTCCTCAGAGTCGGTTTGCTCCAGGAGCGGCACACTCAGGTTGTGTGCATGTGAACCCGCCGCATTGCCATGGACACCAACAATGGCACTGCCTTTGTTGAATTCATATTCAGCGGACATGTCCTCGCCATCGTTGTCCAGTTGTAGGGCCAGCTGTTGTTTGTTTAACTGCGACATGCTCGTGTATTTGTGCCACAAATGGCAGCATATGCCAGCCAGACAGACGCCCAATCCGACCAGGTTGATGGAACTTAGCTGATCACCTTTGTATGCCACAGCCAAGGCGAGCTGGCAAATATCCTTAAAAATGCCAGCTATGGAAAGCGATAAACTGGATGTTTTGCACAGCACTAGAAACTCGGTGACCTCCATGAGAAAGGCGATAAGAGCTCCGAGTGTTACCTTGGCAATGTTCCAAATGATATCCTCTTCGGAGAGTTTATGCAGATCCAGCATGCCTTGATGCAGTTTAGATCCTGACAAAAAGAACAAAATATTGAATAAAATGGGAACAACAACTCTTTAGTTGGTTGGAGCAAACCTTCAATGATCAATACCAGCGGCAACAGGGCTGCAATCATCCAGGGCTGCATGTGAAAGATCATGTCGATGGGATTGTGCAGGCCCAGCTTCGACTTTTGCATGATAAACTGGGCAAAGCTCCAGCGAATGCCACTGCTCAGCGACGCGATGAGTATGAAGAAGAATCCCAGTGCGTTAAACTGTGTCGACTTGTAGGTGAACATGAACAGGCCGAGGCCAATCAGGCCCACAATGAGAAACAACGACCAGCTCTGAAAAAGCATAAACAAGATTATAAGTATCTTCATTTTTGCATCCATAGGTTCTCTCTCCCTACTCACCTTGCGCTCCAATCCCAGCAGTATGGCAAAGATCAGTATAAAAACAATGGTCGAGGATTTCGTCATGGTGTACAACGAAATGGGCACCAGTAATAGGCCCCAGTTGGAGAAACCAATGTCGATGCCGCTTGCAATGCCAGTTGGCGCCATTTTACGCACAGCCACCCGCCAATCCAGCTGAACCCGCGACTTGCCCATACGCATCTTATACACGTTCCGTATGCCGGCGGCGAGCAGAAATTTCAAGATCAAATGATATGTGACGATGGTAAGGGGAATGGGCAAGTCTCGAATGATGTCCGTTTGATAGAAAGTGAGTGCGATCGACAGCGTTAAATACAGAAGGATGGTGACCAGTGTGGAAATGGCCATCTGCATAAAGCGCGCATCCGAATGCCGTGACATTCCGTCGTGTTGTGCAGACGTGGCGACGACGTTGCCGTTGCCGCTATCACCGTTGTTGCTGCTGCTGCTGCCAGTGCTAGTCTTCTTTGCGTATTTAAAGTTCGCATGCGTCTGCAATTGTCGACGCTCTTGACTAGAATTATGTGTCAATTCTAGCTTCAGTTCGACTTCCCCATTATTGTCGCTGCCAACGCCGACGTCGCCGGTGTTGAGACGTTCATATTTGGGAGCAACCATTATCTAAAGAACATACATGTACATGTAGATACTACTATTACAATGTACACCTGTACAGGCAGGCAGCCAACTGCCAAAACAGTCGCACCGTCGTTATCTAGAATTTTATTGATGTATTGTGGCCATGCCATATGTTCGTTCAACTACGAGTATTGCGATGTTATTTCTTGCTTTATTTTCTCTTTGTCTCGTTACGTTATCTACATACGTAGCTTAATGGATTGCTTCAGTCGCTAACAGGGCGATAATGTTATTACGTTTTCATTTTGCCTTTTGGCCACTCTGTGTACGTCTGCTATTTAGCTGCCAACTGTTTATAAAATTTTTGTTGTTTTACTTTTTTTTCATGTGGGCATGTTGACGTTTGTAAAGTGTTGAAAAGCGCTGCAATTTGTGTCCGATAAGTCGATAATAGCCGCGCTGCAATCGAATATGTACGAAAAATGTGTGAATAGGACTTTTATTAGCTTGAAACGTTTTATTTACAGGTGCAAGTTGATCTTAAAGCACTGCAGAGTGTGCGTTGGTAACATGAATTCCTTTTTAGCCTACATTAATGAAACCAATCGATAAGCAGCATATTAAATTTGCGCTTGAATAAATGCATCTTTTATTTGTTTTCCGCGCTACATTTGTCGTGCTCCTTAATTCCATACGTTTTTGGTTTAAAGCTGCGTGTTTTTCAGCTGTTGCAGTACAATGGGCGCTATTTGTTATAAGAAATGCCAAATTTTAATAAAAACACCTGTATTTACATAAGCTGTGCACGTTTTACATACCCACTCGAATAGCTGCACAAAGCACACCGAACATAATAAAATTGAATCGCACCTCAGATGCAACTCGCTTTTGCTCCTCCGCGGGATCAGGTTGAGATTGTTGCAGACGAAACATGTTGGTTTATTTACTTTTTTTGCTATATTCGCAATTGACGAGAGTGAAATGTACGATTTTTTTAATAAAAGAAACTACAAAATTAGGGATGATTTCGATGAATTTCGAGGGCATCGGGTTCACCACTACAGTTTCTATCGATATCTTTCCAATGTATTTCCTCTTTTTCGTGTCGATAATCAGTTGCCGTCTTTAAATCAGAATAAACAAAAAAGCAAAAATTACGAAAATGGACGAAGTTTGTCGCTTTTGCACATTAAACTGTACCACACTGGAGAATATATTTTCAATGCGAGAGCGTACGGATAATGAGCCACTCCTTATTGTTATGCTGGATTATTGTACCAACTGTGTAATCAGCGAGTCCGATTCATTGCCTCAAAACATTTGTGAACCCTGCATTTCGGCTGCTAAGAATGCATTTAAATTCAAGGTCAGATGCGAGCAAAGCGAAAAATATTTTAAAGATCTACTGAGCGAATGTGAACAGAAACCCCACATCGAGGAACTAAGTGCGGACAATTTGTGCCTTACAGAAAATACTTTGGGCGAGGTCTGCATAAAACCAGAGCCGGATGACACTGTGGATGACGACAACTTTAAAGGATGCTCAACAACAAAAGAAACATCTGAAGTTTGCTCTATGGACAGTGAAAGGGTCTCACACGAATCAAATGAATCTTGTGATGAAGACTACTTTGAGGATGGAAGCTCAGAATCTAGAGAATTAAATGAATTCGAGGATGAAGATGAAATAACAACTGAACGATATTCGGATGAACGTCCCTTTAAATCTCAGCTCTGCTTGAAGCCATTTAAAAGCAATTTAAAACAAATGCACATGGATACTCATTCCGACAAATGCCCTTACAAATGTGAGCTCTGTACAAAGGCGTTTACATGGCCTAGCCTTTTGGAACGTCACATGAAGGTACATTCTGACGATCGGCCCTTCAAATGTGAACACTGCTCAATGGCGTTTAAAACATTAAGAATTTTAAACGGACACAAAGTCATTCATTCTGACGATCGTCCCTACAAATGTGAGCACTGTTTAAAGACGTTTAAAAGGAATAACTGTTTAACAAAGCATATGAAGATTCATTCCGACGATCGCCCCTTCAAATGCGAGAGCTGCCCAAAGGCATTTACAAGCGAAACTAATTTAAATGTACACAAAGTCGTTCATTCTGGCGATCGCCCCTTCAAATGTGAGCACTGTACAAAGACGTTTACATCGGCTAACAATTTGAGAAAACACATGAAGCTACACACTGACGATCGCCCCTTCAAATGTGAACACTGCTCAATGACGTTTAAAACCGTACAAAATTTAATCGGACACAAAATCATTCATTCTGACGATCGTCCCTACAAATGTGAGCACTGCTCAATGGCGTTCAAATTGTTACGAACTTTAAACAGGCACAAAATGACTCATTTAGGCTATCACCCCTATAAATGTGAGCACTGCTCAAAGGCGTTCAAAAGGGTTTATGAATTAAAAGTACATATGAAGATTCATTCCAACGGTCTCCCTTACAAATGTTAAAAGGTTACGAACTTTAAACGGTCACATTATTATTAATTCTGACGAATGCCTCTATAAATGTGAGCACTGCTCAAAGGCGCTCAAAATGTTTTCAACGATATTCATTCTAAAGAACAGCTTTAAGCATGTGATCATGTCTCATTCTATCATTTAACTTGGTTTTTACTTAGTTGACGTGCCTAAAAACTCTCCACTTCAGCGTTAGATCAAGGCAGTGTCATTGAAATCGGAAAGCTAGCTGAATCCTCTGGAGTCCTTGTACGACCCAAAATTTGACTCAATACTATCAATAATTGGGAATATATTCTGTTTTTTTTTGTTCGGAAAGTATTGTTGGACAAAAATAAATTATTTTGGATACTTAAAAAATATTTTCTAGTTATTTAAATTTAGTATTTGAATTTGGTCAATAAAGACGACGATATTAGTAGAATGGAGAATCCACAAAAGATTCCATTCCATTGCCTATTCTCTAATCTTTTTACCCAAATCAGTTCTGAATGTTCATATTTAAAACGCTGTCTTTACGTTAGTCGACAGCGAAATATTAAGCATTTTCCGCCGCTAAAAATTTATTTCACGTACCAAGCTTAAACCAAAATAACACAAACTGTTTAATAAGTTCGCGTGGCACTGTTTTCAATTTTAAATCTATGAAAATCATTTATAAAAAAAAAAAAGATCTTATCGCAATGAGGGATTTTTGGCATCCCTTTTCATCCTACAGATTCTATCGATATCTACCTAAATACCCTCCGATATATTTCCTCTTTTGCGTGTCGTCTCTGAATCTGCATAAGCAAAACAGCAAAAAAATTTCGAAATAGATGAAGTTTCCGTGTTTTTGATCGGAAAGTATTGTTGGACAAAAATAAATTAATATTCCATAGTAAAAAAAACTTTTAGCAATTCTTTAATAATTTAATACATTAAGTGTACTTTGGTTAAAAAGTAGTACGCTCTAGCTGAAAACATTTTGGGTGCTTGAAAGGTTCGATGTTTTGAAAAAAATGATCATATGGACAGGATAAGAGGATTAGCAGCGACTAATACCCTAATTATTAAAACATCAATTATTAATTATAAAAATCCCATCAAAATGTTTTTGTCGGTCAAATCCCATAATATTGGCCACTCTTGCTGTTGTTTAGAAATAGCCTTACAAAATAATTTCGAGCCAGTTGCAGACCTTTTTTTTATAAACGTGGTTTTCAGCTGTTCTTTATTGGCGCTGTAATTCAAAGTTATCGTTTGATATCGAAACTTAACGGCTGTCAACTTGCTCAAAATCATTGCATCGCAATCGATCAATTGAAAGTTATCGTATGATATCGAATACCCAAAATCTGACCTAAATAACCGATTTCTTGGCAGCGGATATTTGAATCTATAAAAAATCCATAAATTGGTTGCTTGCTTTTCATTTTTCTGTATTTTTTATGTCTCGTGGCGTTTCATTTCCTTTTGCAAATATATATATTATTTATGCTTGTAACTAAGTACACAATTACATACACATTTACATATAAATACATCTACTGCACATACATATATGTATGCAAATTTATATACATTTATAAGTATATAGCTTTTGTGTATAATTATACAATATTATCGCGTCGTTCAATAAATTTTTTCTTATTTTTAAGCTTTTCGCTCTGTCTCTGTACTGTTCTTTTTTATTTTGTTTGTTTTTAACTTAGATTCTCCTGTTTTCTCTCATGTCTTTGTTCATTTTATGTCTAAATTCTTTGCTGTTTTACATTCAAATTGTACACACACAACTATTTAATTCAGGCGCTTAAAAGCTAATCTCACTACGACTCCTATTCTCATTAAAAATATACATATATATGGGGTGCCGTTTGTATGCAGATCTGAATTAGGATCAGGACCAGGTGGTAAACAAGGCTTATGTTTTCTTTTTATCAAATTACAGAGTGAAATTATTTTTATAACAAAATAACAATTATTGTTGTAAATAAATTTTAATTAATTAAATGAATTACTAAGCTAAAGGATCTTCTACTCAGTTCGTCTCATATGATTCTCAAAAATCCCATATTTATTTTGAACATTTTAGATGTTCCATTTTAGCCTATACAAAGCAAAGCACCCTGTATTTCTGCATTTGAAAATATGCAATGCGGCAACCTTTGTTTTTATAAAACGATTTTTAAGCGTGATTTAGAATATTTATCTTGCTGCACATTTACATTTAATTACTACAATTAAGTTTTCTTCTTTCTTTTGCTTTTGTATTCATTTGTTAACACTACACATTTATCAACATTTATTATTTATATTATGTATATGTATTTATGTACTAGTTTTATGCAATTTGTCGTTCGCTCACCAATCTCGAGTCGTTTCATTCAAATTTATTCTCTCGTATACATTTGGAAATTGTTTATCAAAAGTTTATAGGAACTTTATGCAATAATTGAAAACTCTTTCTGCAATTAAAAAAAAAAAAACAATCAAAAGGGGAGGGCGAGGAAACCAACACAAACCAAAAACGTACAAAAAATAAAATAAGCAAATATTTATATTTTTAGAAAATAGTATTTTCCTTTTTTTGTTGTTGTTTCTCCGTCTGTCACTTTATACATACAAAAATTGGAGTTGGGCTTTGTACAGAACATAATGTTTTCTATCGCACAATATGATAAGATTAATATTAGCATTAGTTTAACTCGTAGTTTGTGTTTACTCCAGTTCTAAGTAATATTAAGGTTAAAATAATGAAGGCTATAATCATCATTTTTTAGTAATGGTTTCTTTTCCAAATTGTGCCAATTTGTAAAATCAAACTATAACGACTAAAATTATAATTAATTATTAAAATTAACAAAACTCACACGGGTGAGCCCGCCGAAAAATTTACAAACTAAGGCTCTACTAATTTCTATAGTATGCTCTATATGTGTAACTGTAGACTACGTAATTAGGTTTTTTCTGCTGCCACTTAAGGTAATAATTAAAAATTTGATTAGTTGAGTTTGTGTGGAAGGTAGGAAGGCGTGGGAGGAAAGGTAGGTTAAACAGCTTAGAACAAAATTTAAATAATTAGGCTACTTTTTAAAAACAAATTACATTTGTGTTAAATCTGATCCATGGGATATACAATCGAATCGAACAGTGTCTCACTAAAATGGCGGCATTTACAATGATTTACAATTATTACCTTCTTATTGTTCCTAAAATGTTATCGTTATAAAACAAATGGGGCAATGTTGACTATGTCAAGTGTCTCGGCTCAGAAAGCAGCAGAGTTTTCGATTTGAACAATTGTACAATTTCGCTTAAACTTTAAATGCTAAAGAACAATTTGAAATTGAAAATAAAGTTTATAACAAATTATTAAAAACATTTCTCTCATCTTTTTGCACTTTTTTTTATATAAACTTTCAACTTAAACGCAATGACTTTTTGCTTATAAATGATTTAGTTACTTGGGAGTTTTGCGCTTAGAATATCAAGAGGGAGCTAGGAAAGGGGAGGTCAAAGAGTAGGACGTTGTTGTAAATCTATTGCCTCGTAAGGAATTGTTATTGTTATTGTGGTTGTGGCTGTTGTCGACTCTATGTGTGTGTGTGTGTTTGGCTGTGTGTCTGATCATTATCTTTTCAGAGGCCATAGGAGCGCTAGGTGCTGTTGGCGACGTGTTTTCGTTCTCTTTTCTTGTATCTTTTAGCTACTATTGAAGCGTTTTGCTATACATTCAGGTCTGATCGGAATATAACTTTGCGTGCCTCTTCGTCAGATATAACAGAACATACAAGTTTGATCTGCAATATCAGTTAAATATCTAACGAAATGGAGGGAGGCAAAGTATGAGTACCGCTACAGGCCTGATAATTCATCTTGGTAAGTTCTTAGTCACATTTAAACCTTAACAACAACAACAATTTTTAGCTACAATTAAACAACTAACAACAACGTAAGCGTATACACCAACAACAAGAGACAACAACAACAATCGGAACAATCGGATATTGGCTAACGATAAGATTTAATTTTTATTAAATCGTCGTCGTCGCCGTCGATGATGTTGCTGCTGCTGCTGTTGTTGTTGTTGCTGCTGCTGCTCCAGCGCCACATATGCGACATTATGCTCATCATCATCAGCATTATTGGCCCCCTTGAGCATATACTCGAGGAGCAACTCATCGACTCATCCATCGCGTTGAGTAGCAGCTGCAATACCATTTGTTGGCGACTCCATTTTGATGACGCCCAGCTGCTGCAGTTCCTCACTTCTCGGATGTTGTATGCGTCCAACGACAACACCGCCCATGGTCACAAAATTGCCATCGGCTGTTACAGCGCCCAGTTGCATTGCACTGGACAAATCACCCAAAGCGGCCACATTGAAATGATGATGCGGCGAGGTGCCATTGCCATGCGTAGGCTGAAGATGCGATTGTTGCTGCTGTTGATGTTGGGTCACTGTTGTTGTCGATGGAAGCGTTGTAATTGTAACACCCCGTTGATGTTCGATGTGGTGCTGCTGCTGTTGTTGTTGTTGTTGCTGCTGCTGCTGTTGTTGTTGCTGTTGTTGCTGAGATGGCGTTGACGACTGTTGATGATGTTGCTGGAGATGATGATGTTGCGCCAACGCCATGCGTCCTAGTCACCCCTCGTCCTCCTCGGTTTTGATCTTGACAGGAACGTAGACCTTGTCCATGACATGGATCTTTATGTGATTGTTGAGCGTGCTGGATTGCCGGAATTGTTTCTTGCATATGACGCACTCGAACGGCTTTTCACCTGCAAAGGAGGCTAGGATTAGCTTTGAACATAGTAATCAATTGAAATGTATACGCTCACCCGTATGAATCTTCACATGATTGGCCAATGTGCTCAGCTGACGGAAATGCTTGGGACAGTAGTTGCAATTGTATGGCTTTTCGCCAGTATGAATTTTCAGATGATTCGTCAGTGTGGACGATTGACGGAACGTCTTATCACAAACATTGCATTTGTAGGGCTTCTCTCCGGTATGGATCTTCACATGGTTGGTCAGTGTGCTCAACTGACGGAAGCGTCTATCGCACACAGTGCAATGGAACGGTTTCTCCGCCTCCCGACCGCCGCTGCTGCTTGATCCGTTACCCTCACCCGAATGATCATTACCAGAGTGTCCATTGCTCACGTAATGCGATTCTCCCGGACTATGCGTCGCATTGGCGACTAGATGAGCCAGCGAATGCGATGACGACTGTGCCGGTGCTGAGGATGGCTGCTGTTGATCCGCAGCGGCTGCTTGCGCTGCCGCGGCCTGCGCAGCTGCCATTGCTGCCGCTTGGGCAGCACTATGTGCCTCCGGTGAAATTCCACTCAAATGCATGTTAAAGGGTAGGGCTATTTCTGTGGGCGCGGGCGGCTGTTGTTGCTGTTGATTGTGTTGCTGCTGTTGTTGTTGTTGTTGCTGCTGCTGTTGTTGTTGCTGCTGCTGCTGCTGTTGTTGCTGTTGTTGTTGCTGCTGCTGCTGATGCTGTGCGTGTGCCACAGCTGCCACATGGCTGGCATGGTTCGCCTGTGTGACCGTATCATTGTTGTTATTGTTGGCGCTGGTTGTTTGCGGTTGAGCGGCAACAATGACAATGTCACAATTGCTCATTGCCGCAGCGGCCTGATGTGCGTGTGGCAGGCTCTTGATATGCATCATCGGCTGCCAAAGCACTAAGGACTGGACGAGACAACTGGACTGGGCGGGTGTGTGTGTATGTGTGTGTGTGTATATATGGAGGGGGTCGTAGCTCTAAGCGCGGGAGCGTACGTCAATAACAAGAAACTTCGTGACAAGTTTTTGGCGCGCTGCTCTCACAAATGCCACGACATGCTGGCTGGCTGGCCTGGTTGTGGTTTCTGCTGCTGCTGCTCTTCTTGTTGTTGTAGCTCTTAGTGCCTGCGCAAGACAAAGAGAGAGATAGTGCGAGATTAGAGATGAACAATATTGTGATTTCTGAAATCACTTGTAACACCTGTGACTATCAAATATTAGCGAGGGAATCACAACAATAACAAATATCGTTGTGGACAACAGGTACCGTGACACGATCACACAATCACTTTCCAAATGTTGCTCAACTCTAAAAGAGAGCGCGAAAGCTTCAGTTGGAGAACGAATGAATGCCAGAGAGAGAGCGAATTAGGTTGGCGGCATCTTTACATGTTGTTCGGTTTGGTTTATCTTTTTGGTATGCAAAAATATTTGAGGAATTCCCAAACTAACTGCGAAATGTTGAGAAATTATAATTCCATTTAAATTATTCATCAAACTCTGGCAACTTGACTATCTTTTGTTGTGTGGCAGAAGTTCTTGCTCTCTAACGAGTGTTTAGCATAAATTATAAAAGTGATGGCGATTATGCATTTCAAAAAGCGCCCAATGCATGTAATTTGAATTTTTGGCTCTGGTTTTTACGTGCGCCGACAGGTTCCACGTTCCAATTGCTACTGCTGCTGTTGTCTTCGTTTCCCCCACTCTCTCATACACATTTACACGCAATCGGACTCACACACACACACGCACACATACGCGCTCACACTTGCACATTCACATGTTTTGGGGCGAACTGACAGCGTGTTACTTTCTCGCGAATTACATGTGTTTTTCATCAATTTTACTCGATGGTTTTATGCTGAAGCAAAAGCTTTCAAGTTCTGAGACCCAACCAAAAGCATCCTTATGGTTTTGTACTTTTGGCGGCTATCGTTAAAGTTAAATTTTCCCTTTTTCAGAATCCACTTTAAAGTAGTTTTTCCACATTCGATCTTGTCGTTCACGTTCGCGCTTCTCACCTTGTCGCTGCTCTGCCTTTCAGCGCCCCCTTCACCAATCAGCGACAACCACTTTCAGTCGACGTCGACGTCTTCACAACGCGCCACTCGGACACACACACCACTACAATATATGTACAGATACATATATATATATATACGCATACAAACACACGAACACACATACAGAAGCTCTCACATTATAACAGCAGCGAAAACCAAAAACTCTTTTGAGGTTATGGGCCAATTGAAATTTTCACTATTTTTCACATGTTTAATAACACTAATACTCTTCAGACGTGCCTTTTTTATTTCGGGCATGTACACTCTGTGCGCTGGGCGCGCTCACTCTTTGACCTACCTTTCCATTTTGTGCTGGCGCTGGCCTTTCAGTTTTCTGATTGGATTTTTCGCGGGCCAGGCAAATGCCCACCAAGCACAAGTTTCGCTTTGAATTCTTTCGATACTATGCTTTAAAGCATTTTTTGTTGTTGTGTATTCATTTATAAAACGTAGAAAAATAGTAAAAATTGTTTTTTTTGCTTTTTCTGTTTGCGTACCAAATAGACGCGAAAGAACTGGTACAAGTGACCCGTTGAACTGGTGCAATTTAGTGATGGTATATTTACTTACCTGCGACTTGTCACAGGTGCCTTTAGGTATTGTTTTTGCCCGTGACAGGTATAATACGACAATCAGTTAAAACATTTATTAATAAGGAAAATATGATAACAGCAACTTTGTTATAATAAACTCATTATGTAAATATTTTATTTTTGTATATTTTAAAGATATGCCGTCAGCGTTGTCCATCTCTAAAACCAATCAGAACAGATAGTGTCATTCACATGTCAACGTCACGTAACATAACATACAATCGATACTTTATACAAATCATCGACTGACAACGATAATTTAAATAAATAAGTTAATACTTGAATAATTTCAAAGATTTAATAATATTGAATAAGACTTTAATTACTTAAATAACTTTATTTATATCTAACGTAAACCAAATGTTTTCTATTTTAATGAATTTTTGGAGATAGCAAGTTGTAACAATTAATTCGTAGTAAAAAATTATAAACTGGACAAAATTTTATAAAAAATTTTAGCATACACTTAAAAAGCTTCTTTTCTAAATTGTGTCATTATTGATATTATCGTTTTAAAATATACCACTTAGAAGTATATCATCGCCAAAAAAATATCTATCGATATATCAATATTATATCAACAACCCTACGACCAACCCTGTCTTTATTCGCGTTATTTTAATGCAAAAACTTGAGGACTGCATTTTATTTGAAATCAAATATAATTTGCTTATAAAAGTGTAGGCCTAATTTAGTTCTTGGTGCACATTTTATAAAATAGTGCATACGCGCGACGATTGCTGTGCTCCAGCTTGGCCATTCTGCAGGCTCAGCTCGCTGTTGACTTTGTTTTTGCTGTAGTGCGGCGGCTGCGACGTCTGCGGCGGCGGTGGAGGCTCATCTGCCGGCAATGAAATTAAAGACGTTTACAGGTGAGTAACTGTTGATTTTTTGGCAATGCTGTTTGCTAGACTCACCTTCAATTTGTACGGCCTTCTCGTTGCGGCACGAGAGCCGCATGCCATCTAGGAACTGCTGGACAATTCCCTTGCTCTCCGTGCTCTGCCTTCGTGGCGCTTCGGGCTTGTTGTGGACATGGGATTGGGCACGCTGCTCCTCCAAGGCACGCAGCTCCTCCTGCATGGCCTTCTTACTGCGCTCGACCACAGCATCTAGGGAATCGTCCTCATACGCATTGATGCTATCTGCCTCCAATCGATTGCCATTTCCATTTCCATTACTGGCGGAATTGTGATTTGAGTTTACCGATGCCGTGGTGCGTTCATCTTCCTCCCCGTCTCCTTCGACTGAGCCCGCTGTATCACTGTTGGCCTTTGGTCTGGCCTCTTCCGGTGTCGTGCTGGGCGTTGTTGTGATCTGCGATTCCTTGGCTGCCTTTATTTGGAATAACGATGAAATGTTCTCCTTGACGCCATCAACCTCGCTGGATATCTTGTTGGTCATCGAGTCCACGGCCCTGCCCATGGAATCCTTTGTGTTCGATGCCGCTTTGGCTGCATTGCTGCCCGCCTGCTCCACGGAATGCCTAGCATCGCTGGCCATGCGCTGTGCGCTCTTTCCAGCCGCATCGACCGCATCTCTCGCTCCATCCGCCATCCGTTGTGCTCCTTTGCTCGCCGCATCGACTGCGTCACGGGCACCGTTGGAAATTCTCTCTCCGGCTGCTCCGACGGCATCGCGTGCTCCTGTGGTTGCTTTGCGCATGGCCGACTGCATGGAATCTCGCGTTTCCAGCAGCTTTGATTCGATGGCATCGCCAACGCTTTCAGTAGCCTTCACTGCCTCTTCCTTCTGTTCCGCAACCACTTTGTCCACATGCTGCTCTAGATCTTGCAGCATTTGCTCGCTCTCCGATTCCAATTCCTCCACAGAATCACCCAGTGGTGTGTCCGGCATTTGTTCCTCCACCTTGGCTGTCACATCGATGCCATTGTTGATGAAACGTATTTCATTCACCACCTTTGTGCTGTCCTCAGCATCCTCAGTGGTCGTTATTTCCACGGCTAGTTGCTCATCCTCCTCTGTGGGCGGTGTGGGCGTAGATATCTGTATGTCTGTATGCGGCAAGCCCTCGGCCAGAGAATTCTCTTCCACCGTTTCCAAACTGTCCACCAGTTCGGGTGAGGTTCGTTCAATTTCATCATGCTTCATAGCCGCCTCATAGGAGAAGTTGCGAATGGGCGTCTTTTTGATGGTTTGCGGAGTGCTCGCATTGCTGCTCCCTGGATAAGGAGTTCGTGGTCGCAGCTGCTTCTCCCGGCTGCTCGGCGAGACCAACGCCTCCTGGGACGGAAACTTGCTTGAATTTAATGATTCTGTTGAGGATTTCTGAGGCGATGGAGTGTGTCTAGGTGGTGTTGGCAGCTTGGCCATGGACTCCACTGCAATTGCGCTTGTTGCCTCTTTAACTGGACTCTCCATGGGTGCAGAGGGCTCCTTAGGCTCCGATGATAGCTCCTTTTGCTTCTCATCCTTCTCTTTTTGGGGACTTGCTCCACTCTTGTCGGCTTCACCTTGTACAGCTTCTTGCTGCTCCTGTTCCTGCTCCTGTTCTGCTGTGCTGCTTTCTGGTTGCTCCACGTTGCCGTTGGTCTCTTCTGCCTTTGCCTGCTCCTCTTTGTTGTCGTCTTTCTCCACTGCGTCGGGTTCCATTACATCCGCCTTCTCAGCCGCTTCCAGTTCATCTCCCTGCTCATTCGACATGTGCTTTACTGCCTCCAAAGTGACTACGCCTGCACCCACAGCTGCTACACTTGCGCCCATTGCGCTGAATCCTTGCTCTGTGTCCGTTTCCGGCTCCTTTAAAGCCTTTTGCTTGGTAAGACTTCTGCCACTGGCGCTGCGCGTCTCGGAATTCCCATTCAGATCTTTCGGCTGCAACACAAAGCTGCGACTCATGTAGCTATGGGGCTCCGCTCCGGCTCCAGTTGAGGCTGAAAGGGTGGACGACCTGGGTAAACCCTGTACCAGAATATGCTGTTCTCCCACCGCAATGTCGAGCAGACGCAAATTCTTAAACTTGGAGATCTCGCGAAAGGTCTTTAGATGATGGCCACTCTCCGAGAAGGTGGTAAAGAACTTGTTCGCCTTGCTGAGCACGGCGTAGAAGGAGAAGCCCTTCAATAGCTTCCAAATGGGGCCATTCTCCTCGCTGTCGTAATCGTAGAATCGCTGAAAGACCAAACTCTTGTTTCGCAACGACTCAAAGCTGCGATAGATGCTGCCCACATTGGTCACGATGAAGATCTCGCTGGCCTTCGAGATGTTCATGAAGATGATCTTTTCCGCCTGCGAGAGATTCTTCTGCAGCTCCGTGAACTTGGGGAAAACAAACTCGTTGAGGCGACCCGTCAAAAACAAATTCCCACTCGCTGTCAACACGAGAGTGGACTCGGGTCCACAGGCAAATTGCTGCACTGCCGCATCCAAGCGAATCTCCACGGGATGCCCATCGTAGTCCACCTCCAGATCCCCTAACTGCTGCTGTGCATTCGATCCACAGCCGATCAAACGACCCTTGGCTATTGTTAACAAACACTTAAGTTGGGAATTCTCTTTGAATCTGGTCGGGATTACTACTCACTGGTCAGCACCACAAAGTGCTCGTTGCCCGCCTGCACAGCTACAAAGTTGTCCGTCTCCTCGTTCTTCGATAGATAGTCATCGAATTCCTCCAGGCGAAAGGGCTTCCTGATGATCGCACATGGCTGCTCCTCCACGACGGCGTCGATGAAATGCTGTGCCACATGCGTGTCCATGGGAAAGATGTTGCGACCCGTGAAGAAAATCTCATTGGAAACTATTGATCAAATAGCGGACAAATGGGAAAGTGTGTTGGGTTTGAGATTTGAATTCCTCCTATGAAGCTAAAGATCTCTTTCTACTACTCTTTACTCCATCTTTTCTCCTATTCTCCTTCCAACTTTGTCTGCTTTGCTCTTTCCTCTTCTTGCCCTTATTGCATCCTACTTAACTCCTTGGCTCCTTTCTTCCTATGTTGCTTTTCTTACTTCTTTATAGCTTATTCTTTATTCTTTCCTTCTCCGTTAGTCTCTACTAATGTCATTCGTTTCTATCTTTAGCCATTTAATACTTTTCACTTTCCTACTTCTCATAGCCCATCCTCTTTTTTAGACTATTCGTCCTTTTTTCATGCTCTTCTTTCATTCATTTTTCCTTTACCCATTTCATCCTTTATCCTTTTACCTTCCCATTTTCCTCTACATATCCTCCTCTCTCTCTCTTTTTCTTCTGACCTCTTCTCTTCATGTCACTGTCTCTTTTAGTTGCTCTCCTCCTCCCTCTATTTGCTACTTACGCGTCATTATCACCGCCCAATTTTGTCCAAAAGCGGCATCGTTTATCTTTAGGCCAAGAGTTTTAAGCGATTTAACGCAAGTCGGCTTGCTAACAATATCTCCATTGTTGTTATTGTTGGCATTGTTGTTTTTGTTGTTGGCTTTGTTGCCGTGTCCGCCAATGCCGAGTTGGCCATAATGATTCTCGCCCCAAACAAAAAGACGTCCAGATTCTGTAAGTGATAAGAATATTTGTATGGACATGAAACTTTAACCAATTTTACTGTTGCTTCAACTTGTGACTTTTATTGATTGTGTGCGTGTTAAGGTTTGTTTGTGTGTATATGTGTGTGTGTGTGTGTGTTACTGCCAATCCCCAAATCGTACTAACTGTTCAAAGAGCCGTCAACTGTTTTACCTGACCCGCTTTACGTTTCAATTACGAACGCGCTTCGGTTTCAGGTTTTTAGCTTTCGGTTTTAGCTTTAGCTGATTCCTAACTTTCTTTACATGCTTCGTGAGTGTGTCCCATATTTTGGTAACACCCACCCTCCAGTTGGCTGACCTCATTAGACGCCTTTTGATTATTTTGATTTGAAAGGCAATTTTCGTCGTGATTTGAAGTGCTTGGTCAGCGTTTTTAAAGCGGACTTCTTGGCCAATTTCCAGTTGGTTATGTAATGTCGAGAGCTGTACTTTATCGGCAGACAATATTGGCTTATTGAATTACCGGATAATGATCGTGTTGGCCAATTCCCAACTGCCACTTGTCGTAGTTGGCTTTAACATAAAAGTGAAAGTGCGCTGCGTGATTATTATTTACAGAAAATTGCAGCTAACATGCAATATTTGAACTGTGTATGTTAAAGGGGGCCAAAAGGAACTCAAACGTGCCACAGACACCACAAAAGACAAGGGCCAAGTCGTGTTGACCACATTGAAATATGCACGAGGAAATAACTTGAGGGGAAGTCTAATTTATTCCGCTCTCTCTCTCTCTTCCTCTCTTCCTGTTTCTTTGTGTGTTGTTGATGGACAGACAGACAAGACAGACAGTTAACTGAAATAGGGTCAATTGTGTCTTAGCCATTTACCGCATATAACCGCACTCTGATGCGGTCCGGATATCAAACGTTTGACCGGATCATTCTTGATATAGAAATAACTCTGTGTATTCTCCGCCAAATGGGACTTGCCCAGCGTAAATATGGCACCACTACTAGGTATATCCATTGTTTATAACTCTATATATAAATATATTTGTGTATATCTTTAGATTGTTTATTTATTTATTTAAATTTCTTTCGTTGGTTATTTTCTGTATCGATTTTGTCTTTTTTATTTGCATTTGCATACGAGTATTTTGCCGGCAAAGTCATTTAAAGTTTTTATCACTGCGACAAATATATATGCACTTGTATCTATAATGTGTATCCGTGTGTGTTTTAAACACAACAACAACAACAACAATGGCATTCGAATTTCGAAATTGCGTGCTCGAATTTCATTCGGTCTCTGATATCATCGGGTAATAGAACTTGAACCGAACCCCAAATCGGGCACTTGTGGTCAGTTGAACGTTTCAGCGCGTACTGGTCAAGTTAGCCGGATTGTTGGCCAGTTCTAGCCAGGACTAACAACACACACACACATAGCTATACCTTTCCTTTTTCCCCTTTTTGGCTAACACTTAAATGTAGACTGACTGAGTTGCCCCCATAAATATGCTATGAAAATGTTCATGTGCTGTTCGCCTGGTCGACTTCGGTTCTAGGCCTCTATACTGAGTCACCCTACCCCAAACATTGCTTTAGTTCAGTTATTCCAATATGCAACACCCGTCCCTCTCTCTCTCCACACTTATTTTTTGGGTTATGGCCTCAAACTTGACGGTATTAATGGCATTTTGTGTGTAATGTGCGCAAATCTTCAGCTCGAATGTTAAAAATAACATAAAATATATGAGTGTTTGACTGAGTGAGTAGCTCGAATTGGTGGAGGCGTGTCACGCCCTCTGACCTGTTGACATTTGCATAATAAGTTTGGCCAGTTTCTCTAGGAATTTCGTAGAATTCTGCACTAAAAAGTAATTAATTCGTTTACTTTGTATGCAGACTGGTCGAAAAAAGGCAATTGGCTTCTTTTTTATGGCCCTTAAAGTAGCCTCGTAAAATGATTAAATTTAACTGCTGGCCAAGTTAGTTTGGACTTAGCAACTCGGCTTAACTCACACTTGCACTTTCGCAGACAATTTGCGTCAATTAATTGATTTCTTGCGCCATCTGAAAAAATTTCTTTCAATTCTTATGCAATTATCTTGTGCGTTGTCTCCTTACCCTGCTCCACCCTCCCCAGCTGCCCCTCTGCCTAAATGTCAGGGCAATTTACATGCCACTCGATGTTGAGCTAAGCAGCTGCAATATCCACTTAGCTTTCCACAATCGCAACTGCTGTTTGAAAAGCAAATATTATAAATATAGATTGTTAAAAGTTCATTGGTGAATATCATTTGAAATTCTTTAACTTTTTATATTAGTGATTTTAAATGTTTAATTACAATTCGTAACAATCAAAATAACTTGAAAATTGTTTAACTTTGCTAAACCCGATCGGATTTTCAAGCGGAATGTCATTTTATACATGGCTTGGACCTTATTTATTCTACATAAACCTTTTTAGAACTTTTTTTAAACATTTTTTTTGCCTAAAATATCAATCTTCAATCTAAGGCTCTCCCCCTTTGTATATTTGAAAATTCAAAATTTTAAAGATCGAGCTTTTATTTTTAATCAACAAAAATTTTGACTTGTAAAGTTGTTTAGTCGATAATCAGTCCAAGTCCAAAATTTAATAACCTTTCCCAAAATGATCCGATTTCCAAGCGAAATGTCATTTTGATAATGGTTTAAACTCTAAATTGTAATTCTGCATTTTAATTTTACTAATGTCAATAACATAATTTTTGGCTTTAAGATATTGATATCCTTGTGAGAATTAAATTTTGATCTGAATTAAACAATTATCGACACTAGATCTGTGACAATATTTGTATATTAGAGCACATATCCTTGTGGCTGTAAATTCCTATTATCTCCTGGGTTCTATTTATGATCTACATCCAGTAGGGAAAACGTTGAACTACTAGTAGTATATCATATGACGACTGCGTCCACATTTTGTTAAGGGCTGCAGCAGGACACGAAGGCGCAGGCTACTCACAAATGTGCATAGAATGAGTGTAACGAGTACCTGGAGCGAGTGCGAATACGAGTATAACGACTATATACACTCGAACTACCTGTCTGTGTAATTTATGGGCATCGTCCAAACGACTTTGTTGTGTTTTAACCTGGCTCTGACTGCAACTGGCAAGCTGGCAAAGTGGCTGGCAGTTATGGCCAGAGTCGAAGGTGGTGTCAGTTTAATGGTTGCATTGTTGCATGCCACCATTGTTCGATATGTGTGCCGACTGTCGGCCAATGTGCCAGTTAATGCCCCATAGGTTCCCTTCCCCCTTGGCCCCTTGCCACCTCTGACAAAAAAGCGCAAATCTTAAGCGAATGCAAATTTGCACAAAAAGTCGCGGGTTACGTTGAACTTTTGAACTCAGAGGTCGAAACTTGATACTTTGCGAGTGAATTGAGAAGAGTTCATCGAGTTGCGGTTACTACAGTTTGATTTCTCATCACGATAATCCTCTGACATATCATTTTAAATAACACAGAGAGATCAAAATGAAGATGAGAATGGAAAGTATTGTATAGTTAAGAAGCAAGTATCTAAAAACATGTCTTCTATATCTGTTCTTCAACTCAGTTGATTGAACTCTTGTTAATACCCTTCTCTATAAATATTTTTCTAGTAAAATATCTCCAGCCGTAACCGAATAATAAATGTTGGAAATACAGGCATCAAAATAATATAATTAACATGGCGTACATTGAACTCTATTGAACGTCTTCAGTACTGACGTAAACTCTCAAAACATGAACAGCTGTCGGAAGTCTCAAGATTTGTCGAAATACGAATAGTTTTACAAACCAATTGGACAGTTTTGTTATGGAGAACTGGGAACTGGGAGGCTCAGGTCAAGTTGTCTCCAACTGCGGCTTTTGACCGGTTGATTGAACTCTTTCTTCGCGGGTTCAAAGCAATCGATTTAAAGGTGGCCAATGAAATGACTCTAGGGTAAAGTTAAGCTGACGGCCCCCAAAAATAAATAGAATTGTTTGCCTGACCTTCAACAGCTGTCAAGCTGTTCGTATACCCTGTAAAGTCAGTTTTAACAAAGGTGTATTTCCACTTTCTTGACTATAATTGACTTTAGTACATTTTCTATAGATCGAGCATGTTTTAGAAATTAACTATCGACAGCATTTACGTTTTTTAATGGGTATAATAAATGAACAAAGGGTATGCCAAAACTGTTTAAAAATAAACTTTCTATTGTACTTGTTCTAGTTCTATTCTTACAGGGTCAAAATCCGCTTAAGGAGTATCTCTTAGTTAAGCTTTGCTGGGTTTTTCACTTTGTTGTTTAGCCGCTTTTCTTGAACCATAAAAATGGGATTTGTTCGCCTTTTTGTGTGGACTTCTCTTTCGGAGTTTCGTGCGCTTTTCATTTCGTTTGCATTTTGTGGGGTAACCCTCAGCTTGACCCACACTGAGAATGATGGTAATCATTGTGTTGTTTACTAAAAACCAAAGGCAAAAGGTGCAAAAATGTTGACTGTATTTTCGTTGTTTCCCTGGAACATTTTCACAATGTCAACGTCATGAGCACGTTTTTCCAATTTATTTTTGCCATTTCTCGGTTTTGGTTGTGTGTGCGCTGTGGAGGAGGGGCAGGAAATATAGGAAAAATATGAAATTAGCTGGAAATTAGTCGCAAAGAAACTAAAACGTAGTCTACTTTTGTGCGTTGAATACAAAGTCACAACGCTATAATTACAGAAGCACACAATGAACGAGGAAACTGAAAGCAAAGCCAAGGAGGAAGAAGCAGTCGGCGAAAGTGAAACAGTTTCCAAGGAAAAGTCCAAGAATAACTCTCCCTCGAAGCCTGAGCCGGCAACTGAAACTGAAAGTGAAATCGTAGAAAAGTCTGCGGAAGCAGCAAATGAAACTGAAACAGCAGGCGATGAAGATGCAGGCACAAATACAGTCCAGGGTCAGGTCAAAGGTGATGCCTCGCAGCAGGATTTTGCGGCCTACGAGGAGCACGTAAGCTATGCGGCCGACGGTGGCGCAATCTACACGGATCCCAGCACAAAGCAGAAATACAAATGGTGCAACACGCAAAACAACTGGCAACCGCTCAGTGAGGATGAGGCGGCGACTGCGGGGAATCTCTATGAGAACGAGCATTACAAATGGTGCCACGAGACGCAGCAATGGCTGCCCAAGCAGACCAATCCCACCACTACCGAAACGGAGCACTACAAATGGGATGAGAAGCAGCAAAAGTGGCTGCCAAAACAGACACAGGCAGCTCCTGGCCAGGATGTTGTCTATGGCGTCGATGAGAACGGGGATCGGACTTATACCGACAAAGATGGGGCCGTCTTCTTTTGGGATGCCAGCAAATCCGCTTGGTTTCCCAAGATCGACGATGATTTCATGGCGCGTTATCAGATGAACTATGGATTCATTGATAACACCAGCGCGGGCGAACGCGAGAAGGCGGAACGAGAGGCAGCCGAAGCGAAACGGAAAGAGGAGGAACTAAAGCGGATGACAGCCGAAGCTCAGGCGGCCATGAACGCGCCACTTGAGGGAGCCAAGGATGGAGTTCCAGCCACAGCAGCTGCTGGCAAGCGAAAGGCACAAGAACCGCCCAGTAAGTGAATTTTGAATCTATCTATCATATCATAATTCAAATGTGCTGCTCATCCTTGCAGAATGGTTCGAGATGGATCCGACGCAGAACACCAAAGTCTACGTCTCCAATTTGCCACTGGACATCAACATGGAAGAATTTGCCGAGCTGATGGGCAAGTGTGGCCTGGTCATGCGGGATCCTCAAACCCAAAAATACAAACTGAAATTGTATACCGAAAGTGATGGACAAATTAAAGGAGACGGACTGTGTGATTATATCAAGGTGAGCTCATTTTTTTGTAATCATTAACGGAGATTCAATTAAAATCAAGGCTGCAAAATGATCTAAAATTTGTATTACATCCTCTGTAATTTTATTTCAGCTTGATTTTGATATAAAATAATCATTCTTTAATCAATAATTATTCTTTTAAAATCAAGGAAAATAAAAAAGTGAGGTTTTAATTAAAATAATAAGAAAAACCATCGATCGTTTTTTGAGTAAACTTTAATGCTAACATCCTCATACTAAAATTCTTCGTCTACATATATAAAATATCAACATCAAATAAAAACGCCTTCTTTTCATTTTGTTTTTTTTTCTCAGTGTTTTGTTTAAAACTTTATTTGTTTGTTTATCTAAATTAAATCTGCTTGCATTAATATTATAGACATTTGTGTTTTGTTTTTCATTAATTATTTTTGTGTTGTATTCTTGTATTCTTTGCTTCATAATGATAAATATTCACCTTCTTCTGACTATTTTGGATCTCTGTGTTTCGTTTATAATATAATAATGATATATGTATGTATATTTTAAAATTGGTTAGTTGTTTACTTGGTAATATTTCTTTAAAATGCATTTACTTGGCTACAAAAAATTGCTTTTTATTTTTTTAAATTTTATTTAAGACAAACAAAAAAAATACAGTTGAAGATAGAAATAATAATTATGTCACACGTCGAAGGAGACTTTCTTAAATGTTTTTGCATTTGAGGTACATATTAAAAAATACAATAAATTTACATTTAAACATACAATAATTATTAAAAATATAAAATATATATAACCTAATTAGTTAGTACAATAGTTTCTCTTAGCCTGTTCATCTTTACATCTTCGCTTTTAGGCATGTTTATTATAGATAGATTTGTTATAAAAAGGTTCTCATATTATTATTATCTTATAACTTATTGCTTCTTGGCCAGTAGAAGAAACTTGTAGAGGCATTGAGGGAGTTTTGGGGAGTTCTTCTAATCGAGGAGTAAGGGGTTTTTAGTGTAGTAAAATTATATTTTTTTTTACGTTTTATTAGCTGAGAAAATATATATTTTCTCGGTATTCTGTTTGTGCGTAATAAATTTTTAAATTGTGTTGATTTTGTGCTTAAAATTTAATTATTCTTTTGTTTTTAGTTTATTTAAAATGCTTTTGCTAATTGCTATTTTGGTTATTAAGGAAACACTGTGGGTGTGCGAGTGAGCCTGTGTGTGTGTGTGTGTGTGTGTATGTGTGTATGCTAGGCCTATAGTTTTCTTTAATGCATATTTTTTAATATGTATATGTTATGTATTTAATAGTTTAGCTGTACATTGTGGAGAGACATAGAAATCGTTAAATTTTTGATTTAAAATATTTTCAAATATATTCTCAAAAACTGTGCACGACTTTTGTAAATGTTGTTGTTTTTCTTGTTCTTTTTTTTTTCTTTGTTTGGATTTATTTTTATTATTATTGTATATAATACTTTTGCGTGTTTTTCGAAAGCATAAAACAAAAGGCAAAGAAAAAAGGTAAAGAAAATTACTCCCAAAAATGTTTACGATATGTTTTCGTTATTTGTTGTTGTTGTTGTTGTTGTTCTTGCATTTGTGTTGGTTAGCGTGTGTGTGTGAGAGATAGAGAGAGTGAGATTTACTCCATTTCGTTGAGCCTAATTGCCTCCTGTATCCGCTTGAGTTTCTTCTGCTCCTGCATCTTCAGCGCCTTCTCCTTCATCTGTTTTTTTAACTTGCGCATCTCGATGAACTTTTTCTGATCCTCGGGGCTGAGCTGGGAGATGCGGTCGGCGTATTGTCGACGCTTCTCTAGAAGCTTGTCAGCCACACGGGCATTCTCGATCTTGTTGGCCTCCTTGAACTTCTCCTTTTGTGCCGCGGCCTTGGCAGCTTCGGCTGCCTTCTCGGCCTCCTCGCGCTGTTTGCGCTCCTCCTCGGCTCGCCTCATTTCCTCCTCCAGCTGGCGATTGCGCGCCTTCTCCTCCTCCTGCAGCTCCTGACGCAGTCGCTCCTCCTCCTCGGCCAGTTTGCGTTCATCGGCCTTGCGTTGGGCTATCTCCGCATCGCGTTGCCGCTGCTGTTCCTCACGTCGCGCGTTCTCCTCGTGAAGACGCCTGAGTTCGCGCTCCTCGAAGCGCCGTGCTTCCTCCAGACGCTCCAATTCCAGGCGTTTCTCCTCCTCCTCCTGTTCGCGGCGGATCTGCTCCTGCCGCTGACGCTCCTGCTCCTCCAGCTGCTCCTGTATGGCCTTCTGTTCGCGTCGCTTTGCCTCGTGCGCCTCCTGCAGCTGACGCTCCTGCTCGGACCTGGCCTCCTGCAGTCGCTTCTCGTGCTCCTCCCGCAGACGCTTCTCCTCGGCTAAGCGTTTCTCCGTGTAGAGGCGATTGGCCTCCTCCTGTTCCTGCTTCTGCTTGCGCAGCAGCTCTTCCCGTGCCCTTCGATTCTCCTCCTCGCGTTCCCGCTGCTTTTGCAATCGCTGCTCCCGCAGTCGCAATGCTTCATCATCGGCGGCACGTTGACGCTCCTTCTCCTCGGCGTGCTTCTGTTGCAGCTGCTGCCGTTCACGTTCCTTTTCCTCCTTGCGCTGTTGCTTCTGCTGCTGCTCCAGCTGCTCGTGCTGCTCCTGCGCCCGCCTCTGCTGCTCCTCTAACGCCCGTTGACGCAGTGCCTCCGGTTCGCTTTGGGGCTCATGTTGTTGTGGTGGCTCCACCTCTTGGTGATGTTGCTGTTGTTGCTGTTGTTGTTGTTGCTGTTGTTGCTGTCGCTGCTGTTCCTCGACTTGCTTGCGATTGCGTTGCTCCTCCTGCATCTGGCGGCGTCTCTCAATTTTCTCCTGCCTCAGGCGCTGCTGACGTTCCCTTCTCCTCTGCTGCCTGCGTCGTTCCTTTAACCGCTGACGCTCCAGCTTGCGATCGTAGGCCGTCATCTGCTGCTGCGTCGTCGGCGTGCCCGGCTGGGCAGGAACGGTGGATGCCACCTCATTGCCGTTGACCATTGTCGAGGGCGCCGGAGTTGTGCTCGGACGTGGACGCTTGCGGGGACGCTGCTGCTGTGGATAGTTGACCTCGTTGTGGTGCGACGGTTGCTGCGGTTGTTGCTGCTGCTGGCGATGGCGTTGTGGATAGCGGCGATTGCCCGGTCCTCGCTTGCGAGCGGGAATAATCATCTCCTCGGCACTGCCCTCGGCCTTGACCCGGCGATGATATCTGCAAGCAAACAACAGCAATAAATAACATTTCTTAATTAACAGATGTTGTTAAAATGACGCTGTTAATGGTAATGTTAACAGATAACTGCTGCTTCAAATTGTTAATCATCTTGTAAAACTTGTTTACCCTTTCTATGTTACCAGCCGCTTTAAAAGTGACTCTTATATTTGGAATCTAATAATAATGCTTAATACTACTGTATGTATGTCTTTCTCTCTTGCAGGTGGAATCTGTAAATTTAGCTCTGGAGATACTCGATGAGTATGATCTGCGGGGTCATAAAATTCGCGTGCAGCGAGCGCAGTTTCAAATGCGTGGCGAATACAATCCCGCGCTGAAGCCCAAGCGCAAAAAGAAGGATAAGGAAAAGTTGCAGAAAATTAAAGAAAAGTAAGTTTTATCTGTATAATATTTAACTTTATAAATATAACAAAAATATCATTAAAATTTGCAGATTGTTTGATTGGAGACCCGATAAGATGCGCGGAGAGCGATCAAAGAACGAGAAAACGGTCATCATTAAAAATCTATTCACACCAGAGCTATTTGAGAAGGAAGTGGAGCTCATCTTGGAGTATCAAAACAATCTGCGCGAGGAGTGCGGAAAGTGCGGCATAGTGCGCAAAGTTGTCATCTATGATGTAAGTGCAAAAGAATGTAACAATATTCTGAATATGTTGTATTTAAATGATACTATTTAAAGAGGCATCCTGAGGGCATAGCCCAGGTGAACATGTCTTCGCCAGAGGAGGCCGACGTGGTCATACAAATGATGCAAGGTCGTTACTTTGGGCAGCGACAACTGAGCGCCGAACACTGGGATGGCAAAACCAAATACAAGTAAGTCACCATGGTAGAATTCCTTATTGACAAAGCCTATAAGTCTATTTATTTTCCTCTACAGAATCGATGAATCAGCCGCTGAGGCGCAGGAGCGACTGTCCAAATGGGATGAGTATCTGGCAGCTGAGGATGCAGCCAAGCGGGAGGCAGAGGAGGCGCCCAGCGACAGTCCTCCGGCATCTGATGCCATTGCCTAAGGTGTGTCTTTTTTTATTTAATCTACACAATTTAAAACTAATAATTGTTTATTTTCTTTTAGCTTGTTTTTCGTTTAGTTTCCTGTGCGTACCTGCGATCCTTGCCGCGACGATCGATGACCTCCAGTACAACCTCATTGGCCAGCGAATTGGGATAGGTGACATTCCAACGATTGTAGATCTTATAACGATTCGCCTCGCTCACTTTTGGCATCTTGTGCTGGCAAATGAAACGCAATTTGTCCGGACAGGAGCGAGCCGACCAACGATACTTCAAATTTGGATCGTAGACAGCGCAATTGTTTTCCAATGCCTTGCTGTTGGAGATAAGTTGCACATAGCTAAAATTGTTGCTTTCACATTAAACGACATCCTCCAATAAATCAAATTCAACAAAATTCAATCAATTTTCTTTTAAATGTATTTACGTACGTCGGATCCATTTTAGTGAACGCATCGTAGGTCAAGTTGCGACTGCTGATGCTCCATTGCCAGAATTTGTTGTGATGATCGTAGGTAGCGCCAATCCAAATGGGGTCGTGTTCTGCACAATGGAAAAATACATTTGAAATTTGGTTTTCATTCAAATTTAAAAATATACCAAATTTAGTTATTTGATTTATAATTTGGCACTTATGAAAATAAGGAGATTATCTTTTCAAAATGTCATTTTAATTTAATTACAATTACAATTACAGAGATTGCCATAAATTAACAACGAAAATATAACGATAAAAAAATTCCGTATTATTTTGTTTTGAATAATAAAAGTGACACATTTTTTAAATATATGATACAAGATTAATAACTATAATTTTATAAGCGCCTGTACATTATGTTTTAGTTTATTGATTTTCTCAATTGTAATTTCTATTTATAAATCAAAATTTCTTAGTTTTTCAAACATTAACAACTCTTTTTCAAAAGTAAATTAATTTGCTCGATATATTTCCTTGTTATCTTATCTGTTTTTTTTTTGAAAAGTTGTTTGCTCATTAGTTAAAGTTATCACTTACCGCCCGCCAGCATATCCTGGCGCTGCAGGAAGGTTCTCAGCTTGCGATCCGCGTACTTTGTCGGCTCGGCCAAATTGGCGTTCTTATCCTTGCAGAAGAAGTGCGCCTCCAGCCAGCTGCTGCGCTGTGATACCAGCGAGTAGCAATCGGTGCCCACACGTTGAAATTGCGGCGGGCACATGGCGTACATGCGACGATTGTGCGGCTTTGTGGCGCCACCCTCCACTGTCTGTGGCGAGGGGGCGGCGGCGGGGGCATTGGCAAAGCTGACACCAGCGCTGGAAACGCTTGAATGCATCTGTGCCTGGCCTGTGTGTGCCACTGGAATGAATGAGAAGTACAATGATGTTATGATTAGCTGCCAACGGCAGAGAACGCAACGCGTACAACGCGGCGTATGCGTAATTTACTCACATAAACCTAAGGTAATTACTAGACAGCTCAACATCATTTGGCTGCGGTTGCTGCTCATGTTGCACGCTTGATGTGATTCCTTGTTGCAACTACTCAACTTGTTGTTCCTCTTGTTATGATTATTATTGCTGCTGTTGTTTTTAGTGGGGATTCAATTTGTTTTCCTCGCTCGCTTGGCAGCTTTTTTACATAGCTCTGGAAATTGCTGAAGTGCTGAAAGTAAAAAATGCAAAATAAATGTTCAGCATTTATTATTCTCTTTCTCTGTGAACTTTTAATTCAACTCAGCTGCTGCTTATCATCAGCATAATATAATACGTTTTGGACTATGTGCAAAAACCACTAACAAGTGTTTCCCCTGATGGATGAGTCTATATTAAGCTAACGAAGAGTTCTTGAAGAGATCTCTGTGATTTATTAACACTTCATTAATAAACAAATTTAACGCTCGTTTAACGCTCATATTTTGACCAACATTATCTGTTTGCTTTTGTTTGAAATGCCTCTTAGCACTTTCATAAATTGGCAAACTACTGTTTGTAGTTATTGTTGTTGCTGTAGTTCCATTCTATTTGCAATTTGTTGATTTATTTGTTTGTGCTGTAATTTACCTTGGCTCATTGGGTGTGACACACATTCACGAACTGAAAAATAAACACACACATTCTGGTTTAACTTTGTTCATGTTATGGCAGCTGCTTCTAATCCAAAATAAGCTCTTAATTATAAATTTAAAAGGCGTTGGCCAAAAGTGTATAATTTATTTGTCACCTAAAGACATTTATTAATATTTGTTTGCATATTTAAATGCAGTCTCTTTGTGGCTTTAGACAACACATTTGTTGTCTGCCACAATGACACAAGCTGTTTGTATAAAATAGATTAATATAATAAATTTGATTTTGATGTTGAAGGCAATTATTGTAATAAGTCTCGTGAAATCAGGAGTAGCAGCTGCAATACTTAAGTGCTTTTAAATGTAGTAGTTTTAAGTATACACATTTAAGCAGAGTTATAAGCATGTACGATTTTTGTGCAGTTTTTGTATTGTAAAAAATGCAATAAAATCTAAGGAACAATTTAAATATTGTATTATAAATTACCTAGCTCTTATTTCTTTTTTTCCATTTCCAATATGTTTCTGTTTTCCAATTTATTTTATAAGCAATTAGAACATTGTTTAGAAATTTTTAACTCTTTTTATAATGAGTTCATAATTCTAATTTCTTTTGGATCAACCATAAAATTGGACTGAATAATTATATTTTCAGAAGCTTTGTACGTCTACTTCAATCGCAAGATTTAATTATCGACAGCGAAATATTCAGTTTATTGCTAAAACTACTCACAATAATATTTATTTGATATATCATGTATTAATTCGATCAATCGCCTTTCTCTGGCGTTGCCTGTATTCATATCGAAGGCGTTCCCAAATTCCTTGGCACATGCGCAGCAGTCGCAGGTCGAGTTTCGAGCAGGCCAACTGATATTGGCCACGTATCAGTTGCTTGGCCTGTCGCAATTGACCACGTTGAATGAGGGAAACGCTGTAATAGAGCTTGCAGCGAGCCTGCAACAGGGGATTCCCCAATCGCAGGCCAATCGCGAGCTGTTGCAGTGAGATTTTGCCCGCCGTCTCAGCGCATCCCTCAAAATGGTCACCCAACGCCGAATAGCCGCCACCCAGAGTGGACAGCCAGCACATCAACTGCTCCAGCTGAATGTGCTCACAGAGGCTTCGGGTCAGCATTTGGGTCCACTTATAGTCAATTCCAAGGTGGGTCGGCGGATGCAGAATCAGCCACAACAATTGAACTCCCTGCTCATGTTGCAGCCAATTGCGGAGCACCTTCTGTTGCAGTACTTCACGCAGCACGTAGTTGCCACTCACGGCCTCCAGTTCCAAGAGCAACCGACGCACAACTTTATCCTTAGCGGACTCCACATGGATTGGAGCGCGGACTAGACGATTATAGTAATGGCGTCGTTTCCAATAGTCGATGACGCACACAATTAATGTCATGCTGTGCACAGCGAGGAGTCTCAGTCAATGACTTGTCGTCTCTTTCTAGCTCAAGAGCGTGAAAGTTCCGCGCTCGACTTTCGAAATTCTCACAAATAATGTGTTGTCGAATAAAATGTTTGTTACATACTTTTGGGCGCGACTAAAATTTCAATGCGATTTGTCTTCGTTTTGCCAGGAAATTCGTTTTAATTTGAAAAGAGCTTTCTGAAAGCTTGCTGAGACTACTTATATGCTATAAATTATAATAAATATAATAATATAAATTATAGCTGTATTTATGTTTTAAATATATAGTTAGCTGCAAATCTTTATAGAGTTGACAGTTGCAAAAAGAGACTATCATAAAAGTTGCTCTGCATAAAATAAAAATTATTTTATGTGGATGTGTAGTTGAGGAATTACATTTGCTTATTAAAATAAATAGACTCTATCAACAAATTGAGTTAAAAAAGTCTTTATTATGAATTTAATTTCTTTATTTCGATTCCTAGTGATGCAAGCTAACGCTTAAGGCACTAGTCACTATTAACAATCATGGATTTCAATATAATTTTAAGATTAAACAATTTTAAAAAGATGGCAATAGTAACAAATGATAATAATTTTAGCTTTAGTTTTCAGTTGTAAGATTAATTTTAATTTTAGTTTACAATTTTAATTTTCTATAATCTATTGCGTTACATGAATTATTGTTATTATTATTATTTTTATATTATTTTTAATTAATTTAATTTGTTTTATTTATGTTTAGAAAATGGCTCTCAAAGGTCACATTAGTCAAAGTATCTTTCATAATAATAGCTTTAATTTGAACATTATTTCAAGTAGACAACTAAAACATCTTAGCTTCCGTATGTCATTCTCTTGCTGCCACTCCTCGACTTCTCTCTCTTCCTATATCTCTCTCTCTCTATCGTTCACTCTTATGGTGTCACATAATTGAGCTATTTAAAGCCATTGGCATCTGTCGCTGCTGGAGTTGGACATTTTCACAGCGCAGAGCGATAAACGTGCAACGTCGCGACGCATCAAATCATATATAATTTTTGGATGTTTTTTTTTGTTTATAAAATAAGAAAATAATTTGTGCCTTTGCATGGCAAAGCACACAAATTAAAAGTGCCGACAATCCTCAGATCCAAGACGGAGATCTCTCTCTCTCTCTGTATGTTTATGTATCTCTTTCTCGCTCTGTCGCTCTCGACACGCATAAGACTGGCTTGACGGCTTTGGCAGACACTGTGACTGTTGTTGTTGTTATGGTTGTTGTTTTTGTTATTGTTGCTGTGCCTATTGGCAACTTGGAGGCACACAGCTGAGCCAAAGTCGACGACAAATTCCACAACGATGACGACTGTGACTGCGACTGCGACTGTGTTGACATTGACAATGGGCCTCTGTCTCAGTTGCTGTAGTAATTGTAATTGTTGTCTGTCTGTTCTGTCTGTCTCTCTGTCTGTCTTTCCAACTGCGTCTGCCTGTGTGTCTTTCCCATCGGCTTGTTTATTTTTTGCCTAGGCCTTCAAGGCGCTGCACATTACGGCTTGACATGTGTTTGAATATTGCCAATAAGTCGGCATTCAACCAGTCGACACCCACAATGTGCTCATGAATACACTCATAAAACTGTTGTTGTTCTTGTTGCTCTGGAAGTGGGCGACTGATTTGACTGATTTATGGCCGCCTTTGAATGCAGATCGAAGTGGGAGACAACATTCAAATAGCATTCGATTCGAATACACATCGAGATAAGTATCTATCATCTAACTTTAAGTGTCTGTCTCTCTGACCTTGATCTTGAACTTGCTGGGCGTGTTTGGACTTGTTGATTATTACAGCATCGCCTCAAACATATGTATGTACATACATATATATATCGGAACATCCATCAGACATGCAACTGCGATGAAATCTCATCAATTTGTTTCCCTTTCCTTTTCGTTTTTGTTTTTTTTTTTTTGGTTAGCTCCAACGAAAATGTGTTTTTAATTTGATTTTCGAAAAATTCAACCAGTTCTGGGGAAATCGTAAAAACAGAACGCAGTAAATGACAAAAACTGACACGAATCAAATCAATCAACGGACCCCAAAGGCTTAAAAAACATACATTTTATGAATGAGATTATTTAATTCATGGAAGAAGAAATACACTGGGCAACCTTTAAATAAAAACATGGGCAATATATACAAAAATACAATATTTTATATATAGATATAGCATACCCACTTTAACCTTCAATTATAAATTAAAGGGTATACAAATATTATGTTTCCCGTCTTTATGCTCATAATCTTCACTGCTTTAACAACTCAACATAAACTCGATTTAAAGTCCATCCAAGAACGCAAAAAATATAAGTTTTTATATTTGAAATGAAGTTGAGAAATTATCAAAGTGGTTTTTATTTTTTTTATGTTGATAAATGAGCTATGGGCGTGTTTGGACTGGAACTAAAGAGTTAGTTATGTTTTTTTCAAGAATTTAAATAAACCTTGAGAGAGGCTTAATATTTATGCGAAAATTATAAAAAAAAGAAACCAAATTCATGGAAATCATAAGTAAGTTGTTAATCATTGATGACTTTATAATAAAAGGAGATAAAAAATATTAGTAAATAAATTATCCAAATGTAAACATAATTTGTAGACATCATTCAGTCAGCACTCAACAAAATTAGGAAGCTAGCTGAGTAGTTTTTTTCTTATTGCCTTAATTGAGATAACCACCCACACATTAGTTCACTCAGTCAGCCAGTCAGTCAGTCAATCAATCAATCAGTCGGGCAGTCAATTGAAAGCGAAAAGTTGAATGTTCGCAGCAGCATCTTTTGGTCTTAACCTCTTGACGCGGGTTCAATGCGAACAGCTGCCTCATAAATCTTCAAAAAAAATATTCTCTTGGTTGATTTGTTTATTTTCAGTTTTTTAATATATTATTTCTCTAATCTGGCAAACCGGTTGGAGTATCTGACAAATTGTCGACATTATTCTTACAACTTCTCAGCGAAGCACACTAAATTGAAACCAAAACAAATCAAAACAAACCTTTAAACCCAATCTTAGCTCTATACCTATTTGGCATTTGTTGCTCCCAATCAATTCGGATAAGAGTCAACCCGTTTTTTTTTTTTGTTCAGTCAGCTAATTACAGTCCAAATAATTAACATATATTCCGGAAAACAATTTAGCAAAAACATAAAAATGTTAAATATTAAACAAATTTCCAGTTTGTGGTTTAAGCTTTATAAATATTCCTATTATCAGTAGCTAAAACACGAGTATCTGTATAATTATTTCTGTTTTTGTTCATTTGTTTTTATTTCTCTTTTTTCTTTATTTTTTGTCGCAGTGTTTCCGCTCTTAATTAATTTATGCGCATTTTATTGATTTCATGCGTTGCGCATCATAAATGAAAACAAACTGAAATTTCGCTCAGATCAAACCAGAAAGCAACGGTATCAGGATTTGAGTTAGCAACAAAAGCACTGTTATGAAATACGGTGGAAACATATCGATTTATAAACCGACTTGATTGCACCTCGTATACAAGCTATTTAAAATTACCATTGCTCTTAATCTCGTTCCTGTTTATATTTAACTATTTGCCCAGCTTAAACAAGTAATCCAGGTGATGCAGTTAAATTTATTGAACAAAGTTAAGCTATTTTATAATGATTAGAAATTATTTAAAATTAATTTATTTGTTGTATAAATTATAGTAATAAACAGAAATTATGTTGAGAATAAATTAGTGGCTGCGTATCTGAATATATGTTTACATAATTAAATCTTTGACATTTCAGGAATCCTTAGAGATTTGTGAAATACACCTGTATATACCCTGTAAGTGTGCTAAAACGTTTTGTGCAACTGCATCTCATTGGATTGGATTTGTTTTCAGTTCACTTCGTTTTGAAATCGTGCCACTTACGACTGCCAATCACCTTTCTGGCGTTGAGCTCTGTTCCAGGACTCAGTGCAGTTGAAAAACAGTTTCCATTTCTCTATTTTGTTTTTTTTTTTCGGCATCTCTTAACGCACTTTCACAGACACAGACAGCCAGACAGACAAAGCACAGCTGCACTGCTGTCTTGGCTTGGCTATGATAACTTTAGCCAGCAGCTCTGCAGTTGTTCTCAGTCCTTTGGCCTCTCTACCTGAAACCCGTAACGGCTGCTATCAGCCAAAGAAATGGATGTGGCATGGCATCCATCCTCCTATCCCATCCTTAGTTGGCCAAAGCGCATCTGATATGCCGTTTGGCGATGGCAGCTGCGTTGCCTCCTACGTTTTTTCTGCTTCGTTCTCCTTATCAATGCGAGCTAATCTCATTGCCCCTGGAGCTGCGTCACGTCTGTGACTCTTGACTGTTTCAGTCTGCAGTCTGCAGTCTGCAGTTGCTCTGCCTTCAATATTACTTATTTCATAGCATAGGGCAATGTTCTGTTTAGTCTTTCTCACACACAGTGCAGAGATAAAAAAGTGAAAGTCATTTTCCTAATGCTCTGCATTCAATTTGCTGCTGCTGTTGCTGACACAACATTGTCTAAAGATACCAAACTCCTTTGACAGTTGAGCATTTGCAACGATAGCAGTAAAACGCAATCATATATCTGAGTGCGGCCCTCGGGTCGTATGCGCAATATCACGCATACGCACAGGCGAGCATTGAAACCATGAGGCTGCACTTTTAATTGAATTCGAGCGAATTGAAAGTTTCAGCCAGTTGTGATTGCGTTGTTGGCTGGTGTGCAAGTTTTAAATTAATTTCCAGTTGAGTTTTGCAAAAAGTTGTTTAATGAGTTTAGTCGATGAATTTTAACAATGAATTGCTATGGCTCTTTTTCCAAGGGGGAAGCCAATAAAATTAATACTCAATGTCCGTGATAAATGAGGTATGCGTCCGTTTTAATCCGCACACATCCGACTCATCAACTTCTATGTTGGCCCAACCCATTTTCTGGGAACTTTGAAGATTGGCACTTAAAAATCAACGCTTTTGGGTCACTCAATGCATGCATCATCGCCTTTTTCGGTTATCAATCATTTCCGCTCCACAAAATTGTGGAGTCTACCTGCCCCAAGTAGTTTCGAGTCCTATTGCCAAGTATGACATAATTTCGACTCAAACTCAATATCAGCTGCATCAATCACATTAGGCCTGACTTTGACGCAAAACACGTACTCAGCACCCAAGTATGCGCTGTGACTGACTGACTGAAGTCCCTCCCCTTTTTACCGCCCATTCCCTCTTATCTCCACAAGCTGTTTTATGCATTTTAAATTTGTCAAGTCGCCGTCATCGACCAAATAAATTTGCGTATGTGGCGCAGGCGCCAGCGACGTCGATGTCTGTAACACGTATGGCACTCGAACTACAACTACAACTACAACTACACAAACTACAAATAACAATAATAACAGACATATGTATATTCGACATACAAGTGTGCGTAGAGCAACTATTTTGCTCCCAAGTGATGTCATGCATTTGAATTTATGCCGAGCCGTCGCCCCAGCCTCTTTAATCCCCATTCGTTCAGTCGCACGCTGATGTAAATTTTTCAAGCAAATGCCACGATCTTCGTTTCAATTACAGTTTCAGTTTCAGCATCAATTTGTATACCCTCTAGCCATAATTCTAATAAAATGATGATCATAAAATTGCGCAAATATTTATTTGAATCAGAGTGGAAAAGAAACAAATGAAATGATGACTACTTATTATTTTTGCACTATTTTTTATTCAGTTTTAAAGGCAAATAAAGCAAATGTCCAACTATGTTTTTAGGTATAATATTTATAATATTTTCTTGAATGATTTAAAGAATTTATTAAAGGGCATCTCAAAGTCGTCTACTTCTTACTAGATCACTTTCAGTTGTTTTCTTGATATTTCCCAGTCATATTTTGTTTTATGGATTTTCTGTTTGCATTGACATCAAAATGTCATTTGAATTGAGCTCTTTTTTTTTGTCATTGCTAAAATATTTTCGATTAATTATTTGCCAGGCTTGAGAAGGATAGAAAACTGTTTTTAATTTATGCCAAATATTTGCGCAAATTAATGTCAGGCAAACACGCAAATTTTTGTGTGAATGTGACCGCACAAAGTTTGCTTTCATAATTTCAGCCTGCTAGCAAAATTGCTTAGCCTGGAAGGAAATCCATTTGCAAAATGGACAAGCCATTGTTGTGTTTCTCCTCATCCTGCTTGTTGTTGTTGTTGTTGTTGTGTCTCTGTTGTTGGGTCAACAATATTTTTGGCGCGTGCCTGTGACTCAGTTGACACTTTTCATGTCGACCCCTGATCCCTGTTCCCTGTTCCCCGACTCCTGCCTCCATCTGGGTAATTTGTGTTAGCTGCAGCGTCTTTCTGCCCCAGTTGTAGGTGGACACACACGCATTCGAGTTGTTAGTTCCGCATCCTGTGGCAGCCTGGTTCATGTTCCCATTGTTGCTGTTCGTTGTTCGTGTCAACAATAAATCAAAAGTTTTATCTGTGTGTGAGTGAGTATCCCAAAGATCCAACCAGCAAATGGGTGGACATATTACATGCGTCAAGCCATGAAATCATTTGCAGCCTCAACAGTTTTGTTTGCCTTTTCCATTCTTCCACCCCTTGGCATTGTGTAAAATTCTTATAGGAGCATAATGAAGGACACTTTTGCCAGGACTGCCGTGCAGTCCCAGCTCAATCATGTCGCCAAATTGTTTGCCAACATGTTGAAAATCCGCTTGGCAGACGCTTAAGCAAATACAAACATTTTTCAGTTTGATTTCCATTTGCATTTCAGTGCTATTTTGCCTGCATGAGAATTATTTCCGTTTAGCCGTAATTTATAGTCCTGCAGCAGTGGCAACAGCAGCAGCAGCTGCCACGCGTTGTGGCTGCCACATTTGTTGACTTAACGGCTATGCAAAGTCTGTGTCGATTTATTGACCAACTGACATATGTACATTTGTATGAGTGTAAGAGAATATGTGATTGTGTGGGTGTGGCTGATTAATAAGTTAAGACAGTTCTTTGGGCCATTTTTGGCATTCGTTCAGCTTTTTGTTACTTCACAATTCAAATGCCAAGGCGAACATCAAATTGGTTTCGCATCAAAATACAACTGACAAATCAAATCAAATCATACAAATTAAATTCAACAAATCTAAAACTAAATCTAAATCCAGAGGCAATCAAAATGCCGCTTCAAGCTACGAATTTGGTAAGACAGCAACTTGACTTGACAGCAAATTGCATGCAAATTTTGTTCCAGTCTTAAAAGTATTTTTCCAACAATAATACAAAAATATGACTAATACACTTTATTTGGTTTTGTAGTTAAACTCAGGTGAGTCTCCAACTCAACTGAATCATCGATATTTAGCTGTCCATCAGCTGATTTGGAAGTTGGGACAATTTCGAGTACTCGTAGTGCAATTCACTTTATTCAATTCGTTACGAGTACTTTGCATATTTGTATGTCATTTCATAAAAGCATCGATTGCGTATGTCGCAAATTGTATAAATATTTGATAGATATTCAATTGTATCAATATTTGTGTTGCATTCAACCAATTGTTGTGGCTATCGTTGTTGTAATTTAATGCCCACAATGGTAGCATTGACAATTATTACGCATACGCCACGTGCACCGCATAAGAGCGAGCGATAAATGCAAATTGCCATATGAATGTGAATGAATATTGAATGGGTCATTGCATACCCTGCAACACCATAAAACCATGTCAATGGGTGTGTTATGATTCGTAACAGGTGTGAAATGACAAAGTAAACGGATTAATAACAGATAGTTAAATTAGATTAGTGATTATATCAGAGATTTATCTTTGCTTTTTAGATAGAAAAGACAATCGATAGCTTATAGAGCGGTTATTCAGTAGATTTAATTAGGGTCAATTTTGTTGTTTGGTTTTAGCATTTTAAAAATAATCAGCACTATTTTTTTGCTATTTATTAGTTTAAATTATAGATGATTGCTTAGCTACCATAAGCTCTGTTATTAAATAGTTTAAATCAGGAATTAAAACCCTAACCGGATCCGTAACCTTTAACCGGTAAAAACCGATTGAAATTTAAAACCGTAACTGAAACCGTAACCGTAAAAACAAATTTTTCATTTGACCAAAACTTTAAAACCGAAACTCTCTAAACCAAAATAACCGTTAAATGTTAAATGAAATATTAAAATTTTTAAAATGTAACTTAACATCAAAGAGAAGAATATGTGAAATAAATGTGTGAATGAAACATGAAGAAAGTAATGCATTCTTCATTATAAATATAATATTAATATAATTAAATTTTTGCAAAAAAAAAATTTTTTTTTTGTGAACCGAAACCATACCGGTATTCAAAGATTTTGCGTAACCGATAACCGAGAACCTAAATGCGAACATAACCAAAACCGTAACTGAAACCGATATTCGTTTCGGTTTTAATCCCTACATTAAATAAATAAAATATCTGCTGATAATATTTATCAGTGGTTCTAATAATAAATGAGTATTGATTAATGCTATCGATTTGTACACCATTAAAAATTTATTAATTTTGGACTCAAATTGACCAGGATATCTTTCCATTACTCCATCCATTTTATAATCCCATTTCATTTAATTTTTCTCAGTGCCGCAACTTCCACTTTGGTTATGGGCAGCTTTATCGCTAACCGGACGCCTTGTACTACTCTCCTTTGTGTTGTGGTGGAAATTGTAATGGTTGCGGTTGTGGTTGTTGTGGTTTCGATATGGCAATGCAATTTTTGACACCCAATGCAGACGGCAGACGGAGTGAAGATTAATAAATGCACGTGACGATAGTGTTAAAAATAAACATAAATAAAAGTGTCGCTGGCGCTGTGAAGGCAAAAGCCGGCAAAAATAAATATAAATAAGTGCAAATGAAAATGGAAAACGGAGAAACTGAAAGGCGAAAAGCTAAACAGCGAAAGATGAAAACGTAAATCGCCGACAGCGGGACAACGAGCTAAATGTGTGCGGTAAATATTGATTGGGATAGAGACCAGACCAGACCAGAAACCGAGGCCAGATGCGGATTCTAAGAGGGGGAAATGAGGGGAAGGTAAAAGTGAAGGAGAGGAGTGCGGTGACTTGGCATAAAACGAATCAAATTGCATTAGGAAAATGCTTAGGATAAATAACGAAGGGATTGAAATTATTCGAATGCATTTGCAGCGAGGAAATCTCGTTTGAATTGATGAATGTTGCCTTTTAATTTGATGAGATTGAGTAGAATTTATTGCCAGAGATATGGGCAAAAGCCTAGACTATCTGAGTTCACTTTATTAAATTATTAAATTAACTTAATTTAAACCTTTGTTTTTACAACTAATAAATTATTTTCTTACCTTTTAAACCGACTTCGCTGTTGTCCACCTGATGAAACAAGAACTGGTACAGCTGTAAATAAAGTAAAATAAATTTAGTAAATTTAGTAAATTTATTTCGCTCAGTGTAGGCTGTAATGAGTAGGCTCATTACAAATGTCAATTACTGCGATTCGAATTGTGAAAACAAGCGTTAACTGACACATTGGAAACTGCACGACTTTCTGCAAGCTGATCGCTTAATGGTTAACGACAATTGTCAACGATAACAACAAAATGCTTAAATAATAGTATGAAATTGTGTAATAAATGCTGCTACCAATCAACAACCCGCTGAGCTCTTGGCCAGCTGGGTTGGCCAACCACAGTAGCCACTATGACCAATTGACCAACAAAATCGCACACACTGTCAAGCTGTCGAAATGTGTAAAATCGCAACAATACTTCAAAAATAATAATAGTTATTGTAAATTGTAAACAGCAATGTGTCGAGTAAACAATATAATTTGAACTCGACAATTTAAAGTCAACTTGGAGTATCATCAGCATTAATTTAAAGCAATATTTGTTCATTCTCAATTGTTTAACAAAGATTTTGTTTGAAAACTTTAAGCTGTTTGCCAACTAATAAATGAAATGCCTCCCCAACTATAAGTATAACAGAGTAGCATTTACATATGTGTATGGTGTATCTAGTTATATATACTTAAGTATCTCAGCTCGAGTGCATTTAAGCTTCTTAAAGATTGTTCCTGCTGTTGTTTTTCTTTCTGAACATTTGCCGTACACTGACTACAACTGATAAGTTGTTGTTCATATAGGGAGACAGTACTTCAATACTGAATTTGATTAAATCATATTTTGATTGTGCTTGAATTAACGCCATCTATGGCTATGCAGAAGTACTTTCAAGCAGTTATCTGTTATAACAACTGTTTTTTTCAGTTTTAGAAACCAATCCAATCTTTTTAAGATTGAACAAAACAAAAAATACTAGTTTATTGTATTGCTTAAGTTTACGGAAATAATATCTCTTCTCCAAGAGTTTCTCTTCATTGTTCACCTACTTTTAGTTACCACTGTGCACTACATTTGTGGTTTATTTGTTTTTGCTCTTCTGTTGCCAGTTTTCAAGGCATTTGCACTTTGAAAGTTTTTATGTTGCAACATCTCGAACAAAGTTTTCCCCAACTTGCCGCGCCAGACATTTTGAATGTTTAAGTTTCCTTTTATGCAAATCGAATATTGGGGGGCAAAACTTTGTCACATTTATGGAGCACACTCTGCGTTTAGTGCCCGAATATGTGTTGTGTCTGTCTGTCTGTCTGGCCACGCCCTGTTTAAGTGGCGCAGGTGGCAACGCCCACAACTTTGATGAGTTTTAATTGCCTAAAATTGGGTGTGCTGCTCTTCTTCTTTATCATTTGCTTTTCGTTTTTATTCGACACGCTAATTGAAATTTCTAAACACCAAAAAGAAAAGCAAATATTTGTTGTTGTTTATAAAATTGAATAATTTATCAATTGTGTAGTCTTTTTATTAACTATTCTACTTTTGCTTCATATGCATGCAAAATGGCAATTAAAACGTGGACATCGCAAAATTAAACAAATTTGAAAAGAACGGAAAAAAATATGTACTCAGGGGGCAGCGGACAGACTGCGGAGGGGGCGTGGGGAGGGGCTAAAAGAACTGCCAGACTTGGGAGCACATTTATTAATTCAATTCGTTTGGCAGCCACGAAACGAAATATGAATAAAGTAAAAGAGAAAAACAATAAAACCGCAAAGCAGAGCAAAATATTCGATTGAAATTTAAATTCAAATCAACTTTCCAAGCTGGCGGCAAATTTATGCAGAAATATTTCTTTTTGCGATTTGTTTTTTTGCGATTCTCAAAGAATGTCAACCAGAAATACGGAACAAAATGTTTTGAACAGAATGCAAAATTTGTGCTAAAAAAAACATTTCTAAGCATAATTACGAAATACACTTGTATAGACAAAATGGAGACCACAAAGGCAAAAACCATAATCTGGGACATTTAAGGTCGAATGGAGGCGTAGAATCCACAGAGAAGAACAACAATAACAGAGGAGCCGACAAACAAAAACAAGAATTCCCATTAAAGAAACAACAATGTGGGAAATTTAAGGTTGACATATCCCATATTTCATATACTTGCATATCGCATAACAAATAAACAAACATAAAAGAAACGTGACAATAACAAGAAACGCCAAATAGGCTGAAGAAGCTGAAAAGCAGGAGGAGGAGGAAGCGAAGTGTAAAACACCAGCAGCAGCTAAGGCAAACAAACAAATAAAAAGAAACTAAAATAACATCGAGAAAATTGCAGAAGCAAATTATGAAGGAAATTTCAGATGCTCTTAGAGTAACGGTTAACGCGGGAAAGCAAGAGCGAGAGCAGAGAGAGAGAGAGAGAGAGGGGGCAATGTCCATGTCAAACTCAATGACAACTTCGAGTGGCTGTGTGTATATGTGTGTGTGTGTGCATGTGTGTGTGTATTTTCGGATGCCCCAATGCAAAATTGGACTTTGTATTATTCACTTGTTGTTGACGTTTTGTTTTTTTTTTGTTTAGCTGCTGTTGTTTCTGCTTTTGGCCACATTTTGCCGACGCTTCAGACACAACCACATTCACACACACACACACTTGGTTATGACATTAACAAATTGCATGCATTGCACTTTTATTTGCTGCCTTCAATAGACCAAAATGGATTTATGCATCTCCGAAGTGTTCGCTTGGAATAAAAAGCCAAAATTTATGAGTTCGAAATGTCTAAGAGATTTACAGTTATTGCACATAAGAATTAAAAACACGGAAATCATGAAAATGCATTATAAGTAGTTTCTACAAGTGATTCATGTAATCTTCATGTGTATGGATACGTAGTAATTAAATTTTAGTTGCTGAAATTGGTATTTCGCGTGTCTTGCTTGGCTGGTCACTCTGCTTGCCTCCCATTGGCCCATCAGGATCACAAGCAGCTAGTTATCTCGCTCTACCCTTTAGGCTGCATTTGAAGACAACCAGTGTTGCCACAAATAGTCCGTTAAAAAAAGACAGATTGAAATAAGCTAATTTTAAAGTAAAAATAAAAATATGGCAGTATTTTTTAGCAAACTTTTTTTTTATTTCTAAACTAGAATACAAACAATTTAGAAATAAAATAAAAACAAATTTTAATACTATTTCTTCAAAACTTGTTTATTTTAAACTGTCTTTTTTTAGCGGTCACAGTTGGCAACAGTGCCTAATTCTATTGTTCTCTCGTTTTGCGTAATAGTACAATCATTTCCAGCAAAATAATTTCAAATCAAAAATCAGTTCTTGACGTAACTTTAAATATTGGCCAGACAAGTTATTGGAGTTCGTGCAATAGGGTCTAAACACGTTCCAGCACCTGTCTCCGAATCTCCGTTACACAAAAGAACTGACAGCTAGGCGGAATTGCAAGTCAATTGGAAATGACTTGTGGCAATTTCGGTATTAGCCAAATGCATTGACCTGCCCTTCTCCAGGTTGCAAGCTATACAGATCGTGCCGCAGTTGCGTGGGCCTAACGGTTACAGAGAGTCAGGCAGGCAGCCAATGGACAAACCAATTGAGAACGAGCATCTCAATAGATTTATCTGCTCAGAGGCAGGCTAAGCAGAAACTGGAACAATTTGTTGTGGCAATTTGCACCAGTTTGCAATTGTGCGGCACAGACAGCAACGACTTCCAGAGTAATCTGCCGCTCAATCAATTTGCAGCAGGTTTGTTTAGCTGACAAAGTCAAGTTAGTGAGAGAGAGATAGAGATAGACAAACAGAGAAAGAGGGAAAATAAGACTGTCTGCTGATTTGAGCTGCCAGCTTATCGAATTAATCGTTTGAATTAGCCTGTTCTGTTTTTTTCCAGACAGACAGACAGACAGGGGACAGCTCAATTTCTGTGAGTGGCTGCCACATAAATTGTAGCAATTACCATGTTTACCAGCTCAAAAGACAAACAACATGCAACATGCAACATTAAAAGTCGTGCTGCCAAGTTGCGCATCTTGTTAATTATGAATCAAATTTATGCAACAATGGGTGCAGTAGCTCTAAACACAGAGAGACATCTAAACAACATTTGCATAAAGCAAAATGATTTAATTTTTTATATCACAGATACGCCTCGAGGGGCATTTGTTGCAGTTGCAGTTGCAATTGCAGTCTGAGCCAGATTGAGTCTTAAACGTTGTAGATTTGACTGCCGATAACGCAGACAACACAAATGTCAGTTGTGCACGCCCACAACACACGATCAAAGACATAGGCCAGGGGTCAGGGGAGCAGTCGGAGAGATGGAGAGAGGGAGAGGGGAAAGGGGGTCTGGCAATTTGTTCAATTGCGGCAGCCTCTTGGGCGTCACTAATGCGAATCTCGCATCTCGCCGTCTGCATCTCAAAATACTTTGCGGTTGTTTCTCCCCACACTTCGCTCTCTCACCCTCTCTCTCTCCCTCTTCCTCTCTCGTTCTCCATCTCAACTGCCGTTGGCGCTGCTGGAGTTCAATTGACACAGTAACCTCGTCGCTTTTTTTATGCCTCATGAATGATTACCGCCTCCAGTTTGTACAACAACAACGGCAACAACAACAACTATGGAACGTGTATGATGCATTGCATCTGCTTATTCCGTCTGTCTTCCCTCTCTCTCTCCCTCTCTCTCTCTCTCCCTCTTTCCTGTCTGTGACTCTGCTTTGAATGCCTCGCGAGTGTGGCTTGTGAAAATTTGTCATTAGGCACAATACTCGCACATTCTCCTAACAGCTATGGACTTAACAAGCTGTCTTGTTTGTTTAAACTTTAAAGGCTTCCTCTACCTGTAATTCATCATTAATTTGCCTTTAAGTTTGATAGGTTCTTAAAAATAATAATTGTGTCTTATTGAAATCTTATAAAAAAACTTTAGAGGGAAAAAGGGGGAGAAAAAAAGTTATGCCCCAAAATTTTGGTATAATTTGGGGGGAAAATAATAAGTTTGACAAAAAAATTATTTTAAAAAAATTTGGAGGGGGCAAAAGAATAACCAAAAAAAAGGGGGGGGGGGGGAGGAAAAAATTTTTTTTTAAAATTTTTTTAAAAGATGGAGGAGTTGGGGGGGTGGTGGTTAGTAAAGGGGGTTTTATGAATATAAGATTTGTAAATAATATATAATTTTTTTTTTTTTTTTTTTTAAAAAGAGAAGGGGGGGGGGGGGGGGAGGGGAAGGGGAAAAGGGAGGGGGGAGGGGGGGGAAAAAAAAAAAAAAAAAAAAAAGGGGGGGGGGGAGAATATTTATTATTATTATTATTATTTTTGGGGGGAGGGAGGGGGGGGGGGGGGGGGGAGGATTTTATTTTTTTTATATTTGAGTTGGGGGAAATTGGAAAAAAAAAAATATAAGATATTAGTTGTTGTGGGGTGTGTGGGGGGGGGGGGGTATAAGGTGAGTGGGGGGGGTAGGGGAAAGATATATTAAAAAAGAAAAAGAAAAAAAAAAAAAAATAGGAAAGGGAAAATGGAAAATATTTTTTTTTTTTGAAGGGGAGGTGTGTGTGGGTTATATATTTTTTGGGGAGGAAAAATAAAATTTAAAAAAAAAAGGGGGGGGGGGGGGGGGTGTTTTTTGTGTGGGTGGGGGGGGATATAAAAATATAAAAAAAAATAAAAAAAAAAAAAAAAGGTTTTGGGGGGGGGTGGGGGTGGGGTGGGGTGGGAAAAAAAAAGAAATGGGTGGGGGAAAAGGATATTCAAATTACATTACTCTTAATCATTTTTAATTTGACCATTTACGGATTAGATGGATCTTTAAATTTTTAACAAATAATTTTATTTGAATACCATACATTTAATTAACTATTTACTATTTCTTTTTTCTTATTTTAGTATTGCGCATATATTCAAATTCAATCATTTCTTTTCAAACAATCTGAAATCCTTTCGAATATTCCACAACTTATTTACTTTTGAAGGGTATTCGGGCTTCGTCTGAATGTGTGTCTATTTATAATTTCCTTCAGCTGCCGCGTTTGTTACTGGAAAATTGATTCAGCTACAAATATTTGCATAACTCATTAAGAGCGATGCGCGATTGTAGTACGTAACGTAAACGTAAGCTTTAACGTTAGCAGAAACACGTAAGTAAACTAAGTTCATTGTGCGTATGCCAATGTGCCTGTGTGTGTGTGTGTGTGTTTATGTGTGTGTGTGTGTGTGTAAGGCTGGTAAATTTTAAGCAGTTTTGTAGTTTGTGCTGCGATCGTCAAGCGAAAATATTTTAATTAGTTTTTGGGCGGCGGATGGAGGCGCCTCCAATCGGTGGCTAATTGTTGGCATTGACTCAACAAGCGAAACGAGCGGCCCTCGTGTTCAGCATTATGGAAAGATTATGCAAACATGTTAAGAGGTTAAACAAACTGCACAACAACAACTTGGAAGGGGCAAATTGCAATGAAAATGGAAAATCCATGTAGCTAGTTTTAGATGGAAAAGTTGTGACAGCAGATAACTGAATAAATTGTGGGAAGGGAAGTGATTCATTTTAAATAAAACAAGTAATTAAAAACGAGCAACTGGTGTAAAAATAAAATAAAACAGAGAGTTCTGACAATACTGTCAAAAGTACTTTTAGAAATTGTCAAATGTGCTAATGAATATCAAATATTTCATATAAGGTACGTTTCATGTTTATAACGCCACCCATATTTTTTGTTTGTTTTTGTAACTGTACATTTTTCGCGACTACGATGTACTAATGAAATATCTGTTTGGATGCAACCATAATGCACATGAAGTTTGGACTTTGTTCAGATAACGGTACTTTTGCTTTTGCGAGAAATCCATTTTTAGCCTGTTTCACATTTATAACGCCACTTGCTTTAAATGAGTTTTGTGAGTGCAAGTGGAAGGTTCTTTATTATTTGGTTGATGCTTTGGACAAATATAAGAATAAATAAGCTATGCTGCGTGGAAAAAGTTTAACAGAACTTGAAAAGGGAAAAATAATCGCTTACAAAGAAGAAAAATCCAGTGAAAGGAAGATATCGCGTAATCTGGGCAGGAGCCACAGGATAATCCAAAATTTTTTAAGGGATCCTGAAACTTAAGGAACCCATAAGCGCAGAGGAGGGCCATCAATACTTTCCGGCCAAGAAAAGAGGAAAATTATTAACAAGGCCAGCAATCCAACACGGAGTTTGGGTGACCTACAGGATGTTATTGACAAAAATGTTAGTCGCACCACCCTTTGAAGGACATTAAAATGTTCCAAAATTGTTAAAAATTAAATGATGAGATGTGTTCCAGCATTAAAAGCTGAACAAAAAATGGCTCGTATGGGATACGGGCGCAGAAACATGAACACCAATTGGTCATATGTAAGCCAAATGAAGTTTGCAAGCGATTTGTAACCGTAACCGTATCCCATACGGGCCATTTTTTGTTCAGCTTTTAATGCTGGAACACATCTCATCATTTAATTTTTAACAATTTTGGAACATTTTAATGTCCTTCAAAGGGTGGTGCGACTAACATTTTTGTCAATAACATCCTGTAGGTCACCCAAACTCCGTGTTGGATTGCTGGCCTTGTTAATAATTTTCCTCTTTTCTTGGCCGGAAAGTATTGATGGCCCTCCTCTGCGCTTATGGGTTCCTTAAGATTCAGGATCCCTTAAAAAATTTTGGATTATCCTGTGGCTCCTGCCCAGATTACGCGATATCTTCCTTTCACTGGATTTTTCTTCTTTGTAAGCGATTATTTTTCCCTTTTCAAGTTCTGTTAAACTTTTTCCACGCAGCATAGCTTATTTATTCTTATATTTGTCCAAAGCATCAACCAAATAATAAAGAACCTTCCACTTGCACTCACAAAACTCATTTAAAGCAAGTGGCGTTATAAATGTGAAACAGGCTAAAAATGGATTTCTCGCAAAAGCAAAAGTACCGTTATCTGAACAAAGTCCAAACTTCGTGTGCATTATGGTTGCATCCAAACAGATATTTCATTAGTACATCGTAGTCGCGAAAAATGTACAGTTACAGAAATAAACCAAAAATATGGGTGGCGTTATAAACATGAAACGTACCTTATATTATGAATGCCGCAATGAATCCCTATGAAGAAGTGTTGGAGCAAGTTGTGGACCACATGTTAGCCGAAAGGGACGTGGAGGTGGCCAATCAATTGGTGCGCCACAAACTAGTCGTGATGATGCAGGCCAGTGAGTAACTGGAATCATTTGCTCCCTTCTATTCCACTCATCTAATGCTTTGCAGACCTGACACAGATGGCAATGAGCATCTCGAATGGTGCGAGTCATGCCGGTCGAACTGTTCCCTGTTATTTCGATGTGGAGCGCACATTTCGTTTGCTTGGAATTTGTGCCAAGGATTTGGAAGCTGTGCGTAATGCCAAATCCGACGTGGAGCCGGCCATAGCAAACATCTCGGTGGTGGAGTTACGCGACGAGGATGTCCACAAGAGTCCTCAGCTATCCTCGGATATCAATCAACAGAGGGGCATGCGCAGTGGTTCCCACATTCCCAAGTATCTGCCGCCTTATCCCAGTCTGCACACCTACAGGAACACCATGATGGACCAATTCACCGACAGGAACTACGTCTCGGAGCGGGAACGTCTGGCGCAGCAGCATCTCAATACCCAGAGTGCCATCAATGGATTCTATCTGCGGACAGAGCCAACTACTTCGCTGTTCACCGAATCGCAAGAGATCACGGATTTCATGGGTGAGTTGCCACAGATTCCCAAAGGCAGTACTAACTTCCCTCCGAACTGATAGTGCTCGCTGCGAACTTGCCCCAGAAACCTGCCTGTTTGGAGGCGCTAATGCCACGGGATGAGGTCTTTGATGTGGATGTTTATGAATTCAAAGAGTCGCCAAATGAAATGGGTAGTTATAACTTATTCAAGTGTTCTTATTCCTTAAACTCTTTCATTTACTATCATAGCGAAAAGCAATGCCTTCCTTAAGGAGCCACAGGTGTTGAATTTCGATGAGCAGGAAGAAGTGGATTCGGATTTGGATGAGCAAGAAGATCAGGAAGAAGTGGATTTGGATGAGCAAGAATGTGAGGAGGAAGTGAATTTGGATTTGGTTGAGCAAGAAGATCAGGAAGAAGTGGATTTGGATTGGGATGAGCAAAAAGATCAGGAGGAAATTGATTCGACTTTGGAAGAGCAAGAATATGAGGAGGAAGTGGATTTGGATTGGGATGAGCAAGAAGATCAGGAGGAAGTGGATTTGGATTGGGATGATCAAGATGATCAGGAGGAAGTTGATTTGGATGTGGATGAGCAAGAAGATCAGGAAGAAGTGGATTTGGATTGGGATGAGCAAGATGATCAGGAGGAAGCTGATATGACTTTGAATGAGCTAGAAGATCAGGAAGAAGTGGATTTGGATTGGGACGAGCAAGAAGATCAGGATGAAATTGATTTGGATTGGGATGAGCAAGAACATGAGGAGAAAGTGGATTTGGATGAGCACGAAGATCAGGAAGAAGTGGATTTGGATTGGGATGAGCAAGATCAGGTGGAATTTGCTTTGTCTATGGATAAGCAAGAAAATCAGAAGGAAGCTAATATGACTTTGAATGAACAAGAAGATCAGAAGGAAGTTGCTTAAAAATTAAATGAGCAAGCTCAGGAAAACTATGAAGCAAATATGTTGACTATGCCCACAACGGATAATGTTAATGATAATGATGATGATCAATGGGAATCAGATCCGAAAGATGTTGCGAAAGACGAAAGTGATGTTAATCAGATGAATAACAATAACCCAGAAAAAGAATCAAATGAAATGGCCAATTTACAATGAATCAAATTTTTACGACTTTAATATTTGTTCAGCGACTAATCTGAATAAAAAATCATATCTGGAAAATAGTTTCATTTCCAGGGTCATATATAGTTGAAGATTAATCCTAGTATGAAATCAAAATTGTGGAAATAAAATATAGTTTTTTTTAGACAGCATTCAAAACTGATTGAAATGCAAGATTATTGACCCTATGTACCTTGATACTCTTAAAATAAACTGACTGAATCTGGAATCTCTCACAATCTCTATTGTCTATTGTCTCCTTTTATGGGGGCATAAAATACGTGTCCAGTTAATTGCAAAGAGTCCTGCAAGCAAATATGCAATGCTAGTAATTTAATTTATTTCAATTACATTTCATTAAAGACTGACACACGTTCTCGAGAGGATTTGAGGTGGTCGCCTCTGTCTCTCGCCCACACTCTCCAGGCTCAAAAACAAATGAGGCAAGGGGCGAAAGGGTGCCAAAGTTCAAAGTGCCACAACGTGGCACTGCAATTCCCAACTTCTGCTGGCTCCCGATGTTGCCTGCTGATGCTGATGCTAACGGTTACGATTCCAGAGTATTAAATAACTTTGTAATTTAATTAACTTTGACGTCGTAGTCGTCGTCGTCGTTGTCGTCGCGCCGCTTAACTTTGATTAACGTTTTGCAATTTTTCAACAAGTTTCAGTTGAACTTCTCTCACGTAGCCTCTGATCCCGGGATGCCCCAGGTGAAGTGTGGGAGGGGCAGCTAAAGGATAAGGATTGCCGCCTGTATTTAAACTTGAAGAGTTCGGATTACATGCGACTTTTGCAAGTGCCTTTTTTGCCATGTTGCAGTTACTTCAGTGTCTTTCAAGTTATTTGATCCGAAGTATTCGAGATTTGAGACAACTTTTAGACTTCAACACGATGTGGCAAGTAGACTTAAAAGTTGTACTTTTTAAGGATCTAACTAACATCTGACTTGACTAACGAAATTCAATTAAAATCACAACTAATGATTGTCTTGCAACAACACTTGCCACAATCTTTTTTTAGTTTTGGCAACTTTTTGTTGGCCTTTCTGCCAAATGGATTTCAACATTTCCGTTGATTATTTGATTTGGCAACAGCTGAAAGCATTTCACACACAATTTGACTTTGATGCCGGATTTGTAAATTGCGGAAGGGGCAGGGATGTTGCAGCTGCAGCTGACGGGCGCCGCCTGTTTGGCTTGCAACATTAAAATGCAGAACATAAACAACGAGGAATTGAGGAATACAATGTGCACATGGGTAATAAAAGCTGGAGCACATTAAAAGCTAAAGTCGAAGCCAAATTTTCAAAAAAACAAATTCTCAATTCGAAATGTGCAATAATTACGCAAATGAAAGGCCAACAACAAACAAATTCGGAAATTGTTTAGATACACAACTGCACTTATTTTTTTGTTCCAGTTTCAAATTGATTATATTATTTTTTTTCCTTTGGTTTTTACGGCTTGTGCCTATTTCGTTTGTCATTTTAACCCAATTTAACCCATGTTGGCCAGCCACAAAAATGGCAACAGTTTTTTTGTTTATTTGCGGTCAACTGAGATAAATTTGAAAATTATGGCACAGTTTTGATTTCTTGTTTCGTTTTATTTTCTTTGTATTTTTTTTGTTGACCAGCAAGGCCAGTGGGCGTGGTTGTGGGCGTAGTATAAGCTGGAAATATTAGTTTCAATTATTTATTTTAGTTGATTTATTTTAGACACGAAACGCATAAAAAACAAACAGATAAAACGTCGGAAGTGGAAACGTGCAAGAGCATAAAATGATATTACTAAAATAAAAACAGCAAAAAATGTAAATATAAGAAAAACAAGGGTATACAAGATGATAAGATACTCTGCATTTTACATTTTGAAATAAAAATCTGCTTATGGCAATAATGATAATCAAACGAATATCTCCTTGTAAGTCTTATTAATAATAATAAAAAGTACATAATAAAATTGTATTTTTTAAATATCTATTTAAAAGTAAGATTATAAATCTTTAAATTGAATTTAAAATCTGCAACTAATTTAATATCGATGTAATTTTGTTTCTGAAGCTTAAACTGCATTGTAATTTCTTTAATATTCACAGTGTGCCAAAAACTGAATTTTGTCATAAACTTTACATATTCATTTCAGTTCACACACACTCGCACACTCACTCACAAATATGGGTGTATATGTTATCTTGTTTGTTTGTGACCCGCTTGGCCAAACAAAAGCCAATTTTTCATAAATCTTTTTTCTCCCCGAATCGCACTCCTCTCCTTGCGATGTCCCTTATCACAGTGAACTCCCCCTATATCAATCCCGTGCACACACACACACCCCACTGTGTTCCCCTGGTGTACGCTTGCCATTTTACGGTTGCATTTTAACCTTTTTCTCTTGAAATACAGTTTAAATTTAACGCTCTGTTGTGTGGCTATAAAAATGCTGGTTGCTCATACGCCCCGTTGTTGTCTGCGCCCCCAAAAAGATACAAATAGCTGGCTCGTTATAATTATGACGTCGTTTTTACTGTTGTCAAGGGGCAGACATAACAACAACAACAACAACAACTGGCTAAACATGCCACAACATTTGTAGTCGTATGTAAAGAAAAGTCTCTAAGCAAATCAATTCAAGTTCACGCTTCTCTCAATGGCTTAAGAATTGTGGCGCGTGTGTGAATTTTCTTTATTTTCTTTACTTCGCTTTGCTTTTGGCATTGCATTACTTGACTTTCCTTTCGTTTTGTGACCGCTTTTGTTAACTTTTCGTACACGTTGGCTTTGGCTTTCAATGGAAATGGAAATGGAAGTGGAAGTCGTGGAATGGAAATGCCGATGCGATCCTAAAGTTGCTTCAGCTGTTTGTTGCCATTTTGGTTTATTTGATTTTTATTTTGGATGTTGGTTTTGTTTTGGCCTTGTTTCGTTCCTCTCTTCCAGCTCTCTCTTCCTCTCTCTCTCTTTGTTCTTCAAGCTACCTCATGTTATTTATGTGCATGTCTTTTATAATTTTGTATGCTTTTCAACCAGCAAATGAAAGAAGCAGCAACAGCAGCGAATCCGGCAGAAAAACGCTGGCAAATCGCTCGTCAGACACGCGCGTGTTTAGCATAAGAATTCGCCATTGACTTTCTGCCTTTCGCCTTTTGGGAATTGTAAATTTTTCGACGCTGTCTCCCTAAAGTCGAACCGAAACACAACTTTACTTAACTAATGAAACGACTAAAGTAAAACTCGTTCACATGCAATTCACCCAAAGAAAGAAAGCAAATAGAAGAGTTACTCGTCTATACGTTTTACGCTAATATTGGATGGCGAAATCTAAATAAGGAATTAAATTGTGAACATCAAAACATCATTTTAAAAAATTATAATGTATTCAAAAAATATTTATATTGACAACTTAACTGACAGCTCACATTAATATATTGATTATTTTTTTTTTTATACTTCTTTATTTAATTTTTGATTTGAGTAATTGATTCACAACTTAATTTATTTTAACTAAATGCTAATAAATCTAAAATCTTAATTGGTTGAGTATATAACTGAAATTTTTAATCATTTAATTGTTAAGTTTTTTTTTTTTGTTAAAATTTTTTGAGATTGCGTTTTCAAGCACACAATAGTTAATATAACTAACTAACTAGCCCAACTCAGTTGCTCGTTGTGTGTTGTCCCTACAAATGTTCATTTGTACGTGTTATTCGCACGTTTTGCTGTTGCTTTATGGCTCCCTTTATTATATAGCCCCGACCCAGACCCAGACCCAGATATGTTCCCTGCCCCCTTTTTAGTGTTCCCAACTGTATCAACATCCTTCTAGTCAAGTTTATTTCTCTAGTTATGCATGTGTATCAAATGTCTGTGCGTGTTCAAGTGTATGAGTGTGTTTCTTTTATATATGTGTGTGTGTGTGTGTTGCCATCGTTTGTTACTCGATATTATGGCAGCTATATAAAAGTACATTTACTGTATACACATCCATGATAGGTATTTTTAGCATCGCTTGTGCGTTTTACGTGCGTAACGTGTTAAAATTAACACGAGGCGCCACAACCAGCTGCCACATTGCGCATACGCCCTGTGTCTCTCTCTGTGTGTGTGTGTGTGTGTGTTCTGCTTGATTAAATTGATTGAATTTGATTGCTGTCTGAGCTGTCTGTTGCCTGCCTTTGGGTCCTTGCAACACAGTGTTGCATATTTCAACGGCAACTGCAAAAGCAATTAGTTACACACTCAAAGTAGCCAACATGTATCTCAGACATATAGAGAGAGAGAGAGAGAGAGAGAGAGAGAGAGAGAGGGACAGAGAGTGTACTTCACCTGTGTTTTACATCCTCCAGTTGCGCTCAACAGTTATGCTAATTTGCATAAGTCGAACCACGGGCGGCAATTTCCACGAAAATGCAACGCAATTGAATTAATGAGTTGACTGAGAACAACTCTGAGTGTAAAAAGCAATAATGGGAAGGGGAGAAAGCACGAGTAGCCAAAGAAAATGTTTTGAATACCTAATGTCTTAATAATGCAAAAGCGTGCAGATTCCGATTTAGTTGGCAATTCAGATGCAGTTGCAATTGCACTTGCATTTACTTTGCATCTCAAAGTAACAACACAACTTGAGATTGTCAATTACAATGCTGCTTGAAGGATCGGCAAAGATGAATCTCAACTCTCATCTGTCGTCTCCCGTCTCCCATCTCCCGTCTACATTTCAATGTCTAGTCGACGAGTAGTGAGTGTAATCTGAACACTCGCTTCCGTCAGCGGGTTGTCTCATTAGCTGCCTGCATTCCCGGCATTCTGAGAGGTTTGTTATCTTTTGTCAAAAGCAAACACAATGGAAAATGCTAACAATAATAAATACATTCATTATCATTATAATGGTGATGATGATGATGATGATGATAATGATGAGGTGGCTTATGTTGCATTAAGCTGAGCTCAACTCCGCTGGCAAGGCATCAACTTGTTGGCCAGTCCAAGTTTCTCATTTCATAATCATAACAAGTGCAACAGCAACATCAACATTTCGCCCCACTGAAGCTGCCCATTTGCGTCAAGCAGCAGCCCGGAACAATGCCAACCTCAAAGTCGTGGCAAGGAAGTCAGCAAAGTCAGTTATCTCACCAGACAGCTGGCAAAGAAAAAGAAGCTGAATAGAACAAAAGCAAGTTGCATATTCTAAGCGGCACAAACATTTTAAATGAGAAAGAAACATTAGAGAACTGACTAAAAGATAGTGTATAATAGTCCAGTGAATGCAAACAGTAAATCAAGTTTCATTTCAAAATGTAAAAGGTGGCAAAAATGGATCGAGTTGATTAGTGATTAAAACCGAAATGAATATAGTTTTCAGTTACGGTTTCGTTTATGTTCGCAGTTAGGTTTTCGGTTATCGGTTACGCAAAATCTTTGAATAGAATCTCAATCTTCGATTCGATTCACAAAAAAAATATAATAATTTATAATATAATATAATACTAATAATTATCATTCACATATTTATTTCACATGTTCTTCTGTTTTATGTAGTTTAGTTACAATTGAACAATTTTAATATAATATTTTATTTAACAAATTCATTTCAAAGTTTTCAAATAATTTTCGATTTAAATTATTTTTAACTTGTTTTTAAAATTTTTTTTTGAATGTACGAAAAACCAAAATTACTCCTTATAAATGAAACGGTTACTTAACGGTTATTTCGATTTGCTGAATTTCGGTTTGAAGGTTTCGGTCAAATTACCATTTTTTTCGGTTACGGTTTCAGTTACTGTTTTAAATATTCCTAAAACTCTTAATATAGCAGAATTTCTCGCTTTTTACCCGTTTACAAGATTCAATCTGCTTGCTGTGTAAGCTAAGCATCCAGTCTTAAATACCCTTTCGGCTGTAGGACAGAAGAGTGCATAATCTCAATGTGCAAGCAGCTGGAGGAAGCTGGCAAGTAGAAACAAGGGCAGCGCATGCGCAACTTAGACATGAGGAAGCATTGTTGCCGCTGTTGCCGCTGCTGTTGTTGCATCTCTAATGCACCTGATAAGCATCTGGAAGCAGCAGCTGGCAAAGGCAGCATCTCGAATTGCTTAGCTCGAAGGTGGGCAAATGCTACTCCACTTGAAAATCGCAACATTTCAACGTTGATTTCCGCAAAACAAAAAATGGAAAAAAAAAATAGAACGAGACGCAACTCTCCTGCAGTTTATTGTGTTTTGTGTTGGCGTTCACTTTCAGGATTGTGGCTCAGGGGAAGACGGGAGTGGGTTGAGGTTGGGGGTAGTGCACACAAATCAGGCGCTGATCTATGTGGCAAGCAGGGAAGTAGGTTGCTCTAATGTGCTGTGACGCTATCGCTCTGCTTATCTACACTCGCTGTCATAATACAAATTCTCTCGCCTCTCTTCCTCTCCCCGTCAAATGCTGCTCTAATCAATTTCAAATGGCAGTCGCTGTTGCGAGTCGTGTGCCGCTTTCAGCTAATCAGCATTTGGCAATCTTTTTGAATATATTTTTCCATATGGCCAACGCTTCATCTAGTGGAGATTAGACGCAGCAGCAGCAACAATAACGTGAACTGTCAGCGACAGCAAACAAACTCAATTGTTGCCAGCATCATGTTGCCAGCAACATGTAGCTATTTTTCATGCATAAATCAAATAAATGGAGTCTGAGTTAGGCAAAAAAACCACAATATTTCAATGCACATTGCGGTGACATTTAAAGAAAATTAGAGAATAAATACTATATTTAAATAGTTGTTACACATTTATTAAATGCTATAAATCTTATGTGGTAAGAAATGGATGGCAACCCCAGTGACAACAACCTGACGACGCTTTATATGTTGCTGCAGCTTGTTGCGGGCAACATGTTGCCAATTGGAATACATATAAATCACAAGTAGTGCCGTCGTCGTCGTCGTCCGCGTCTAGCCCAGCCCAGGCACATCAATTTTTATTGCCGCAGGTCATGAGCAGCCAATAAAACGAAAAAGCATTTTCGAATGCATTTTTCGCCCAATATATGTATTTATGAGTACATCAACTGATTTCCTATATGGTATGAATATGAGTACTATATATGAGTAGCCCATCGATTCGATTTTAGCCGTTTGTTTACATATACAATTCGATGACCTGGGCCCAGCCCCCAGTGCCATTTATCATTAAGAGATGATCATCATCAAGAGATGAGTTTAGTTTATTGAGTGAGTGGGTTGTCTATCGCATGCTTTGCTTCTCTATTCGTTCTACCCGCTCTCTTCTTTTGTGTCCATCTTTTTTATATACTCTGTGTCGTGTGCCATTGTCTGTCAATGAGTGTGTGTGTCTGTGTGTGTGTGAGTTCCCTAGTTACCATTGCATTGTGGCATGAAATAAGTTGTTAGTTTTACTTCTTTTCTGTTTCAACTTGGCCGCAATTCAACTGAGACATTCTGTGTGTGCATGTGCATTCGAAATCCCAATCCCAAAGCCACAATACAGCACAGTTCGCGTAGATGTCGATGTGATCCCCTTGTGCTCAGCCATCCTTTGAGCCAGGACATTCATTCTCCCAGCTGCTTGCCACACATGAGTCGACACGTTCACGAATTTGAATTCAATTTCAGTTGCTCCCAAAGCACACTCAGCTAGGTCTCGCCATTTCCCCTCCAGTGACCTTTTTGGCTTTTATTTTTACATGAATCTTGTGTGTTATAAAAATAAAGAAGATGATAAAAAATGAACTTGAAATTGTTATTCTCTGGGCAATTTGTTATATTTCTTTTTATATTTGATATATATACAATGACCCATTTTCGAACTGTCAATTTTATCGGAAATGTTATCGGCTTGTTAATTGTATAAATTATCTTTGGCCTGAGCTTATTATTATTTAAATATTTATTTTACGCGAATGATTTTAATGAGGCTTAACTAAATTATATGCCACATTTTATTAGTTTCATCTCTGCGATTCGTTTGTGTGCGGTGAAATAATTCAGATTGCATTTCGTTAATTGCATTAAAACCAAATGAAATGCTATAAATATTTAACATACACGATTTATTACCTCTTTTTCTGCTAAATTTATTTGTACAAAAGCAATTTCATGTGTTTAAAGCATAGAAAATGTTGCATGGATATCCGCCATATCTTTTATGCTGTATCTGGTTTATATATCCGTTATTATTCAGAGCACTCACGCATGAGATTCCAGATTCTTTTTGTGCCCTACACTTAAAAGTATGGGGCATATCGCAGCATCTTTTTGTATCTGACAAGGTTCAATTTCTGGGGAATAAAAAAGTTTCCAACTCGAGACTGAAAATATTTACTTAAAGCCTCTCCATATGTGAATTGTTTTTCGTAGCGCATCAATCAATTCGATATGATCTGGCTTTTTGTGTCCATCTGCTTTTTGTTTCGTGTACTTATCAATTTTGACATTTGTTGGAATGTCTGACAGAGAATTGCACATATTTTAATGCATATTTCACACACATTTCTCTCTCAGGTGACAAGAAATTTTGTCATAAAATTTGTTGTAGAACAATCACAATAACAATAGCATAAATAATTGGCAGCCGAGGAAGAGGCAACGTTGTTGGAATTCGCAATAAGCCCAAGCTTTCGCCCATCGATTCGCGTGTCGTGTCAGCGAGCCCATTTTAAATTGTCAACACTTGGCATGAAAAATTAAATAAATTAAACGAAAAGTACCCAACAAAATACAAACAAAACAACATCAAATAAATGCTAAAACGCTTAACCTACATTTAAAAAAAAAACAGCTAATTAAATTGCCTGGCGGAACGTTGTCAATAAATCAAAAACTTCCAAGCGAACTATGACATAATACATATAATCTCCCTTGATGTTCTCGACATTCATAAATTAGTTCACGGACTCTGAGAAATATGACAAAATACTCAGATCGAAAATACTCTCACTATGTGACATAATTTACTGTCACCTTTGGTTTAGTTTCAACCTTCAGATCATAACAAATGCTGCTGGTTTGTCAGCTAGCCAAAGAAACAATTAATAAACAATTAGATGAAAGCAAAGTCTCAACTTATGCTGTTGCAACAAGTGGTCGGGCTTTTTACTACATTGAAATTCAATGAAACTAATTCCGATATATGTATTCTTGTACTCAAATTGCTTTCTATGTTGGCAGATGACTAATTTCGTTGTTAAAAATAAAGCCCCAAGAAAACAGCCTAGGAATATTGCCAAGAAAATTGGCACGCTTCTTATTTTATGCACACAGAAAAAATAAACCAAAAAAGCAGAGATAGACAATGATATAATACTCTCGAAAATCATTTATAAAAAATGAATACGGTAAGGAGTATTGTTATTTATGACCTAGACAATTTGCAAGGTATTTATACATTTATTTATAAGATATATTAGCTGTATTCAGATACGGATGGCATAAATCAAAAGCAAATATATTATTTTGAAGTAAATAAAATTTGTTTAATCGTTACATAACTTTTATACAATTCAAAATACTCTCTGTTAGGGTATGCTAATTTCTTTAGCCAAGAAATAAAAGCGAAAACTAACAGCAAAAGAGACAAGCCCAAGACTTCGCGAGAGTGTGAACCAATTAACCAGCTGAATTATGGTAAAAATGCTCTAGACTTATCGCGATTTAGATGCATATACATATATCTGTATAAATACTTAGTATATATACAAGTAATGCTATCGTTTCTCTAGACATTTTCCTTGTTGCTTTGCCAAGAAACGAAACGACAAATAGTTGTGCATTTATTACAAATTGAAAATAGAAAGTGACGAAATTGCAAGAAGTAAAAATAAATGTCTTTTAATTACTAATGCGGCGTTTAATAATTGTTTCTATATCCCCACATTTATCTTATATTTTAAAATCTGAAGACAATTTTAATGCTACATTTGCCAATTTTATTGTCAACATTCACATTTGAATTTGAATTTGTGTGTTTTCTTTAATTATATTCGCAGATGTATAAACAATGTTGATATCATCAGCAGCAAACATATATTTAGAATAATTTTTAACGACTTTTTTTACGACTGGGAAAATCTTGTGATGTTTAAGTAAAAATTTAAACACGTTGGAGTTCCAAATTCTGTACAAGAACTTCACGGAAGTATGCATTAAAATTAAAGTAACTATTGAGCGCTCCACTAAAGTGGCCCAGCACCATGGGAACAAGCTTTAATGATCTCTAGGCATATGAAGAAATAAAAAAGAAAAACTGGTAAATGCTGCTAAAGTTGGGCGCCAAAGTCTTTGGCAATTGTAATGGAGATTGTGGCAGGGGGCACATGGAAGCCATAAAATAAATAACTCTGTGTGGCACATGGGCGCCTCAGTTAATGAGAGTTCCCCCTCCAGAATTCTCTATCTGCCACGCGGACTGACGGACTGACGGACGGACTGAGATGTGAACTTCCGCTGTGTGGCAGGAAATGCAAATAAACAAAAAGAAGTCGTTCCAACTAGTCCGTCTCGGCAGTCGCAGCCAGAGACTAAAAGTTCGAGCACATTTTGTTGGCCACTTTGAATTGATTTTTATGGCCACGCTCGTAAGTATTTGATATTTATGCACGCCCGCAATTTGTATACGCATTATAATCTACACAAATAGCGTCGAGTACATGACAGCTCCCCCCTTCATCTCTCTCTCTCTCTCTCTCTCTTTCTCTTTCTCTCTCTCCGTGTGCTCCCTTCTGGAGCAGTTGGGGTAGCAACTGCCAGGGGGCACAGTGTTTATGTAAATGGATAGTCGGGAGCAGAAACGAGATGCCACACACGAGGCTAAAACTGCAAAGCGGATGCCTTTAAAGTTTAAATGCAACAACCTTTCAAATAAACATTAAAAATAAAATTAAACTTAAGGATTGACTGAGGAGGGCTTGTCCCCCGTCTCTTAACGCTTATTTTGGCTTATGTTGGCAACTCGTCCCCGCCACTGCAACTTGATTATGCTTTATGGCCAAGCTAAAAAGCTACTGGACCGTGCCCAGAGGGGCGTCCATATCCCCAGAGTGGTTAAGCCCTATCCAAGCCGCCTCCACGCCCACCGCCCACTGCCCACCGCCTGCAAAACTTTTTCACTGTCCCAATTTATGAATTCATTTTTTTTCATTTCACTTGTTTGCCTTTCGGCTGCTTGTGTTTCTTCCATGTTCGTGAGTGTGTGTGTGTGTCTGTGTGAGTGTGTGTATATTTGTGTGCTGGACGTTGGCTTTTTTTTTTTCATTTTAATGCGCAAACATTAACAGCCGAGAGTTTTGGCTTTATTATTGCTCATTTGCACAGCCGCGTCCCGAGTTAAGTTAATAACAACATGTTGTAAATTTCATTTGCGCGGCCAGAATAAATATGTATAAAGGAAAACCCTCTTCAATATGCATAAAGCGCCATCTATTGACAGTTGGATAAAATACGGGTGGACACAAATAATTTTTACAACAACTCAGCATCATTTAAAAGAAAAGTTTCTAAACATTCTTTTAGAATTATTTGTTAATTTTTCACATTTTCATTTTGATAAATTTCTTTTTAATTGTCATTTACATTTAAGTCAAGAAATTCACTTAAATTTAGCAGCAAGCAAACCTTTAAACTGCAATGAAAACAAATGAAAATCTTTGTTTTCCCGTAGAATTCAAGAGTTTTCCTTGTTTGTCTTTTCTTTTTTTGGCACTTTTGAGATTGCCCAATGCTTCAGTCTTCTGCTTTTTGAGTTCTCATTCTGCTTTGTTTTCGCTCAAGTTTCAGTGCCTGTTTTTTGGGTGTTTTTTTCGACAGGTTCATGAAAATTCAATAAGTTTTTCAGCTAAATGAATTTGGCTTTTAATGCATACACTTCTTTAGCAGCTCTTTTTGTGCTTTTCAATGTGTTTTCTGTATTTTTTTTTTTTTGTAGGTCTGCTTTCGTTAACGTTGGGCTTCATAAGTTTTAATTAGCCGCATTTTATGCGAGTCCATTTAAATCAACTCAACAGCAAGCAGAGAACTGGAAAAAGGAAAAGCAAAAGAAAACGAGACAAGGAACAGGAGTACAACTCGTACAACAAAAGCAACAGCGATAAGCCATTAAAATTGCAAAGGAAAAATCATACTTGAATAGCTGAAAGGGCGTATATTTTTAGCATAGAGTGTGAGAAAATCAATTAGCCTAAGCTTAGCCATCGACTCGTAGCCAATCCTACCCTTAACTATAGCATATAATGGTATGGGACTCAATTCAGTTCATATCTGGTTGCACGCTGCGCTTCCGCTTGTCGCTCGTTTCCGTTTCCTGTCGTGCCCGTCCTCAACCAGTTATTTCTACATCTATCCTTGGACAAATATTGAAACAACTGATTAGTTTGAGTGAATGTTGTTGCAACCGTTGCTAAGCCCTTTCACCCGCACTCGATACAATACGTCAATTTAGCATTATTGCACTCGAAGCCATATTGCAATATTGAGATATTCATGGCATTTAATTGATTTAATAGGCCCAAGCAAAATATCTATGCGATGGTCGTCCATTGATTTTGGTGTGTATGACTCTTCAAAATACATTCAATCTATTCAATTGTGGTTTATTTATTCATCTGTGTGTGTGTGTAAGTTGTTTTGTCCAAAAGTGTGCATGTTATTGGGACTATTCACAGTTCAGTAGAATAGTAAAATCTTTGATTCCATTTCTATTATTATTATTACCATTATAATTAAAATATTTAAAAAGATGCAAATTTACTTTTTATTTAGGAAATAATATCAACACATCAAAATTTATGTATTTTCTCCGCAATATATAATTTTAATTTACTTTTGAAAAGGGTTTTAATGTTGCTCTTATATATATTTGGGAATTAACATTAAAGAATTCCTGCTTTATAATTGATATACCGGACTCAATTCAAAAAATTTATACAATTTAACAATTCACTCTGTAAAATTTAGATACATACTTAAATTTCCCAATAAAATTTGTATTTGATAGCAATGCTACTAATTTTAATTATATTGCCAATGCAAATCGACGTAGTTTTCAGTTACTGCTGCTGCCAAGTCTGCGACACGTTTTAGCCACAGAATTGGGTTCGTTTGTATGTATAGATGTCACCAAAACTTAAATGCGAGTCGCAGACGTTTTCCTAATGGAATCACAATATCTTCCTCTTTTTCACACACACTCAAACACACACACACACGTAAAGGTTACGCCAAAATTTCTATATTTTTGATGTTGTTGTACAAGTTAACTGCAAAAGTTGAGCGAAAATAAAGCGACCTCTGCTCCGGTTGGTGGGCGTGGCAATTGAAAGGTAGAGGGAGCGAAAGAGATAGATAGAGAGAAATGGAGAATTTGGCCAAATTGAACTTAATCAAATGGCTTGAACGTCGAGCAGCATTTGAGCATTTTGCACGCTTCGTTTTGTTTTTGGTGCGCCGCCAAGTTGGCCAGACATTTTAGCCCTAATGGCAAGGGCCACTTTAGGCAGTAGGGGAAGACACGGTAAGGAGAAGGGGAAGACCAAAGGCAAGTGAGCATGAAAATTGAAATGACGAATTGTTGTCTGTGACTACTTGTCGTTGTTAGAGCTACAAAAATACCCTGTAATTTATATGTTTATAAAGTCAGGTTAAAGTCATGAATTGAATTAATTCCACGGATAAAGTCTATTTGCTTGGGTAATAAAATAAACCTATCTAAGCTACTTTATAAAAACTAAAGACATTTATTTATATTATCTTTTATGGTTTAGTAAGAGCTTAGTATGTATTATTCACTAAACATTTACCTAGTACTTGACTTGATTTATGTTCAAATTATTTAAAGTGATTAGGCCACTTCCCAGGGGAAGCGTTTCGTGTTCAGGCCTGAATACACACTCCTTTTTTGCCTTTGGGCCATGGCGAAATGTTGTCTACATTACAGTTTACGGTAGCAGCAGTCTTAGTTAGAGTATGTAAACAAAACTATTTTCTAATTGCATTTGAGCTCAATTTATAGTTGAGAGGATTCTATGCTAAGCTGACCTACAAATTATGCAGTGCGAAAAGTGTTGCAAAGCTACCCCTCTCTGTCTATCCTTCCTCCCCCCTAATCCTTCCCGCTCTAACTGTTGCTACTTCTTCCAAACTAATTGAGTTGTTGCCGTGTTCAGCGGCTGCAGTTGCAGCAATAATGCCAGTCAATTAAGTGGCTAAGGGTGAATCTAAAGCCAAAGCCAAAGACCGAAGGCAACATCTTCCAACAATTTGAATAAGCGCTAAAATACGCTTTCACGTGACCTAATTAAATGGTGAGAGACTGAGAAGGGAGTGGGAGGAGGGACACAAAAGTCGCATTAAACGTTTTAATTACAAATTGTTAGAGTAGCAACAACAACAATGATGGCTAAGAATTGTCTTCAGTTGCCACTTCCGCTGCTAACAAGCGTATCCTTGTTTTCTTTTGTTTTCTCTTCCTCTCTAACTTTCCTCTAGCTGGCCTTGTCTGTGGAAGTGGCTTTAAGCACCTTCAGCTCAACAACCTGCCGTTCAGCCATTTCAGCAATTTTCCCATATATAAAGCGAAAAACTTTTTTAAAATATATACAGCTATTATACGATATATATTTCTGTGTTTATTTTTATTATTCAAACGAATTTTTTTCTGTTCTGAGAGTTATGTTTGTGTGCGTTGGCGGCTCGGAATGTTTGTAAATTGAGTGTTAACCCCTCAGCAATTCATATACTGTGGTTGATGACCAGCACCAAGAGCACTTGCAAACGTTAACTGGGTCAGAACACGGCACACAGCAGTGCACAGTGCACATATAGAGAGAGATTATGGCAGATGGACATATATGTATGGCCATGCATGTGCAGTATCTGTGCCAGCCATTAGCCTAGGCAGGAGATCATCTTTTAAGACTATAATTACTCAACATGTTGGCACGTGATGAGCATGAAAGCAAACTAACAGCCGCTCAGCTTTGAGATATCTTTCAGTGCATGGACTATTAAATAAACACCATTAAATATTTATTAGTATGTAGTTATGATTTGGTCAGAGAAGAGCACGAATTAAGCAATATGGTTTATTGTCCTTTAAATTGAATAAGACATTTATCAGCTCAGCTTTCAGATATCTCTCAGAGAAAGGCATAACTTTCAGGGTCTTAGTTACTAGTTTAATAATAATAAATATAAATCTATGACTCAATTTAAAAAGAGAACAAGTCAAGAACAAACATTTCTCATCTCATACAATTTATCAACTAATTCCCTCAATGTTCTTGTCAATTTGTTGAATTAGGTTCGTTTAACTCAATATTTGCTTACTAATCGCACTAAACTGGGCTATTTCAGCTGCATAAATTGTTTTCACAGCTTGTTAGATGCTCACAAATTCACATACAACATGTATACGCATCCGATATATGTTTCCAGTTTATTCATGTGGATTTGCTGTACATTCAATTCGTTGCAAGTGCTCCAAATTGGCCATGCGACATGTGGCTTGTGTCAGCTCCTAAACATGCGAACCAAATCGATGCGCCTAATTGGCTTTGGCCAATTCAGACGAACCGAAAGCCTGCAATTCAAATAAATACACACATAGGTATGTGTGTGTGTGTGTGTGAGTGTGCAACAACAACAACTGCAACATTTATTAATATGCGTGGGCTGATGCCGCACGACAAATAAACGCAACAACTTCATTAGCGACACTCGTTGTTCCCGTTTGCCGACTGATTGACTGATTATGGTCAAGTGTTCGCTGTTGCCAATCTACCACCTCGCCCCGCCTCCTCCTTGGCTAGTTAATCATACTGCATTTCGTTGTTGTTGTTGCTTCAATTAATTATCGCGCAACTCTAAGATATTTATTTATTTATTATGCACACGCCGTCGTCGTAGTCGCGAAGCTAATATTTTTATTTTCGCATTTATTTTTGGCTCGTCTTGCGGATTCTTTTAATTTTTAGTTGAAGCTCCATGCTAACGTTGTGCTTTGCTTAATTGCGCGTGTTGCACGCGGCGTATGCGTTATATTCGGCATGCATTGCACATACGCATAGTTGTACAGCCTGCACGGATTGCGAATGGCAAATGCCGCCGCGTTGGCTCGAAAATCAACAAGCCAATATTTTGCCAAGCCAAACTAAGCACACATTTCTGTTTGTATCAAATGTTGGAATTTTCTTCAATATTTTTTTTTTGCTTGTTACATTTTCCTCCCCGACAAAAATGTTGGCTATTTTTTCTGGTTGTCCCGCTGCTTGTTTTACGAGTAGTTGTTGCTGCTCGGAAAATTGTGCCATTTGTCTGCATGTTAAAGGGTTGGTTTTCGCTTGGAACTTACCTAAAAAGAAAACAACAGGGAATAGAGACAACAATTGATTAGATTAGTTATTCAGAAGATTTCTATTGTTAGATGGAAAGTAAAATATTCTGCCTGAAATTAGCTTTAACTAAATATTTGAAGAAAATGTCCAAGTAAAGTGTTTGCAGCTCTATGAATTCCTTTTGTTACTTTTAACAATAGACTGATTGTATTTTATTTCAATTAGTTTGTATTATCTTACTTTGACCCCAAGTTCTTGAATAAATGTGCATTAATTTTTTTTGTTTAGCTGTCACTTTAGCCAACAAATTCAAATTAAACGCTGTCACTGTTGTGATTCCATTTCGTTGTGTTTGGCGACTAGAAGAATAGTCTTCCATTGCAAGTTCCCAACAGACAAGAGACAACAAATGACTTTTCTACCGAAACAATGCAAAAATCTCTGACAAGTCAACGAACAACTCGAAAATGTCGCGACTTTCGTGCGGGATTAGCTTATAGTCAGGGGCAAACAACCCGTCAAAGAAGGGGGAAATAAATGACAAAGGCAAGAAAGTTGAAGCAGCTGCACAAAGCAAATAAGTAAAACTAGCAGAAATAAACGCGCAGCAAAAGCGAAGCATTAAAAGGAAACGAGTTCAGTTGAACGAAATGAACTAAAAGATACCCTGCACACTAGCTGAAAAGTATGCTACTCCACAGGAATTTCGAGGTGTTATCAGGTTGACTAAACGACCCCGTTAGCACTCTGCAGACAGGGTGTGCAACAAACACTGAAATTCCCTCGCACATATTTCAATTTTGTAACATTTTTGTGTTGTATTGTAGCTCCTTGTTTATGGCTTATACGACTACTCGAAGTGCAGTCTCTGTGACTTTATCCCTCTCTCACACAGAATTTTATTGAAAATTGCTTTAAAAATGCAAATCTACTGTTGGGGATTTTTAGGTGAGTTCGCATTTGAAAATGTATTTCAATTCAATTAACTATCAATTTAACGGTTCAGCAATCGTTTTAGATATGCTAATTTAATAAGTGCAAAGCCACAGAGTGAAATAAATTTGACATCAAATTAGGTAAAAAATAAAAATGACTGACAGAATTAGGGAAATGCTAATTACGAATGGCAATAAACCACAGCAATATATAAATAGAAATTTCAATTTGATTTTCGTTTTGATTCTCATTTGAATATTCGTAGGAAATGAGAAATGAGTATCAATGCGTACAATTTGCATAAACAGACGGACGGCCTATTGATTGTGTTTTTTGGACTGAAAACCATAAACCAGACCAAGAAGAGCCTGCAACTCACTCCATTTATTTCAAATTTATTTCAAATGATTTATGAAATTGAAAACGCTGGCAATATGTGCCGGAAATTTGTGCGGATTTTGGTATTTTGGTATTTTATTTTTTGATAATATTTCAAACATATTAAATACACATTAATTTTGTATGCCAGCAGCATTGATAGCACTTCTTCTCTGTCGCACACTCTCTGTCTCTGTCTCTCTTGCACTGCCTTTCGCCCGTATCGTGACAGCTCTAAGCTGGTAGAAATTGTTGTCATTCTTTATTGCTTTCAGTTGACATTTTGGGTTGGTCATTTAATTCAGCAAAAATTGTTTTGTAAGGATGCCAAGGAAATGCGGATAAATTAAGTACTTCAAAAATGCCATTAAAGTGAATATGAATAAATTGCTTAGTCTTAAAAACAGAGTTGAGTGCATGTTAATAAAGAACACAGCGAAAAGTGATGTCTATTCGCTTGCACTGCTTGCACTGCAAGTGAGTGAGAAGAGTCGAGATGAAGTTGCAGCGAAACTCTGGAGAGAACTTAAGCCTTGTAGTTACTGCGCTCTCTTTGAATTTCAATATTGCACTTGTATAAGTGATCAGCTTTCGTGTGTCTATCGCCTTAAGCCTTGCTGTCATCTTCCTCTGACCTATGCAAACTTGACGTGCTATTGCAAATGGCATTGTTGTCCCTTATTCTCTAACTAACAGCAGGAAATGCCTCACTCACTTCTAACGCTGGAGTTTCCTATGCGTCAGCTTTTGTCAGTCCATCGCTTTAGGCCCTTTTTACTTAAATTTCAAAGCAGTTACTGGAATTAATGAATAATTTATTTATTATTATTGTTCAGACTTCCATAAGTACATAAATTAAATGAATGTTCGCACACCTTCAAAAAGCGCTTTACAAAACACAAACCCCAAAATAAATTATAAAAATTTCAAATTTAAACCATAAAATATGTTTTTATGACTTTTGGCAAAGTATTTAAACCGACAAAAGTATGGAAGTATTATAATTGCAAACACACGCACAACAATTTCAATTTAGCATGCAAAATTCCATTCGGCCATAAAACGAAGTCGCATAAAATGTTGTTTTTGGGTGTGCTTCAACCAAAAATTAGTGACAACGACAGATACGAAAGTTATGTCTCGCTGAGCGATTGAAACAAGCTCAAATTGCCAAAAAAAAAAGACAGTAGCTGAAGTAACCCCAAACTCAAATCAAATATTCAGTTCGTGAAAGAAAAGGCCATAAATGCAAAAAAGAAACCTGTAAACAATCTTATGGCATTAACAGTTAAATCGAAAAGCCATACAAAATAAGAAGGAATAAAAAATACTAAAAACATCAAAGTTTATGCGCAAGGCATGCGAAATTCAAGATCATGTTCACAAAACGCCCAAAACAATACAAACCAAACTATGGCAAAGCGACAACTGTTCGAAACCAGAACTTGACTTATAGAGAGAGAGGGAGAGAGAGAAAAATGGAGAGAGAGAGACAGTTCCCTCGCATCGTGATAAGCGATCACGCATAAAAGTTGAAGCCAGTAAGAAATAAGAGTGGGATAAACTAGTGGATACTCTTTATAAATGTTCTTGAAAATTACTTTTATTAGTTTGCAGTTGTACAGGGCATTAAAATCAAAAACAACAATAAATAAAAGTTACTCAAAAGCAACATAAAGTTTGAATACTTAACACAATTCCCCACAATGGCCAACATAAATTTAAACACATGTGCATTTAGAAAATGCCGACACAGGAAAATGAGTACTATGTTTATGAAATTAATAATTTTCGCGTTAATTCTCAACACTTGACTAAACAAACCTTAACAATCCTGTTGACAAAGTTATAAAAATCTTTCAACCGATTTAGTTTTATTTCGTTGAAATGTTTCCGCAGTTCCACCAGTTTTTTAACGAACTTGGCCAAAATGGGGGCCCAGACAATATATTTGAGTATGGGCTGTTATTTTACGAGTAGTTATTTTAGGGCAGGTTGTAAAAAATGCAAAACGCGTATTGGATTACGAGGCGTTAAAGTATTTTTTTGTAATTAATCCAAAGAAGTGGCCATAAAAGCTGCCAAAAAAGTAAAAACAGAAATTAATCAAAGTGGAGAGGCGCTGTCTTGGTCTTGGCGTTCTTCAACTGTCAGCATGGGTCCACTTGATGAGTGTGGTTCATTGAATTAATGATGTAATGCTACATTTCAAAAAAAGGTAGGGGACTGAGGGGTATTCGCATTTTAAATTTTATGGCAGGCTCTCTCGCTCTGAGAAATGTTATAAATATGCAAAATGATGTGAATGCTAATGATGATAATGATTATGAAAATGATGGCAGCTTCTGTATTTATTTAAATGACTAACTTGGTCAACAAGCGAACTCCGTTACATTGAGAGTTTTTCAGTGGAAAATCATCGTTGTTTATCAGTCGGTGTTTATCTTATCAGAGTTGGGCAGAGTTTGTGTGAGATTGCCCAACTCTTCTTCCTCCAGACAGTTGCCAAGTTGTGAGCTCACTTGGCTCTTATCTGAATCAACATCAACAGAAGTAAATTAGTCCAGAATACTCGAAAGTGAGCAACAATGACCCAAAAAGATTTACGAGTATTCAATTAACAATTAATTAATTGGTGCAGAAAGCACAAGACAAGCAACAAAACTAAATCAATTAATTAGCTGATAATTTTCTTAAGGAATGATTAAGAGTATATCGTTGAAGAGTTCGTTCTAGAAAGCAACTTCAACTTCATTGTTTTCAGTGTAATTGCCAATATACTTGCAGACAGACAAAAACCCACAAATCATGCACGGCTTTCTGATTTGTTATTACAACACATACCTTCAGCTTATGAGCTTGAACTTTGATTCGTTTATAAAACAAAAATCCAAGAATATGAAAAAAAAGAGCTGAGCTCCCCGAGTGACACTTCAGTTTAACGAACTTGCGATACGCGACTTTATAATAGCCAGACACCAGTCTAAACAGAAATTGTCAAAGTCAGCACAAAGCAAAAATGAAAAACAAAACCCCAAAAAGGGCACGGCACCATAAAGAGACACATAATTAAGAACAAGAATAAAAATATTATCGTTTCGATTGAAATTGTGTTGTGGATTAACAAGAAAACTTCTCATTCCCAAATTTAAAAATGTGAGCAATATTCGGTTAGCTGTCGTTGTTGGCCAACAAAGTTTAGATGAGCTGCAGTTGCATATTGCGATGACCTCAACTCAGTTGGGTGTACTCTAATGTCTTAATTAAGCGCTGCACACAAAGGCACAAAAAGAGCAGCCAAAACAGCCAAGTTCAAGTTTATGAACGAGCAACGGGGCGTATGCGCAATGTGAGCACAGCGAGAAGCAAAAGCAACAACGACTTTGAAAATACTTTGTAAAGGCAACTAAAGACTCTGCAGGAGGCTTTAATAATGTATTACAAACAAATTTAAATTTTAAATTGAACTTTAGATTGTTAGTCTGCCCAACTAACCTTTGTGTACTCATCTAGATTGCAGGGTATTGAGTGTAAGCACTTTTCACAGCCAGACGGCAAATTCCTCTTGCCTTTCAGTTCAGTTTGATTTATTTGAATGCCGCGTGGGTCGGTGGCAGCGGCACAAAAGGTCAAGGACGCGCCGAGTGGCAAGCTAAAAACATTCAGGAAATGTTGTAGCCAATGATGCTCAGACTGGGATTGAAACGGAGGTTGGGACTGGCACTTGGCGATAATCAAGTGGCGCCAAATGCCAAGGGAATCGATTAGATTTCAGTCATTTATAAGGCGCATCACTTTCATTTTGCTTTATTTGTTGCTTTTATTCGTGTAATCGACGCTCAATCAAACGCAATTGAACGTCAACATATCGACAACAACATCGGCCGATCATCACATTAATGTCAACGTTAATGTCACCAATTTGCAATGCATCAAACCGGCAACAGAGGAGGCAACAGCAACTTTAACGTTTACGTTGACGCATCCAGTGAGCCACCAATGTGCCAGCTGCAAATTGGAAAATTGAAATCATATTCACTTTCGTGCTTCACGCTCGTAGTGGCTGCAAATTAATTTTTTTTTACAGTATTCCAAGTGATTTACTGCAATTTGTGGCACATTCGCATAATTAACGCAGTTCCAACATAAATTTATACTTTCCAGTGATAATTATCGACATTAAAATTGCAAATGAAATCAGTTTTAAAACGGAAAGATATGTTAAACTTACATTTTTGCCACAACAGCCAACTGAATTAACTATGCCCGAAATATATTTTTTAAACTTTAAATTAAATTTATTTATAGGTAAATTTCTGTTTTTAAATTTTTGACCAAACATAATCTCTTAACTTTAATAACCTCGTCGAATCTGACGCGAGGAACAAGTTTAAAGCTTCTTATAACGTCAGCAAAAAATTGGAGAAAAAACTGAATTGATTGTGACGTCCAAATCTGTAGAAAGCGGTCTTCATAAATTATCATATTTTTGTGATTTTTATTATCATTGAAATTTTCTGAGAGGTTACAAGTTCTTGATCTATTAATAATACGCAAATTGTTGTTTTTGCTAAACGGCCTAAAAGTACGTATACATACGAAAACTAATCGAAGTGATTAACTGGTTCAATTCAAGTGGAAGCACAAGAATTTAATGCAAATTCCAAGTCGCTTAAGCGATTAGCTAATTTCAACTTGTTGTCAACCACAAAAACAACAAGAAGAGCGACGACGACGCTTGGTTATCTAATCAGAGCTTAGTTGGTCGTATCTTTATCTAAACATTTACGCAATTAGCGGGCAATCGTTGAAAAGATGAAAGAACAGATGACACAAGTGCGCGCACATGAGAAGTGAGAATGAGACGGAGAATTTCATGCAATTAGCAGCAATTGCAAATTAATAATCGTGTCTCGTCCAAGGACAACAAGGACACTCGCACACACACACACACACACATACACACACACGCAGGAGTCGACACTCACGTAACGTTGATAAACGCGCGACCCACTTAATAGAAAATGAGACACAGTATTCGTATTCGTAGAGTGGTGCTATTAATGCGGGCAGCGGTGTCCGGGTGGTTGCGTGGGTCGCAAAAAAAAAAAGTGAAAAAAAAAAATAAAGCGAACCCATAACAATTTGCAAGCGGATGAAAAATGTATGTGGAGCACACTTTAAATTCATTACACACACGCAAAGTCAGCATAGAGCGAGCTGGCCTTGGGTGCGACTGAGAGAGGATGAGAGTGAGAGAAAGAGAAAGAGATGTCAAATGCTGGTGACAACTTCACATGGACATGGACATGGACACGGGCAGGACTAGCGAGCCAAGTAAGTTTGCCAACAGTTTGTTTAAACTGCGGTCACTGGACAGGATAAACATGAACATGGCCAAAACCGAATTGCCCAGTCGGACTCTTTCCGCATCGCATGAGACTGCGAAAACTGCAAAAACCCAAAGAGAAGGGAGGCTTATTTCAATAGCGAGCGATGTTCTCGGAAAACCATTAGCTAAACTTAAATGTTTGCTAAGCGTTCTATTGACAGTGCTCGTACATTGTTGGCCAAAACTTCAATAGTCATGCGAACTTTTGCTTCGCTTCGGCAGCAGTTCCGCACGCATGACGCAGGCAAGTGGAAAGTGGGTGACATACCTGAACTAATTGATAAGAAAACCGCTAAATAAAGTGTGTCATAATTGTTATCTTACAAAAAAGTCTATAAAGTATCTGTTTTGAGCTTTAAATTGTAATTTTGTCCGTGTGTCTTACTGGGTGTTTTATGTGACTTTGTGCGTGTTTTGTAATTTGACCTGCCCACTTTCGTGCTCATTCGCACTTTTAAATGCGCACACTTACACAGAGGCCTCAAAGGACAGCTCAAGTCTACCAATCTAAAGAAAAATACAAGAAAAAAAAAAACAAACTGAAATTTCGTGCCACGCTTCTATTTACGCTTTTATCTCTATGCCCCACTCGAAGCGGGGCAAATCCCTTCCTCGAAGCCCCCTTCTACTTGTACCCACTTTTTTATACAATTTGTATTTTGCCATTTACTTCTTCTATTTACTGGGTCTGCTTCATGGCACTTCTTTGCTCGTCATTATGTGTGCTTCGTGTTAACCTTGGCCCGAAGCATTAAAAGCGTGCCAAGTGCCCAAAACGGCAGCAGGAGTTGACGACTCGTGTCCATATTCCGAGAACTGGACACGTCCCTCTGACGGCGACTGGGTACATTTAAAATTCGACAAACTGTTAACTAAAGTGCGAGCCAAGCGATCCACCAGCTCCAAAATCCAAGCAAGAGCTTTGTCACTTGTCCGTGTGCAAATTCCTGGGCTCAGCTTCGTTTATCACTCCTCATTTCCTCCCTTTCTGCCCGTTCTCGTTTCCTGTTGCTTCTGGGAGCTGTTGCATTTTTTATGCCATTTCTTATTTCATTTGGATTTTTATTTTTATGCTGCCTGCAAAATGTTTATTCTTTACTTTTTTTTGGGAACCCTTGTATGTATTTCGTATTCGCAACTCACATCTCACGTTCGCACACAAGTTTATCATATTGTCTTCTTGGTAATGTTTTTGCCTCACTTTTATTGTCTACCGCGCATCTTCGACTTGTTTTGTTTTTTTCTTATTTTGTTAGTCTTGTTTGCCTTTTTTATACTCTTAAATAAGGTATGAGGAAGTTTACAAAAATAACAAGTATGAGAAAAAATTAAATTGGAAACGGAAGTTTCTTCTACTTTGTACGATGAGTTCTGACTTTGTGCAACAAAATCCCTATTAAAAAATAATACATAAGATAAACTGTTTTTATACAAGTGTTATTATTTGGAATAAATAAAGGAACTTTCTTACAATAATAAACTGATAATTTAATAAACTTTCAGTTGTTTTAGAATTTGTTTTCCTAGAAAAATTTCAAATAAATTTCGAAAGTTTGCTAAATTAATTGAAATGTTAAAAAAATTCAGTATCACAATGTATGACTAAATTTGGCTGCATTTGCAAGTGTGTTTTGGGTTCGGCTTTTGATTTTTTACTGTTTTCGCATGTGGCATTTTTGTGATATCCTAAGTTGAACTAAAATTGCCGGCAAATGTTTTTAGTATGTCTTTGCTGTTGTTCTTGTCGTGGTTTGTTTCGAATGCCTCCAACATTTGTACAGGGCTTTATTTTCCTGTTGGCCGAAAATAACAGAAAACAGCAACAAAATCACGATAAAGAAGGAAAGAAAACAAAATATAAAAAAAACACACACAAATGTATTTTTAGTGTGCTGCTAAATATCTAAATATATGCGCGATGGGACGAGCACCTGAATGAGGAGCCTGGCAAGAAATGTGCCGTCTACTTTTTTATTTATGAGCCACCAAACGACGACGCGTTCGCCATTTGGCTATGGCCCGAATCTTTGCCACAACCAGATGAACAGCAGCAGGAGGAGAAGGTGGAGAAGGGGGAGGAGAAGGAGCTGCTGCTGTTGCTGAAGGTCACTGCGAGTTTTGGAACTGCTCCGCCTGCTTTTCGGCAGCGTCAGTTAAATCGATTTTAACGATTATGGTTTTTTTTCTACCTGAGCTTTGGACACACTCTGTCGACTTATGAATATGAAATGCATTTGCATGGTCAGCCAGCAACAACAACAACAAAATCTGCTTTAAATGTGCTTTTGATTGACAAAATAGTGGCAAGGACATGAGCTCATTTATAGGCCCCTCTTTTGTGGACGGCGACATTAATTGATGAGCCAAGGATTTGAGCATAAAGAGAAAAGTCACTTAATTCACCATCCCCCAGTGATGATCCCGTGGAACTTCAATTCAACTGTTCAACTGTTGTGTCATCTTTACAGCGCTTTATGCTCACAACTGACAGCTCATTAATAAAGGGATCTTAGCCTATGGAGTGGAAGGAGGAGCTGGGAGCAGAGGGAACAGGCAATATCTACTAGCCAAGGCTATAAGCACTTCCCATCCTGAGCTGGCCTTTTGTTGACGAGCTAATCTAGTACATAAATCTACTGTTTTATTAACTCCACGAAAGGCGATCAAAAAGCACAAAACACAAGCCCTCCGTTGGGTATAGAAAGGGGCGTAACACGCTATTGGGGGCGTGGTTGTCAAGTGGACGGTCACACAAACAGAAAAAGGGAGCACAGTTCGCACCTTTAATTAGAGTGTGTTTGAAAATGGACAAGAGTCAAGCGGCTTCAAATCTAGTTGGCAAATTTCATGCCTTATCTGTAGCTTTAAAGCTATTGAAATAATATTTCAATGTACAAAAATTGAACTTTATTGAACATTTGCAACGAAAACAACATAATTTCAAGAATATTAAGTTCAGTAGTTTTACCAACGAAAATCATTTTTAAGGAATTGTATTACACAATTTATAAACATGAAAAATGGAATTTTATGAAATATTCAAGAACACACTTTAAAAATATTGCCCATTATCGACACGCGCGTTTTAAAATTTTGTTTTTTTTTTTTTGATTATTTTTTGTATGTTAATTGGAAATTTGTTTCTTTACATTTTTTTTGGCACTTGCTTATCAAACTTGTATTTTTCCATACTGTTCTACTACTTAACTTTGTATTAATAAATCACCTGAGATGTATTTATGATTTTTTGCTTGTAAGTTACAAATTTAAAGTATTTCAAGTTAATTGCTTTTTTTCACATTTAACGACCTAAGACTTAGGTGAGACTTTTATTGCATTTTTTGCACAATAAAAAACGCAAAAAGTTTACGTAATTTAAAGTAAAAATTCGAGTTCAAATTGATTGGCACTAACCTTTAGGGTTTCCAATTCAATTCTTCTGATTAGCAATTCGATAAATCAACAGTCCGGATTCCAATCAGAGTCGATGGAGAAAAGTTGGGTTCTTTTTTGGCACAGCACAACAAACAATTTTCGATTTCGTTTTCGATTTCTAATTCACCGGCAAATTGGCAACTGGCGAAATGAAATGACCAAGACCCGACAATTCTCAATTTCTCGAGCACACGGTAAATATTGAAACTTGATATTTACTTGTGGACCAAAATCCACAGATTAAGCCAATTAGCGTTGACTGGGCGCGAAATAGCGAATTAGCCAACACACACGAGACACCAAACTTCAGTTAAAAGGCCGCTTGCCGCAATGGGCCTAAATGAGATGGGCCCAAAGATAGCGCCTGGCTTAAAAGAAGGTGCCGCTAAAATTTCACCTGCAATTGTGAAATGCACTTGTCATGCGTTTTGTTAGTAGAATTTGTCGTTTTTAACGGCTCTTTTGAGGCTCCGTTCAATTCAATTAGCTCGTTGGCCGCGCGCACGTTCGGCCCCAGCGACAGTAAAATTGCGACTGTTCCAAGCACACGAAAACGCAAACGCAAAGCCAACAAGCGGCAAGAGAAGAACTTCGCCATGCCGCAGAGCAGATACCCTTACAGCAATGAGTGGCTGTTAACAGAAAAGCAATTATTGAAAGAGTATACAGACAAAACTTTACTTTAGTTTAACTTAATCGGCATAAAAATCTAGTTGTAATATAGATTAATTAACAATTGCAAGTGAATACGTGATAAATTTGCATATTAAATATTTGCATATTGTTATTATGATAAGCTGCATATAAATATGTAATTCAAAGATCATTTAAAAACTGACAGCTCAATAAAGTATACAACTTGTGGGTTCTTTGCAACGTTAGCATATTTCGTGACGTAATTGCTATACCCTAGGAGAGCGTATAAAAAGCAAAAGCTGAGCGAATGCGGCCGGCTCCAATGTCGACGTCAGCAGCGGCTGTTGATGCTGTGCTATTGCTCTCGCTCTCTTTCTTTCTCTCTCACTGCTTCTTCCGCTCTCTGTGACTTTTTGCGCTCTTGAGTTTAGTGTGTGATTTTGTTTTTGGCTTGAAATTCGCCGGCTCCATGATTATCAACATGTTGCAGCTTATGATTTTGGCGCGTGCTTTGAAACTCATGTTGCAGGGCTCAAAGCGCAACAAATAAAATTTATTCCACTTTTTCTTTTGCGATTTCTTGGTTGTTGTTTTTATTGGGGGCTGCGTGATTTATAATTTATAGTTTAGTTTATTTTTTTTTTAGGTGCGTCTGTTGCTTATTTATAAACACATTAAAATTTATAGTTGCCGACCCATTTGTGGCAGATTTTTTTGCATGAGATCAGCATCAACTAATTTATGTGCCAGCAGAGAGTGCGTTGTCGTCGCTGTTCCACATTAAATTATGGTTACACCCGGCAAACAAAAATGGTGTTTGTCTGCTTCAGGGCCACAAACACAAATGTTGCCAACCACTTTCACCCTCCAAAATGTTGCACCGCAACAAAGTTGCCCAGCCAAACGATCACTTTGTTTATGCCGACAATTTGGATTAGTCAGTTGCAAGAAACGGTGCTAATAAAATCCGCCAGCTCAATTTATATTCATAGAATTTGTCTAAGCAAACAAATGATGCAATATCGTGACGCTGTCCATTCGTTATACTTATTTATAAACATTAACGTATACGCCGCGTTGTCAGTGAGTGTTTCAATGACAACACGAAATACATTTACAATATATATATAATTTCAACTTGATCATGTAAAATTCTTATCTTTTTGTCAATTCACTGAGTAGCTATTGCATTCCTCTACAGTATGAAATAAACTTTTCTGTTTATTAAATTTCAGATGTATTTGGTTCTTCAAATTTTGCTTCAAGATCTGTAGTACAGAATCTCTACAAGTAATTGCTGCAATAATGTAAACAAAGCTTATACAACTTCGGCAACTTGTTGCTAAGCTGGGGAGAACAAGCCTCCAAAACAACAAAAACACTATAGCAAAGATCTGAAAAAATTCTTTCATCACCAAATCGCATATTGAGTGCCCTTTTATTATTATTATTATTACTTTTATAACCTCTGTAACATTGTGAAATTTTTTACTATGCTTGAATCAGATACTGATTTCCCTATGGGATCTATTTTCTGTGGATTTCTAAATTTATTTTCTTGATAATGAAATTTAACATACAGTTCTAAAGTTAAAGAAAAAATTGTTGAGGAAATTATTAAAAAAGAGCATTGAAATACATAATGAGGAGAAACAAACAAAATTCATTGCTCGTGCCTGACCCATTTCTGTTTATGGATTTTGAAGAGGCTGCTGGCAGGACAAACGAAAAAATAAAAGTCTGGACAAATTGACGCGATTTCTGACGAGACAGTTTAATATATAATCTGCTGCACTTATGAGACGATAAACAAAGAGGCAACGCCACTTGTAACGTCTACATTGTAGCGAAGATGCAGTGCAGTTTGCAACAATGTTGCATTCACAAATGTTGCTAATGGCCTGGATATCATAAATGAATTTATGTTCATAAAGTAAACAAAAGTATCTAATTAATATGAGGCGCACACAACCAGAAAGTAGTTGAAACTAAACAAAAATTCTTTAATAGAACAAATTAAAAAGCAAATTAATTAGATCAATTTATGATACAGTTGATGGGCAGTGTGTGCATACAGGGTGATCTATGTTGTATGAATAACAGTGCTAAAAATAAATATGACAACAATAAAACATCGACGTCATCGAAATGGAAATAAGTTTTGAAATCCATAGTAGAAGCTAAGTAAAAACCGGTGGCCAGATGACGACAAGTGGTCAATCCACATCATCCACATCCACCAGTTGCCCAAAGCGAGGAAGGGAGCTATGGCGAGTAGAACACCATCTGGAGCGTGGGCTGCCTCAATGGACTTCGACATTGAACCGATGGCGCCAACTTTTGCATAAACAACAACATTACACACAGCTCCCACATTGGAAGCATGAATATGCCCCGAAATGCCGACCCGCAACGAGCTGAAACAAATTACAATTTGATAGTTTCTGATACTGTGCCGAGGTCAGCATTTGGTGTTTCTCTTGATGGCATTGATTTTCCCAATCCGACACGCGTTCCAGCCCTAGACTGTCTGTCCAATTAATGTCTAGCATCGAGTTGATTTTAATATAATTTAACAGATTCTTCATTTTGATCTTGAACCTTACGCAACACTCAAGCTAATTTATTACAAATTAAATATTTTGTAGGACCCACACGTTTTCCCATTCATCGAGAGATCAAAGAAAGTCAAAAAGTATGCTGAAAATTCTTTCTTTAAAAAATTATAAAATATTTAGTACTTTTAGCTAATTTCAAAAATATTTCATTTTCGATTCACATTTCTTAATTCTTGTGATTAAGCATTATGCTAATTATAGTACAATTCGATTGTTTTTAACTATTTCCAGTTCCATGCTCCAAGTGCGCCAGATGTGCCAAAAGTTTTTCATTTTTTCGCACATTCCAACAGAATGAAGAACAACAGCCACATTTGGTTGGGGCTTTGCTCCAGTAAGAAAGAATCTTAAGGAACACTCCACCTCCCTCCTCGTAATTGGGTCAAATTAAGCGCTAAATAGTTACACAAAATAGAAAAAGAAGAGGAAATAACAAAAAAAATAAGAATAGATGAAAAACGAACATAAATTGAAATGCCTGCCATATAAATAAACAATGTTTTGTATGCACGCTGGCATAGAATTTAATGGGATACGCAAACTTGCACTTGTTGCGAGACTACAGTCGATACAGTACACGAGTATGAGTATGTATAAATATGCATAGACCACCAGACAGCACACAACAACTAAAAATAAAAAAAAATATAACAACCACTGCCAGGCCACGAGCCAAAAGTCAGCACAATTCAAAATTGGCCAACGAGACGCAACAGCATCACATACATGTCGAAAATCCCGCTCATCCGATCTCTCCGGCATTTTCCATATCCATGTCCACATCCACATCCCATTCCGTGCATGTTAAATTCGCCGAAATGCGTGCCAGACATAAATTTCGCATATTAAAATCAAAACTTATGTAGTACGAGCATTTGCAAAATTCTGGAAACAAATATACTTATTTCAGCTGAAACTGAAGGTCAAAGAGTGCATAAATGTGATGCTTCTCTTGGCTGGATTCACTGTCCCACTGAATAATATGCAAATGGGTAATAAAAATGAGATGATTAATACCGTTAACAACCATGAGTGTGCACAACATGTTTTCAATTATTTAAGAAACTAAAGCCAATAACATTTAATATTGAAACTGCAAAGCAGCCGCCATCTGGCATATTTTATAATAATAAGTAACAATTTAAATAATATTTGATAAGAGATACGCATTATTTGATATACGAGATTTCACATTGACTTCCCAGATTATTGCAGTTGTTGCAGTTATTGCAGTTGCAACGCAGTGTAAATGCCACTTAATTGGTTTTCGTTGTTGTGCGTCGATTGGCGCTAATTGAAGGCAACTTGTTGAGCCACTAACTGGTCAGTTAGCAAAAGACAGTCAACACTCAACTCTCAAGATTGAAGATTAAAATTATTGAAAACACTGAAAAATGCCAGCGGCAGTAAACAAAGTTTGTCATTGGCTGCAAGTTGCTGCAGTGCGTGGCGCCTCCAAGGCCAGCACATCGGACTGAAAGAGACGCAAAGCATCAGGGAGAGAGAGAGAAAAAATCATCTTATAGTCAGGGTGTCTGCCTCTATCAGTGGTCTCTACAGCACTAATTGATTTTCATTCATTTGTGGCATTCACTTCTTTGGCCTGCGGCTTTGGGGCAGACTAAAAAAAATATGCTGATATAAACTAGAGCTACAATTTGTTGCTTGCAAATTGCCCAAAAAATTACTACTAATTTATTAATTGTTTCAAATTTTTTTTGATGAAATGAAGACATTAATTTCAATTTTCAGTTGACTCAAAGTTCAAGTTCAATTAGACAGTTTGGGAAAGATTATAAAACTAATCAGGAGTGTTGAATGAAAACTGCGAATAATTCGAGAATTTTAAAATTTAAAAAATAATAATAAACATTATTTTAATATTTATAAAGTAAGAAATTCAAGGATCAAAATAGTTTCGTATTAATATTAATTATAAATACAAAAACCATTTTTATAAATTTCAAGTTCTGAGACAGGAAATTCTGCCTTCAATGGCGGAAAAAACCAGTTCAAGTTCTATTAAAAGCAAAAAATAAATAAAAAACAAGGAAAACAGAACCTGGATTTTACGTCTAACTGTTGTAAGTAAACAATGAATAATTCTTGAATGAGTTTGTGACAAGGTACTCGAGAATGTCAATTGTGTACAGTAATTCAGTTAAGAGCTTGTCACCATGAATGACAAAGTCGTTAATGAAACTCAATTTCCTCTCACATCCCTTGAAAAACAAGATTTGCATATGAGTCACCTGTATATTGCTGAAGTTTATCCGTTTTCGTTGTGAAAATATGACTAACCACTGAAACAAAATTAATAAACATTTTAAATTTGTTTAGCGAAACGAAAATATTATTGACACACTGAACGACAGACATGAATATGAAAAGGAAAATGGAAGTGGAAGTGGAAATTTGGTAATCAATTAAAAGGTTCATCTATTATTTATGCACTCGCCAATTTTGCATATTGAAATCATTTTACTTTCGTTCATTTGACCAATTAATCAAATGTTTTGTTAATTGGCAAGTGGCGAGTGGTAAATGTGCGTTTGAAATTTGCCCACAGAGATACACAGACAAATTGGTCGCAAACTAGCGATATCACGTATACGCAGCATTGAACGCGCCTCCCATACGACCGAGTATTCCCCCTACACGACAACGAGTGAAATTTAATTAGTTAACTGAAATGCTACAATTAGCTGCAGTTTACCCAAAATAATTGCGTTTTGCTGTTTGGCTGCACTGAAATTATGCAAAAAGCATTTAAGATGCAAGCGAAGTCGAAGTCGAAGTCAAATTGCCACGAACCGTGTCAATGACACATTGCCCAAAAGACAGCAATAACAGACGAGCAACAACATCACCAAAAACAACGACAACAACAACAACTGCAGCTACACCACATTCACTATCAGCAATAGCAACAAAATTTTCAGAGCCGCACAGCAATTGTGACCAAAACAAAACCACAACTGCGCCCATAGTCCTCTTCCCCTTCCCACCCTCCACGGTTTATGCTCCACTGCCTCTGTGGGCCACCTCTCGCTTTAAGGCTCCCTTGCACCACCTTTTCCCACCTCCCAGCAACCCCAATGCCATTGCCATTTGCCTTAATGACTTGCCAATTCTTATGCATATTTAATTTTATGCTTATGCTCATGTTTGCTTTATGGAAATCGGAGATTTTGCCCAAAAATGAAAATGAAAATTTCATGTAAGAGCCAAGACCACATTGATGTCTGCACAGTGGTGCAAGCAACAAAGGCAACAAGTATTGTATATTGAAGAAGACAAAAATAACTCTAATTCCATAAGAAAATGATGCAAAAGAATTCTTCTAAATTCATTAAATTAATTTATTGATAATATATATATTTATAAATTTTTAAATATTAAGAAAGAACTTGTATGTCACTGTGCAAAGTTTTTATACATGTGCCTCTTGGACATGTGTAACACATTTTTCGGTCTGCACTTTGGACTTTGGTGGCGAATATGCAAATATTGGTAAGGTTGAAATGTGAGAAAAGCATTTCGAATAAAGCGAGACGGAGAAAGGGAGTGGAAGAGAGCACAGGGGATAGAGAGAGGGAGTTCAATAAAAAACATATAAAATGTATAACAAAGTTCAATTGTATCAATTTGGGCAACGAAGCGATGGGAAAATAAATTAAAAGCGCTGAAACCGCAGAGGTATGCGAAGGGGGACAGGGGAGGACTGACTGAGTGACTACCCAATGGACAAATAGGCGACCAGTTGCGGCCAGCTTGCAGAACTCATCAATCATAACCATCAATCAGACGTGTTCTCGTTGAAGAAAAAAAGCACGGAACTTTGAAGTTGACGGCAGTCATAAAATGCAAAACGCGAGGAGAAAAAGACAAAGACAGAGCAATTTTGTGGACCATTTCAATTACGCCAAGAATCCGAAGTGGCAAAGATACATACATACACATAAACTCTGAGAACTTTTGTAGAAATAAAAATTAGTGCGATAATAATTTACACAGCGCTTTTGTTTGTTCAATCCGCCAAAGATAAATTGGCAAATCCTTTGGTCTCTTATTAATTAACACAACAAATGAAACTATTTTAACCACAATTTGTGATGATCTCAGAACTATTTTCATATAAATTCTACACGCGTTTCAGTTGCTTTATTTATTTTTTGCACTGATGTCACTGCCACTTTAGACCAAATGGGCTAACAATTAATAAATGCAGTATTAATCGAGCCAAAACAATTGTGGTACATAATCAATTTTCACGCTCTTCTTGGGAAGTGGCCCACTGCCAATTATAATGTAATTAAAACGGAACTGAATCAGCTCCCAAACATTTGGGGTAGCCAAAAAAGTAATTTAATCTTTTATGATTCACCAAAAAAAACAATGAAATTATTAATACTATAAGGTGAGTGCTTAAAAATTATCAGTACAATTTTGATTTGATTTTTAAATTGCTTGCAAATTCCATATTGTCCTGGGAAAGATAAAAATCACAAATATTAAAAACAATTTTCGAAATGGAAATATACTCAAAAGTGTTGGAGTAACTTCGAAAATTAAAAAAAATTTAATATTTCGAAAACGCTGTCTATAAAAAAAAATTTTAAGTGCCATTTTCGTGCTAAGCGCACCAAATTCCATAGAAAAAAAAATACTTTGATTTACTTTGCAAAAAAAAGTTTTAATTTTAGAAAACTAGTGTTATTAAATATGTGATTTTTATTATGACGTTTTCAACTGTATTGATAGATAAAATGTAAAGTGACAGGCAAACTATTAATTGCAAGGCACGATCAAATCACTTCAGATATTGTGATAATTGTAGAGGCAACCCATTTGTATTCTGGGCCAGCTTCCCTGCCCCCATTTTTGTCGTCTGTGCGCTGTCTGTTACCTCATTAATTAAACTATTCAATGACTATGCGAGTACGTAAGTGTTTGTGCTATGTTTTGGCAAGCGTGCAATTATGTACTCACATGTATTCAAGCTATTTTTAAAAGCGTTAGCGGTGAAAGGTCTTTGGCAGTGTCACAGCCACAAAACAAAACAAAAATTAAATGCGAAGCGCCAACAAAAAGAAAACAAAAAAGGGAAGATCGACAAAGCACGTGATTTCGCGAAAGATCAATTTATATATTATACATATATCTGTCTGCCAATTTTGTAGAAATTTCGTTATTTATATGCTTCATTGTCAGCAAGCAAATTCACTAATCCTCTTTGATTATTTATACTTTTGATTTATAATTTTCCATTATGCAAATAATAATAACAATAAAAAGATGTAAATATTTCTTATAATTTAAGAAATCTTTCTTGCAGCGGAATGACAACCAACAATGATATTTATATGTTTTTTGAATTAAATTAAATTCTTAATTTTATTGTCAACTCATTTAAATAATGATTTAAACCAGCCCAAGTTCACTAATTCTTTATGATGAATATATTACATATTTATTTTAATTTCAAGTTGTGCATTAAATTTAACTCCACATAATTAAATATTATTAAGAAAATTCCAAAAGAATTTTTGATAAATTAAAATGTATATATTTGTATGCTCAAGTTGACATTTGTAATTGAGATGATATTTTTGAATGAAAATTTGAAAAGTGATTAGCACATGCTGATGATCATTGTCATCATGTGGCAGCAACTTATGATCGGCAATTTCTCACGTATCTCACAAGATGTCAAGCGTTAATAAAGACACGTCATTTGTATCATTAAGCCATTATTTCCGCTTATTCCAGATACTAACTCGAACATAGTTTCATTTGTCACTCGTCAAGAAGTCCATATCTCGTCTGTCTCGTCTGTCTTCATCTTTGGGCGCTTTGTGGCATGTATCGCATATCTAGTGTCACTCAATGAGATTCTGGGTCTATCATTCGGGAATGACATCATGAGACATGGTTCGTGGTCATGCATATTTAGCGCCAGATCGCATTCAATGACGCTGTCGCCATTAATCACAATCGTTGCCCACAGAGACGACAACGACGTCGACGACGAACCTCATCGTCAATTGCAATTGGCTGTGAATGCCAGCCAAGAAAAACCACCCACATACAGAAATGAATAAATACATTCGTACACTCGTATTTGTATATATCAATTAAATGGAGATGAGTTGAAGAATGAATGAAATATGCACTGGCACAAGTACAAATTTTTAATATTATATAGCGTTGGGTGACAGTAAGTCAATCACAATTAGTCGATTTGCCAGGCTCTCTCTTTCTCCATAAACGATTGCAACAATTTATAATAGTTGGAAATGAGAAATTGTTCCATTCTTGGACTCATAATTAGCTGTTTGCGCTGTTATTCAAAGCTATCATCCTTCTTGGCACCGATATACAACACCGACCACGACTTGTCCGGAATATCAATGTCCAACTTTTTCGAACTGACACTATAAATTGCTAATCATTTTACTAAGTACTTTCAATTATTATTGCATGCAATTTCACCTCGTTTCAGAGCTGACCAATCTTTGCCGTTGATGCAATGGAATACAAGTCTGTTTCGGAGACGGTTTCAACTCCAGGGCCATTTCACTGGTTAGCGTATTTATAATTGCCGCAGCTCCAACTGTTCCAGAGCCTTCACCGCCGCACTTCTCAACACCCAACTGAGAAGCCATGATCTGATCGCATTCACACTACTAGAAACTATCCAAAAAGTTGTACAAATTTGTCTTCTTTTTTTTGCCCAAATACTGTTTTCTTATAAATTTTATTCCTTCAAAGTGCCCGAAGAATGAAAGCAACTAAACTAAAATGATTTTAAAGTTTCAACTGGGTTTTTTTTTGGCTACTACTAATAAGGCAAAGCCTGCCAAGCAAGAAGACGGAATCATTCAAATACAGTTGAACTTCCCTAACTCGAACTTCTCTAACTCGAACTAAATAAGTGGAGTAAAATTAATAATTTAGGAAAAAATTTGGTGGGGGGTACTTGAAATAAAAAATTATATGTTACAAAAAGTTAATAACAAAATTACTTTTTATCTCAAATATTACTAAAAATATGTCAATAACTATTGAAAACTTTTAAGAAATGCGTATTTTATATCATAAACTTTAAAACGAAACATATAAAAATGACAAAAATTGACTATGATGAAGAACTATTCTTCAGGGACCGCAAATAATGATTGTTGAAATTTTTTCACATCAAAAAATCAAAGACTAGAATACATATTATGGTTATTATTTTGTTTAAATAGTCACAAAAAAAAATTTAAAAAATGACGTAGACTTTTTTTAAAGTGAGTTTTATTTTGAGCGAAAAAATAAAACTCACAAATAATCATTATTTATGATTTTTATTTTTTTCGCTCAAATTAATGATTATCGTTGAAGTAAATCCTTAAAATTTTAAGTAATATTAAAAATAGTAATAAAACTCACGTTAAATTCATGGCTGCTATTCTTGACTTACATAATGAAACTTATTATTGAAATGGAAATCTAAAAACGTAATCCTGCAATCATTTTCTTTACTCCTATAATTTGTTTGGGTTTGATTTTCTTTGAGTCATAACTTTTATTTGTGATTTCTGTTGCCCGTGACTGGGGCAATTTAATATTTTCCAGACTGAATACATAGTGAATAGTATTTTAAAACCCAAAAATATAAATTACAAAAGCAAAATAAGCTTGCACTGTGAATAAATTCCCCCTTGAGCGCACTGTCTAAAAGTATGCAACACTTTTTGATTCGCAAACTCAATTTTTTTTTTTCTTTCCATATTCTTTGTATATTCCAACAACAAGTATTCTGCTACCATATGGCAGCTTAAGCTAGTGGCAAACTCAATGATTGAAATACAAAAATTTAGTGAAAATTCTCAAATAAAAGGGAGTGACTATAAATCAAATGGTAAATTTAAATGAATATTCTCAAATAAATAGAGTGACTCTTAATCAAATGGTAAATCTATCTTCCTTTCATATTGTCTTAGTATAATACAGACACTTAAATCATATACAAATATTGTGCATCTTTCATCTTCTCGACCAATCCAAGAATATTAAAAGCTTATACCGAAATATCAAACACGAATTTATTTTAAAATGCACACAATTAAAATTTCGATCACCAATCGTTTCGAAAATGAATCATCCTAATGGATTAACACCTGAACGGCCAAAAGGTTTTTGCCCCCATTGGTCATGCGGCTAATTAAATTGCCCGATAGGACCACAATGCGGTTGCTGTTGTAGATGCTCTTCAGCTTTTGGCTCGAGCGAATGTTGTAGACCTCGTGGGTGTGGACCAAAAGATGCTCGACCAAGGGATTGCTGCTCGTTGGCCAGACCGAAATGGTGCCAATAATTTTGGTATCATCCGGACGCAGACTTGTCAGCCAGATGAGAAAGATTTCGGTGTCGGGGCCAAAGTTTTGATTCGGACGAAGCTGGGCACTTGGATCATAATTGGGATTGAAGAGCTCCTGGAGACGTAAGCGAGCAGACATGACCAAAACAGGGATCAGATCGGGATGATTGATGGTAACGTTGTCGATGAACTTGTCCTTGATAAAGTAGACCATGTTGCACTTGGCCTTGTTCAGCAGCGTGATGTTTGTGTCCATAAAAAAGGTCTTGGCCTGACAGGATGCAATGCGCTCCATGGCCAGCGATGGATGCTCATGGGTCAAATGCTCATTAAAGTCCGAGATGAAGAACATGCGTCGACAGTCGCAGTCGGGACAGTAAATGGGTGAACGGCAAACCTTCAGTGGACGTATCTGATTTGGAAGCAGAGCATCCCGCTTCACGTGCAGCAGATTAACGAGATCCTGGCGAGCACAGGGCATTGTCTGGAACTGCGGCAGTGGCGGTTCAGTTGGTTCATTGGGCATCGGTCCGTCCAGACGTTTCAGCAGCTCCTGGGGATCCTCGGCAAAGCCACGGAATCTGGCGCGCTGCACTGTGGACAGCAGTATATTCAGTTTGCTGAGAACTCGCTTGGGTCGAGTGGAAGAAATCTTTGGTGTCTCGCAGCTTTCACTAGGGACATTATCCACATCCTCGTCTAATTCAATTACTGCATTGACGGCTGGTTCAGGAATCTCTTCTATTTTCGGTTGGTTACTCTCCTCCAGCGCATTCAGCATATGCTCGATCTTCTCATCCAATGCATCTCCAATGGTCTGCTCCTTGGAATTCTCCGTTTGCTCTTCATCATTTGGCTTTAGTGCCAAGATGTGTGCTCCACCCCTCATGCGTTCCTTTTCCTTCTTGTCCTTGCCTTTGTCCTTGTCCTTGTCCTTGTCCGCTTGGATTTTCAGTTCATCCAGCTCCGTCTTGACCCGAGCACATTCATCTTCGACACGGCGACGGATGCGCTTCCACTCGCACATCTGATGCTTCTTCTCCTTGAGCTTCGTCTTCAGCTGTTGCTTCTTTTCCTCGTCCTGCAATTGCTGCAGCATTTGGGACATTTCATCTTTGGACACTCCTCCACTGTGACGCTGCTTCTTGGAGGCCTTTTCCGACGGAGGATCCTCCTTGGCTTGTTTAGCCTTCTTCTTCTTCTTTGGGCCTTCGTTCACCAACTGTTTCACACGCTGTTGCACATCCTCCCTCAACGGACTCAGCAGTTTCTCGAGCTGCCTCTGGTCAAAGGGCAATTTAATCCTACATCTGGGATAGGATTTATCAGCATCATCATCCTCGTCGTCGTCGTCTGCCAGCTCCTCCAGGTCAGTACGTTGCTCCCTAGGAGTGGGAAAATCCAGCTGAACACGTTTGTCGGGCTTTAAGGCTCCCAGTTTGGCCTTCTCTCGTGGCGATTCATTGACCGCAGATCTCGAACGCCTTTCGATGGCGGGATTACCCCTTTCACGAGGTCGGGAACGATCCTCGCTCGCGGATCGCAGCTTGCGCTCCCACATGGAACCATGTGGCAGTTGTGAGAGTAACTCATTCCTAATCTCCTGCATCATTACCTTTTGTGCATCACGACGCACTGTTCGATGTTGGGTTCCATCATCCTTGCGTTCTCTCGATGGACGCTCTCTCGATGTCCAGCACTTTATGGAGGCATCCAGAGCATGATTTGCCACCCTCCTCTCAGGCTCAGGCTGCGACGGATCCTTCTCCACGTCCGATTTGAAGAAGAACCTGAGAGCTTCGCATTCACTGCACCAGTCCGACATGCCCTCAAGACGCGACTCCTCCGTCGGATGTTGTCGACGCCGGAACTCAAACTCCGGTTTACTGTCCAGCTCCGCCTTCTTTAAACCGCAGATGGTACAAATGAACATCGTGGAGAGATTTATTTAAATTCTAAAATTGATTCCAGTAAAAATATATTAAAACAAAATAAAATAATTTGTTCAGAGACAGAGATACTAACTAATGTTGTGACCTAAAGCAATGTAGACTAGATTTAGGAAAAAAAAAGAGAACTACTAAGATGTTCAAGATTTCTTGCAACCAACAATTTCTGTATATATTCAGGTGTGCTACAGAAATCTCTTTCACTTCAATTTGACATAAATTTGTATGAAATTTATGTTTGATGTAGTTTAGATACATTTTAACAATTTTAATATTTCATTTAACAAATTTATTTTATTTTCGCTTATTCAGTGCTTTGAAAATTCAATCAGGAATATCACAAATAAAAATTAAAAATTAAACAAAATAAAATTAAAATCAAAATTAAAACCCGCAATTAACCCTTATAAATGAAACGGTTACTAAACGGTTATTTCAGTTTACAGAGTTTCGGTATAAGGTTTTCAGCTCAAATGAAAATTTATTTTTTTCGGTTACGGTTTCAGTTTCGGTTTTAAATTTCAATCGGTTTTTACCGGTTAAAGGTTACTGATTCGGTTAGGGTTTTAATCCCTGTTAAAAATATAAAATATTATTATTATACATTTAAAAAACAAAATCTGAAAAAACTGTAAAACATTTAAATACATATAAGATTTTGGAGATTTTCAGTCCCTTCTTATCATTTCCATTTCTACACCTTTCCAAGATTTCGCTATGCAACAAAGGGTAATGAATCTTCGATATCCAATTACTCTATGGCTGTTCTTTTCATTCATTCACAATTTATATCCATTTTCCGTTTTCACGATGTGTGAGATAATGTTTTATGTAGTTAAATGTGTGCATATGTAGATTGATTAGCAGACTCTCTTTTTAAAAAGCCCATTCACCTGCTTGCCATCGAGCAAACAGTTAACAATTCCCCTTCCTCTCGAGTACTTGAATGTCACTTGGTTGCCCACGTGTTGACCGTGAAATTTACATGCAAAGACGCATTGCAAAAGTTGACTTGAGATAGAAGAAGCAATTCAAGGTAATAGGCAAACCCCATGCTCCATACTTCAGACTCCATACACCATGCTCCAATTGAAGATCTCGAGGGCCATTGAAATTGTCAAACGCCCCACGTTAAGAGGCTGCGTTGCCAAAAATCGGCTTAAGCCGCAACCAATTCACTTTCGCATCGGATGGGGGATCGTTTTTGGTTTTGGTTTCGGTTTCGGTTCACTTGGGTTGACTTTGGGCGATGATTCAGCACTGCTTAAATGTTTGTTGATAAGATGCGCAAAAATAAGCAAAAGATATATAGACAGATATATAGACAAATAACGGAACATGGCAACAAGACAGACCAAGCCAAATATTTAAACACTTGCTTGAGTCGAAGGTCTGGCCGAAGATCGTGTGTAAGTATAAATACGCGGATTGCTGTGTTGGCCAACCATCAAACGCTGGACAACCAAACAACGGACAACAACATGGTAAGTGAGCTGGTAAACAGCAATTAACTGAACCTAATCCTCCCACTCTTCCTCCCACTCCGCCATAGAAAACCTGCCTGGTGACTTTTGCACTCTGTGCCTGCCTCGCATTGGCCGCGGCGGATGTTGCCCACCTGTCGAGCAGCTATTTGCCACCTCCGAAGCCGGAACAGGTGGAGCACATGACCATTGAGCAGCACGAGCTGCGCGAGCTGCCGGAGCAAGTGGACTACATGAGGGACACTGAGCAGGGAGTCATGGAGTTGACGCCCAGCAGTCAGCTGACACCTCCAGCTATGCCCCAAGCGGAGCAAATGCTGGCCCATCGTTATCTTCCTCCCGCGCAGAGCAGTTATGCCCGAGATGGACCAAATGCCTGCCATGCCCGCCACGGAGCAGATGCCCGCCATGCCCTCCACCCGCTACCTGCCCCCCGCTCAGCCCACACAGAGAGCTGAACCCGAGCCGGAGCCCATGATGCAGCCCGAGATGATGCCGGAGCAAGCCATGGAGTATATGCCACCAGTTGAGCCTCAGCCAGAGGTTCAGCCTCAGCCTCAGCCTCAAGCTGCACCAGCCATGCATTATCTGCCTCCCGTCCAGCAGCCGGAGCAGCCTCAGTACACCTACCAGCAGTACCAGGAGCAGGAGATGCCCTACATTCTGGACGTCCAACAGCCCACAGTGCCCTCCGATGCGGACGCTTCCCAGATGGCCTTTGAGCCCGAGCCAGCTCACGAACTGCGCAACGACGGATATCATTACAAGCAGGCCGCTGAGGAGCAGCGTCTGAGGCATTAAGTCTCCTCCAGGAACTCATTCTCAAGTCATCCACTTGTTGTTAATTTGTTGCTTAAATTAGTACCTTAAAAATCGATTAAACATTGTTGAAATTAAGCATAATAGAGAGGAGTTTCTTAAGGTGATAAAGTCAAGAGGGACCAAGGGTCCTCATATCCAAAAGAGCTTAGGTATGGAAGAGAAATATATTATTGTCACCTTAAGCTTAATAGAAGATAGGTTCTTACAGGAGTTCTCTCCTCTTAATGGAGAATGACATCTTAAGGGATCAAAGTTGAAATTAACTAAGGTCTCAACCTATATTAAAATGGACTTGATAAGTGGACGAGCGAGACCTCTTTGTATCTTGCAGAGAAAGCGGGACTTCTAGCGATGTTAACTGAAAGGAAACTAAGTAATGGTCTTTGAAATCAAAGAAGATCAATTTCAGAATTGAGTCACCCCTTTTATTTCCAAGCAATCATGTCTAGTAAATCTTCCCCTTTGTCGTCTTCATCTCCTATTCCACTTTATCAATGATAAACTCAATATTATTCAAGGGAACATTGAGGGTAACCACGAAGCAGTAGAGTAGGACCTGGAGGTGCCTGGTCTCGCAGTAAGTAGGAGGCACCTTGTGGAGGTGGAGTTGATGGACTCTAGAGAGAAATGAAATATTAAGACTCTCCAGTGAGAGCTCGTAATCTTTCTTGGTAATATTTTTAACGCTCTCCCGAAAAAACCCCATGTACACTCAAGACAATCGTGTCCAATAGTTGGGCGCTCCAGTCCAGGCAAGGTATTGACGACCCCTCAACTTCTTCTCAAAAATAGGTGCCTTCAAATGCAGAAATGCATTCACCAAAGTGATCAAAAACGTCCTTCAATTTCTTTATTCATTGAGTTTACTCAAAGGCTGAATGCGATACTTTCCAGCTGTATTACATCGATTCAAGCAACTCCAGAAAGGAAGACAGGAAGACAGTTCTCTACCCAGCCCGATGATTCATTTCTTGTTCTATTGGCCATAGTAGTCCTAGGTACTTCAATAACTGTGGGGAAGATTGATTATGGCTCTTAAGGAATTAAGTCTATTTATCAGAATGCCTAGATTGGGGGAAAATTGTACATTTTTTTTTTTTTAATTTGTTATAATTTAAAAAAGGGATGAGCTTTTCAAATGTAACGACTGAATAATGAAATAAACTCCTTTAAAGGAACAAAATAACTAAGTAAATAAGGATACCCAGTGGACCAAAATCTCATTTATGATAGCGAAAATCCGTTTTCAGACCTGAAAGTGATAGAAATATGAGAAATCTGTCGTTCAGTTTGTGGCAGCAAGTCTCAAAAACAAAAGCACGGAAACGTACATTTTTCAGAACTTTAATTATATTTTCTGTGGATCTCGGAGCTTCTTCTCTCGTATATGATCCGTGGCTTGGTCCACTGGGTAGTAAATAAAACTAGTAAGCAAAAATAAAATAAGAAGGGAATAAACTCCAAACCTAAACCAACTCTAAACCCAAATAATTTGATCTGTGCTTTGGTTATTCAGTTTATTGCATAGCCTTATCATAAAATGGTAAATTAAATAATTACTAGACACACAGACCGGATAATCACACTACACACTACTAATTTCCATCCTCGTCAGCACCCTCCTCCTCTTCGTTCTCAACGGTGGCGCCTTCCCTCAGCATTTCCACTTTGTGAATGCTGAAGTCAATGTTATAGAAGGGCACATTGAGGGTAACCACGATGCAGTAGAGAAGGACCTGAAGATGCCTGGTTCGGAGTAGGTAGGAGGCACCTTGTTGCTTGGGGAACAGCGGTTGATCCTTCTCCTGGCAATCGTACATGAAGTAACCCCCATCATGGCCTGGACAGAAACCGATGGCCAAGGCTCTCTTCCGAACCATCACAATGCCGTACTGATAATGACTGAAGAAGTAGATCAGGGCCTCGGAGAGATTCATGCGATTGAACTCGGGAACGCGATAGAGTTTGCCATAGCAGACGTGTTCGATGTGGACCACAAAGTTCATGGCCTCCAGGGAACAATCAATGTTGAGATTCTCCAGGGAGAACTCGTAATCCTCCTTGTTGATCTGCTCGACGCTCTCCTGGAAGTATTTGTCGCCACTGACGACAATCGTGTCCAGCAATTGGGCACTCCAGTCCATCAGGTTGTACACACTGGCCGCACAGCAAGCGATCACATAGATGCCCAGATACTGACGGCCACGATTGAGATCCTCAAAGACAGGAGCCTCGGGATGGAGATTACCCCAGAGTGACCACAGGCGACCCTCGATCTCCACGTCGTATTTCTTGAGTTTGCTCAGGGGCAGGTTGCGATACTTTCCAGCTGTGTTGCGTCGATTCATGCGACTCCAGACGGGCAGGCAGTTTTCCAGCTCCAGCCAGCCAAGGGACTCGTTGGTGGCACAAATCTCGTACTCGGGATGCCCGTATTGCTTGTTGGAGCAAGTCATGGGCACGGACAGATCCGTCAAGAGTTGCAGGATGCGGGCATTGGGCGCTGCCTTCTTATACGAAAGGATGTCCACGACGTAGAACATGTACTGACTCTGCTCCTTCCAATCTGGTGCGGCACAGCGCTTATCGATGTATTGGAACATGGAGTCCACGTCGGCGAAGAGCACCCAGGAGGCGGTGTTGCGTTCGGGATAACGTTTAGGTCCCTTCGGGCACTTCTTCTTCTTCTCGCCCTCGCCCTCGTCCTCCTCATCACCGCCGGCACCGTTGTCCTCCTCCTCCCCGCCGCCCAAGTCCATGCTCGCGTAGGGATCGAACAGATGATAGAACTCATCATGGTACAAGGCATAGCAACCGTTGGGGGTAAAGATCATCAGATACTTCCTCGTATTCAGTGTCTTCTGCAGCTTCTTCTTGATTATGTTGAGACCAGCCTCGGGGGTTACCTTCTTGGGCTTGTCAGCCGGAGTCCACATGCCCTGGGGCTCAAACATGCGTATCCAGATATCGAACTCGTAGTCATCAATGGTCACATGGCGCACCACACGCTCGAAGATCGATTCCAGGTCGCAGACACGGGTCGCTATCGACTTGGCGTGAGTTATGACCCGATCAATGCGATAGGAGTTCCACTGGTTGAGCGGGCGGAGGGAACAGCTGAGGATGGCCAAGGCGCAGGCGAAGTAGCACGGCTTGATTTCCTTAAAGGATCCATCCTCGCGCCCATCTATGTTCATGCTGCCCTGGATCTTGAAGTGGCAATCCTTCTCCCGCATGCGATAGCCGTAGAGAATGGGACGAGGTTTATAGCTCTTCTTTATTTCCTTGGGCAGCTTCTTGCCAGGTTTGTGCTTCAGTTCGATCTCCTCTTCGCCCTCGGCCTCCTCCTCCATTTCATTGAACCCAACGTCCTCCTCGTTCTCGTCCATTGCCTCGTCCAGGCCAAGATCCTTATACTCGGCTATGTGGGAAAGTGAATTGAATTTTGTACAATACTGTGAAGATTTGATTGAAATGAAAAAGTGAACTTACGTTTCCGTTTCTTGCGATCCTCGTGTGATTTCTTGGCCTCGAAGAAGTCCTGGATCCGCTTGTTCTCCTTCTTGAGCTCCTCATCGATGTAGCGCATCTTCTCCAGCCGCTGCTCTTTCAATTTCTTTTTGCGCGCCGCCTCCGCATCGAACTCCGCATCCTCATCCGCCTTGGCCCAGCGGCGGAAGCGACCATCCAGATTGTTGTCGACAACCTTGATGCCCGCCACAATGTAGTTCATCACCGAGCATCCCTGAGGATTGCAGCCGAACTCAATGCGCCGTATCAGCGAGTCCAGCTCGATGAATCTCATCATGCAGGCGGGGCCACTGCCACTCTTCCGATATCCAATTGCATTGCAGGGGAATCCGATAAACATGTAGAGCAGATTGTAACGCTTGAAAATGACACAGGAGAAGTGCTGGCAAACGACCAGGACACGATTGTTGTCGATGAGCAGCTCGAGCAGATCCTGGCGCAGCGATGACGACATGGAAGACTTGTAGACCTCGTTCACCACCAGGGAGAAGTTGCTCTTGCCCACGGCAATATCCGGCAGCTTCTTGCTTATCAGACAGGACAAATTGAACTCGTAGCTCTGGTAGTCCTCGCTGAAACTGTTGACGGACGTCAGGCAGAACTCGATGAGATCGGCATTCCAGGTGGACACCTTGTATTTGGCCGAGACGGCAATGGCCACCAAGGCGGAAAGGAGACCTCCCAATTTGGTCATCTCCTCATCCAGCGGCGGCAGCTTTGTGGTTCCCATAATGATGTAGGCGCCGTCGTGCAGTGTCATGTAGTTTGACTTCAGGGCCAGCTCCTCCTCGATGGTCGGAACACGTTTCAGATCCTCCTCCTCCTCCTCGCCGAGCTCGTAGCCACGCTTGATCTTCAGGCGCAGCGCACGGAGATTCTCCTTGTCGGAGCGCAAGAGGACTCTCTGTGCCTGCCTGTACATGTGGGGACGATCGATCTTGGGCTCGGGCAAGTCCTTGATAATACTGTTGATGATGGAGAGTATAAGTTCCTCCACAAACTCCTTCTCATCGCGCACGGGAATGCGCTCCTCCTCGGGAATGCTCTCAATGCTCTTCTTCTGCACCAACTCCTGCTCTCCGGCCTCATCCGTGAATGTGGGCAATCCCATCTGCAGGGCGGGAAACTTGTTTGTCTGCTGGGTCATCACCTGCAGCGGACGAATGCATCCAGTTCTAATGCCGTGGATAAAGAACTTGCCACCGCGTCGCATCTTCAGGGCATTCTGATAAATGATGCGGACGAAGGAATCAAATGTGGTGTGCATCTGGAGCACGGCCAGACCCTTGATCCGATAATCATCGGGATCAACGACCATGCCCACGCGATTACGTCGAAACGGATCGAAGGCGTAGAAGAATTCGCGATCTCGCCAAATGGACAACACGGAGTTATCAATCTGGAGCAAGGCTCCTGGCCACTCCTGCATTTCGAACAGTTGCTGCAGTGCCTGGGTCAACTGGGATTCCAGATACGACGGACAGTCCGTCACATGTCCCGTTATCAGGAAGGGATACTTGCGAACAGTCGCCTTGAAGGCGCCCATCAAAAACATTTCCGGCAATTCGACAACGTTCAATTCCGGTTTCTTGTTCTTCCATCGCTTGCCATCCAAACGGAACTTCTTGCGTAGAGTCTTGTAGTAGGCGACGCCGTATCTGAGGATGTCGTCGATGGTCATGGGTCGCCACAATTTGGCCAGCTCGAATTCCGAGTAGATGAGCGCAATGAGAGAAACGACCAAAGATGCATTCTTTTCCGTGCCGGAAATGGGCTGTTGTATACCGCTATTTCCGCCCGTCTTCACGGCGAAATGTTCATTGACCACAGCCCACAATTTATGATAATGATATAGCTGATCCTTGACAATTTCAGCCTCCTTGAGCTTACCATACTGAGTCAACGATATTTCGTAAATGTTGAACTCATCCTCCGGCGTCAGGTCACTGAAGTTGGTTATCAAATGCACCAAGTGCTCCACAAATCGGGTCGCCATCAGGGAGCACTTTCCCTCCTCAAAGTCACGCAGACAGAGATCATTGCGACCATTTGAATCGAAGATGAAGAACGAGTTTGAGCAACGTTTCCAGATCAAAAGGAACATATCGCGGGAGGTAAAAATGCAGGCATTGTATTTAGAAAAGTACAGGGAAAGTGCCTTATAGACATTGGGCTCATTCTTAAACTGTCCCGTAAAGTGTATGACGATTTTAACTGCCGACGAACGTTCCGTTACTTGAGGTAATATATCAAAATCATTATCCTCCGACTTGTAATTCAGATTTTGACTCTTTTTCAACAACTTTAAACCTCTTTTAAGTATACCATCCATGATGCCGGCTGTCCAGAAATCGGGATTCATGTGATAAGTCTCCACAAATGCTATAATAATGGCAGCTATCTCGCTGGGTCGATTGTAGTAACTGCAAAGGACACCCTTTAATTTCTACTACCTCTTTATATTACCAACTTCAAACTTGACTTACGTCTGTCGAAATGCTTCTTTTTTGGGCTCAGGGTAAATATTTCGAGTACCGAAGACAATTTCAGCCCCGAACGTTTTTCCCAGCTGCTCGGGTATATTGTAGACGGTGAGTTCGAGATCGTGGGCTATATTTTTTGGACGAGGCTAAAGGAATTTAGTGACAATGCTCAGACAAGGCAAACTTTAAATACTACCCACCATATTTGGGCAGAGAGGCTGTTATAAAGTCCTGATCCAAGTCCATTTCCCGCTTCTGCATGCCCATATTCCAGGTCCACAAGTCCTGCGGACTACAGCCCTCGATAATGTCATAGGTGCGCAGATTTTCACCCTCTAAACCTTCTTGAATAATACGTGGATTGTATGTGGGGAAAGGCAATTCTTCTAGGGGTCCAACTTGAGTTTCGTTTATATAAATGCGACTTTTGGGACGTTTCAATTCAAGCTGAGGATGTATTATGACAAGGATCGATCCATAATTATTCACGAGAACAAATAAAAATTCAGTCACAAATATCAGTTTGTAAGTTTTTATAAATCTTGTACAGCTATGCAGGTTTTGGGAACGCCATGGAAACTTGAGAGCTTTTTGTGCTTAATTGAAGCTAATTGTATATGCCATTAAGCATACGCCACGTAGGCCGGCTGAACCTACGTTGCATAAACTTCACACAACAAAGCAACAAAACAAAGAAACCATAAAAGACAAGAAATAAAAGTTGGAAGACAGCTTTATGAACAGCCCTACATATCTATTCAGTATACAATAAGAGTCCCGTCCATATGGTTAACTTATCGTCAATACGTTGTGCGCTTTCACTGGTTAATATAAGCTTTTTATATTTTTCTTTTTACTTGACCCCATAGACATTTATGCGCGAGTTGATGCGACATTTCAAGTTGCAAAGCTGAAAATAGCACGCATACGCCACGGATGCCGGCGTGAACACGCCTATAAATACAGTACATATATAATAGAACCATTTACTTGTAGGTATGTACATATCTAGAGCTAAATATGGTGGCCAGGCCCAGTGGCAATCCATGTCGCACTCAAATGTTATTGCGGCTGACTATTGAAGTTAGTAAGCGGCATAAGGTAAGCACGAAATGCCAACTAGACTGGCTAACTAAACACGACGTATGTAGGTGTTGATGTTGTATTAGTATATTAGTGTATTAGTGTGTGTGTGTGTGTGTGTATTAGTGTACTGCCTCTATGGCTGGCTGGCCACGCTGACGGCCACAAAACAGCGCACAGAGCAGTAAACAACGAACAGCGCTTAGTGCCACATCACGAATCTTATCGCAAGCGCACGAATGCCAGAAAAACCAGCAACAGTAACAGCAACAACAACCAAGGCAGCAACAACAAAAACCCGACTAACCCGAGCCGAGCGTAGGTCGGCTCGCTTCGGCTGCAGAACAAACAAGTCATCTAACAAAAATACGTAAGAAATAATGAAATGAAACCAAATGGAAAATAAAACACAACACACAGAGCAGCAAGTATAAAAGGCAATGCCAATAGCCAAGAGAGCGAGCACTTATAGCATACGATGGGCGATAAATGCGAGTACATAGTGCGATACTAATACCAACAACAACAACAGAAACGACAACCACAACATTGACAACAATTACGCGCAACCCTCTCGACTTTAAATGCTGCTGACGCGAGAGTTGGCAAAATGTCAAACCAGGTACGGTGTTGTTGTTGTTGTTCTTGTCGTTGTTGTTGCATTTTTTAAGCATGACGCAAGAAGGAGACGTAAAAGACGCGAAGCGAAATAGAGAGTATAGAAGTAATCGCAGGTGTTTTTATTGCATTTCATTGACTTAACCTGCCTGCACTGCACAAATTGCCCACTAATAAATCAATTAAAATGCTTAAAATCAATAATAAAAACTGTATATTGTAGCGTAGAAGAGAATAGAAGCAGGGAATAAGAAAAGTTGATAGACTAAACACAACTTGGGTCATGCAAATGCAAACTAAACAAACTCTGCACACACACACTAACAAATATTGAGTAATGCATATGCGTATGTGCATGTGTGTGTGTGTGCATAGCAGCTGCTGCAGCCTGTTTTCAAGTTCAGCAAGGAGCAAGCGGCAGCAACAACAAAAAGAACAAACACGTCAGCAAAGACGAAACTTAATAACCATTATGTATGTGTGATAGAGAGCGAGCGAGCGAGCGAGTGTGTGTGTGTGTGTGTTTAGCGAGTGTATCATACATATGCACACATGCCATTAAGATGCTGAAGTTGCATAAAAGTCAAGTCAAACATACTACAAAAAAGAAGCCCATGGCATGCAATAAAGACTTGGGGGCCAGGTATTGTTGTTGTTGTTTTTGTTGCCCTGTCACCTTGTTTTTCCTCAAGCAGCCAACAAAGTTAACGAACGAGCGGCCATAACAACATGTCACACACAAAGAAACAATCACAAACACATATGCATGTACACGGTAGACAAACGACGTCAAAGCAAAGAGCAATGAGAAAGAGCAATGGCAGCTACAGTGGCGTAGGCATTTTAGAATAAAAAGGGTGCAAGCAAGGATCTAAGCAGCAAATGTTACAATTACATATTCATTTATTATACGCATCTGCCATTAAAATTATCTGTCTGAATAGACTGCAGAGTTGATAAACAACATTAATAAACGCCCCCATAAAAACACATTAAATCGCATTTTATCAATATGTGCTCTCCAACTGTAACCATATAGCGTACAAGTTTGAAGAGCTTACACTTATACACAACACAGACAGACTGACATTTAATGATACGCGTATACATGTGTACACACATATGGGCATGTATTACTTGATTTTGCCTTATCTGCAGAAAAGTTAATTAGCTTAGCGTTGCTCAGACAAAATAAAAACCACTGTCAAATTGCAAAGTATCAACTTGTAATCAAACTGCCTTTAAATTAGTCAATTTACCGTACATGCAAAGCATAATTTAATGACCACCTACGCCCCTGGTTATTGCAATGTAACAAATAACGCGCTGAGAAGGAATTCAAGAACGAAACATGTAACTAACAATAAGAGCGCAAATGAAACGGCAGCAACGTCGTCAACGTTGGTCGGCTTTTGCATAGAAGCGAATGCAATGCACAGCAGCAATAGCACAACAACAACAACAACAACACCAGCCACTGAAAACGTTTCTCCATGTCTGCGAGAGTGTTGTATATGCTCTTGTGTGTGTGCGTGTGTGCATTTGTATAGCAGCTGCTGTGCTCTCCTCGCTTTAATGTCGCCCCGCAGAACTAGTTCGAACTAGCTACCTAACCTAGTAAGTTCAACTGAATGGTTTTAAATATCGTTGTCCTATTGGGATGTTTTCTATTAAACCGTAAGAAAACTGCTGTGTGAGTCAATAAAGTCGAAACACTTGTAAAACTCCATACTCTTTGGGGGCTGCATTATCGCATTTCTGTTGCTACAACAACAGCAGGCACACGTATATAAAACACACAACATACACACACACTCTTGCACTGACACGTGCACACACACTTAAACGACAGGCGAACGTCGCGTCGCGTCGACGGCCTGTGCATAACGTACCGTTTTTATTTCATACGGCCGCAGACACTCACAGCCACAGCGACAACAACAACAGAGCAACGAACATACGGCAAACACCTGAAACCGAAAAACAGTGCACAAGTGTTACTCAGAGACCAAGCACGCGTGTAAAAATGTCGCCCCGACAGCAACAACAAAAGCAGTGGGAATAGCGCACACAAAACAATTGAACAACTGAGAAACGAGCGTAATAAACAAGTAAAAAACCTAAAACGAAAACTGCTAGCAAACATTTAGGCATAATTTAAACAAACTTTAAATGCAAAATGCACTTATATTTATTGTTACAAATGGCTTTTCTATTTGCGCAGCATTAAAAGGAGTCGACAACAACTACAGCATTCAAGAAAAACGTGGGAGCAGTGCTCTCTTCAGTCGCTCTCTCGGAGAGAAAGAGAGACCAAGCAACAGCGCAATTGGCTTTTTAGCAGCTTGAGCTTTCATTTTGAGGACGCTGCGCAGCTGTCGACGTTTACGTTGTCAGAGAGCAGACAAAGAGAAGGAAAGTTAAATATTAAAACTGCATTTTGAGCAATCGCACAGCAGCCATGGCCACAGCGGCAGCAGCAGCAACCTCAAAAAAAGGCTACAACAGCAGTAACAACAACAAAGGGGTAAGTCAATGTGTATGTTGTTAACTTGGCCTTTTTGAGCTGGTCGAGGGTTGATTTGTTATGCGCTTTTGCTGATGACACACGCACACAGACACACACATGCACATGCACAGTCGCGGCCGCATAAGCAAGACCAAACATTCAAGCGCAGTAGCGTAGCCCCTAAAACTGTTAAGGGGGTAAATGAATATTAAATTAAAATTAATTAATCAATTATATTTCAACAGTCAAGGAACGGCCGTACTCTCAAAAAAAAAAAAATAAATAAATAAAAAGGAGTTTTTTTTAATTGAATTTTGTGCATTTTGCATTAAAAATTTCGAAATTTAATTAACAAAAGCTAGCAGAGACCACCTAAAAACTTTTTCATCAAAATTCATCATAAATCGCCGCCCCTAGACTGATACCAATTATATTAAAGGCTTTTCACATGGGGCAATAAAATTTTCAATAAATTCAAAATTGATAAAGCTAAATAAATTATAAACGGAGTAAATGTTGCATATTCCTAGCGTCCAAAGGGGCGACAAATGATCCCCTTATTATCTACGCCACTGGGCATATTTGAAAGCGCCTTTTCAAATTAAAAAGAAATATTTTTCTAATTATTTTCACAATTCCTTGCAGGAAAAAGGAAAATCGCGTCGTAATGAACGGAACATCTTGACCTTTTATGAGAAAATTGCCGTAATACGTTATTACGATGAAACGAATATTTCCCGGAACAGCCTGGCAAAGATGTTCCACTGCTGTGCGACACAAATACGTCGGATTCTGGAGAAGAAGCGCGAGCTGCTGCAGCAACTGGCAACGCTCAGCGAGGCGGACGCATCCATAATCATTGAGGAGATGACGCGCAAACGTCGCAAGTTCGAGATGAGCGCCATCAGCTTCCTCCTGCATGAATGGGTGGAGCGATCCCGGCAGCTGCGTCTCGGCGTCAGCATACGGAATCACACGCTTAAGGAGACGGCACTTAGGATGGCAGCGGTGCTCAACTTGCCGGCATTCAGGCCATCTTATCGCTGGCTGAATCGCTTTCGTGGGAAGTACAAGTACGAGGAGGATGATCTGGGCTACCAGGGATTGAGTCCCGTGGCGAGTACACTGCCCGTGGAACAGATTATAGTTGAGTTTAAGCATGCTCTGCCCAATTTTATGCAAAAGGAACTCGCCGACAACGATGCTGATGTGAAGCTAAACATAACGACACCAGATTTGGTCAACTTATCGAGCGATAACAGTGAAATTTCTGGAGATGAGCAGGATGACGATGGCGTCGAAATAGTGACTTGTGAGCCCAGTGTGCTGCCCTCGCCGGCAAGCACATCGGATGGAGAGGAGGAACCACACATGGAACTGCCCCAGCAGCAGCTGCAGGAAGAGGATCCCTCGACTAGTCTACTGATGAATGCCGGCACCTGCACGCTGCTGAGCAGCGTCTTTCCCCACTTGGCCATCATTCATCAATTCGCTCTCATGAACTCTGATGTGCAGGCATTGGAGCTGATCTCACAGCTGGGCGTACACATGCAACAGCAGGCCACATCCGGCGCCTATCGCGCCCTAACAATGGCGACCAATGGCGAGGAACCGGCGGGACAACCCCCAGAGTTGCCACCGGGCACCATTTATGCAGATATCGACGATATCGAATTAATAGAATAGCACTTAACTTATCACAACATAAGTATAATTTATAAATAAAGTCAGCTAGCACTTACCATGCGCTTGTCGGGAATTATGATCATATTGGAGCTGCATTCGGGCGAAGCCAGCTCTGGTTTAACTTCCGTTTCCTCTTCCTCCCCCTCGGGCTCCGCCTCTTCCTCGGCTTCGTCCAAGGCCATTGGACTGTTGAGGGCCACAAGATCTTTGGGGCAGGTTTTGTCAATGCGTGCATCGTGCTCCACAAGGCCAATCTCCATTTTGGACATTATCAAACGCTCACGCATTTCGGCATTCGTCTTTAATTCCTGGGGTGTCCTTTGGGGTACGATACACTGCTCGAACTCATCGTAGAGATCACACTTCTTCTTGAATGGGCGGGTGAAACGCGATTCCTCAGCCTTCTGATGAAGCCGCCGCAACTCGTCCTCGATGGTCAGGACATGAGAGATCGTCGAGTTTGGCGGCTTTTTCGGACAGACCCGTTCACGAAGCGGGCAATTCTCCACCTTCCACTCCGTGACGACGTTGTCGCCCATGTACGTTCGTACCGCATATGGATTCTCTGATGGACTCGCGTCCGCATTTACTTCAACAAATTTCTTAAGCATTTTTGCAGCTTATGCACTACGAATTTTGTAGCAAATAATAAGATCATAGAATTGTTAACAAGTAATTTAGTATTCTAACTTGGAATGTTTGGTCGTTGAATAAAGCTTGCAGGTTTGATTTTAGTCTAGCTAAAATCTAAATAAGCCTACTTAAATTTGGCGCTTAAAAAGCAACCAAACCTTTAAATTTCGATAGTAATGTTTAAAACGATATGGAAAAAATATCGATTATATTCGTGAGAAGTCGATAATGTTCATAATAACATCCACGAATCACTGAATCGCACCAGTTCATGGTGCTCATTTTCCAAAGTCGAGTTTTAATTGCAGTTTTCAATAATTATTTATTAATAAATATTAGTAGAAATATCTCCATATAACACTTTATCAAAATAAATTTTTCTTTTAAAGAATTCAGTGAGCGAATAGCGGCAGTTTACAGCGGTATTTTGTGCTCCCTGTTTAGTAACAGTTCAGCAAGCTGTGCCCATCGATGCTTTCGATGTTTTAAAAAAAATCATCGAAGAAAACATCGATGTTTCGAAATGGGTCCTTCGCAGGAAGTTGCTTGAACGCATATAAATTTTTTGGAAACGGTTTTTAATGCCAGGTCATCAGTACTGATCTGTAAAAGAGATTGTTAGTAAACATGTTTTTCATAATATTTTGAAATTCGTACCGCCCATTATTTTAGAGGAACTTTCAATGAACTTCAGGGATTTAGTTCTTTCGTTCACTTTAGTGAATAGTTCAATCGAACTTACTCCGTACGAAACAACAACAAAGAGAACAAGACGGAAGAACGAAGAAGTTTATTGAAAAGTGCATTTACTGCATTAAAGCAAATTGATTATTAAAAAAACAGAGAGTATTTCACATTACAATTGAATTGATTTGCTGCCAATGTAACAAGAGGGACACACACCTTCTGTTCTTGCTTTTCGTGACAGTCGCAAATTAGTTGTACATGAGTAAACTATGAAAATTGTCGACGATTGCTGAAGTTCCAGAACAACTTAGGCAAAAAGTTAAAACGCCAAGATGTGGATTCAACCCAAGGAGTTGCTGTTGCCCTCGGCATTCTGGTAAGTCGATGAAACATATCAAATTATTGCAATTCCAATAGTTGAGAGGTGTTGCCTCTGTATGGGATGCTGTGTTGTATTCCGCCCACCCGCAAACACCCGCTGTTCCAGCAGCTGATTAATTTAAAGCACACACACACACACATACATGTATATGCATACATAACAGTGTTGTGTTGTTGTGCGCATATTTGCATGTGTGCTTTTGTTGTTGTTGTTGCTGTTGTTGTTGTTGTTGCCTTTAGCCCGCACTATAAGCTGATAACTAATTGAGCAGAGTTCAAGTCGCCAACTCTGCACTGATTCGACAAAAGCAGCTGCGGAACATGGAACCTGGAACAAAGACGCAGAGAGCTTAAAACATTGTTTGCTTGTTCTTTTTTTTGTTCGCACAACTGTTTTGTTGCTGCGTAAAAAAATGCCCCAATGCACACACACACACCAACACATGCCTACAAATGTATATAACACTTTTGTGTCAATTCTGTTTACGCCTTTTTCGACAGGACTGCTGAAATGGTGTCCAAATATTTTGTTCTGCAAAAGCGTCGCGGACATGGCGAATCCCGAGGATTTGGCTCGATGCTGGTGGGCACCTTTGACAGCGTGATGAACACCAAGCCGGCCCCCTATCGAATACTGCATCAGACGCCCTCCTCCGAGGTTTCTTACGGTAGGTTAAAATCGCACTCGTCTTATCAACTCAATTCACATGTTTTATGTGTGAGGTGCACACCGAGGGGAGTGTCCCATCATTGGACTGACTCATCCAAACGCAGATTTATATATGTATATATAAAATACATGTGTGCCACTGGGGCAAATATACATTCATTAATAATATGATTAAGGTTTCAGGTTTGTCGATAAGAAGGTAAAGATATCGTGGAATAAACCAAGATTAGAAAATTACTAAATATCAATTAAGTCTGCACTCTCATATAAATCAATTCAAAAAGTAATTCAATTTATAGTATATATCAGAAAATAGATAATATGATAAAGTAAAACATAAATAAATTGGGTACATTTTTTTAGCTGTCTAAATAAAAGGTCAAGGTTTAAATTTAGAATATATTTTAGTAGTAAGAATCATTTTCTGGAGGAATATTTCTGATATCGGACGACTTAGACTACACCCCATGTGTCACCCCATTAGATAACTAGCAATAATAAAGTAAATAAATTGTTTATTTAATTGCATTATACAATAAGAGCCTGGCTTATGATAAATATTATTACACATTGTTCTCTAATTGTATACATTCGTTTATCATTAGAAATTGCCATTGGAATTACACAAGATGAGATTGTCAAGGACTGGGAATGGCTTCAAACGAATCTGTTCAGCGTGCTCAATGAAATGGAAAATGAGGATGAAGTGACCAATTTTACAATATGTAAAATACAATCGTTGTATGCTCAAAATAATCAAGACGATACTGGTGAATCGCCGGACTTTAAAGTGATGACATCACAGTTTCGACAAATCTTCAAAATGCCCGAAGAGGAGCGTTTGGTCAACTCGTATTCGGCCACGTAAGGAAAAATGTACTTGACAAGACAAATGATCATTCAATAACGAAGTTTCATTCTATTTAAGCTATGTGAAGAATAAAATACCACGACAGGGACAGTTGTACATCTCGCTGAATCATGTTTGCTTCTACTCGTATATACTGAGCCAGGAGATTAAGCGAATCATACGCTTCGCCGAGCTGGAGGATATTAGCCGGAGTGGCAATACAATATACCTGAAGACAACCAATAATATGACTTACAATTTCACACTGATCTTTAATGCAAATGAGGCGCATGTGTTGATTGAGCAGCTCAACAAGATGGCCATACAAAAGCTAATCCAGGATCCAGAGAGTCCAGTTGTCGATCATGACACCTCGAATTTTACACGCTTCGGCGCAAAGGTTTCCAAGAAGCCAGTTCTCTTGCGCGATTTGACGGCACGTCAAAAATCAGAAGAATTTCGAGTCTATTTTCGTCTACCCCAAACTGAAATTATTGATGGCAAGATAAAGGCGGATATATGGACGCCATATTCTAAACGTTTTCATGCCGGTTATATTTATTTGTCGCCCAACTTCTTTTGCTTTCGCAGCGATGTCAAGGATTTGGTTAGCCTTGTAATACCCATGAAAACTATTAAGGTAAATGGTCAAATCAGTCGAAAGATATTTAATTCACCTATTTATCTGTTGCTTTCAGAGTGTGGAGAAGAAAGATGACGGTCAGCAGCGTTTTGACAATCAAATTGTCATCTTTACATCGGAGAATGTGCCTTTTATGTTTTCAAAGATTGTGGATCGCGAGGTGCTCATCTCAAAGATCACAGATCTTCTATCTCGCATCCATGTGTAAGTTTGAAATACAATTCTACGAGCGACTTCTTTTTAAAACTTTTACTTTTTATATTGATTGCAGACCCGTCAGCAGGGAACGTGCCAAGTATGACATCTCGTGGAGCAAGCAGACCGCATTCCTCAACACATTCAAGACGCAATTCAGCGCGGACATGCAGAGGAAACAGGATGTGAAGATGGCACGATGGGAGGAACACTTTCGTGATTTTGGACGCGGCATTGCAATGTTTCGCACCACAGATGTGATTAATTTGATTGTGGAAGGCATTCCGGACAAGTTGAGGCAGGAGATTTGGTTGATCTTCTCGGGCGCCATACATGACAAGGAAATGAATCCCGGCCTGTACGAGGATCTGGTTGAGAAGGCTGCCTGCATTAAGGATTGTTTTGCGCACGATGAAATCGATAGAGACTTGCCGCGTTCTCTTCCCGAACATCCGGCCTTTCAAAGCACCGATGGCATTGGCGCGCTGCGTCGTGTCCTCCAGGCATACGCACTGCGTAATCCCCAGGTGGGCTACTGTCAGGCCATGAACATTGTATCGTCGGTATTTTTGCTGTTTTGTGATGAGGAGAACGCCTTCTGGATGCTGGCAAGTCTCTGTGAGAATCTGTTGCCTGACTACTACAAGGATAAGGTTGTTGGCGCCCAAATCGATCAGGGGGTGCTTAATGAGCTGGTTGAGACGCATCTATCGGACTTGCATGAGCATCTGGAGCGACTGGGCGTCATTAAGATGATCTCCATATCGTGGTTTCTCACCATATTCATAAGCGTGATCAGCTACGAGAGCTCACTGCAAATTCTCGATTGCTTTTTCTACGAGGGCGCCAAGATCATATTCATGATCTCGCTGCAGATCATCGAATGGAATCGCGACAAGCTGCTCAACTGCCAGGACGATGGCGAGGCCATGCTGGTGCTGCAAACCTACTTGGAGGGCATCTACAACCCGGAGTACCAAGTGCCACCTCCCACAGACAAACGCAAACTGGAACGACAGCAAACTCAAACTATCCAGACCCTCATCCATGAGGCATACACGAAATTCGGCGAGGAACTGACCCAACAGCGCATCGAGGAGCTGCGCAACAAACATCGTCGCCTCACCGTCCGGCAGTTTGACGTTGACAACGAGAAGACCATTGTGAAGGCCCATGTCCAGAATGCATACTTTGAGCGGCAGGAGCTGCACATGCTGCTCACAATTATACGAGAGGAGAAGCTGGCGCTCAAGTCCATGCAGCAGCAGCAAAGGGCCCAGTCCCTGAGCGAGGCACCACAGTTGCAGCATCAACAGTCGCCGACTCGAGATATTATGCCGGGTGGTGGAAACGGACGCCACGAGGCATACTGCGTCGGCTTTGAGGTATTCCACACGCTCATCACGGAGCTAACGCCTTGGCGCAAGTGCGTCAGCGTTGACATTGCCGAGAAACTCTTCAGAGTAAGTCACAAGCCATTTAATTTAATATATAGTAAAATATTATTTTAAAAATAATGATATAATTAATCTTAATCTTTTGACAGCTGACGGACAAAAAGGGCACCGGTCAGCTGGACTTTGGTCAGCTTATTAACGCATTGGGCTTGGTCTGCTCCACCAAGAGCATGGAGAAACTGAAGCTGCTCTTTGTATTGCATTTGCCGCCACTGTTGTCCAAGGCGGAAATTGAACGCACGCGTCGTCCGCGTCCACGGACCAAAGATGACGCCGAGGAGGCCATCGAGGCGGAGGATTTCTTTGAGTAAAAACTAGAATTTGTTGAAAATTCTCACAGTCGAGTATGCTAATCAAATTGTATATTATTAGTGAGGATGCCTCGGAGTCGATTGAAGCGCTGCCGTCGCCATCGGATCACAACTTTGACGCTGATGACTTTGCTTTGATAAGCGCCACACAACATTTGCATAACTTGGCTGGAATCTCGGGCAACACATTTATGGACTTGTCGCGGACACCGAATCTGTCGCTGAACTCGAACGCATCGTCGTTGGCGCAACGTAACTCGACGTTCTATGTGGATCTGCCCGCTGCACTCCAGGGTACTGCAACACGCACAGATGCTGGGCAGGATGACGACCAAGACATCGGTCTACGCCAGCAAGGACGTTACGAATCGATTGACACATTTTCGGATATTTCAGATCTGGGCGCGGCCCCGACGACAACAGCAGGCCAAGCAGCAGCCACAAATGCTGCCGATCAAATGCTACTGAACGTTGAGACTATATCGAATTTCTCACAGATCAGCGACCTGGTTGCGGCCACGCGTCTAGAACGCGCCGATTCCAATGCCACGGACACCCGTAGCTTGGGCAGCTTGGGCTATTTACTGGACCAGCCGACAGAAGGCGCCTCCGGCAGTGGACAGCATCGACATGTGCCGCACATGCGCAAGGAAAACTTCCAACTCTTGTGGCGCAGCATCATCGAGATCTTGGGCTGTGTCCAGGACGAGGATATGCGACGTGCATGTAAGTGGCATCGAACTTGAGCAACTTTTGTATTTAATTCTTAAGTCATTTTCTTTGACAGATGAAAATCTCATTGAGATGGGCAACAGCAACATCAAGAAAGAGCCCAGCTTGGAGAGCTTTACCCAACTAAATTTGGGTGGCAGCGGCGATGAGGTGGGTGCAAGCATTTTCTATAGATATTTTAATTGTATTACACTTTTGTAAATATGTTTTATTTCATCGCAGCAACCGGATAATAATGGAAATCCCACAACTCCCGCTGCCGAGCCGAGCAGCACGACACGCTTGTTTGTTGCCCTCGAGGAGGAGCTGCGACAGGCCCGAGCAGGAGCAGCAGCTGGAGCTGGAAGAGCAAGTGCAACTGCAACTGCGACCACAACAAACAGCAGTGGCAGCAGCAGCAGCACAAACACCTCGGATGCCTGGCACATATCCATCAATCAGTTTATAGCCACTGCTCTGACATGCGAATGCATTGTGAGGGCATTCCAAACCCAAACACGCATTGTGGAGCAGATCGAGTTGTTGCAGAAGAAGCGTCGCAAATGTTTGTCTACTAATTATAGCTATTAAAAACTTCTTTATAGCTGTAATCGCATTTTCCCCCCACAAGTACCCAATGTATTAGCCATATTAAGAAAGTCCCCCCCAAATAGAACTGTGCAATGCGACTTCAGCTTTTAACCGTAACCCGTAACCGTTTTCTATATACATAAATATGTGTGTATTCGTATCTTACCCGATTAGTTAAGCCAATTGTTTGTGAATATAGTTCTATTATACCTATTACATATATATATATATATATACATATAAAGATACAACTCTATCTTATTTTGTGGCAATTTATTTCAATATATTGACGAATATATATGTTTATATACATAAATTATGCTACTATTCCATGTCTACATCCTCGAGCTGCTTTGAATTTCGACGAGAAGCTGCTGAAGCTTCCTGGCGAGCATGTTCCGCGCTTCGCACAACACATTCCTCATAGTTCCACTTGGGGAAGACACGTTTATAGAGATACATGAATGCCGTGTCGTAGGAACGCAGCTGGCCATCGAAATAGCATTTCATGTGACCGTGCGTGCCCAGGGATTCCTTAATGTGTCCAAGACGACCGCATTTGGTGCGTAGTTTGACCGGCTTAAAGTACTCCACGTCCTCCTTGTAGAAGAACATGTAGCGTATGGTGGCCGATTTGCGATTAATGCGCATCGGGTGGCCACTAAGCACCACACGCTTTAGCACAATGCGATCCGGATTGCAAGAGAGCAGACGGCCACGGGCAACCAATGCCAGCGTCGAATCAGGATTCACCTTAAATGCGAGCACGGCGGCGGGAGGAAACTGAATGGGTGCATAGAAAGTAGCGCAAACCGTTTCATACGGCCGGAAGAAGCGCTCGAACTTGTGCTTATCCCCATTGGTGTGCTGGCTGTAAATGGGATTGACAACGAAGCGACGATAGCCACATTGCACAATGAGTTGCTCCTTGGACTTGAGTGGCACCTCAGAGTCTGGAATTCGCTGCAGTACAACATTCATCACACACATCTGGTGCTCGTGTGGCAACATGCCGTAAACAATCACATGATCTGTGAGCTGGCCGGATCTGAAGGCGTTCCACCGGCTGCCGGGCACATTGATGACATGCAGTGTGATGTATAAGCCAGGCTATAATTAAATGATTCGTTTAAAAGACTTGTCAAAAATCAAATGCTTTAATTTGCACTTACCAGAACACCCTCGAATTCCTTTGCGTCGTTTAGAATGCGACGCTTGGTGCGATCAAAGTTCTTGAACTGATAGATGCGCGCATAATCGCTGGGCAGATTCTCTTTGGCATCCCAGGGGGAGGTGCGGAACGATTCGAGGCCGCGATACTTCTGGAAACGCTCGTGGGCGGGCACATCCAGTGGTGTGTCGATCTCGTCGGGCCACAGTTGATCTGTGCGAGCTTGTTGCAGTTTCTGTAGGGTTTCGCGCTCCTCCTGAAAGTCCATTTGTTGATCGTACTTTTCATCATTAATGGCAGCTTCCGAGGAGACGGAAACACTGTCCAAATACTCTTCCGTATCCGAGTCCCGTTTCTCGCACTCATCTTCAAAGGACTTATTATCACATGACATAAAGTCCTCGTCATCCTCATTGCCACTCATATCGTCATCATCGTCATCATCCTCATCGTCGTCGTCGTCATCCGCCTGGTCTTCCACCTCCTCCACATCGGGTATCCACGCGGCCTGGTATTCACTGTACCCCTTTGGAACACGTTTAACCAAACGAATTTTCTTGGTTTCCTTCTGTGAAGCCTCGATCTCTTCTTCAGTTGGCCAGGTTTGCTCAGCATCCATGGGATCTGGTATATTCTCGCTCTGCAGCGACGTTTGTTTCTCTGGATCACTGCGATCGAGCAGACGCACCTCAGCTGCCTCTCCCTCACGGTTCTTGTCCAGCTTGTAGGGATCGGGCGGCGCATCGACTTGACCCAGTTGATAGTCACCAAGGCCGGGTATATGCACCAATCCATTTACGTTCAATGACTGTCCACGTAGATAGCCAGTTATTTTCAGTGTTCCCAGTTCCCCATTCGGCACATACTCCACGAGATCACCAAACAAGTGTGGACGATTGCTGACGTTGTGCAGCACACGTTTCTTCTGTCCGCCAATGCGTCGCATTACATTCAATCCCTCGGCTGCGCAGTCCAACTGTACGACCTTCTCCTCGGGCAACAGCTTGGAGATAAACTTCTGCGCCGCCTGCTTTGTGGCCGTGCGACGCTTCGGATTAATGGATTCCAGATCCATCAGGGCCACAACCGGCGTCGGAATGCCTTGTGCTGAAATCATGTTAAACACACGCTGGCCCCAACGATCGAAGATCTCATCGTCCCCAAAGGCCGCCGACGTCAGCATCAGTGTGGTGTCGCACACCTTCAGATAATCCAGCGCAATCAGTTCATTGCCACGGCCCACGGGAGGCACAACAAAGGCGAAGCGTTGCTTGAATCGCGGCAGATTCATGTAAACAATTCCGCTGGAGGATTTCTCCACCACGATTTCACTGTCGCAGCCTTCGAGTATGGCCAGCGCAGAGTTGGCATCGATTTGCTCGTGCATCGGCAGCACGCACACCAAAAAGGGGGCGGTGTTCTGGCCGCCCAGTTGACGCTTCTGTTGAAGAACTTCATCGCGTTTGTTCTTGCGCAGCTGGTTCGATTGATTGCGACGTTGCTCTTTGCGTTGCTGCTGCTTGTGCCTGTGCGAGATGGCCTTTAGACCCACCTTACCTATGTGGAACAATAAATAAACAATTTAATAAGTTTTCAGGCAACTTGTTGAAGTACAAAAACCCACACACCTTTTAGTGCATTGTCGATGGCGCCTTTGGAACGATGACGGCCGGTTTTGTGAGCCTTGTTTGTCTGTTTCAACGGGCCAGGCCGATGAAACGCATGATCCGCCATGTTTGGCTAAATTATTACCACGCAATTCAACAAAATATCAATTTTTTTCACACCGTGTTATTTTTAAAACGAGGCGAGCACATGTTCCAACAACATTTATCGATATAAAGCTATCGATTACAATTTCAGTCAGTGTGGTCGCACTCAACTTTAAGTGTTGTAAAAGTGAGCACAGATTGGCGCTCAAATTTAAATCCATTACCTACAACACTTACGTTCAAAACTCAAATGAAACACAGTCGATTGTTTTTAACCACATTCAATGTAAATATGTATTTGTTGTTATGGTATATTTTTAGTACATTACATATATGTCTGTATGCATGCCAGACAAGACAAGCAGCTTGCTTAAACATAACGCTGTTTATATTATGTGTAAGTTTACTTTGTAATATATGATATAAATATGCGTTGGTTTTCCGAATGCATCCGTAGTTGAATAGTTGTAGTAAGTAACTGCATATATTTTGTATTGCATATAGAGCATGCCAAAGTTTACATCGAGTTTTAACTAACTTAATTGCATAGAGTATTTAATAGTTTAATTTTTTTGGAATTCATTACCATCATGTGTAAATAATTTAAAATAGTGTTTAGAAGTATTAAACATTTCTGTTTTTTTTTTTTGTTTGTTTAGGTGTGTGGGTTTTAAAACTTAACGGTAGGCATAACACTTAACGATTCATAAAAAACAGAAGTCTCAATAAATATACATAATTAAACAGTAGACGATTTTGTTTTTATTTTTTCAGTTAAGGTAAATTGAGTGATTGTTTTTCATTAATTGGGTTTGGTTCAATCTAGGTTGGTTGCTCCATGGCAATGCCTTTATATTTATATATATACTCGTATATATTGTTACATTCAATTTGTAGTTGATATTTCACATATTGTATGGCCACTAACAGCGCTATTATAATAAATACGAATTTCCACATCGCGTTGGTCTCGACGACGTGTTGGACAAATCTCAATGTTGCATGATTTTTCTGCGCTTTGCGGATTTTCTCCAAGAGTTTTCTCTTCATAGGGACTTTTTCCATTTGTCACTACCAAAAATAAAGTACGCACTTGTATATAGATATATATGTATATATATGTATTCAATGTATATATTAATCAATATTTATGCTATCAAAATGGCCACACAATGCACTCTGCTTTTACCCCCCACATTGCGAGCAATTTTGTAAAAAATTATACATTTCCAAATGGAGAGTTGCCTTGTACTCCCCATTTCCCATTTCCATTCCCAATCCCTCTGCCACTCTCTTCTAAAAAACAATTTACATACAAAACGCTCTGACTCTACGGTTGGGGCCTTAAAAAATTGTTGCCAACGCATGCACTCCGTCAATAGCCAATATCCTTTTGTTGTTGTCCTTATTGTTTTTGTTTTTGTAGTATTATTTTTTTTCTTTTTGTTGTACAAATTTGCGCTTTGTTTTGTGAGCTTCTTGTTGTTGATTCTTTTTTTTTTTTTAATGTTTTTGGGCTTTTATTTTTTGGCTTTTTGTGCAAGTTTTCATTGTGCTGGGTGGCATAAACAATTTACATGTTCCTGCATTGAGCGCAAACAGATCGAGCCTTTGTATTGTCACGCACAAAATCATGCACATTGAATTTTCCATCATCGCCATGGTCGTAACCGCGACTCTTCAACTGCCTGTGATGAAGAGAAAAGCGAGAGAAAATATTTATAGTACATTGAGTTTATCATTAGTTTAAGAGTAGTAGTAAACCAAAATTTGAAAAAGAAAAGTAATTAAGTTTCTCTCCAAACTCAAAGTCATTCCCATCTATCGTGTGGCTGGAAAAGTTTTGTGGAAAACTCACCTGGCGACCGCTGTGAAAGCCAGCTCCACATTGAGTCCCGTCTTGGCCGATGTCTCCATAAACGGCACATTGTGCTCACGTCCAAGGCGTTCGCCATCCTCGCGTTTCACCTGCCGTTCGCTGCTGCCGCAGTCGGCCTTGTTGCCTTTAGGCCAAGTGACGGCAGAGAGTCAGAGAGTGAGGGAAAGTGAGTGAGATACGTTTGAAAAGCGACAAAAGTTGCAAAGTTTTTCACTTGTAATTCAATTAAATGGCCAACAGCTGCTGCAGCTGCTGCAGCTGTTGCAACTGCTGAGCTCGCCCTTAATCAAATCTATTTGGAAACCTTTTAACTCAATCTCACCTATTAAAACGATGACCACATCCTCCTGCGCGTACTCACGTATCTCGCCCAGCCAGGCGCGTATGTTGTCGTAGGTGGTCTTATTGGTTACATCGTACAGCAGCAGCAATGCTTTATTAAAGACAAAACACAATAAGCTGCTCAAAACAAATCACAATCATCCGTCCGTAGACTCACCATGGGCATCGCGGTAATAGGCGTGCGTCACACTCCGGAAACGTTCCTGTCCAGCGGTGTCCCATATTTGCAATTTGACGCGCGTTCCATCGACGACAACAACTTTGTTCTGTTCACGCGGCGACATTGCAATTGAGTTATGTGTGTGTTTGTTATGCAAAAAGAAAAATTGTTGTTGCCAATGAAAACGCAATTGTTACACAAAATGCAATTAATTTACCAAAGTGCATGCAAAAGAGAATCTGAATGCCAAATGTGTGTGTATAAAAGACACAGAAATGATGGGGACCACGGGACGTATGCTTACTCATGTTACACGGACACATTGTGTATACGCAGCATTTGCCATCACATGCAGACACATCAAACACACTCGAAATACAATAATACAATTACAGGTTACGTTCAAATACGGCTACAACAATTTTAATGATACAGACAAATCAGTCAATAAAATAAATGTATTTCGGCTTGATTTGTCTGTATGTGAATTGGACGTAGACAAATAAAAAGCCAAAGCATAACAAACTTCAAGCTAAATAAACATAAAGTCTTTGCACTGCGTCAAAACATAAGATGAAATTTTCTGGGAAATTCATTTACAACACCAGTAAATAATATGAATCATCATAAATACACATATTCGTGTATACGTGTATAAATTTTATATGAATTGAAAATTCTCTAATATTTTCCAAGCTTAAAGTTACTATTTATAATTTATACACAAAATATCTCTCAATTATTATTTATTTAATATTCTGTTTTCCCAGGAAAGTTTTACAATTCTGATATTGAATAAAATTTGTTTTTTTACCAAATAACTGATGCAATTTTTATATTATTTAATAAGTTCAAATTAGCTCTTTTTTCAATTCCCAGCAAATAGTTGGCAAATTAAATTGTAAATTCTTCCACTTCGCTTGGTTTTAATAACTTATTTCAACAGAAATTCACAATAATTAAGTTCGACATTCAAATTACTCATATTGCGCTTTTAATTTGTTGTCAAGGTAACAAATTGAAAAGGAATAAAAAGGGACGACTGAACGGCATATAAAATTTAAGGTCAGTCGGAAATCGTTTAGGAGGATTATACTTAAATACAAAAAAAAAGGAAGAAAGAAGTACGTTAGGAAGTTGAAAAACCAAAAAAAAGGACGCACTTATCCGCACAAAGAGCGGCAAAAAATGACTGCAAACAAAGGGATGGGAAGAACATGATAGAGAGAGAAAGAGGGAATGAGTGAGCGGGGAAAGTGAAAGACTGGTACACATTTAATGGGCGACATGGCGATTACTTGTAGTATTATTGTTCTTTAATAAATTTATGTGCCATGTGAGCTCCCGGCAATTTCTACGATAATAAAGCCTCTAGAAGTTGAAACAAAAACCCCACAATAATAAGCATGCTAAAAACAACACCAACAACGGCAAGTTAAATACGAGTAACAAGTGAATGAGAAACACAGACACACACACACACAGAGAGAGTACACTCACACACACGTGCAAAGAGACAGAATTATCAACAAGTCCTTTTCAAGTTCATATGCTTTTTAATAAATAGCCCCAAGGAGCTTAGCCTCAGCAATGTTGGCAACTCTGGAGAAGGGTGCTTCCCCCTGCTGCCCACAGATGTAGAGAGGGATACAGGTGGGGGAGTGAGAACTGGTTGAACACAAGTTAAGCAGGCGGTAAAACGTTTCAGTAAAGAGCAGAGCCACAGCAGCTGGGAGTCATGAAAACCGCAAAGCAAACAGACAAAGAAACCCACACAAACACACGCTCGCACAAATGAAATAATAGTAGACATTTCGATACCCTTTAGAACACCAAACACAACAGAGAAATTAAAAATAACATACACTTAACATACACTTAAAATTACATGTACATTTTTTAATTACAGAAACACTTCTGTTAACTTACAGCAACTGTTGTATTACATAGAAAGTAGAGAGCAGTCAACATAAAATTAAAGTACACATTTCATAATTGATTAGCTAGTTGACTTAACATTTCAACTCGCATCATATATCGTTTAACCCGTCGAGATTAGAACAGGGTATAAACACACATAGCAAGAGATATGGGAAAACAGAGTTGTTTGGCTTGGGAGTCGGTTTCAGGTTCAAAGTTAGACACAGTTGGGGAATATAACAAGAACATGATAAACTCAGGCACCCAAACGCATAGAGAAGATGAATAAGTTGATGTGGACGCAGGTGAAAATCGTATTCTTATAGCCTTGACAACTGTTGACAGCGTACAGACAGGCAAAAACAGGTAACAGAGTGGGAGGAGGAAAAGAGGAAGACAGAAATACAGAAATACACACAGATAGACAGACACACATAACAATTAGTAACAACAACAACAATAATATTAACAACAACAACAAGAATATACAGAGCGACAGAGAGAGAGAGAGACAGAGAGAGAGAGAGAGAGAGACAGAGAGAGAGAAAGAGACACACAGAGAGAAATCGCTTACCCTAAAATCAATGCCAACTGTACTCAGGAAATAGCTGGGCACATAGCGACCATCGCGAAATCGAATCAACAGTGATGTTTTGCCCACTCCCGAATCGCCCAGCATTATAACCTGGCCAACAGCCACAAGCGACAGTTACAAGTGCAGGAGTGTGTGCGTGTGTGAGTGTGTGTGTTAATAAAGAAAATACATAAATATAAGTTTGAGAGATTCATGTAGATACGAATATAATATGATATAAGACCTCCTCTATACTCGCAGACTTAATGCATAGCTTAAGGGAGTCACCCTCAAAGACCTTTATTTGCCACTTGCCACTTGCCGCATGGTACTTGCCACTTTGGCATGAATAACTCTTGTGGTTTTCTTTTAATATTCGTACCTCTTTGGGCATTCGGTTTCTGATGACTTTTGGTGGAAAGTTGAGCAAAATTAGATGTTATTCCGGTGTCAGGCAATTAAAGCAGAAATGTTATTTGAATACGACATGCTCGAATAGCTCAAATACCTATGGCAGCAAGGGAAGCTAGAGAGTAAACGAGTGAGGGAAGGCAGCTGCAGCAGCAGTTGCATTATAAATCTGCTCTTGAGCTCATATTAGTTGCGCTGAATTTGTTTGTCAATCGCAAAATTTCCTAGAATGTCTCATGTTGACTCAAATCAACGGGGATTTCTAGCTGAGAATTGTACGTGTATTATAACACTCGAATGTGTGGGCTGTGAAGTCAGCACATGTTAACTTTTAATGAGGATTTTACTGTCAATTTAATATAGAACATGTGCTCTCTGTTCTGCGACTTCACATAAATGTCATGTTACCCTATTTTTGTTAAAGGAAATATAAAGTAACACTTAAAATAAGTCTTAACATCTGTTTAACAAATTGGGAAGCTGTAAAACGGAATTGAATGTTAAATGTACTTAACATATATGTTACTGTATGGTTTACACAGGTAGCTTGCTGTTAAGTAGACATTTTTATTCTCGGACTTATTAATAAAATGTTACTACAAAAAACTTGTATTCATTAATTTTACAAATCATAAATGACTAGGGAATAAGGTAAACAGACCCTAAATGTATAACATCATCAGAGAATTCGTATTTAGATATAATTCCAGAGTCCTTACCTATTTAAATTTGTATTTACTACTTAATTAACATCTTCTGAGAGATGCAAAACATTATGAGGGTTAACTAACAAACCCAACCTACTTTTAGACCGTTAATTTGTGAGCCTGAGCAAATAGGCCAAGTTATTTGCATATTTCAAATTATCTAGCAACCACAAGAACTTTATCATTTGACGGATAATTCTAGCGTCTGAGAACTCATGCAAATATTTTTACTAGCCAGGACGTATTGTTTGCTTGGCAAAAACTAAACATGAAGCGCTTTTAAAAAAGAAATAAATTAAATATGCACCAGTTTGGAATTCCCTTTGTCTGGAACGGATATTATAACTTTAAAGAAGATTTTGTTGTTGAATTTAAGGAATTGTACCGTTTAAATATTAAGGTTAGTTTCAGAACAAATCTGATTCTTATTCCCTGTAAAAACTTTGCAGATGTTATTAAATTTTAATGGGACTTTCTATAACTAATTTGATAAGTTTAAAGTGCATAGTTATGACTAGTTCATTTAAAATATAATAAGATAAACTTATTTTAACTTATTTTCTTCTTCCTCCCTCTAACTCGACTTTATCTCTCTATATCAAAATGCACTCTATACAAATGTCTCAATTTTTCTAATAAGTGTATTTGAACTTCGTCCTTGCGCACCTAGATTTTCATAACTTGTTTTTATTATTCATATTTATATATTTTTTTATGTCTGCAGCTGTGCAAAACGAAGTCGGAGCTGGGGCATTTGTCATAATTCAACAGAATTGTCCTAATGAAAAGCATAAGGCACCAACTTGGCAGCTGGCTGGCCTCCATTTGTATTGTTGATGTTGTTGTTTCGTCCTGCGGAAGGACACGTTCCAAGGGAAACTAAATTGCGTGCGGACAGAGAAATTACAACTGTGGAAACAAGGAGAAATTCTTCTAAAAGGAAGCGTCTTTAATTTCCTTTTGTCACTTTGCACTTTATTGAATTTTATGACTTTATTTTTGAGCTGCTTATGCAAATCCCATTGTAATCAGGCATCAGGCAATGCCATAAAGTGCTCCAAAGGAACCAAATAACATGGCGGAGTCGTAAAAGTGCGTAGGAATCAGTCAAGATGTCGGCAAAGAGGGTGACAAATAAAACGCATAATATATAAATCAATTTGCGGCTCAGGTAAATGTTGAAAAAGATTTGGGTCTTGGTTTTGTTTAGCTCCTTTAGCTCCTTATAAATACTTATAAATTTTAGTCGCGTCTTTTGTTGTCGCCTTTTTGTAATGCAAATTGATAAAATTTTATATGGATTTGCCGTGCAAAGACGATTCGATTATATTCATTGAAAGTGTGTGACTTATAGTGTATGTGGTGATTGTGTTTGGAGTCACCTTGCCCATGATATCAAAGTCCTCATCCTCATCCTGTCCTGGCGTTGAGGATATCATGCGTATGAGCGCACGTCCAGCGGATTTGCAGAGTGTAGCGCCAGCGCCATCATTGCCGGGTCCAGAATTTGGGCCAACAGCTTCGCCAGCAGCAGCTTTGCAGCCTCCTGCTGCTCCACCTTTACCTCCACCTCCGCCGCCACCTCCGCCCGTATCCAGAAGCGGTTGCTGCTCAGCAGCTGCCGTGATTCGCATGCTGTTTAAAAATCTGCTGCTGAAACCATTTCCAATCGATGGTGTCTGCTGGGATTGTTGTTGTTGCTGCTGCTGATGCTGATGCTGTGATTGCTGCTGCTGTGCTTGTGATGAGTGCCGTTGATCGCGATAGATTTGCGATGGACTCATGTAATCCGGCAGCAGCGGTTGCTGCGACAACGATTGCTGGCGTTGATGGACAATAACGCTGGGTCGTCGCTTCGGATAGCCATCGTCATCGGAATCATCGGATGCAATGCCGTTAACTTTGTCCAGGGTCTTGACTGGCAATTGGCCAGGTGTAATGTGCTGCCAGGTGGGTTTCACCAACGATTCCCGACGTGGCGATGCCGATGCCGATGCATTGCTCACTGCAGTGACCAGCGATGGTTTCCTAGCTGCTCCAGTGCTCGTACCAGCAATGGAATCACTGCGATAACGTGTCTGCTGGCGTCGCATCCTTGAAACCGTTCTGGTTATTATTTTTCTGCTGAATTGGTTCGATTCAATTGAAAACACGTCGAGTTCAAAGGAACAAAAAAGAAAATCAATAAACGAACTGTTACACATCATCAGCAGACACTCTGATATCGACAGTCCCTGTGCCCGAACAGCAGCCCACAAAACAAACTCCTCCTCAACTCGAATTCCACTCGCAACTCGGTGTCCGGGTGCAAACTTTGCTGAGGCAGCGGCATAAGGCAAAAGGCAAAGCTAAGCCCAAAGTTTTGCTTCCAAAAACTCATTAAAAAACATAAAACAAAAAAATGCTTAAGACAAAATATAAACACAAACATTTCCATTGGCAAATATTCACAAATTTAGACGAAAATCTAGTACAGTTCTATAGTCGAACTTTAAAGAACGCTATAAATTGTAAGTAGTGATGTAATACAAATGTTATACGACTTAAGGTACAACTGGGACGTTAGTAAATAGATTTGTAATGCAGTTGATACACAACAAAAGAAAAAATGAGCGTTTCTTATATGATATTAGAAGATCCCTATACAATTTCGGCATTCTTTAAGACACTTACTAATCTCTTTCTTTTTCTGTCTCTTTATATATTTAAACTTCCATTGTTGATTCTAAGTCTGAGACATCAACCTTGCCTAGTATATAATTTACGTTCTAATAAAGATGTAAATTTCATTAGCCCGCCAGTTATAATTTGTTTTGGCCAGTTCGAAAAACAAATTAAAATTCACAAATTTAAAGAACTGTGAGCCCCAAACACACAGGTGCAAATTGAATGTAATTGCCTTGCCAACGACAGAGACCCAAATGAAAACCAAAACCGACCGAGAGAATTCCACCTCAGGGCCAAAATCGGCTGACATTGTCATTGAAAACGCACACACACACAAACACCGGGGGTTTCCCCCCTGTAGCCAGATTAGAGAGAGCGGGCCTGGGTCGTGACCACGTCGCTAAATCAACAGTTGGCAAGCGTACATTTACCACAAAGCCAAACAGCAAACACGCGCATCGCCTTGACAACACCACATTTGGTTAATAATGAACAACTGAAAAGGACTCAACAACAACAACTCTGTTGGGAAGCTAACAGAGCCACCACGTGATTAACATCGGCTAGGCCATAGCTATTAGCTATAAATGTCGCCAATGTTAAAGCCAAAGCCAAAGCAGTTCCGGAATTTCATCCACAAAACCGATTTTGCAAGGTCACGCAAGTGTTGCATACTTTTGGGAGCAGCATATTCTGCAATTGTGATTTCGCTCGCATTTCACAAATGTCACTACTTAAATGCATGCTATGTAAATGCTTCAATTCTCGATATTCCAAGTCGATTTTGATACTTAATTGTAGTCAGTGGAGCAGCATGTTCCAAAGTTTAAATTCTCTTGCAATTCCAAAATGTCAAATTAAATATCTTAAACTGATTCAAAGAAAACTACACTTCTTCTCTGCAGTTTCGATTGCATGCCAAAAATATCAATTACAAAGTCAAATCTAATTTGAATACAAAATTCTATCGACATCTACAACTGTTGACTTTCTACACCCACTTTTTCGTTTTACAGGTGCCTGTTGAAGCTGTCTGGAAGTTAATGTGATTTGCAACCAAAACAAGCAAACAAGTTGAAAATGTCAACACGCGATTGATGACTGGCATGCATACGAGAGTCAAATCTCCACAAATTGCCAAGGCCAACTCTTTGACAAAGCCAATGTCGAATGGCAAAAAGTCAGAGACGTGTGCAGGTGAAATAACTTGGCCATGTCACGTCTTCTGCATCCTGGCAACAGCAATAGCATTCACCTTTCTGCCGGGCTCGCACATTAAACACGTTTTATGGAGCAACAGGATTTCTGGCAGCCAAGCGTAACTTGCGTCCTGTCTGCAACTGTCTGAACCTGTCTGGGTAATTGTATTGAAGTTAAATCCAACTGTCCGGCAGCTCCTTAAATGGAGTTCATTGCACGTGCCTAACCTTGGTTGCGAGTATATTTCAAGAGGGAAAATGTATCCCTACTGTTTAAGTAAAAGTGATACGAATAAGAGGAATGCAATGACAGCAAGACTTAATTTGTAAACTGATAGCACTTGAATCCCTCAAACTTTTAAGGACACTTTATTGAAACAAAAAGTATGCATTACACAATTAGGAAAGACCTAAAAACCTTTCGGGGCAGTAATTTCAGACGAGCTCTTCTATTATACTGAATTCCTTAAAGTTTTAGCCTTTCTCCCAATTATCCGCAATTATCATTGGCTGTAAAATATATTTATAATATTTGACTTATTTCAAATATTGTCATCTCAACTTTGTCTGCATAATATAACGAATAAATTTATCTTTGAATAGTTTACTTTTAAATTTGAAATGTGATGCGAAGTTTGCCCCAAAATCTATGTAAATTGTGAAATTTCCATTTGACCCTCAGCTTGAATCCTTTTCTTTTTTGTGTATTTCATCCCTTTTTCATAATATATTTCTGACCTTCGTTCAATGATTCGACCCGAAGGGAAAGCTTACTGTGTTAGTTCCCAGTCGAAGAAGTAATATAATCTAGCTAACATTGTCAATCATAATGTTGATAACAAAAGTTTTTAATTGGGTTGTCTTCGCAGCAATTTTCCCCGGAAAGAACTGTGTCAAGTGCAAAGTAGTCAAGTGAATTTTGCGAGATGCTTCAATGAATCAAACGACATTTTGGAAGACGAATTGCTTAGCGTAATTACATCAATATAAAGCGTAAAAATAAATGGACCCGCTGATCACGGCCTGTTGCACACACGGTATTGTAAGGCCCACACAAAAAGGCGGCTGTTCAGCTGTTGCCAACAAAACACGCACGTCAAAGTTACAAATACACCTTCGAAAAGGGATGGAGAGGTATAGACACACACACACACACGCACACTCATCCACCCACATAAATATACACACACTCAGACACATTCAATCATGCGCTCAATCACGCAGCTAAAACGAAGGCAAAGTGCGCTGACAAGAATCGCAGCTACCAGACAATGGCTTCCTGATTGCATGGACAGCTTTAAGGAAATGAAGAGTATACACACACACACACACATGCACACAACAACGACAAGTGTGTGTATTTGTGAGTAGGCGTTGTTGTGATTTCAAGAGGAAACTGGGAAAAACTGGACAATCGACAACTTCACGTTGATGTGCGGTTGCCGTAAAACATTTTATGGCATTTGTAATGAAAGCCACTCAACAGCAGGAGGCAAAACGAGCTAACAGAGAGAGCGAGATGGAGAGAGACAGAGAAGGAGAGGGACAACAGGAAAATCTCCTAAAGATTTGCGTTCATAATCGGCTTAAATTGCATTTCCAGCTAAGCTTCCAACTATAAAACCTAGACACAACACAGCTCAGCTTTCGTTTGTATGTATTTAAAAGAATATTTTTGAAATTGCATAAAATGCAATGAGGTAGCCTTGAACCTGACCTGGACAGCTTAAGAATCACAGTGCAAGCACGTGCATGTTCCTATAATACACACTAATAGCAACAACAATTGTCTTAAATATCCACAAAACAGTAGCAATTTAAATTGACCTTCGGCTATTGAATGCACTTCAAAATTCAACTGATGCGCATATCATCATCGTCTGGTAATAGAATTTCAGTAAGACAAATGACAAAGAAAACGACACCATTAAGAGTCCGAGGAGATAACAAATCTCAGGATGTCACTGTGCGAAGACATAAAACTGCCAATGCAATAGATTATCAGATCTCCATAGGATTAAGTACATGTTTGAAATATAAAAGAATAATTTCTCTTTACCCAACAAAGAGAAATTTAAGTAAAAAATATATAAAGATTTTATAGAACAGTCTTATTAAGTTAAACATGAATAAAATCATAAATTATCTAGAATTTGAAAACATAAATTATGTTTGCACAAAATATTTTAAAATATTTAAGAATTTAACAAACCATATTAAAACTTAATTCAAAATAAAATAAAACACTTTTTTTTGCGGAATTTCAATTTGTACACTGAGTCGACAAATCTGATGACAACAATTCAATGGAATCGATACTCCACATCCACACAAGGAATTTCTTCTGAGCACATCTTAAATTGCATTAATTACTAACATTTCTCAGAAAATATCCAATAACATTTTCACCACATGTTCAGACAATTTTATAACAAATAAACAAATTGCATTGAGTTTTAAGAATTTCAAGTTAAAATTCTATTTAATTTAATAGGTTTAAATGATTTCACTATCGATATTTGCAACGCAGTGGGAAAATTAGCATACTAAGTCTGCAAATATTTATATTTTCAAAATATTTCAGTAGACACGAATTAATAAAAATCAATTTTTATTAGATGGCCAACGTAAATTGTTTTCATTTATTTTTAAACGCTCACTCCTGTTACCCAGACACCACAAAATATATACACACACACACACGCAGAGCGATGAGGGCAAAGAGAAGCCACTAAAAATAGCTGAAAATGTTGTAAAATTGCACTAATGCTGTGCGCTTGACGCGACGCGCTCTAAAGTATGCAACAGAAAACTCGTTGCATCTAAAGAGCATGCGAAAGTGTGTGTGTGTGTGTGTGTGAGTGTTTGTGTGTGTGACTCTGACAAAACAATGACTTCAAAGAGTTCAAGAAATTCGTTTTCACTTTACATTTATCAACGAAAATATTTTTAAAACTGTGCACAAAATACTGTCTGAATATTGAAATTTGAGAGCGCGAACCGAAAGCTAAACGAAGCGTCAAGAGCAGCGCACAAAACTAAACTGAGCACGCAGCGAGAAGCATCTGGAGCAGCAGCCGCAGCATCCAGCGTTGAGTCCTTTAGTCCGTCAACGAGCCAAGTTCGTGCAACTTCGGCTTTTGGCTTTGGCTTTGGCAGCAGCAGCAGCCCTGGCCTAGAAATGCTGCTAGTCAATGGCGAGCAGGCGCCGAAGTTAACTCCCAAGGGACAACGCAGTGAGAGTGAACGGGGTGGGACGGATGAGAGGCGGAACCGACGAATGTGAAGCAGGTGGCACGTTCAATTCAATGGCGAAAATGTAACTGTTGCACTTGAACTTCATTGCCTTGTCGACCATCGTCGGCTGCCTCGTGTCGTTCGTGGTGGCAGCTGCGAGCTCGCTAAGCTGCGAAAGTGAAAGCCGGCAACAGGTAGTGGGCCAAGGGCGCACAACGCTTTTGTTGCCTACTTTCAGGAGCATTAGTTTGTTACCATTTTTTGAATGCAAATTGGAAATAATATTTGCACTGTTCAATAAAATTTTAACAAATATCTAAACAACCTTTTCAAATGAAATATATGTATGGAAATAAATAAAAAGCTTATTGAAACTGGCAAAAAATAAATAAATAAATAAACTTTACAAAACATTACTAAAGAAATAATAAAACGGAAAAAACCATGTCAAAACGATTTCAGTGGAAATTTATACACAAGTATAATAAATAAATATATAATAAAGTTCATTGAAACTGGTAATGATAAAAATAAAGTACATAACTGAAGAGAAACTGCAAAGAACTTTATTGCGGAATTAATAAAAATTAAATACAATTTTTAACCCTAATATGTTAAAGATATTTATTAGAAGTGAAAGTTACAAAAGCGAAATCCAAAATGTTACGAAATATATAACAATGATTTCAATAAAAGAAATAAGTTTAATGAAAGTGGTAATAATAAATAGGAAATCGCAAATTTGAGTGGAAATACTATATAAATGTTTAAATGGCTGATAAATAATAATAAATATTATTATCTTTATCACAATTTTCCGATATTTTCGTTCAACACTGATGCGTAACGTGACACACACACACACAAACACACAGACTAGCGACCTCAACTTAAACGCGACGCGGCTACGAGGTTTATTTTTATGGCATAGAAGCAACAACGAAAACAACGACAACGACAACAACAATGACAAAATCAATGCCAATGCGCTGTGGAGATTTGTGTGCGTTGTGTAAAAATAGACAACATAAAGTACACGAAATCGTGGTAAACGATTAGAGGCAACACAACAATATGTTGCCTATTTGGTGTGTCACTAACGAAACTCTTGTGGCTGATGCTCAGTTACAGTTACAGGCGCACACACACACACATTCACACGAATAGGTGCACAGATGTACGCATAACAAAGCCACAAAATGGGATTATGATTAAATATGTATGTACACATGTATGATATTTCTTTTGATTTAACATGCACAAGACAAGGTAAGCATTTGTCACTTGCTTCGCTCCGTCTCTCTCTCTCTCTCTCTGACTCTCTCTTTTTTTCTTAGTCATCCACTTACCGTTAGAGCAATTCCCACGGTGGCTGAGAAAGATCCCAAACGAAATTCACCGGTGTTGTATTTAACTAAAAATGATGTTTTACCCACACCCGAATCGCCAAGCAGGATCGTCTTATGATTAATGGTATCATCGAAGGGCGGTATGTGAGCTGCTGATGGTGGCACCAGACTCATGTCCACCTCATCGTATCGATACGAGCGCCAACCATCATCGTAGTCATCCTCCAGAGCATAGTCCGCATTGCCGTAGGCATAAAGTTGCATTGCCTCGCGAGAAGGACGATATCCAGGATATCCGCTGGCAGTGCGCTGCACTGGCGCCATGATGGCATCGTCATGGTAGTGATGGCTACTCGTCAAGCTCTGTTGACTGCTGCTGTTGTTGTGATTGATATTGGGATGATGATGATGATGATGCTGGTGCTGTTGATGCTGATGTTGTTGTTGTTGATGTTGAGAAATGGGCGCTGCAGGGGGATTGTAACAGCCATCGCCGAAGGGACGACGCCGCAGCTCCTCGATACGTGCTTTTGTCGTTTCCGCATCCTCGAAGACATCGTCGCTCATGCTGCTCGCATCATCGTGATGCGCTGACGTTGCTGCCGTTGTTGTTGTTGTCGTCATTTTTGGGTTTGGGTTTGTGTCTTGGCTAAGCGAATCAAATCTGAGCTGAGCTAAGCTTTATTTTGTGTGCTTTTAGGCGCACTCACGCGCAATCTCTGTTAGTTGTGCTTTTTCTCTCTCTCTCGGCCGCTCTCTCGCTCTCTTTATGACTTTGACATTTGGCTGTCCGGTTTATGGCACGATTTCTGAATGAATTTGATTTTGGTCTTTGCGAAAGGGGGAATGTAACGGAGCACTGGCGGTTTGACTTTTTGATATTTCTATGTTTATTTACTCTAAAACTTAATAAGCTTATCTATCAGTAATGAAATTCCCTAAATGTATATTTTTTATAAATTGAACTTTGGTTTGGTTTTTTGGTTTTGGTTTTTGGTTGTTTGGTGTTTTCTTTAAAGCCACTAAATAATTGTTATGTATAAATTGTAACTAGCTTAACATATTGACTAATTTTATTTATGGGTTATCCGCTAATTGGTGCTGTTTTTCTTTTCACTATATTATTTTTTATTAATATTAGTATAATTTTTGTTTTGGTTTTTTTAGTGGCAGAAATGCAATCTGCACTTTGCTTGGTGTTTTTGTTAAAGCTTTATGTTGATTTGGTTTTTGGTTGTTTTGTCTATTTCTCTATCTTTTTCATTCTTTCATTTGTAACACTGATTCAGCGAAAATATTGCATTTGATTCTTGGCGTTTGTTGTTGTTGTTGTGGTTGATGTTGTTGGTATTATTTCACTATCACAGCATGAATAAAATAAAGTTGCAAATAGCGTCGCGGTTGTCGCCTGCGCCACACTAATTAGGTAGGCGTGAGCGTGTTGAGCCTCCGGCCGCACTTCCACAACCACTTCATCCGATGCTGACGTCTTCATTTCTCTTTGTTGTTGTTATCTGTTAAACCCAATAACGACATCCTGCGCCCGAGCGCCTCTGCTAGTGCCATTCATCGACCCAATCTATGACGACAAAACAGACCCAATTGACAAGGGCAACAACAACGTATTACTATGGGCTTCCACAGCTTGACATCCTTTGTGGGTCATTGTGTATATGTGTCTGTGTCTGTGACTGCGTTTGCGTGTGTGTGTGAGCGAGTGTGTGCGCGAGTGTGAGTGTCGTAGCGGCCTGTTCTCACATTTTCGATTTCGTAGCTTTTATTCGTTTTTTGCACTGAATAATTTTCCTTTATATACTTTTTGGCGATGGATTCTGTGCACGTTTTATTTGAAATATTTCTTATCCCATTGTTACAAACAATTTATTTATTTGAAAATCATTTTGCACGCACACATGTGAAACGATGCAAATTTGATTTATTTTGCTCCTTCTAGTTTTTGGAGGGACCGAATTCATTCAACCCAATAATACCGTCAAGTTATGTCGGAAGCAGAGTTGCCAACTTTTGTTTGAAAAAAAGCACTTTTTGGCGGGAGGAAATATCATCAATGTTGTCCTTATTCTCCTGATTTTCATTATCATATGATAATCTTGTTCCTATCAGTCCGCAGGTATTTATTGGGAAGCACTTTTCGAGTCTCCGCAAGCCATATCTGCAAATTCATAATAAGATATATTGTTTTAATTTTAAGTAGCAAACAATTAATCCAATTACCTTACATAAAGTACACTGTTAAGTGTACTCAAGTGTAGTTTAATTCGCAGCTTTGACTTTACAAAATTGACTTGGATAATAAATCAATGGCAACTTTAGCCAGCTCTGCAACAGTATTGTTGCCCCCACAATCCTTATAGAAATAACTTCAATCCAAAATCTTGTAGCGCTGTCATTGTTTTGCAATTTCCCGAAATGAATTTCTTACGTTTTCTTTTAATTTGCCCTATATTTTGGCAGGCCTTTCAATAAGGGAATAATGTCTTTTTATTTTGGCGCGATGCATTTGTTCACAGAAAAAATATTCACTAAACAATCGATATGTTACTAAAGGTGTTGGCAAGCACCGAAAAAAACAGTGTCAGCAATATTTGTTTCATACTTTTGAACATATACAAAAAAAAGAATTTGCAAATTTTTCTAGCAAATGGCCTTTGAAAACAGCCAGATTTGACGGGAAAATAGCGAATCTGGCTGCACTGGTCGGAAGCAGTTAAAGCTACTTTGGAAGTTTTTTCAGCTTGTAATAACAAGGTCACACACACAGAGTCCACAATGGATTCCAACATTCACAAACACATTTCACCCACCTATCACAAATTAAAAGGATTTCTGCTTTCATCGCTTAAGTTTTTATCGATATCTATTGATGAAAACCAGTTGCCATCGATATATTTTTTCAGTATACAAAACAAACGACCGTCTCTAAATCTGCATAAACAAATCAGCAAAAAAATTGCGAAATGGATGAAGTTTGTCGCTTTTGCACATTAAACTGTACGACATTGGAGAATATATTTGCCAAGCGAGAGCGGACGGGTAACGAACCACTCCTTATTGTTATGCTGGATTATTGTACCAACTGTGTAATCAGCGAGTCCGATTCATTGCCCCAAAACATATGTGGACCCTGCATATCGGCTGCTAAGAGTGCATATGAATTCAAGGTCAGATGCGAGCAAAGCGAAAAATATTTTAAGGATCTATTGAGCGAATATGAACAGAAGCCCGACATCGAGGTGATCGTCATGGACGATTTGAGCCTTACAGAAAATACTTTGGGCGGGGTCTGTATGGATGCGGAGCCGTATGATACTGAGTATGCATATAACTTTGAAGGATGCTCAACATCGAAAGCAACAAAGGAAGATTGCTTTATGGACAATGCAGGAATCACAGCAGCAGATGAGTCAAATGAAGATTACTCTGAGTCACATCAACGTGTGGATGAAGATGAAATGACAAATGAATCGAATTCCTACAAATGTGAGCAGTGCCCAAAGGCGTTTAAAACCAAAGACGATTTTCAAAATCACACAGTGATTCATTCTGACGAGCGACCGTACAAATGTGAGCACTGCCAAAAGGATTTTAAAAAGAATGCAACTTTAATCGAGCACATAAAGATACATTCTGACGATCGTCCCTACAAATGTGATCATTGCCCCAAAGCGTTTAGATCGAATAGTAAATTAAAAAACCACATGCTTTTTCATTCTGACGATCGTCCTTACAAATGTGAGCACTGCCACAAGGCGTTTAAGACCAAAACTGATATAAAAAGGCACATAATGATTATTCATTCTGCCGATCGCCCATACAAATGTGAGCACTGCTCGATGGCCTTTAAAGAGCATTCTCTTTTAGAAAAGCACATAATAGTGCATTCTGATGATCATCCCTTCAAATGTGAACATTGCCCAAGGGCGTTTACAACCAAATTTAACTTTAAACGGCATATATTAACTCATTCTGATGAACGGCCCTATAAATGTGAGCACTGCTCGATGCCATTTAAAACCGAAGAAGATTTAGAAAAGCACCTAATTATTCATTCTGAGCATCGTCCCTACAAATGTGAGCAGTGCCCAAAGGTATTTAAAACCAGAGCCCATTTAAAAAAGCACATCATGAATCATTCCGACGATCGCCCCTACAAATGTGAGCACTGCCCGATGACATTTAAAAGGTGTTCTCATTCAGAAAGGCATATGAAATTTGTACACAAACAGGAAAACGCCCTTTCAAATGTGTAAATTTTTTAAAGAAATTTAGTTCCCTTGATCATATTTATAATTATATCCACCTTTCGGATACATTTTATATTTTTAATGCATACACGACTTTCATTGAATACTGTAAATCTAAGGCAACATGTAACGTGCTGATTTGAATAGCAGTGTCGCCTTTATAAAATAAACAAATAAAAATTACTTAACGGACGACTCCGCCAGATTTTTGTGGGATCTTTGAAGTCTATTCAAATAGGGGATATACAGTGGCGAGCAAAAGTGAGTCTATGTTCACAACACTGACTTTCATGATTCAACAAAACCATACAAGGGAATCCAAATTTTTTTTTTTCTAAATTTTTATCATTTCATTCTTAACAAATAGGAGTAAGGCAACATTAATAAAAAAGACAAATTCTTAGATTTTGAAAGAAAAAGGAAAAAAGAAAAGGATAAAAAAGTTTGCTTACTTTTTCAAATTCTTAACCTAGATTTTTTGGAAAGAAAGTTTTGATGCAAAAAGCCGACAAAATCAATTCTATTAGTGACAGCAAAAAAAAAATTTTCAAAAATCTCTTCGCTAGTATTTTTTAAAATTTTTTGAAATTTAAAAAAAAAGTCACTTTTTCATGAAAATGAGGAAAAAGTTCCTATTTTGCAATTAAAAAAAAATTTTAAAAAATACTAGTGAAGAGATTTTTGAAAATTTTTGCGAAAAAGTCACTTTTTTTTGAAAATTTTAAAAAATTTTTTTTTTTGTAATTTTTAATTGATTTTTGAAAATTGCAAATTTTTACTTCAAATTTTTTGGCGCGCACAAAAACGTCGTTGCCAAAATGTTTCTAACATGCATATAACAGAGGAGAGTGCCAGCACAGGTACGCGTTAACAGTGCAATGTTGGCAGCACTGACACAGCTGAGTGCAATTATGTGTTAACAGTAGAGATGGGCGTGCTATTTGCAGCTGTATCGATGAGGATTCCAAGCAACTTCCCTACGTGAACGACAACATACTTCAACCTAAAGCTACACAAAACGGACGACTCCGCCAGATTTTTGTGGGGTTCTTTGAAATCTATTCAAATAGGGGATATATAACTATGGCCCTTTTAAAATAATTCAGCCCGAACTTTTAAGAAACAGCCCCTATCCTCTTTTGGATTTTTTAATGCCATTGACCACCTGTTTTTGTTAGCGATTTATGTCAGCACTGATGTATATTTCAGAAATGTACAATTTCAGCTCCTATCGATATCTATCTTAACACACTCCGATATATTTCCCCTTTTCCGTGTCGATAATCTTTGCAACTGTTTGACCGTCTCTAAATCTGCATAAACAAAACAGCAAAAAATTACGAAATGGATGAAGTTTGTCGCTTTTGCACATTAAACTGTACCACACTGGAGAATATATTTGCCAAACGAGAGCGGACGGATAACGAACCACTCCTGATTGCAATTCTGGAATCGTGTACCAACTGTAAAATCAGTGAATGCGACTCATTGCCCCAAAACATATGTGGACCCTGCACATCGGCTGCAAAATATGCTTTTGAATTCAAGCTCAGATGGGAGAAAAGCGAAAAGTATGTTTTGGAACGTCTGATCGAAAGTGAGCAGCTCAAAATCAAGTACGAAATAGACGACATTTGTCGCTTTTGCATGTTGAACTGCACAACACTTGAGAATATTTTCGGTGAGCGAGAACGGACGGATAATGAACCACTTTTGATAACCAAGCTGGAATGTTTTACCAACTGTGAAATTAAGGAATTCGATTCATTGCCCCAAAACATATGTGGACCTTGCATATCGGCTGCTAAGAGTGCATATGAATTCAAGGTCAGATGCGAGCACAGCGAAAAATATTTTAAAGATCTGCTGAGCGAATGTGAACAGAAGCCCGACATCAATGAGCCAACCATAGGCGAATCGTTTCTTACAGAAAATACTTTGGGCGAGGTCTGCATAAAACCAGAGCCGGATGACCCTGTGGATGACGGCAACTTTAAAGGATGCTCAACAACAAAAGAAACATCTGAAGATTGCTCTATGGACAGCGAAGGAGTCTCAGCAACAGACGAATCAAATGAAACTTGTGATGAAGACTACATTAAGGATGGAAGCTCAGAATCTGGAGAATTAAATGAATTCGAGGATGAAGATGAAGTGACAACTGTACGATATTCTGATGAACGACCTTACAAATGTGAGATTTGTACAAAAGGGTTTAAGATGGATGCAACTTTAAAAGAGCACATGAAGATACATTCTGACGATCGTCCCTTCGTATGCGAACACTGCTCAAAGGCGTTTAAAACCGTAAAAACTTTAAACGGACACAAAATCATTCATTCTGACGACCGTCCCTACCAATGTGAGCACTGTTTAAAAACGTTTAAAAGGGATAATGGTTTAAAAGCGCATATGAAGACTCATTCCGACGATCGCCCGTTTAAATGCGAGAGCTGCCCAAAGGCATTTAGAACCCAAACAATTTTAAATGGACACAAAGTCGTTCATTGTGAAGATCGTCCCTACAAATGTGAACACTGCTTAATTGCGTGTAAAACGTTACGAGCTTTAAACGTGCACCAAATTACTCATTCCGACTATCGTCCCCACAAATGTGAGCTCTGTTCAATGGCGTTTAAAACTTTGCGAACTTTAAATAGGCACCAAATTACTCACTGTGCCGATCGCTCCTACAAATGTGAGCACTGCTCAAAGGTGTTCAAAAGTGATAATGTTTTAAAAAAGCATATAAAGACTCTTTCTGAAGATCATATTGACGACCATTCTGATGATCGTCCATTCAAATGTAAGCACTGCCTAAAGGGGTTTAGAACGAAAAAAAATTTAAAAAATCATATCGTGTCTCTTTCATGCCCAATGATTTTAAAGGAAACGAGCCATTATTGAATTATTCTGACGATTAGCCTTAAGAATTTGAACACCTTCAAGATTCTTTCTATTACACGGTTTTAAAAAAAAAATCAAAATAAAACTTCTGGGATGGGACATAGCGTAGGCTGTAGGTATAGTTAAAAAATTCTTTTGGCATACTAGAATTTTTTGGTATACATCGAAATTTAAAATTACGCTAAGAAAACGTTATTTCGTACGTGCAAATTTTGTTGTGTTTTTTAAAGTTACACTTTACTTCTCAACCAATAATCATTATTTTCGAGCAAAAAATAAGACTTATGGAATAATCATTGTAATTTCAAGGCTTAATTTGATACTCAACACAAAAATTTTTGTTTTTTAAATGGATTATTATAATGGTTTGTCTCGGCTAATTGACTAGGAATATGTATTATTCTTGCCTTTATTCCGTAAGAAAAAGTAGAAACTACAACTTGAGTTTTATTTTGAGTATTTAATGTTGTTTGAAACTGCATACCAAAAGTAAATTGCTTTCTACAAATTTAACTTACTAATTTATATTAAAGTGCGGAAAAAAACTAAAAATCATATTTTTACATGTAGCTCCCTCAATATTGATCCAAGGTTGCAGTGTAATACACTGTTAGAAAGGTGTCACTTTTCAATTTCCAACGACGTATAGCAATTTATTGTAGGATGCATAGTTTAAGACATAGGATTTTTTATCTCGACGAACCCTGAAAAAACGATTTTTTACCGTTAAAATTCGATTTGCAACAAAATGCGACGTTATATTTAACTTTGTCTACAATCTACGCTATGTCGCATCCCAGAAGTTTTTTGACCTTAGCACCGTGTTATCCTCTGGAATCCTTGTAGGACTCAAAATTTTCTGATATTTATTAAAAGTTTTGAATAATGTCCTGGCGCGTATTTGATCAAAAACATGTATATTCTGTTTTTTTGCTTGGAAAGTATTGTTGCATAAAAATAAGGTATTATTGCATAATAAAACCACATTTTGTAATCTATTTAATTCATAAATACGCCTAATAAAAAATGACAAAAAGGTATTTATTTTTAGTTTTGTAAATCAATTTAAAAATTAGCGCTTTTTAACTAAAACAGCACGAAATAAAACAAATTGTTTGATAAGCTCGCTTGCTGTGTTTTATCGATATCTAAAATCACTCCGATATGTTTCATATTTTGCGGGTCGATAATCTGTGCAACTGTTTGACCGTCTCTAAATCTGCATAAACAAAACAGCAAAAAATTACGAAATGGATGAAGTTTGTCGCTTTTGCACATTAAACTGTACCACACTGGAGAATATATTTGCCAAACGAGAGCGGACGGATAACGAACCACTCCTGATTGCAATTCTGGAATCGTGTACCAACTGTAAAATCGGTGAATGCGACTCATTGCCCCAAAACATTTGTGGACCCTGCACATCGGCTGCAAAATATGCTTTTGAATTCAAGCTCAGATGGGAGAAAAGCGAAAAGTATGTTTTGGAACGTCTGATCGAAAGTGAGCAGCTCAAAATCAAGTACGAAATAGACGACATTTGTCGCTTTTGCATGTTGAACTGCACAACACTTGAGAATATTTTCGGTGAGCGAGAACGGACGGATAATGAACCACTTTTGATAACCAAGCTGGAATGTTTTACCAACTGTGAAATTAAGGAATTCGATTCATTGCCCCAAAACATATGTGGACCTTGCATATCGGCTGCTAAGAGTGCATATGAATTCAAGGTCAGATGCGAGCACAGCGAAAAATATTTTAAGGATCTATTGAGCGAATGTGAACAGAAGCCCGACATCAATGAACCAACCATAGGCGAATCGTTTCTTACAGAAAATACTTTGGGCGAGGTCTGCATAAAACCAGAGCCGGATGACCCTGTGGATGACGGGAACTTTAAAGGATGCTCAACAACAAATATATCGACTGAAGAATGCTTCAAGGAGAGCGAAGGAGTCTCAGCAACAGATGAATCAAATGAAACTGGGGATGAAGACTACTTTAATGATGTCACCTCAGAAACTGGAGAATTAAATGAATTCGAGGATGAAGATGAAATGACAACTGATCGACATTGTGATGAACGTCCCCATAAATGTGAGCTCTGCCTGAAGCCATTTAAAAGCAATGCCCACTTAAAAAGGCACATTGTTACTCATTCTTACAAACGCCCTTACAAATGTGAGCACTGTACAAAGGCGTTTATTTGGGCTAGCAATTTGAAACACCACATGAAGGTACATTCTGACGATCGTCCCTTCAAATGTGAACACTGCTCAATGGAGTTTAAAGCGTTATCAACTTTAAATATTCACCAAGTTATTCATTCTGACGATCGCCCCTACAAATGTGAGCACTGCTCAAAAGCGTTTAAAAGAATTTATGATTTAAATGGGCATATGAAGATTCATTCCAACGATCGCCCTTACAATTGTGAGCACTGCTCAATGGCGTTTAAAACGTTACGAACTTTAAACGTGCACAAAATCACTCATTCTGACGATCGTCCCTACAAATGTGAGCAGTGCTCAAAGGCGTTTAAAAGGGTTGAAAGTTTTGTAAGGCATATGAAGACTCATTCTGACGACCATTCTGAGGATCGTCCATATAAATGTGAGCACTGCTTAAAGTCGTTCACAACCAAAAAGCATTTAAAAAATCACATTGTTTCTCTTTCATGTCCAATGGTTTTAAAAGAAACGAGTGCGAATTGAATTATTCTGATGATGATCCTTTAGCTTCGTTTTAATTTAGTTGACGTGGCTAAAAACTCTCTCCACTTCAGAGTTTGAACAAGGTAGTCATTGAAATCGGAAAGCTGGCTGAATCAATTCAATGCAATCAAAAATTAAGAACATATTCTGTTTTTTTTGCTCGGAAAGAATTGTTGCACAAAAATAAATTAATACTGCATACTTAAAAAATTTTTTCTAATTATTTAAATGTGGTCAATAAATACGACAATATAAGCAAGAACGAAGACTAAAATTGTTTTTTAGACATATTAAATCTTATAAAAAAAACCTCTTTTCGAGGTAAAAGTCTAGTGACGAAAACATTTTTATGCTCCAAAATTTCTGATATCCAATTTTGTGTACGAATAATATTAAGTTACGCACATTACGCTAAAATGATAACGACTTTTTTTATTTTTAGCTCTATAATATCTAAATTAAACCCAAGTTCAAATTTTAGTTGGAATGTTATGCAAAAATTTATAATTTAACACACTATCGAAAACTATCTCCTGCTTGGATATCTTTAGTAAATATCGATATAGTATCGATATCGCCGTATCGCCATTCAGTTGAACTGATTGACCGTCTCTAAATCTGCATAAACAAAACAGCAAAAAATTACGAAATGGATGAAGTTTGTCGCTTTTGCACATTAAACTGTACCACACTGGAGAATATATTTGCCAAACGAGAGCGGACGGATAACGAACCACTCCTGATTGCAATTCTGGAATCGTGTACCAACTGTAAAATCGGTGAATGCGACTCATTGCCCCAAAACATTTGTGGACCCTGCACATCGGCTGCAAAATATGCTTTTGAATTCAAGCTCAGATGGGAGAAAAGCGAAAAGTATGTTTTGGAACGTCTGATCGAAAGTGAGCAGCTCAAAATCAAGTACGAAATAGACGACATTTGTCGCTTTTGCATGTTGAACTGCACAACACTTGAGAATATTTTCGGTGAGCGAGAACGGACGGATATTGAACCACTTTTGATTACCAAGCTGGAATGTTTTACCAACTGTGAAATTAAGGAATTCGATTCATTGCCCCAAAACATATGTGGACCCTGCATATCGGCTGCTAAGGGTGCATATGAATTCAAGGTCAGATGCGAGCACAGCGAAACATATTTTAAGGATCTGCTGAGCGTATATGAACAGAAACCTGACATCAATGAACCAACCATAAGCGAATCGTTCCTTACAGAAACTACTTCAAGCGACATCCGAATAAAACCAGAGCCGGATGACCCTGTGGATGACGATAACTTTAAGAGAAGCTCAACAACAAAAGAAACAAGTGATCCTTACAAATGTAAGCACTGCTCAATGGCGTTTAAGACCAAACTCTCGTTTAACAGGCATATGGAGTTTCATTCTGACGAACGCTCCTACAAATGTGAGCAGTGTCCTAAAGCGTTTAAAACTAAATACCTTCTAAAACATCACGGAATTACTCATTCTAAAGTTCGCTCCTATAAATGTGTGCACTGCCCCAAAGCTTTTAAAACCCGATACGTTTTGGACAGACACAAAGTGGCTCACTCTGGTGCACGAAGATACAAATGTAAGCAGTGCACAATGTCGTTTAAAACGTTATCGCATTTAAGCGTGCACCAAATTACTCATTCTGACGATCGTCCCTTCAAATGTGAGCTGTGTGCAAAAGCGTTTAAAAGGGATAAATCTTTAAATGAGCATATGAGGATACATTCTGATGATTGCCCTTTTAAATGCGAGAGCTGCCCAAAGGCATTTAAAACCCAACGCATTTTAAATGGTCACAAAATCGTTCATTCTGACGATCGTCCCTTCAAATGTGAGCACTGCTCAAAGGCGTTTAAAACCGTGTACACCTTAAACGAACACAAAATCATTCATTCTGACGATCGCCCCTACAAATGTGAGCAGTGTTCAATGGCGTTCAAATTGTTATCACATTTAAAGGTGCACCAAATTACTCATTCTGACGATCGTCCCTTCAAATGTGAGCTCTGTGCAAAGGCGTTCAAAAGGGGTAAATCTTTAAATCTTCATATGAGGATACATTCTAATGATTGCCCCTTTAAGTGCGATAGCTGCCCAAAGTCGTTTAAAAGCCAACAAATTTTAAATGTGCACAAAATGGTTCATTCTGATAATCGTCCCTACAAATGTGAGCACTGCTCAAAGGCTTTTAAACAGTTTGCACACTTAAAGAGTCACAAGACACTTCATTTTGTCGATGCCCTCTACAAATGTGAGCAATGCTCAAAGGCTTTTAAAAGTGCTTATGATGTAAAAAGGCATTTGAAAATGCATTCCGACGATCTCCCTTACAAATGTGAGCACTGCTCAATGGCGTTTATATGGGCTAGCACTTTGGAACGTCACATGAGGATACATTCTGAAGATCGCCCCTTCAAATGCGAACACTGCTCAAAGGCGTTCAAAAGTGATTATACTTTAAAAGCGCATATGAAGATTCATGCCGACGATCTCCCTTAAAAATGTGAGCACTGCTCTATGTCGTTTGAAACGTTATGAACTTTAAACGGACACAATGTTATTGATTCTGACGAACGCCTCTATAATTGTGAGCACTGCACAAAATCTTTTCAGCGATATACAATGTTAAAAGAGCACACATTAATTCATTGTGACGAACAGCTTTAAGAATGTGAACACTGTCATGTCTCGGCTTCGTTTTATTTAGGCTTGACGATTAACTCAGTTGAAATCGGAAAGCTGGCTGAATCGTCTGCAATCCTTGTAGGATCTTGTGGAATTTATTTAGAGTTGTGAGAAATGTACTGGACTAATTTTGATCCTTACTTTTTGATTAAAAACAAAAAAATAAATCCAAAAATTGGGAGTATATTCTGTTTTTTGCTGGGAAAGTATTGTTGCATTAAAATAAGTTATTATTGCATAATAAAAAACACTTTCTAAATTATTGAATACATAAATAGGTAGCTTTTTGTAGTTTTGTAATTCTAGTTAAAATTAGCGACTTTTTAATTAAGACAGAACGAATTAAAACAAAATGTTTAATAAACTCGCTTGCCGCTATTTTCGATTTTAGATCATAAATATCATATATTTGTTAAAAAGCCAGATTTGAAGGTAAAGTGGGATTATTTGCATCACTTTATATTTTGCGTGTCTATATTCTGTGCAACTGTTTGACCATCTCTAAATCTGCATAAACAAAACAGCAAAAAATTACGAATGGATGAAATTTTTGCACACACTGGAGCACACTGTACCACACTGGAGAATATATTTTCCAAGCGAGAGCGGACGGATACCGAACCACTCCTGATTGCAATACTGGAATGGTGTTCCAACTGTAAAATCAGTAAATGCGACCCACTGCCCCAAAACATACATATCGCTCATTTACAAGAAGAGTGACTTATCTCAAAAATGTCATTTCGAGATAAACGCATTTAAAGTTTTTAAGTGTCGACTGTGTTTTAGAAAAGCGGTCAAACATGTAAATTTGAGAAAAACACCGGTAACAAAAGAATATCACAGAAACGAAAAACTATTCAAACTTTATTGGGGATTTATCCGAAAGATTCGACTTACAGAAGCATTGGCCAATATTTTTATTCGAACTATGAAGAAATTCAAATAATGGAATGAATTTCGAGTTAGAGAAAATTAGAGGTTTAGAAGTGCAACAAACTATTCTTTAAAACTAACTTAATAATTGCATAAATTTTTCCTATTTTTTAAATTGCACTTTTATTGAATTATTTAAATTTATTTAAAAATTTTAAAGAAAATAATAAAAAAAAAACAAAGGTTGCAGCTTTGTGGCAATTTCAAAAGGTCACACATTTCACCATTCACATGAAAATAAGAGCATTGCCGATAAATGGTGGTGGTCGGAAGATTAGACACATTTTAAAGTATTTTCTTCTTTAACCACTACGGTCACATTGTTTTGCAGTCAGTGTAAATTCAGACGCAATTTGTTTGTTTTTAAACAGTTTTGTGTTAAAAAAGTATAATAAAATAGAGCAATTGAGATACTAAAACCTTCTCTAAAAATCATATTAAGTGCTTGTAACATCAATTACAAAAGGGGAATCTCAAAAGCTCCAAAATTGGTAAAGTGGACGGCAACACTATGGGCAGCTCGGACGATCGCGTCTATGCTGCCGAGAAAATTATCCAGAAACGCGTTAGAAAGGTATGTTCAAGAGCATAAACAAAAATAATAAACTCGGACACATATGAAGGACAAATGTGCGTACCACATACAGTTACAAGGTCACATGTCCTACAAAATTTCCAGCAGATTCTCGCGTCGTCCATCTGCTGGCAGCTGCGCCAGTGTCTCGTGCTGCAACGGCAGCAGAAGCAACCACCATTTGCGCTGTACGTGTGTGTGTGTGTGTGTGTGTGTGTGTGTGTGTGTGCATGTGTGTTGTATTTTTCTTTTTGCTGCACATCGATGAAAAATCAATTAGTTCCCTTGCATCGTGTTTGTGAAATGCGCCAAATGTCTTTTTAAACGAATGTTGAATCTTTTTGATCGATGGTAAATTGGACAACATGCCCAACAAAATTAACTAAAAATGCTAATTATTAGTAAAGTCAAAAGAACGTGGGATCGTTTCATTGCAATTAAATTAAATAATTATCTACAGTCTGTTTTGTACAAGTGATTTAAAAATGTATACATCTTCTTCAATTACAGGGTGTTGTGGAGTACCGTGTTAAGTGGAAGGGCTGGAACCAACGCTACAACACCTGGGAGCCTGAAGTTAACATTTTGGATCGACGCCTAATCGACATTTACGAGCAGAGCAACAAATCGTCAGGTACACCTTCCAAACGCGGCGCCGCACTTAAAAAGAAGGAAAAGGAACCAGATCCAGAGCCTGAACCGGAGTCTGAGGAGGATGAGTACACATTTACTGGCGACGATGTGCCTGAAACCAATCAGGCAACAACATCAACTGCAGCTGGCGGAGCACACGATGGTGTTGATAAGAAGGATAAGGACAAGAAGCATCATCATCATCACCATCATCATCACAACAACAACCAAAGCATTAAATCCGAACGCATTAGTAATCGCCGCTCCGAATCTCCACTGACTCATCATCATCATCATCACCATCATGAGTCGAAACGGCAGCGCATGGAGCACAGCTCCTCTTCAAACAGCAGCTCAATTCATAATGAGAACTCCTTTGTACCGGAGGCGGACACTAATTCATCCAGTTCTGAGGATCAGCCACTTATGGGGACGAAGCGCAAGGCCGAAGTTCTCAAGGAATCTGGCAAAATAGGTGTCACCATCAAAACCTCACCCGACGGGCCTGCACTCAAAGCGCAGCAACCGCCGCCTGAGCATCAACTGAAGTCAACGGAATCGGGCACGCAACCACAAAAGACAGAGTTGCAGATCTCACTACCGGGAGCAGAGGCTGAAACGGGTGAATCATCTGCAGCGACAGCAGCATTTACAGAAGAGGAGGATGAAGAGTCGACAGCGTCTGTAACGCCGCCATCGGAGAATAATAACATACCAAAACTGTCACTGAGCCAGAAACAACCATTGACACCTCTATCGCCGCGTGCGTTGCCGCCGCGTTTCTGGTTGCCGGCCAAGTGCAACATATCCAATCGAGTGGTCATTACGGATGTCACTGTCAATCTGGAGACAGTCACCATACGCGAGTGCAAAACAGAGCGGGGATTTTTTCGTGAGCGTGACATGAAAGGGGATTCGTCGCCAGTGGCTTAAACCTTTCAGCGTTTAAAATTCAATTGTAAATAGTTTGAAAAACCACCCATGCTACATGTTGAAAACCATTCTCTTTTAAGAAATAACTTATTTATTGTATTTATTTTTAGTTTAGAAACTAGTTGTTGTTTTATTACAATGTTTAAAGAGCAGACCAAATTTTTGAGCAGTCTCAAACATTGATAATTTTTGAATCAACTTTTGGGATTGCACAATAATGCGGGATGTATCGTATATAATTGTATGTATTGTAGTTTAGCAGAGTACAGTAACACCTATATATACACCATATAGTATATATATTGATTTAACATATATGTATATTTTTCTATAACAATTTGAATCTGAAAAAAACCAAAACACACTCATATACGCATCAAATCCATGCGAAACTGAAGCAATTGCTATTACGCTTGATATACACAATTACATTATAATTCAAGAAAAATCATACAAGTATATGCATACATATAATCAGAAAAGAATGTTACAAATCAGCAGCATCTTTTATTTTATCAACTTTTTGATTGTATAGATATATATTAGATTTAGCGCAGATTTCTGCAGATTTGGAAACGTAATTGAAACAAATGAAATGATTATAATATATACATGTAATTTAATGATCCATTATTTTAGATATTAGCTAATTTTAAATCGCATATGCATAATTTATTTTTAACATGTTCAATTTTTTTATTACGCTATCGAAAAATGCTGATTCTCATGATATCCCCTAATGTGCCGTGCACAACTCAAAACCAACTGGCGCGCTCACAGATTCAGCACTTATTTACTTGTTTAACAGTTTCTTTTAAATTGTTTTGTACATTTTTTACATGCTAATTTTAAATAAAGAACGCACAATGAAATCAAAGATTGTTGCCTAATTCTGCAATGTTCAACTTTAAGCATTGTGCATAGTATTTATTGGCTAGTTTAAGTTGCAGCGCTAATTCCATACAAAAAAAATCAAATCAACTAATGCAGAAAGAACCACTCAAAACGTTTTGAAGTTTGTAATTTTACTCTTACTTTAATGTTATTGCCAATATCAACGGTAATTAAATTAAATATAATCAACATATTGTATTTTTATCAATCTTGGGCTTATGGTCTAAATTCGTGATGGTCAATATCATAAACAAAGATTTTAATATCGAACATTAGCTAAGGTAGTTTGTACAGTATTCTCATAAGGGCCTACATTTGTTTATAAAGGAATTAATGATATGCGCCACTTTGTCGGGCTCATTAAGATGGACATGATGCGTTCCCTCTACTTCATGGAATTCGAATCGCGGATTCTTGCGCAGCACTTCCAATGTGGCGTCATAGTACTTCTTGTTCTCGTAGTAGGGAGCTTGCAGTGCTTTAATAAACAGATGCGGCGCCTTGATGCGTGTTGCCATTTCCAGCACAATTTCGAGGGAGAGCGTGTAGAACTGTGAGGTCTTGAGGCGATTGTCCCGCGAAAAGTAATACTTGTGCGGCTCGTGACTGGAGGGTTTACAATTGCGCTGTAAAAGGTATTTGCAAGCCTCCATATCAACGGATTTTTCCGAGCCCTGATGCAATCGCTCTACCAGTTGATCCCATTCGTAGGCTGGCGGTTCACTTCCACTACGCAAGCGTCGCTCCAGTTTCAGCGAATTCTCCAGACGTTCTGACAATGCATTGACAATTTGTTTGGCATTGCGTATGGGAGGCTTTAATATGTCTAAGCCAATGAACATATCTACTTTGTCTGGGAACAACGCACTAAAGACAAAGCCGTTTATGGAGCTCATCGAGTGACCCAATATCGATACCTTATCCCAGTTGTATTCTTCCATAATCCGCAGAACAAGATGCACATAATCAATAGAGTGATACATGACGCCCTTGGGAAGCCACGAGGAGAGCCCATGTCCGGGTGCATCAATGCTGAGAAAGGACATGTGATTGGGAAGCAACGGTGCCAGAGTATCAAAGGTCCCAGCATTGTCCTGCCAACCATGCATGCCCAGAATCGGACGTACATGTTTTGGGCCATACCATTTGCCGGCTATGTGACCCCAGGGAACGGGTATGCTCACTTCCTCATACTGCAAAGCGGAGGCAGTACATAGGTCAGTATGATTCAAAGTGAAAGTATTTCAAAACTTCTGTTACCTACATGTTTCGTTAGTGTCTTCAAGGAATTGGTTGAACTTTGACTGTGAGCCTGTCGAAGACTCAGCCGTGTTCCATTTGTCAGCTGTCTTAGTAGAAGGAGACTCCTTTGGCCTTTCATTACAAATTAATAGTAATAATTTGTGCAATTTCTATTGAATAATATTATATATTAGCGACTGACTGTGTTAACGTCTTCATGCTCTGACGAAATAAAAACATATGATCAGGTTCGTGTTAGCGATGGACCTTTGAAAAGTGTCAAGATATGTAAAAACATTGGCAAACATAATTATTGGTACAGTAAGCATTTTGAGATTTGGGGGCTTATTAGCTCCCTTATCGTTAACATAAATAAATAAATTTATGTGCAAGTCAATTTTTGAAACTTTTTCCTCGATTTTTTGAAAACACCTTTTTTAATGCAACAAAATCTTAAAACAATTCTAATAATAACTGCAAAAAATATGTTTCAAAAATTTCTTCGTTAATATTTTTTATGATTTTTGAAAATTGCTAAAACTGACTTTTCTTGTATGAAAAGGAGAAAAAAGGAGTTAAAACATTAATTTTTTTTAGCAATTTTCAAAAGATCATAAAAAATTTTAGCGAAGAAATTATTGGAAAACACAAAATATTCTCCACAAACTACAATTGGTAAGCAAACACAATATAAATACATATCTCCATGATTTTTATTATCTGCTTAGCTTAACATTTGCAGGTAAATTTATATTTGGCACTGTTAAATGTGAACTTTGGAGCTATTGAGAACTTGAATTAGTGTTTTGGAAATCTGCTGAGTAATCATTACATATCAGTTATTATCTTTGTTTGAAAAGTTTATTTTGTTGTTTAAATACTGTGATATATGTAAATAATGTTAGTTGGCTTCTTCGTGGCATAAACGATCTGCGAAATTGAATTAATTCAAAGTTGCAATCTTCGCGACGATGTAATCAAGCTCACTGTAAGTGACTATCGATTATGAATAATATCGATTAATTAATATTGAACTTGATCTGATTAATCCGCTTATGTTAAAATTGAGTTCGCTTTTTTTTTTTTGATTAATTGTTACTAGCTAGCTTACGAGCTTGACAGTTTTCTTTAATTGCCAATAAATGCAGACACACTCTAGCACCCACAACCACATCGTTCCAGTTCCATCTCTAACATGCTCTCTTTGACTCTTTCGCCCGCGCAACTAATAAATCAGCTGTTCGCTTTAATTTTTTTGTGCATTGTTCTAATACAAATGTTAATTTATTTAACGCTAGTCGTTAACAGAGGAAGGCATTTATAAGTTGTGTATGGAACGGAAAGGTCTGGCTGCACAGTGTAAGTGAAGCCAGGGTTAGTAATATGTGTTGTAAGCGGAGATAAAAGTACAGAAACAAAACCCACCTGTTGACCTTGAACTTTGGAACTGTTTGCAGTAGGTTTTTGATAGTCTCAAGTTAATATTGCATGGATAATTTAATTAAATTGGTGCTTACTTTGCGTGCAATCCACTTTTTCTCACGTTTTTGTTTTGCTCTCTTTTTCTTGGTCTGCTTCTGCTTAGCTAATCGCCAACATGGCGAGCTAATCGCAGAGCACGAATATGGGAACTGATAAGAGTTGGCCATAATGTGATTAAACTTTGGAATTAAAGCACATTCGTATTTGTGATCGATTGCAGTTAACAGCATGGAGTCGGAATTTAAGGACAGCGGTAGTGCCAATGGGGGCAATGTGGATCTCAATCTTAACCAGCGTTATCGACATGCTGGCGATTTAACTGGAGAGCCACCAACGCGTTCCGTAAGTGTGTGCCAACTCTGACCTTTGGAGCATATGTTTTAGTATTCAGTTTGATTTGTTTTCAGTTCTCCGAGATTACCATTAAGGTGCCGTGGGGCCACATTGCGGGTAAATGGTACGGGCCACAAAATGTGCAGCCCATACTGGGCCTACATGGCTGGCAGGATAATGCGGGCACATATGATTTGCTGGTGCCCTTGCTTTCGCCGGATGTGGCGTTTTTGTCCATAGACTTGCCTGGCCACGGCCTGTCTTCACGTCTGCCAGATGGTTGCTATTATAATTCGGTGGATAATCTCTATGTGATAAGGCTTATCATGAAGCAATACAAATGGGAAAAAGTGTCACTTGTTGGCCATTCCATGTCGTCCATAATTTGCTTTGTGTTTGCAGCCGTCTTTCCGGATAAGGTCGATATGATAATTGGCATTGATGCATTGAAGCCACATCAGCGCCCCTATCCGTCAGTCATACGCACCATGGAGACACGTTTGGATGAATTTCTTCGCGAGGATGAACGCAATCGCAGCAAAAATGAACCGCCCAGCTACACATACGACGAGCTTATCGAGCGCGTCTACATCGGCACCTTTCACTCCGTTAACAAGGAGCTCTGCAAGCATATGTTGGCCCGGAACATCCAAAAGTCCGGCAAATACCCGGACAAATACTTCTTTTGTCGCGATCGTCGGCTGAAGTTTTACAATTATGCGATTGGCTCGCAGGAACTGTGCGTTGAAATGGCCCAACGCATTACATGTCCCTATCTATTTATCAAGGGCTCACAGTCATCATATTTCGAAGATAAAAAATACTACGATGAGGTCATGGATGTGCTGATAAAGAAACCCAATTTTGAGTATCTAGAGGCTAATGGCACGCATCATCTGCACATTAACAATCCGGAGGCCATTATTGACCAGGTCAACAACTTTATACAACGTTTTGGGCCAGCTGCTGCTGCTGCAGCGCGTCGAAAGGCCAAGGAGGCTGCTGAAAGCAAACTGTAGATATGTATTATTGGCAACAAAAAATACAAAAATAACTACAAAATTCAGTATAAACCTAAGTCAAAGGGAGACACATTTATTGTTGCATAAAGGATTCTGGGTGCAACAACTTTTATTTTTATACACATACTTAATTGTTGATTTTACTGTTAAAGGGCAGAGTCTGTCTCTCCGTCCCAAATATTCAATGTGCAAAATATACCTTTAAATAAAAATGTATGTATATACACCATGTATATAACAAAAGGTTGTTCGCTTCAATTTGTATCTTGAAGGATAACGAGGAACTGGTTTTGTGAGCACTCGCTCGGCGTTGAGTTGAAATTGAAACTGTTAACCTTTCAAGATATGTTTTTTATACGAAAAGAGTTTTTGGTATAAGTTTCAGTTTCACTTTAAATACAAAAATAAAACAAAAATTATAAAATTATTATTACAAAATATAATATTGTGATGCACATTTGTATATTACCGACACATCAATTTAACCCAGTCGACTCAGAGTGGGTTAATGGTGTTTAAGGGCTCACATGAAGAGCTCGTCAGTTGACCTACATTTTGGCCCAGTAGAATCTGCAGGCACAACGAAAGTGTTAATAACCCGGTAACAAGGTAAACCCGTTTTCTCGCCCATCTGTTGCATCACATTTTAGACTCTTTCTTGGTAATTTTGTTAATTTTCCGTTTCTGGTTTTACCATTTTGGCGGTCAGCTGTCGGATTTACATTGAAATGACAAATTAAACATGTATGTATGTGTATTTTTATTCCACAAAAAAGAAACAGCAAGAAAAAAGATGAGAAAGAGCAGAGTTGTTGGCCCTGCAGCTTCCACATTTATATGCATACATTTTGGCTGTTGTTTCGTTATATTTACTACAGTTTAGATGCTGTATATACTTTTGGTTAGTTCCTGTGCAAGTAGACAATGAATGATATTGCCTGCTTAGCACTTTGATTAATGACCACAAATTTAATGTAGCCCAAGACTATTAAATAATATTTGTGGTAAAATCTTTAACAACGCTCGGATTTCTAAACTCACTTAGATATTCTCATTATTTTAACAACAGTTCATCACTTGAATTAAATTTCAAGTAAGTCTTCGATTTATTGCACAATATTTTAATATTTTTATATTTTTTGGAATTGAATCTATTCTTTTGTTGGATGAGCTGCGTTGTATTCAAGCGCCCTTAGGATTGCTTCGGGAATTGGGGGAGCTACGGGCAAATGCGCGCCCTCGGGTTGGAATCCATTTTCATCGGCAATGTAATACGAAAATGAACCATGAGCTCAATATTCATTGCCATACTGCTCTTGTTGGGCACCATCACTTGTTTCGACGGCATACTTATAGCTGCCATCCGGGTTGATCTCGCTTTCTTGACGCAAGATTTCAACCTCTGCGGACTGGGCGCAGGCGATCAGAGCAGCAATAAGGCAAAGGGACTGTAAGTTAAAAAGTTTTGATTAGCATTTAGTCCTTTCAATGTTACTGAGACTCCTTAGCCTCCTCCATTAAGGAGGCCTCTTATATATACTCACAAGCTTGAACACTTGCTTCGGTTGTCTAATTCACAATGTGTGCTTGATTTGGAGTGAAGATGGCTTTATATACATAAATGTAGCATCCTAACTTAGGCGTCGCTGCTTTGAGCTGAGCGGCCGACACGTTCCATTATATAACACTAGCTTATAAATATGTATTAGCATGTTTTATAACAAAATTTAGAAAATATTTGGTAATAAAATTAAATTAAATTCTGTACAAAAAAAACACATTTTATAAAAAACTAAACCAGGCAGTCCGCGCTAGTGACGAAAGCAGCAAGAATGGTGCGAAAGGCGACTGGCAATATATACAGGAAAAATTGAAATTTGCTGACTGTCAGATCGATCGAAAAAATAATTTTGGCATTCGGCACTGCGCATAAATGTAATTTTTTTTAGGTATGAAGAGTTGAGACATTTTAGCGCAATGTGATGAGTGCCAAAATTATTATTTTTTAAATAATTTATATGAAAAACTTAATATTATTCGTCACAAAATTGGATATCAGAAATTTTTGGGGCATGAAAATGTTGTCGTCACTAGACTTTTACCTCGTAAAGAGGTTATTTTATGTCTATTAAAACTAGATTGTTTCGATTTAGCTCTGATGGATCCACTTTGAATTTTCTATACATCCTATTCAAACTTCGTTATATAGCTGCCATAGGAACGATCAGACGAATATTGAATTCAAGACGTTGTAAGAGTATTCCACGTCTTCGGCGTGACAAAAATAACTTTTCTTGTTTTTTAATGTAGTCTTAAAATTGGGCAAGTTATTGACTGGAAATTAGAAGATTCAGCGTTGCTGATTGGTCAAAACTATTAAAGAAAAAAAAAACAAATATAAAAATTAAACTAAAATAATAATCCGGATTTCAGACTAGTTAAAACCAAAACTAATTTATCACCAGTTTCAATTTCGATTTCGTTGACCATTTCGCATGTGGGCAAACGAGTTTAATTATTTAATTAGGCAACTGAGAAAAATTCTTCATCCAAAATCGTCAAGTTAACATTAGCATATTGACTTGTGACGTGACAATAAATTAATTTATTATCGCATGGTCTAATTCGCTTTTAGCTCCTCAAGTGCGTACACCCAGCTAATGAAATGGCTATTAATTTTTGATAGCCCCTTTCTAAACGATTCTCAGATTCACTTAAGCACGTGCAAAAACAAAAGACTTGGAGCACAAACTTGCTTAACTGCCTGGCATACAACAAATTAGAATTGCTAAAATGGCAAACTAATTCTTATATCTGATATATATTTTGATGATAGATGATTTCGAGTTTGCTCCGTGAAATACGTATCAACGAGGTGGGTTCTAAAAGTTTATGCACCTTGCGATTTACTATTTAAAAACATATTTTTCTCTGGCCTAACAGGGATTTTTTTCCATATTGAATTTCTTAAGTAATCTTCCTAATTAATGTTATGCATCTTAGAATTCCTTATTAATTTTGCCATTTGAATCAAATCTGACAAATTATAATTTTAAAATAGTTCACATTTCTTGAATTAAACCAGTTAAACTATGTTCGCCAATAAATGATGTCAAGTGTAAAATGTTATATTTTGGCTATGACGCACTTAACTATCGATAAGTGAAATGATCATTTTCAGATTCACGTGCAAAAACAAAAGACTTAGAACACAAACTTGCTCAGCAACTAATTTAAATTGCTAAAATGGCAATATAATTGCTTTTTATCATTTGTGTATTTAGTTGATAAATGATACATTTCTTAACAGCTTAACGAGGTTGGTTCTATAAGTTTTCGGAATTTCAGTTGCTTTATTTTACGGAGATTTATTTGGCATCTTACAATTGTTATATACTCTAATTCTAATTCATTTTAAAATGTTTTCAGTAACTTTTCTAAGTCTCCACAAATCGTTACGTAATAAAATAAAATACATATTTTTGTTTGACTTTAATTGTACATCACTTGGTTCAAATATCAAGCTCAGCTTTTGGTTTATTGCACACTATTTTATGAAAGTTTATACTTGCTGAAAGTATTAATTCTGTTCCTGTTGTCCATGAGACTCGATGTATTGCAGCAGCCTGATAACATGATCTGGAATTGGCGGTGGTGTTGGCAAATGATCGCCTTGAGGATGGAAACCGTTTTCGTCGGCAGTGTAGGTAGTTATGATTCTTTCTCCATCGGGCGAAACATATTCGAATGATCCAGTAACGCCATTGGCATTGCCAGCACTCTGATACCTGATCCCATTCGATGTCTCGAATGAGTTTTGGAAGTTGCCCTCCGCATCTGGAGGTGAATTACTCTCGCTGACAATTTCTGCATTCTTGTTGATGTGATCGCCATGGGCGCAGACGAGCAGAGCAGCGATTATGCAAATTGACTGAAAAATTGACAAAATTATTATTAGTTATAATCCTGTAGAGGGGACTCGAGACTCCTTCTGCCTATGCACTCAGAAATCATCGCTCTACTCACTAGCTTGAACATGTTGGCTCAGTTGTCTAATTCACTATGTTTGGTCGACATTGAGTGTCAAAAGCCTTTTATACATGCGCGTAGCAGTCGTCAACGCAGTCGTTGCGTAGCAGTCGCAGTCGCAGTCGACGTCGACGTCTTCGTTACCATCACCAAAGCGTCATCTCTAATCCGTCGCTTAGCTGCGCCGTCGACGCGTTGTACTAAATAGCACTAAACTTTAAATATCCATTTGCATATGTTTTATTTTGATCAAAAAGCAAAAGTTGAAAAATGTTTAATTAAATTCGTAGATGCAGTTTAATATGTATATTGGTCGCTTTAGGTAAATACGCATATTTACATAGTAATGATTCAGCAAAAGTTAACTAATAATTCCCAAATTTTATAAATAGTTTTGATCTATGTATATAAATTTATTGTCAACATCAATTGATGTGTTTACATTTATATGAATATACGAGTGTTTGACATGGAGTTTCCTTTCGTTACTAGCGTGGACTGCTAAATGGTGATCTAATTATTTCCTGATAGACAATTAATTATCGTCATTAACAAGATTTTGTTTGGCAAATTCTTAATGAAATAAACACGAATATTTTAAGGCCCAAGTCGCACAATTAGAATACAATTTAAAAAAGTTTCAGTTATTGAAATACACTTTTAAAATTATTAAATTCACATTATTGGTATTAATAAAAATATATTAATTATTGTTGTTGCTTTTAAAAGCCCAGGTAAAAATATTTCTGCAGGTTGCAAAATTAAGTATACTTAAAACAAACTCTAGCAAATGTAAGTACAAATAATATCTTATAAAAAAAACCTCTTAGGGGGAAAAAGGGGCAAAAAGAGGATCCCCCAAAATATATAATGTGTGGAAAAAAAATTAATAAAAAAAAAAAAAAATATAAAAGGGCGGGCAAAAAACAAAAAAAAAAAAAAGGGGGGCGGGGAAAAAAAAAAATTTTTAAATAAAATTAAAAAATATTAGAAAAAAAAGGAAATAGGGGGGGACGACAGAAGGGATATATAAAAAAATAAAATGGAATGAGATATGATAAATACAAAGAAGAAAAAGCAGGAAAAAAGGGAAAAGGGCCGGGGGAGGGGGGGGGGGGGGGGGAAGGGAGAGGAGGAGGGGAAAGAAAAGGGGATAAGAGAGGAGAAGAAAGGGAGGGGGGGGAAAAAAAAAAAAGAAATGGAAGAAAAAAAAAAGGAATGAAAGAAAAACGAAAAAAGGGGGAGGGGGGGAGTAATAGTATAAATGAAAAATAAATAAAAGAATGGGGGGAGAGAGAGGGGGGAGAGGGGAGGGGAAAGAAGTATAAAAATAATAAAAGAGGATAAAACAAGGGGGGGGAAAAAAAAATAAGAAAGGGGAAGAAAAAAGAAGCGGAAGGAAAAAAAAATATATAGAAATGGGGGGGGGGGGGGGGGGGGGGTATAAAAATAAGATAGAAGGGATGGATAGGGAAAGGAAATAGGAAAAAATATAATAAAATAAATTAATAATGTGGAAATATATATGCAAAAAATAAAAAAAAAAAAATATAAAAAAAAAAAAATATAGAAAAAGAGGGGGGAAAAAAAGGAGGGGGAAATATGAAATATAAAAATAAAAAAAAAAAAAAAAAAAAAAAAAGGAAAAAATAAAAAAATATAGAGGGGGGGAGGCGGGACAGGGGGGGGAAGGCGGGGGGGGGGAGAGAAGGGGGGGAAGAGAAGAAAGAAAAATGAAGGAGGAAGAAAGGGAATAAAAAAAAAGATAAAATGAAAAAAATAAAAAAAAATATAATTAGGGGGAGGATAGGGGGGAGGAGGAAGCGTAGAGGAGAAAGAGAAAAAAATAGGGAAAAAATAAGCGGGGGGGGGGAGGGGGGGAAGAGAGAGGGAAAGAGAAGGGAAAGGAGAGAAGGAAAAATGGAAGAGACAAGAAAGGAAAAAGAGAAAAAAAAGCAAAAGAAAAGGAAGAAAGAAGAGGGAAAACAGAAAAAAGAAGGAAGGAGGGGGGAAGAAGGGGAGAAAATAAGAGGGAAAAAAGAAAAGGGGAAGGAGAGCAAAAAGGGGGAGAGGAGAGGCGCGAACAGAACAGGGCACACAAAAAAATATTAATTTATAAAATGAATATTAGAAATTTATAACTACAAAAATTTAAGAAAATAAAATAAGATTTGATTTTTCCCTAAATTTGTAGAAATTGACAATTGTTCTAGGCATTCCAAAATAAGCATGGTCAAAATATTATTACGATCAATATAAAATGAGATTTATGAGCGTCTCCAACCGCGTCATAAAGTTTATGTACCCGATTACTAATGACTAATCTATACCGAAAGCTGAAATCTAATTTACAAATAGATCATCTTGATCTTCATTTTCGTCGGCTGCCCCCGGCTGAGGTTGATTCAAAAGTATGTATTTATTTATGAACGACCTTGCACATCCAACAAATTTCGACAGCTTTGTCGAGATGGACAATTCGCGCCGGCTACCAAGCTGGGCACGCGCACCTGCCAGCCCCAACCCCAACCCCATCTCCAGCCCCATCTTCAACTCCATCATGATCTCCAAGCCCAACTCCAACTCCAAATCATATTCCAGCTGAAGTAACAACAACAATTAGTTGCGGGGCGCCGTCGGCATTAAACATTGAAAGTTGGAACAAAGCGTAAAGTAGTTTTCAGTTGTTATGTATTTTCATGTTGTTATTTATTTTTATATTTTTTTGTTGGTTTTGTTTTCAAGTTGTTTGTGTGCAAGTGTGAACCACATCAAAATACACAAATAATTAAAGATTTAGTGAAAAATAAAGAGGTGCATGGGCCAAATGCAAAACGGACACCGAATTAAAGCATGGAAATAAATTGCTGGCAAATGACTCATGCATTTTGTAGGTCTCTCGTTTTATATTTGTTTCTTTTACATTGTTCGATCATTTATTGATTACATGTAGAGATGTTGTTAAGCACATTGTTGTTGTTAATGTTTCGATTATGATACGATACGATTTTTGGCAATTATTGCTGCCCTTTTTGCCTGGCCCTCGTCGTTCCATGTAGTTGGCAGTTGGCAGTTGCCAGTTGCCAATTGCCAATGGTGTTGCCATAAAAACCATTCAAACCCGTTTGTGGCAGATCGAATCCGAGTTGAGGTGCCATATAAAAGTCGCCATGTAGTTGACCAAAGCAATCAGTTGCAGTTGAAGCATCTTCCTTTTAACAACACTCAACCTCATCGCCAGTCCAAGTCACCAAGACCAACTTAAAGTCAACATGTTCAAATACGTAAGTGCCAATCAAGAGTTGCCTTAGTTCCCATTGGTTAATTCAAGTTGCTCCCTGGCAGGTGCTCTGTCTCGCTCTCATTGGCTGCGCCTGTGCCGACAACATTAACAAGGACGCACAGATCCGCAGCTTCCAGAACGATGCCTCCGATGCCGAGGGCAATTATCAGTATGCCTATGAGACCAGCAATGGCATCCAAGTCCAGGAGGCCGGCAATCCATCGGGTGTGCGCGGTGCCGTCGCCTACGTTTCCCCCGAGGGCGAACAAATCTCGCTGAGCTACACCGCCGATGAGGAGGGATACCATCCAGTTGGCGACCATCTGCCCACACCTCCGCCAGTGCCCGCCTATGTGCTGCGCGCCCTCGAATACATTCGCACCCATCCTCCAGCGCAGAAGGACGACCAATAAACTAGCATTGGCATTGAACCTTTTCCCATTCCCATTCGCTGAGTGCTCCAACCGGTCCAGTCCATCCAGTCATTGTTATATATAGAGACATAAATTTGCACCTTTTAATTAGTTGTAGTTATCGTTAATAAAGCTCGTTGATCCTCCAGCCAGCGCTAAAACGCAAAACAAAACAAAAAGAACAAACAAACCTATTATTACTAAAGTCTCACCAACATATTTTAACTACATAAGACTTACCTCGTCTTAATTGCAATTATCTCATTGTCCTCCGATTTCGTAGCTAGGTAAAGTCATTTCCGCATCTAAAAGATACAATTTAAAAAAAATTCAAAAATATGCTACCCAAAGATCTTTAAACTACTTAACACTTACCTCATTTTTAGTCTCAGCAAACCACAGCTTATAGTTTATAAAGTATCAAACTGCCAGCTAGAGATACTTTTCAGTATACATGCATATATACAGAACAGACCAGATTCACTATCAATACTAATTATACTTGATCTAAATACACTGAAAAAAAAACACTTTCTAAAATCAAGAACATTCATCTTAAATATTTTGTTCATGAAATGAGAACATTTTAAAACCAAATTACTAAAACTAAGAATATTAATCTTAAATATCGTAAGTTCTTAAAATAAGAATAAAATTCTCAAATTTAAATATTTTGTTCTTAATATAAGACCATTTTAAGACCAAAATACTTAAACTAAGAATATTATTTTAAAAAATCTTAAGTTCTTAATATAAGAATAAAAATCTTAGGTCTTTGATCTTTTTCTCTCAGCTATATTGTCGTTTTTGGGACTTAGAATCCGCAACTAGTTCTGGCTTCTCAAAGATGGCATTAGGCTTGGATCGCTGCTCAAGACCAAATCTTGATTTTAGATACTTTTTTTTATCAGTGTGCATATATAGCTGAGTTCATTAAATTTTCATTTAATATTTTATAAGCTGAGTTCATTAAATTTTAATTTAACATAGTATTGATCATTAATTCAAATTAATAGTGACAAATTACCAACACACTATTAAAAAGAATATAAATTTAATTTTGTATAAACATTTATTTCAGTATGTCATCAATATGTATTCAAAACAATAGCAACCATTTTCGAGTCCAAATTCAAACAAAGTTTGCATAATATTTGCTTAGGAATTGTCATCAGAAGAGTTTCCACTTTAGACCCTGTCTATAAGTATAAAAATAATTAAGATGGCATAATCAATATCATCTACGTCTAACAATAAACTAAACACTCATAATTGTTAATTATTATTTGTTTATTTGGTTTTCGTAGTTATTGTTTTTTAGCGATATTTCTAAAATTTAATTAAAGCTCGATTATTCCGAACTTTTATGGAAGCTTTGCAAATATTTGAGTTATTTTCTAATTTTGGGCGAACTTATATGTCAATAGTATATCGACAATGTGAATACAACATATACCCGGAAAGAAAATCCTGTTTTTAAAACTTATCCAAATCTTTAGTAATCATAATAAATCGCCATCGAAATGGAATCTCATTTAATTTCCATCCAGTTTTGATTTGTGAATTCTGTGTAGAAGCATACTTAAATATTTATGAGCCGGCACACACGTCAGCCAACCACATTATTATCATAGTCATTATCATCGTCATCATTATCATGATCTTCATAATGATATATTTGTTCAGATAATTAGCTAACAAGAGCTTATATAGTTGTTGGGGTCATCAATCCTAAATAAATACTTGAAACATGGCATTTTATTTGTTTTTCTCAGACGTGGGTGGAAATGGGAGTTTCTTTTCTTTTTCAGCTTCTTATAAATTATACTTTTGGCTTAAAACTGTCAATATAAATATATGTATGTGCTTTAGTTGGCCTAAACGAGTTATGCAGGCGGAAGAATATGGAATTTAAATGTGAGCAGGTGACATGATTTATACATGTGTATGAAAACGAATCGAATAGAAAAACTCAAGACCAAGATCGCGATATTTGCGCCACTTCAACTTACTAAAACTATCAACAGTTGGATACTAGTTGGCTTTGAATTCTACGTGCTAACAGATTATCAGACTTCTTCTTCTTCTTCTTAGGGGCCACTTAAATCGTAGGATGGGGATGGAAATCATAGCGTATGGACTTTGTATGATCCATCTTCGTTATGGGTGCGAATATACTCCAGGGATCTCAGAATATAGCTGGGTGTGGGCGGTGGCTGTGGCAGGTGTCTGCCCACCACGTGGAAGCCCAGCTCGTCGGCTATGTAGCGTGTCTCGATGGGCACGCCTTCTGGTGAGGTGTAGCTGAAAATTCCGATGGTCTCCAGGGCACTGCCCGCTGCCTGGACATCGATGCCGTTGCTGGTCTTGAAGGCGTACTTGAAGACGCCCTCGTCGTCCAGCGGAGAGACGCGATAGTCCGTTATCTGGGCATCTCGTTCACTGCCACCGACCAGGCGGCGGATGCGACGAATCCTCACCAGCTTGGCATCCAGTTGGCTCCACAGCAGCGCCAGGCACAACAATGTGATGAACTGCATTGAAACGAGACGAGAAACGAAACGAGAAACGAACTTCTTATCAGCAAACATTGATCGCCTTGGGGTCACTTGATATCAAATTCACAGATGGGATCAAGGTCGTGGCTTACAAAATATCGCATATTTCTCCTCGCACAATCTCTTCACTTTAATGCGTTTCAAATTGTTTAATTATAATAATTTCGATGATTAATATGTGATGCTGTTGTTGCTTATAATGAGTTGTTAATCGTCGATTTTATTTTTTTTTTGTTTTCGATGCCGATCTAAACGCGAGTTGTGCGAGGTTCAAAGTTAGTTACCGTACTGCGGGCTGGTCCAGCGCTTGTTACCAACTTTATATATGAGAAGACTTGGCCCAAAGCGAAATCGATGAAAAACCAATAAACATAATCAAAGTGTCAATAGTTTTGTTCAATCTTTTGTTTGTTCATACTTTGGTCGTCTCTCCACCTCCATCTCCATCTCCAACTGCGTCTCAAATTATCATGCTTGATAACAGACCAAATCGATGCCCATTCAACCATTTCCGTTAAGCCGTGCCAAAATGCCTCTAAAGCTATTAATTAGCACAATACTCCATTGACTGCATTTTATGACAAAAGTTCTTGATTCCGAATACCAATTTAGGCTGATTTTGTAACTATCCAAATCAGAATTCTAATCAGTCGTATAATTTTAATCTGTAACCAGTTTCTGTAACGCCAGAAAATATTGTGTTTTATTTGCTTAAATCATAATATGGGTCAAACTCAAATTGCTATATTCCCAAGACTTTCCTTCATAAATTCTTTAGATATTTGATTTAATTAACAAGTATTTATAAAGTTGCTAAACACACTTTTCTGGATAGATTAGCTATAAAGCTGAGACGGAAGCTGTTCTTGTTATTAAAATTATTAACCATAAAAATCATTCTAGTTATGAATATCGACAGCAAAGTTATGCTGGCCATAAAATCAAAAGAAATAAATAAAATGAGAACTATAAAAGATAATCAAATCAAACACGAAATTCATTTCATACCGAATCGAACAGAATTTTAAGTGGACCAAACGAATTTCCAGCGGAAGCAGTTCCGTATTGAAATCGAAATCGAATATGAGTCAACAATATAAACAATTAAATAAGCAAATAAATTAAATAACCACTCGTTTAAACAAAAAAGTGGCAACTGTTCTACAGCGTATCAAAGCCAATTAGCAACTGACTTGAAGATTGTCTGGAATCTGAGATTGGCCAAAAGATTCAAGATTGACATGTGATTTCTTTGGGTCTTATTTCTAACGGGAGATGAGATGATGCCTGTTATGCAAATGATTGTTAAGAATTGAAACCGAAAGCTGTCTAAACTTATATGTGTGCATTTATATACATATATGGTTGAATTTGCATATGCTTTATTTGTACCTGTGCTGACTGAGTTCACGCCAAGTCAAGTTTTGAAAAGAGCAGAGATTTCCAAGTACTAATAGTTAACACACGCACTGGTAAGGCGAGTTTTTCGTGTTTTTTATTTAGCAATCAACAGATTAGATTCTAAGGCTAAGTCATTATTAAACTAATAGTATTAATAATGTTGCCCATGAAGGAGTTTCGCCAATTTCGCACACTATCAAATGTCTCGCAGTTCACTCGTCTTAAAAAAATTAAAACGTTATTTAATATGAAAATTCTTTGCCCTCGTCTGTCTTTTAGCACTTTTGTGGAGTTTATAAATACTGAATTTAATTTTTAAATGCCATAGCTCATCCATGAATTATTGATTGATACACTGATTGATTTTTATTTTTACTGCTTGACGCCTTGAGAGGAAATCACTTCTTGGATGCATAATCAAAAAACACAAGTCGCACTTATCACTTCTCACTTTGATTTCTTCTTTGGGAGTGGTCAAATCGTGCAAGGTCTAGGTCTAGATATTTGAAGATTCAAATTCAACTTCAACTGACTGCACAGTGAAGCAAATGTCGACTAAATGTGTATCTTGGAATGCAGTGGGGTGTGTGTAGCCATGGATAAAGATTGTCATCAATTTGAGCATTGTTTAAGCCGAAGAACCTGTTTAAAATGTCAATTAACTAAATAAGTTTGGTGTTTGTTTTTGCAATAATTTCAGTTCATTAGTCCCTGACACATTCGATGTTTAACAGATCGGGCTAATTATATCTGCCAGCAAGCAATCTTATACTCAGGAGTGAATGACTTGGATAATAAATCGCCGTGTCAGCTTTAATACAAATAAACCTTTAACATTTCGCGTGCATGTTCTAAAATTTAAAAAAAAATCATTTCGTAATACAATATCGTAAACATTTTTGGTAGCTTAGCCAGTGCCAAATTTTCACACAAAATTGGAACGTTATATCATAATTAGTAACTAAACAGTTTATTGGCCATGAACTTTTTAGTTTTGACAGAATGCTAAATATTTTAATTAAATAATTTGATTTTCAAAGTCACTGCATATTTTATAGGCGGCTTGATTGAAGTGCCTAAGCCAACTATTCATCTTCGCATTTCAACCATATTCCCAGCTACTTTGACCCACTGTTCACTGTTCAGTTGCAGCCACACCTACATAGGCCCAAAAAATAAAAAAAAACACTTTATTGTTCGATACTCATAATAGACAGGCAAGGGCGTCGGCAGGGGGTGGCAGGGACATTACATAACATAACATTACATAATATAACATTACATTACTCAGCTTCCGAAATCCAAATAGAGTAATTATTAAAACCTCAAAAAAATATTTTGGGGTTCCCCTTATTGAAAAGCTGCCGACGCCCTTGTGGACAGATCTCGATTTGCTAACCGTGCGACATTATCAAAACTTTGACATAAATCAATACGGATCGGACTTGAAACAAGTTGAGGCTGCATTCAATTCATTCAATGCTCAATTTATGCAGGTATGAATATTATTTTGGATATTCGTATTATCATATGGCGCATATTTATTTTCGACTTCTATTTCTGGCTTTGTATTTATCTCTGATAACTTGACAGAGAGCACATAATTTTTAGAACAAAGAGTTTCCGAGAGCTCTCAGAGAGAATTGATTTCATTGTCTTTTTTTTTTTTTTTGGTTGGGGGGAGGGCGTTTTAGATCTCAAAAGTTAATTTTTGCATCTGTCAAATACTTATTTGGCAGTTGCAAATTCACTTTCAAACCCATCGGATCGCGTCGCTTTCGTTGAAGCTTTCAAATCGAAACGATCGTCAAAATCGCAGCAGTTCCAGATTGATTTAAAAAGATACGCATTCTAAGCGAAAGTATATATATATATATATATATCATATAGAGTTAATAGATCGTTCGCATATTTACAATGAATTCGCGTCGTCAACACTTGTTTGTCAAGGTTTGTGCGTCATATTTGTTTATTCCCGATTGCGGTTAATCGTAAATCCCGCCCAGCATCATCAGCTGTTCCTACTGCTCCTCACGCTCCTCCTGCCCGCTGGCGATGGGCGCCCTGCCACCCCAGATGCTGCAGCAGCGACAATCTACTATGAGAATCAGCCGTCAGATGCTTCCGGAAATTACAAATATGGGTTTCAGACCTCAAATGGAATAACCACAAAGGCGGCGGGCAATGAAAACGGCGCTGTGGGCGTGGTACAGTATGTCTCCAAGGAAGGGCTCCCGGTGACCTTCACGTATGTGGCCGATGCCGATGGCTATCAGCCCTCTGGGGACTTCGCACCCACCCATTTGACCCGTCTGCTGGAATATATACGCACGCATCCGGAGGTGGATGAGTTGAAATCTCGGCGTTGGTGACGTTCATTCGTCATCTGTTATCCGTTCACCTGACTTGAGATAATATCTAATAATAATAGGAATAAAATATAAAATATTCTAGTGCTTGGATAAATTGTCATTTAAATAACTGGCAATTGGGTGTCAGAATGTGAGATAAGAAGTCATTATAACTTGTATTATTATTGTTACATTTCAAATCTAAATTTGTCTTAATCGTTTATTTTTGTGGCATTCAAATGCAAATGCAAATCCAAACGAAATTAAATGAAACATAAACAAGAACAACAAAACCTGACAACGGGCCCACTTTGATCGTGTACCACAATCTATAACAACATTATAAATAAAATTGAAACTCAATTAAATGCATTATTAATTCTAACAAATGCCAATGGAGGCCAGTATCAAATCAAAATTTGTTTCAACTTCTTTTGTGCTTTTATTCGTGACTAAATCAAAGAAACAAATTTTAAAACCTGTCATAAAGCAACTCGTGCATCTGCAAGCTGTCAAATATTAGAAAAAAAAACGTGTTCAGGAAGGGAGTAAAAAAGTTAAAAGCGACATTCTGCTAAAAATGAATGAGAACATTTTTAATAGATTATTATTAATTATCAGTATCATTAAAATGCCAGATTAAATAATCATATTTTTTATATTATTTCCCAGCTAGTGTTTCATAACTCATGACCTTTAAGAAATTTTGAAAATCTAGTGAAGTAAATCAAATATTTAATATCAAAATGTAAAATAAAAAAAAAAAATAGAAAACACATGTAAACTTAATACTTTCCTAGAATCTAATTTCATTCTACATTCAAAATTTATTTTTCATTTTGTTGTAATATTTTATTTTTCGCTATAATTGGATTTTAATGCAAAGGGTGCTTTTAAAAAATGCTTTTAAATCATAATTAGCTCAACTTTGCTTTGCAAATGAACTTTGAAGAACAAACTCCAGTGTTTGCTTGTTAAATTTAAGCAATTTTATCGAATTAATTGAATTTCTCACAGTTCTTTAAGTCGTTGCTCTTCCGCAGTTTTTCGTAAAAATAAAATAAACAACTCAAAAACTCAATAAAAATAATTGCAGCATTTGCTGCCGTCTACAATCAAACAAATGTTAAACACTAAAAAACATGGGCAATTAAAAGTAGTTATTAATTAATTTTAATCTTGCGCAATAAAGAGTTTAGTCGTCTCTTTGTTTTCGTAGGTATAACAAAAGATGTTGATAGGCGGAATAATAATATTAATGTGTGGGTTAAAATTGAAATGATAAGCAACACATAAGTAACTTTTAAACGATGTCGTTTATCGTTCATTTGTTACATCTTTACTTTTCCTTTCGAATCATCAGAAATGGCAATCGTCAACCTTGTGAGTTGAGTTTAGTTTAGAACGACTTTCGAATTGAGTTCAAAATTGATGCGACTCATTTGCATTTGATCGCCTAATTGAGGCCGTTGCATAATATTGACCGAGTCTTGGAGCTGAAGATTATGTAACCAGACTAATAAACCAAAAAGCCGTCAGATTTAGCTTTTAATGTCACCGACACACACATCGGCCCAGCCAAAAGATCAACAACCAAACACCAAACCAAAAAGAAAAACTAACAAAAAGTTGCTGATGCAACTAATAATAAAGTAATCCCACTTAACCGCGTCCTTGACTGGATTTTATTTATTTAATCGCGTCCAAATTGAAATTCTGAATCAAAATCTAAACCAAATGTTGACAGCTGCATAAAATCAAAGGCATTACGGGAGAAGCTTATTCAAAAACAAATTAGCTTGAGAATCACATACGAAAATACATGAATTAAAAAGTTTATGAAATATTTATGCATTATTCATTAGGAATCTCTTTTAATTGTTTTTGCTTCACTTTTAATAAAATCGTTAATATATCTTCGACCGACAACTGGCAGCACCTTAAATTCATCACACTCTCTACGGTAATAGAACTTATCATTTCAAATTTGGAATTTATTTCATATTTCGCAATTAAAATGCCTTGACAGGTTGTTGGCCTAATCGGATTTAGCTGTTAAATTAAGCGTTATTTATAAACATTGCCAGACAAAAATAGAGACATTAAATCCCCCTTTAGTTAACTAATTATCATATCAACTATTTTACTAAGATACAACTTAATTTCTTTCCAGTTATTTGAACTCTGAAATAAACAAGAAATGTTTTTACAAGCCACAATTTAATTACATAGTATTTTGTGTAGATTAATGTAAGCAACAACATTTTTATCTACACCGACATGCAAATAAAATTACGAGCACACAACCAAACACAACAAATATAAAACAAGATTTGCTTAAATTGTTTTTTTTTCTCCTTTTTTTGTGTTTTTCGCACAATCGCGTATCTTTACATTTGCCATACAATACATTTCGAATCATCCATCTGTGTGTACGTGGTTGTGTGTGTGTGTATGGGTGTGTGTGCCTACGGGTGAGTGTGGCGCTGTTTATTAGCCATTCATTTTATTTAAATTTTCAAACATTGAGTTCAGCTTGGCTTTGGCTCAAATGTCTGTATTATGGATGTTTGATGAGATGAAATTTTGTGTCTTAAGGAAGCTAATAGAATTTATGTTTACATTACATTATGGTATAATTATTAATTTTTTTGTTTGTTTTTCGTTTCATTTTATTTAGCGTTAAATTTATAATTGTGTTGTGTGTTTAATTGTAATTCAAGCATCTGTTTGTAATCATCTATAAACTGTTTTTGTAAATATTTTTTTTTTTTACATTTTTAAAATTTATTGTTGTTTTGTTTTTGTTGTTTTCTTTTTTTTTACTATGCTAAAACTAAACCTATTATATCTATCGAAACAATTGCAAGTCCTGATCAGGCCAAAAGTGGATCTTTGGCAGCAATTGTGAAGTGGTGCATCGGTCTTCAATTACGATTTCTTGTCAACTGGAGTGTTAACACATATACTTAATGTATGTGTGTGTCTGTGTGTGTATATGTATGTATATAAAATGCGGATGTGTGTGTCTATCTGTGTGTGTGTGTGTGTTGTGCAGAGAGTTTTGTCAGAGCTCTTGAGCAGCTGCTGTTTGGTCTAAATCTGTGAAAACCTTGAAAGAAATCAAATTAGACAATGTTTCTCCAGTTGTGGATTTGGATTTAAAGACTCACCAGTCCTCATCGTATGCCAATATGGTGTAGTGTTCACGGCCACGCCCCTGGAGCCAATCCTAGTTTGCCTTCGTCTCGGCGAATTCTTCGAGCGCAAAGAATCCGGAAGTGCCCCCACTGCTACTGCTCGCCGTGCTCGTGGTTACCGCCGTGGCCGCTGCAGTCGTAACTGTGGCAGCTTCACTCGTTTGCGCTGCCTCGGCGGCTTCTTCGGCTTGGGCAGCCGCCTCCTTCTCCTCGGCACTGGCCTGTGCCGCCTCCAACACCTGTTGCTGCACCTGCACAATAGGCTGGCCGTCTTCCGTGTAGGATACTGACACTGGTATGCGTGTGCCGTCCTCGCTAATGACATGGGGACCCTCCTCGCCGTCTTGGCCCTGTTGGATGATGATCTGGCCCTCGGAATTGAGCAGCGAGGCGTCGATCAGCTGCTGTTCGTTGTTATCGCCATGGACGAGCACCATCTGGCCACTGCCATCGGTCATCATTTGAAGTGTCTCGCCCTCAAGACCCTCGCCCGACTGCAGCACACCGACACTCTGCAGCAGTTGCTGGATTTGCTCCGGATCCTGCACAATGATCTGATTGCCGTCGGCGTCGGTCAAGATGTGATTATCGAGCTGCAACAGATGCCCGTTCTCATTGACAATAAACTTGATTTGCCCACCGTCGACTTGGGCCTGCATGGCCTCGTCCAGTTCCATGGCCACCTGTTGTTCACCGCCTGCTCCTTCGGATGCTTCTCCTTCCCCGGCGGCTGCTGCTGCTTCGGCTTCGGCAGCTTCCTCGGCAGCTGCAGTTTCCGCTGCTTGCTCAGCTGCTGTCTCTTCCGACTCCTGTTTCACCTCCTCGCCTTCAGTTTCGCCAGCTCCTTCTGCCGCCTTCTTGGCCTTCTGCTTGGCCGCTGCTTGATCCGCCTTGGCGCTGGTCTTATCGCCCGTCTTGCTGCTGGCTGCATTGCCGTCAGTTGTGTCCGTTGCATTGGCGGCAGCTGCCTCGTTGTCATCGTCTAAACTGGGCATGGACACAGGCGCCGCATTCGACTTGTTGTCCCTGGCTTCGCCAGTTTTGTTGTCATTGCTGCCTTGGGACTGCGATTCCTCCTCCTCGGCCTGATCCAATACTGGCATGTCGATGCTCACCGAAACGGGCGCTTGGGAATTGGGAGAATTCTTGTCGATTTGCTCGCCACTGGCATCCACTTGCGGTATGGTTATGTTGAAAGTAATGCCGCCACTGCCCTCCTGGGTGATGACCATTTCATTCTTCTTCTCGCCGTCGTTCTTCTCAGAATGCAGCTTCTCGAACAGACTCTCAATATCCGCCTCGGCGTTCTGCTCGTTGGGCTCCTCCTTTGGACCGGACTCACTGGGCTCGTCGCTGAGCAGCGCCGTGGCAGCAGAATTGAGAGCGGTGGTGCCACCACCACCACTTCCGCCCGCAGTTGCGCCCTTCTTGTCGCGCCTGTGCGTCTCCATGTGGTGATTGTAGTATGTCTCCTGTATGAAAGTCAACGAGCAGATGCTGCACGAGAAGAAGCGTATGTTGTTCTCGGCCTCGGCAGCGGAGGCCACAACAGTTGCTCCCGTTTGGGCCGGCACACTGTCGCTGAGTGCCTCGTCAATGGTCTCCTGGAGCAGCTTCTGTGTGTTCAAGTTCTGACCCGCCGGCAGCCGCCGACTGCTTCTCAGTCTGATGTAGCTCAGCGTGCTTGACCAGCAGTTCCCGTTTGGGGAAACTCATGGAGCACTGGCCGCACTTGAAGAAGTTGGTCTGGTGCTGCTTGGCGTGCACGGTGGCCGCCTCGCGTGTTTCAAACCGCTGCGAGCACAAGCGACACTTGAACGGCTTCGGCTTGTTGGTGACATGCTTGCGCATGTGCTCATCAAAGACGCCCTTGTCCGTCGACTTGAACTGACAGTGGTTGCACGTATACAACGCCGATCCGGACTCGGAGACACCAGCTGCGGCGGCGGCGGCAGCAGCTGCTGCTGCGGCTGTGACCGGAGCAGCGGCAGCGGGAATTGTTGTGGTGCTGGTGACCAGCACATTGGTAGCATGATTCGTTTCCATGTGCTTGCGCAAGCTGTTCTCGTTCACAAAGTTAATGTGGCACATGGCGCAGGTGTTGTCCATGGCGGTGTTGTGGTCCCTGACCATATGGTTCTTCATGGCGCCAAAGTGCGGGAAGATCTTGCGACAGGTCTTGCACTGGAAGGTCTGCTGCTTGCATGTCTCGTAGTGTGTGTTGAACAAACGCATGTCGGAGGTCTTGTAATCGCACGATGTGCACTTGTAAATCTTGGTCGCCTTGCGCTGCACCTGCGTCTGTGTGCCGGCAACAGCTCCTCCTTGTGGTGAGGCGACCTTCAATTGCTGCGAGACTAGACAAAGGGGCGGAATCATTAATATGTGCAAGTTTAAGTATTTGACTTTAAAGAGTCACTCACCTGGGGTGCCCTGTTGCACGAGCTTTCGCTGGCGCACATCGCCGCCCGCTGTCTCCTCCAGCGAACGATTTGCCGCATTGCTGGCCATCTTTTGCATCTTAAGCGGCGGACTTGAGGCATCTGAAGCGGTGCCGCCGCTGTCGTCATTGATGCCATACTTTTTGTTCAGCAAGTTGAGCAAATTGGACTTGACCCGCTCCACATCATTCTCGAGCCGATCATAGTAGTTGACCAAGTTGGTGCAGCGCGAGCAAACGAAGTCGTCCTTGCAGACAATCACCAGGAATGCCTCGCCCACGAGCTGGGCCAGCTTGTTGGGAAACTTCGTGGATGTGTGCGTGGTGCACATTTCCGTTAGAGACGTCTGCGTCTGATTGGCCAACAGCAGCTCATCGCAGATGTAACAGCGCACTCCGTTATCCGAATCCATGCTCTGCTGCTGCTGCTGCGATGCTGCACTCACGTTCGTGTTGCCGCTGCCGCCACCGGGTGTTCCGAGGCGAGTCGTTTTCAATATGCGCGGCTGGCCGGGACCGGTGACGGTTACAGCGCCGCTGCTGAGCAAATTATTGAATTTGCGGTAGGTGCTCGGGTTAAGTTGACTGTTCATTCTAGTGTCCGTTTCTCGATGTGTGTACGGCGTGTGTGTGTTTAGTGTCTGTAGTCTCGTTTGCTATTATTCTAGTATATGTTCTTTTTACTTTTCTTTTGCAAAAATAAAAATTACCAACATTTACTAGCCACAATTACGGTTGCACAAAACTCGATCTGAGAAGATAAATTGCCAGCAGTATATTGTTGTTCTTTTTCTTTTCAATTATTCGGCAAGCAACAACAATTTGTTGGTTTTTAATTCACGTTTGTATGCCGCGGCGTCACTTCGACTGTACAAAAGTCTATCGAGTGCTGTCTTTTTTAGGGTTAAATGCGTATGTGCTCCAAAAATGCTGTACTGTTGTCACACTCGGACATACGCATGCGGGTTGTTATTTGCCATTGCGTTAGCTAGCTGTCTCGTTTTCACGCTGCGGAAATGGCGGCCTTTTAGGTAGACATACACGTTCAGACAGCAAATTTAATCAACTGTTGACATAAAATGTACATCATGCAAAATTATAAATAAAGTTTTTTATGTGAGACGGGCTTTTAATAAACATACACGACATTTATCTTAAGCCACAAATGAAATTCTTTAAAATAGCATATGTTTTTTATTTATAAACAGTCGTTTTATGATTTGTTTGACATGCGTTGCTTTTGCGGTACGCTTTGCATTTGGTACAGCTGGCCAAATAAGTACAGCCAACTGTCGCCAGATGGCGATTACTGCGCGCCACATTCAAAATTTGTATGGTGCTCATAAGAGAATGAAAATACAAGTTTATGATTCAAACATAATAATTTCAGGAGTGATAAGAACTTACACAATAATATACATCACTAATGTGGCTAAAATATTGATAAGATTCCGCTTTCATTCCACTCTTTGATTTTGCACGTCCAATCGACAATGGAAAACCCTGGAGGGCAAAGGGAAAGAAGAAGTTGGTTTGGCAATATTGCGGCTCGCTTATCAGCTACCTCCATTCGCCGATAATATAAAATAGTACTCGTGTTTACCAACTCTCGGCCAAAAAGACGCATTTCGGTGGCCGTTTTTCAGTTGGCAAACGATACGAAAAGCGAACGCATATCAGCGTAAAACAATATAAATAAACTCGAAAAATACTTATATGTACTGCGTTGAAAATAAAAGTGGGCTCCGTTATTTTATATTGGCCATTTATTGAATTGTTGTTGTTATTGTGTCGTATTCAAAGTGTGCCATTATCGCGCGCTTATCGAAAAATAAAACAAGTTACAATAGCAAATTGGAAATTAAAAAAAAAAATCAGCAACAAAAGAACAACAAATAGCTGGAATTAATTGGCGCATGTTTAGAGGCGACAACGATTTTCATTCTCGGTGTCCGGTTCATTTAGTCGTTTAACGCACGTCGCGCACTCAAAACGTAACCGCCGCCGCCCACTCAACCCAAAAAAGGGGCGTGACCAGCCAACAAACAAAATGTACGGACAACCGTCGACGGGCATTAAGAACTTTGATTCGCTGAAATCATGGTCCATCTGGGCAGGTGTATTGGGAGTGGTGAGTAATGCCCTGAAATGTCAGTTGAAATCGGAGTTGAAAGTTGCATGCTGATAATATATGTACAAAGTGTGACCTCATTACCTCAATTGATAAGAGCGCATCTGTTGATTTTATTTAGATACAGATACAAACTTAGAAATAAGTTACAGATTCGTGCAAGTTGTCCCCACTTTTTGAAATGAAAGAGTTATCAGCTGGGGACACTCCACCGCAAACTGATCAGCTGCACTTAAGCTATCAATCAACCGCCGCTCTTATCAAGGCCAGCAAAAAAAAGCGAGTTGATTCACCTGCCCCTGTCATTCAGCTAACACAGACAATAAAAAAAATGGCCCATTGTCGTTTGTCAACAAACTAACAATAATTACACTCATTTCCTTTCTCTGTCTCTTTCTCCCACTTGCTATCTCTCTCTGTGACCGTTGCAGGTGCAAGCCGTCATCTGGATTGGCCTGACGATAACCGCAATTGTTGCATACACATGTCACATATACATTACCAATTCGATGACTTATGGCACATTTGTCAAGACCATCTTCTTTGACGTCTACTTCCACGGCAACTGCAAGATGTCTACACAAGCTTATCAGAATTATGACGCCACAATTCTGCGGTCTGTGCAGACTGTCTTCGATCCCACTCAGCTCCTGATCTGGGATTGCGTCTATCTGGGCGTTTCAGTTTGCTGGTTTGTTGTCTCCATCGTCCTATTGGCTTGTAAGTATGCTAATCTATTTTAAAAACTTTTTTTTTAAACTCATAACATTTCTAGAAAACTCGGAATATCTCTACAATTTTTAGGAAAACTCATTTCAAAAGTTATCTAAAAAGTGGCAAACTCAGTAGAACTCATTTCTTAAATTACTTAAAAATGGCTAACAAATTTTGAAATTTAAATAAGGAGTTCAGTCAAATCTTTGATCTTAAATAAATTCCAAACTTAATTAGAAAGACTCTTAAAGGAATTTAGTAAAATAACAATATTTTGAAATATGTTTAAAATCATACTTTTAAAGGATTTTAGTAAAGTTGGGCTTTTTAAAGAGATACCTTTTTATCGAAAGGCATTTCAATTTTATTATCAAACAGAAGAGCTAAAGATAAAATCGAAAGCCCCGCGTTTCAAGTGCTATCAAAAAAATTTGTAAAGAATATTAAAAATGGGCATATCAACAACAAAGACAAAAGTCAACGATTATTTTGTTTGCCTTTTTATGGTATGTTGCTGTTGTATAATAAACGATGATTTCCCACTCCCATTGCAAATTCATTCTTGCAGTTCAATGTATTGTAGGGTATTTCTTTGTAGGGTATTTCAGTGGATTTATGTTGCCTTGTCAAGTTGATCGATGTGGAGTTTTTAACTTGTCTTAACCCATTGCAGTTGTGCGTAAGGACTGTGTGAAATTAACCCTTGGCGCCATCTACAGTTGGGCGTTCTTTGTGGCCGCCATCTGTGCGATGGATGTTGCCTCGGGCGTCATTTTTGGCGTCGATTATAGCCGCTTCCAAGCCAAGGCATCGGAGTACAATGCCAATAACATAAATGCTGGAGATGTAAATCCAAATGCTGCCCAACTTATTGCTGGAGGCGTCGCTGCCATGGCCATGATGATCATCTCCTTCAAGGGATTCGTCATGTGGCTGATCAACTTTGGACTGCTGATCTATTTGCTCGTGCGCGCGGTACAAATTTCAACAGATAAGGACAGTTCGGTGAGTGAGAGAGATAGAGAGAGGGAAGCGGGGTGACATCATTTCTATCATTGCTATCTTACCTTGTAATTACTAGAGGGTATTATAAATGCTTGTCACCTCTAACTAAGATCAATGAGTTGTTTCCCAAAAATACATATTTAGACAACGAATTCCAAATGCATGTGTGTAATTAAATTGCCGACGAAGACGAAGACGACGACTACGATTGCGATTCGCGACTCTCTGACTACGACATGCCTAAAGTTAGCTCAATGGGGTAACTGATAAGCCAGAAGCGTCCAGTCGATAAATTGGCTTACCTTGCCGCGTGATAAGAGATTGGAATTTTTGCTGGCGTTGTTTAAATTTATTCAAATGATTTTCAAGTGCACCACTACAAGTATACCCTGTAATTGTCTTCTCATTTATTTCGATCATTGATATGTTATCGCTTATTCACTTTGCAATTTCAAGTGCAGTTGATCGATTGCATAACGTAACGTAATGGTTTCACGTCTTTCATTATTAAGTTAATCGATAACTGACTATCAATTACATAACGTACTTAATATTTAAATAATGTCGTTGTTTTTATTTTTATTTTGGGCACGCAGGATACGCTGTTCATGCCGCGTAAGAATTCCAATGATATTCTGACCACCAGGCCGCCCATTCGCGCCTACGAAGAAGAAAGGCAAGTACAGCTGTGCCTAACATTGATGTCATTTAATTAATTAATTTATTCCAATCCCTTACAGAGTCGAGGTGCAAGCGTATAACAATGATGCCTTTTTGCCGGAAACTCGCTCGACTGCTGAGACCATCGAGGTGAACGAGGAGGCGATTGTGCGAGCAGCGCATATGTCAAGGGACGCCAACTTTATGGATCGTCGCTTCCGCAGTATCGACGCCTTCCAGCAGTATCCGGCACCAAATTCACAGTCAACTCGTCCCGTTCGTCAGTCATCGCAGGCTCCAGTGCAGGAGACCGTTGTTGTGGCCACGTCCGGCTTCCCCATGCCGGACTATTCGCCGGGACTGAGTCCCAGTTCCAATGGCATTCTACGCCATCCCCAGCAGTACTAACTTAATGTGGCGCCGAAGCAGTCTTAACCAATAATCCACATATAATTCTCAAATAAATACCGCCCCGAGTAAAGCCAACCAACAAGAAACGCAGCTAAAATTAAGTTAACATTGTGTCCCCAATTGTTGTTTCCATCAGTGCGTATTATTTTTATTTATTTACGTGTTAATAACAATATGCATACGTTTTTATGTACAATATACAGCAAGCAATTGCAAATGTGAATAAATAATATATACATATTTATAGTTCTTTGCACGCCCAGTATAAAATAAATGCTTATTTTTTATGAATTCGTCTACTGATAACGCTACTTGACTGAATCAAGCCCCCAGCAACGATTTTTTTTATAGCTGTCATTGGTGTCATTAACAAATATGCGCCGCCATAAGTGATAACTTATTTTCAATCGTCACAAGAAAAATCAAATCTTTATTTATTGCGTTCATTACACAATTGTTCAATTTAATTTAAATTGCGCGCCAATAGTTATGTATTTGTAATATCGATATGCAGCGCTTACGTTGCTTACTTTTGCGCTTACGTTGCTCACTTTGCGTTCGCGTTGCGCAGTGAGAGCATATCCATTAAACGCAGGTCAAACAAAAGTTCATTAAAAACATTCATATTATTGATAAGCCGGTCGTATTTGACAACAGATTTCGATTTTAGACACTTAGGCCGTGTGTAAAACGTCGTACGCTTGCTTTTATTTTGCTCACTTCAATTCGAGACGTGCTCTGGGACGTAACGCCCGTGTGGAAATTCTTCGACTGAGAATATTTTGCAGGAAAACACATTGCAACGGAAAAATGGTTTTCATAACAAAATTCGCACGTGTCGGTGTGCAGGCGGCGCGTCAGCTGAGTGCCAAGCCCATTGCAGCTTCACAGTGGCGTAGTTTTCACGTCAGCTGCATGCTCGACAAAGGTATGAGAGCCATTTATGCAACCTACAGTTGCAAAGCCACTGGGACAACAGTTGCACTCACATTTCGGATTTTATTGCAGAGCGACGTTACACAGACAAGCATGAGTGGGTTGAACTGTTGGATGCCAACAAGGCCATCGTTGGCATCTCCAGCTACGCACAGGAAGCCCTGGGAGACGTTGTCTTCGCTCAGCTGCCCGAGCCAGGCACCGAGCTCAAGCAGGACGACGAGTGCGGTGCTCTGGAGAGCGTCAAGGCAGCCAGTGAGGTTTACTCACCTGTGAGTGGAAAGGTAACGGAGAAGAACTCGCAGGTTGAGGATTCTCCAGCGTTGGTCAACACCAGCTGTTACGAGAAGGGTAAGAGTGAGATGCCAAGAAGATCAAAAAATTGTTATTAAACAATTCTCTCTCTCTCTCTTGTGGCATTTATAGGATGGCTCTTCAAGGTCGATCTCAAGAATCCCGATGAATTCAATAAACTCATGACTGAGGAACAATACAAATCTTTCCTCAGCAGCAGCGCTGATCATTAGCCAGTTAACTGCAGACAATGTTATCTCATGGTTTACTTATCAGCCTCATCCCCACACACGAACACACACACATACAGTCCACGTTGTTGTCGCATTTGGAATTCGTTACGCTTTAAGAATAAACTGAAAAGCCAAATATTACACTTAAATCACAATCGCTGCTGTTGTTGACCTACGGGTGATGCTGTTACTGCTCCCCCACGAAATCGACTGATAAGACGCCGTTCTTACCAAAGAGAGTCGAAGAGAGGAGAGCGCTAGTCGTAGAGAGACAGAGATGCGCTCTTAGCACGCGAGTGTCAATTGAAGAGTGAACTCACTCAAAGTTCACTCAATTTCATTGAGTGTTAAATCAGCATTATACAGCGTGTCTTCAGCTTGACTATGTAACAAAAAAATTAGTTGCTGAGTCTTCGAAAAATCACCTGATTAATGTGCAGTTAACGCACTCGATTATCAGCATGGCATCACGCCCTTAAGTCTGTGGAAACGTCCGTTAGAGTGACAAGAAATTTTGATGGGTGAATCGATCGTCTGTCTGTCTTCGGTATCAGCCCATAGATGCTGATAAGCGCGCACATTTTGAACTTGGGCGCGCGAACGTCGACGCGACGCAACGTCGAAAGCTCTACTGAAAGTTCATGGTTTGCCAAAAGCTTGACAGCGCATAAACGCTTCGCTCAGTGCTCAAATAGAACTCAAATCGTGCGGTTGCAAAAACCGTTCGCTGCGGGAAAATAGAACGAACCGAAAACCGAAAGCATTGTTCAACACACAAATACACGAACACATACATAGAGACACATACGCTCAATACCCAAAACAAACTGACATAAAAAGCGTAGGGAAATTGCGACTTGTGTGAACCAAAAGGATAATTGTTAGGAATTGAGAAGCAAAGTGAAAAAAAAAGAATATCAACTACCACCACAGATAGCCAGACGTAAAATGCCAACGGAAAAATCAATATACCATCCGAATCCGGCAATTAGCCAAAATGCGTACATATCCAGTTTCGATGAGTACACGAAATTCTATAAGGAGTCCTTGGACAATCCTGGCGAGTTTTGGTCGCGCGTAGCGAAACAATTTCATTGGGAAACGCCCGCGGATCCCTCGAAATTTTTGCAATATAACTTTAATATCGCCAAAGGACCCATTTCGATAAAATGGATGGAAGGCGCTTCGACCAACATCTGCTACAATCTGTTGGATCGCAATGTCCGCAACGGACTGGGCGATCAGATAGCGTTCTATTGGTAAGTGAAAAGCACAACACAATTTACATTTGGTCCGTTGCGTAGGTCGTCGCATGAAAACAAAAGTTTAACACACACACACGTACACATACACATGTCCAAAGGATAATAACGTATTGATTTTCTTTCTTACGTTGCGATTACGAAACGCGGTCGTGACGTTGGCGACCTGTCGCCCCTCTTCCCGTGTCCGTCTCTCCTGGTTCCTGGTCAGCTTTCAGTGCGCAGACACAGAAAAGAAACAGATGTTTGACATTAAATCGCGCTCTTTCTTCTTCTCTCTCTCTCTCTTTCAAGGACAGAGCTTCTGCTTAGCATTAAGAGCTTGGATATTAAATACATAAGGCTGACAGCTGACTGTTAATTAATTGTATTTACGGTTTAGGCAGCATTGAATATTGTGGGAGGTCAATGTCAGCAGGCCTTGACCAGGTCAAAATAGCTATTTTATGCATTTGCTCAGGTAGTACACATGTGTAGTGTGCTCAAAGTACTTCGAGCTCACATTTGATATTGCCTTTTGTAATTTGGGTTTGTTGCACACTGAGCGTTTAAATTTTAACGAAATTCCCGCTCTTTATTGTGCAATTAAAAAAAAGTATATACAGTAGAACTTTCCCAACTCGAATCACCATTATCCAAAGAAGAGGTTCGAGTTATGGAGATATTCGACTTATAGAATTCTTTTTCTTAAGTTTATTCATTTTACTGCCACTCATTTAGCTCGAGTTAGAGAGAATTTTGAGTTATGGAAGTTCAACTGTATTTTTTTCTCAAAATAAAACTCAAGTTGTAAATTCGGCAAAGCATAATTTGATGCTTCCCACAAGATATTTTTTTTAAATGGTTTATTATTGGCTTATTAACTAGGAGAAATGTATTATTTTTGCTTTTATTTCCTTAGAACAAGTCGAAAATATAGCTAGAGTTTTATTTAATAAAAAAATTAAACTCATGAAATAATAATGTGTTTTTTTTTTGCTCAAAAATATTGATTATTGGTTGAGTAGTAAAGTATAATCAAATGTAATCATTATTTTGTAAGCAAATCAGTACAAATTATTCATTATTTCACATTTTTTTAATAAAACTTATAATGATTACAGTCCCTGATATTTTTATAATATAACTGAAATTTAATATTTATTTTTGTAACAACAAAATTTAAAAATAAAAAAATTGAAAAAAATATTTTTGCTTGCTAAATAAAAGAAGTAAAGTTTTTGCTTGTCAAAATAACTATTTGTCCAACTGTATGTATAATAAAATACTACAAAATATTCCCAGATTAAGTTCCGCAATCAGAAGTTATGAATTCTTCATTGTTGTTATTACAAGTTTTCATTAGACAGGTGCTTTATTGAAGTGCACTTCAGAAATTTCCGAACGCCTGGAGATTGTTGTTAAATGCGCCTTAAGTAATTTTTTATAGTTTGATGGACGTTTGTCTTCCTTTCTATATATTTTTTTTGACCGCAAAGTTCAAAATCACTGTCAATTTCCGTCCGTCCGTCAAAAATGTTAAACAAATGTTAAATATGGTAATCTATGGGGTTATCAGTGCAGTTCAACTATGGACGCGTGCGAAAAAGACATGGGAATGTTGGAAACAACGGGAGAATGGAAATAGAATAGGACACAAAAGTCAGGTAAATGAAAGGCAAACCACAAGGTCAAGCTCACGCAATGTCTGAGATTCTTGCCGCTGTCAATGCGCTAACAGCTGTTAAAAATATTTTGCTCAAATCCCAAACGCAATTCGAGCCAAACATGCAGATAAGATAAACCGCACAGCCCAGCAATTTGCACGTAATGAGGACTAATTAACACCACAAATAATACACCATTCCCAACAATAAAGTGGAGTGAAGAAAAACAAAGCAAAGCAACCCAAAAATTCAAAATCTTTACTGGACAATAAAAACCAATGCCTCAGTTCGTATACAGTTGGACAAGTAAATTTTTTAACAATGGAAAAAAATAAATTTATCGTTTTTAATTAATTTAAAGTTGTTTAGGAAACTAGTAAAATGTGAAAAAATTCACAAAAAAGGGATGCAATATTTTTTATTTGTTTAAACAATTACTTGACTGACTGTATATTCGGACACCTGTACATTTCTTTACACTGAATACGTACACATGTGCAGCACAAATCGATTATGTAAGCAGACAGACCAGACATATTGAACCAAGCGCACAAATCGTTTATTCAAATTAATTTTTGTGCGAACGCACAAAATTACGTTAAATATTTCGCGTTTAAATGTGTGTCACAGCAAGCGGTAAAAAATCGTAGGGTTCAAAGCACAATGCGAGCTTTAAGTGGATAACATTATTGTATGACAAGCTTTTTGATCAAGACACCGACGCAGCCTCCGCAGTCGCTGTCAAACTGCTTGGCTTACAGTTTTGGTAGCATTGCCTGGCCAGCCAAAATCACGCGATCATATCGGCTGATTACTCACAACCAATTAGAGAGCATTTTCAGTCACTCACGCTCACAACCCGGCTAAAATTTGTGTGTGGTTGTGTTTGTGTGTGCGTGTGTGTGCGGGTAAAAGAAACGAAAATAATGTTACTGCTGACACACCTTTAGTTTTGGGGAAAAAAGCTAAGAACACGAGAACATTAACTGGACAATCATCATAAGTATGTTTGTTTGTTTTGTCTTTCTACGTATGTAAGTTCACTACCTGCAATTTATTTATTTATTATTTCTGCAACTTGCGCGGAACTAAACTCTTTTGTAATTGCAATCAATGTGAAGACTTGGCTAAATTAGCATCTTATTTATCAACATGTTAAAGAGAAAATCTAAAATTTCAAAATAATTTTTATTCAAATTAGCGTCTGTTGTTTGTCTAGCCAAAGATCATACGATGTCGCTCTCAAACTGTGGGGTCAGCAGTAGACAAGACGGCGCTTTCTAAAAGCTTGGCAAAAGCATTAGCTTAAAAGTCTTCAAACTATACATGTATATGTATATAGTGCTGCCAGAATTTCAAGGGATAAAATAGCCGATCTGAAAACAAGTAGCAAGAAATAGCTAAAAATATATATATTAAATTATCAAATCATAATTTACAATAGCCATGGCCGTTGACAAGTTTAGCTACTTAATAGCAATACTTAAATGGCAACACTGTTTATAACAATCAACAACACAAGAACAACAAATGAAAACATTCGATGCGAATTATTATTGTTGTTTTTGTTCATAATGTTGTTGCTCGCATTTGAACACGCGAATTAACAGCTGTTTGTGTTTAGATAAGTTTTAATGTTGTTGTTGTTGTTGCTTTTGTCGCTGTTATTCTTGGCTGTTGCCGGTTGCTCTGCCTCGCCTGATTTCTTAAATACTAGTAGAAGCTAATTTTGTGGTATTTTTGATTTCTGATAAGCGGCGGCCACGCGTCTGTCTGCTGCCATAAGATCATGAGGTGTTCACATTTATTGGTTTCCAGGCAGCATGGAAATTTTCATGTCTAGCTTTCTATTTTTTATTTTCTGAATAAGCAAAAGTGCAGATAAGATGATCGTCAAGTGCGAAATCAACGAAATTAGCAGCACTTCACTCGGCGTCTACCTAAATGAGAAATATTGTCGCGCCATCGAGCAATCCGCCGGATAATTAGTCATATGTTGTGAATGCTCGCATGACATTTTGATAAGCATGAATCGGTAATAGTAATAACGACCAACCACTCTCAAACTGTACACATCAGAGAGTGAGAAGAGAGATATGTAGTTGACCACAGTTTGTTATTATTGCCACTTAAAAATATCTGATTGATTAAACGGAGGCAGTTTTGGCGCAAAAACGCCAATTGTTGCAACCGTGTTTTGCCCTCATTGAATTTATTTGAAATTTCATCAATTTATTTATAACATCTTACTAATTAATAATACAGGAATTTCGTGCAAGTTGGCTAACATTTCGTTTGAAAACAACAACGCACGTTTGGGCCACTAATCACAAAAGAAAACAGCCAAAAAATTATGAACTTTGTACTCGCGACATCGCGATGTGAAATGAGTCCAAAAATAACAGTGAAAACGTCACGATTCTGAACTGTATTTTGAACGCTTCCTGATTTTCTTTGTTGGCCGTGGAATAAACCAGAGTGTTTATGGCTGGCTAAATCTTATCGCCCCGTATGACAAAGCCTAGTCAACTAGACATTCATATTAATATTGGTCAATGATTTACAGCTACTTCTATTTACTGTATTTGACTCATTTGGATTGCATTTGGAAAATATTGTTTGGGTTTTTATAGCACGTCTAGTCATTTGGTGGCCTTGACCAAGAACTGTAAAGTGGCATTCTCTATTGGGGGGATTGTCCTTCAATAAACCATCGATATCCGTTCTATGTGTTGTCACGATTTCCATTCAATATTTTTCATGTTGTGCGCTTTCAATTATACAAAAGCACCAGCTGTGAAATACAGTTATCGCCAGAATTAAATGAACCAACAAATTAGTCATAAGAGCGGGAGTTTTGCTCGCAAATTGCACAGTACTTAATATAATAATTATAATTGTACGCCTCTATTAATGCCCACATAATGTTTATGGTGATAACGATGTTTACATTGTGATTATCTGTAGATTAAGTGTAATCTTGTTATTAATGTTATTTAACACATTTTAGGAAAGAATTAATAAAATTATGTTCTATTAAATCTATTTAGCTCAAAGTAATGAATCGAGATTAATATCGATATCTATTTCGAAGTTTAAAAATTTTAAATCTCAAGTTTACACGTTCAATAAACTCCTTGTCGTAATTAATTTAAAACATCTGTTTAAAATTTATTCTGAGACATTGTTTTTTTTTGTAAAATATGCATTACTTAATGTTAATAAAATATGATTTATTATAAGACTGTTGTTGTTATTGAGTTGGTTATTGGCCAAGTTATTGTCAATTTGAGAATAAAAAAGAGAGAGGTGTCACTTGAACAGTGTTGCAGTTGCTTAGACTGGGGGACATTGTTCTAAAGTCAGCTTATCAAATTAGCAAATGATGTTGCAAATTCGAATTAAGTTGCCTGCGACAATTAGGAAGTCTCGAATTGGTCGTAAGTGATCCAATTGAGGCGGAAGGTGGGCGTCTGTCCCCATCTACATAATTTTTATATGTATTTATATCTTATAATGGGCACATTGCCAGCGGATTTAAAACGGATTTTAATGTATTTCCTCGTTTATTGTATTATTCAGGGAGGGCAACCACCCCGATGATTACTCGCGTGGTCTCACCTACCGGAAACTCTTGGAGGAAGTCTGTCGCTTTGCCAACGTGCTGAAGGATCACGGTGTGAAGAAGGGCGATCGTGTCTCCATTTATATGCCCATGATCCTGGAGCTGCCCATTGCGATGTTGGCCTGTGCCCGCATTGGAGCAGTGCACTCCATTGTATTTGCTGGCTTCTCGCCCGATTCATTGGCGGAACGCATGTTCGACTGCAAGGCCAAGATGCTAATTACCGCCGACGGCGCTTGGCGTGGCGAGAAGCCGCTCTACTTGAAGGCCCTGTGCGATACGGCCCTGGAGAAGGTCGAGGAGATGGGTCACGCGGTGGAGAAGTGCATTGTGGTGTCGCATTTGAAGCGAGTAACGCCCTGCCAAGAGAATCATGTGGAGCAGGACATACCCTGGACCGATGATCGCGATTACTGGTGGCACGAGGAGATGGAGGACAAGGAGCCCGCCTGCTATCCCGAATGGATGGACGCCGAGGATCCCTTGTTCATGCTCTACACGAGTGGATCCACTGGCAAGCCCAAAGGTGTGCTCCACACCACAGCTGGCTACCTGCTCTATGCAGCCACCACATTTAAGATTGTGTTTGACTACAAGCCGGGTGACATCTACTGGTGCACCGCCGACGTGGGCTGGATTACTGGACACACCTATGTGGTGTACGGACCACTGGCCAACGGCGCCACTTCGGTTATTGTAAGTATTGTAATGAAATCACTTATAGCCACATTGGCATGTCTAATTGCATTCACTGTGCTCGCAGTTCGAGGGAACCCCCTTCTTCCCCGCCAACGATCGCTACTGGAGTGTCATTGACAAGTACAAGGTCACGCAGTTCTACACGGCTCCGACGGCCATTCGAGCACTCATGAAGTTCGGCGAGGCTCCAGTGCTCAAGCACAATCTCAGTGGTCTCAAGTACGTTCAGTTCTAGAGGGTGGTCCGACAAGTTACTGTGTACAGTTACTGTATATACCAGCGGTGGGCACGCAATGGCTCCGGGAGCCAGCATCTGCTAATGAATTCAGATTTCGTGCCCACCGCTGGTATATACAATTTCGAACAAAGAAAACCGGGCACCATAAAAGAGCGGTTTTTTGATTTTTTTTTATGTATTTTAAAAATTTTTCCTTGAGCTAAAAAGCATGAAAAAGAAGTTAAAATAGTAATTTTAAGCATATATTTAAAAAATCATAAAAAATACTAGTTTTAGACCGAGGAAAACAGTTTTGAAAGTAGACTTTTACAAAAATTCGAAAATTTCCATGGGTACTTAATTGGTTAAGGAAAGTTTTGTATCAATTAAACGGTCCCTAGGCCTCGTACGTTTTCCCTGTGGTCGAATAAATACACTCTTTAAAAAATCCAAAAAAAAAACTAAAAAAGAATTATGAGAAAACTAAATTTATACCTTAAACCAGTGACTTATCAGCCCACCCTCGTAGATCTATCTATAACTGCATCTTATTAATACAATTTAATCTAATTTTCAGGGTTCTAGGCAGCGTTGGTGAACCAATCAATCCGGAGGCTTGGCTCTGGTACTATAAACTAATTGGCAAGGAACAATGCTCCATTGTGGACACCTTCTGGCAAACGGAAACTGGTGGTCATGTCATCACGCCCCTACCAGGTGCCACGCCCATGAAACCAGGCTCTGCTGTAAGTAGAATTTAAAATAGGATGTATATATATATAGATATTTAATATTTCTACATTTGCAGACGTTTCCCTTCTTTGGCGTCAAACCGTTGCTGCTGGATGAGTGCGGAATTGAGATCAAGGGCGAAGGCGAGGGATACTTGGTATTCTCGCAGCCCTGGCCGGGTATGATGCGCACCCTGTATAACAATCACGAGCGCTTTGAGGACACCTATTTCTCCAAGTTCCCCGGATACTATTGCACTGGAGATGGTGAGTTCCACTCGAATCAAGAGAAGAACTTTATTTGAGACCTGTTTTCTTTTGATTGACAGGTGCTCGCCGTGATGCTGATGGTTACTTGTGGATCACAGGCCGTGTGGATGACATGTTGAACGTGTCGGGTCACCTTATGTCCACCGCGGAGGTGGAATCTGTGCTCACGGAGCATCCACGTGTCGCCGAATCCGCTGTTGTCTCTCGTCCTCATCCAGTGAAAGGAGAGTGTCTGTATTGCTTCATAACGCCCAATGAGAATGAACCTTTCGACCAGAAACTGATCGCCGATCTTAAGAAGATGGTGCGAGAACGCATTGGACCATTTGCCATGCCAGATGTTATACAGAATGCACCCGGATTGCCCAAGACGCGATCCGGCAAGATAATGAGGCGTGTGCTCCGCAAGATCGCGGTTAACGATCGAAATGTGGGCGACACTTCAACACTGGCCGACGAACAAATTGTGGAACAGTTGTTCGCCAATCGACCCGTCGAGGCCAAGTAGACAGTGGACAGTTGTTCTTTGGATTGTCTTGGATTCGCTTCTAGCTTCAAGAGTTTGAGTTCTCCTTTTTCCCTTCTGCTCTGCTCTGCTGCAATCCTCAACTTAGCCATAATTATGTGCGCTCCCATATTTTAGGCTGTCTCTTGAGCAGCTTAATTAGCCGTATGCTATATACTTGTGAATCTTGTAAATCTCCTTTCCCCTATATACTTATATATATATAGCTAATATATATTTAATTCGTAACATTGTTGGCCCCCATCCGGGCTTACAATCACATTCTATTTAGTTGTTAAGTGTGTAAGTAACAATTGATTTGTTTTAACTTGAAAATGCACCCATTTATTTGATATAGATGTTTGGTCAATGTGTTTGAATGAGTTCCAGCAATGATTGGTTCTATATCCGTATCGTATATAGCAAAGAATAATGTATCTTTTTAGTGTACTCGTAGTTAACATTATGCTGAGCACGCACATTTTTCCAGTTTAGTTTTCTAGTTTATTCAGTTCATTTGTTTCTTTGTTGTAGTCTTAGCTTAAGTTGCTAAATTCGTTGTGATACAAATTTAATTATATTGATTATGTATGTATTTTTAGTAGAATTGATATAAACAAAAACAAAACAAACAAAATATATACACAATTTCAGTAATATATCTTCACCAATAACAAACAGTACATTTTCAACTTTTCTTTTCTCAGTTTTCATCACACTTTATTCTCTGTAGTGCTTTCTTTTCATATAATCCACAAGCCACAACTAAATGGAACACGTAAGTCCGGATGATAATACGAATCGTGGTTTTAACTACGATCTTCAAATCAATTAAATTAAATTGATCTGGAATGGGTTTGTTAATTTATTTGTTAGATTGTAAGTCTTGAAAGGATACATATCAATGTTGCATTATGCTTATCGACATTCCTAAATATTTATTTGATATACATAGAAATTTAATCAAGTAGATATTATATGGTCTAAAGACTTCCTGCAACGTGAACATATCATTGAAGTTACTGCTGCAAAACTCAAATCTTATATACATATCATTATTATAATTGTTAGGTCCGTTTCCACGATGTTCAGCAAAGGCAACTCGAACTGAACATTGTGCTAAACCGACCATAATATTGTTGTTGTTAGCTGTCAACGTTGGTAAGAGAGATATCTACGATATAAAGAGAGATTGAATGGAACGCAGTGCTTCTTAATATTACTGATAAGGCGCTTTTAACGCCTTCGTCTGATTGTAACAAGTTGGTTAGAATCGAGAGAAATGTGAAACAATACAATTAGATACAGATATATTTATCGAATCATATACGAGTATATATAATATTATATGTATTCAATAAAGTTTATTGTTTCAATGTGTTTGAATCGAAAATGAAAACTTCAACTCATTTCTAGTTTCTTTTTAACTCAAAATCAACTTTTAAAATGCTGAATCTTTTAAGAACTGTCCCGTCGTGTCTTTTTCGACAATTCTCAACCAAAGATCGCGACCAGGCCTGCGAATTGTGCTCGCAGTTGACCCAAAAGGGAGCGGAGGTAAGAGATCTGTCCAACAGATCTCAATGTCCAGTCCTAATAACGATCCCCACAGATCATGCTCAAGGCCCTGTCAGATAAACCGGAATACTCCAGCAAGGAACATTCCCGCGATGTGGTAACTGAGACGGACAAGGACGTGGAACGATTGCTTGTTGGGGGCATTAGAAAACAGTTTCCAGACCATCGGATCATTGCGGAGGAGGGCACTGAGGGGGCAACCAAGAGCATGGAGATTACAGATGCACCCACCTGGATAATCGATCCCATCGATGGCACTATGAATTTTATTCACGAATTTCCCAATTTCTGCACCTCAATTGCTTTATATGTGGACAAGAAGGCGGAGTTAGCCTGGATCAGTAATCCAATGCTGAGGTATAACTATGTGGCACTACGTGACCAAGGAGTTTACTTGAATGGTCAGCGACGGCGAGTGAGCAACCAGCGGAACCTGAAGCAGTCTCTCATCTATCTGGATTGGTCTCTGCGTCGGAATAAGGACAATGTGAATGTGTCTTTGGAGAACAAGCTCAAATTGCTGCCTCTAGTTCACGGGTAAGTGGAGATCGCGGTGGTTGTGCCTGCATTCAAGGAACCTTTCTAGCACTCGGTCCCTTGGCTCGGCGGCTCTCAATTTGGCCGATGTGGCCATTGGAGCCTGTGATGCCTATCTGCAGTTTGGACCACAGCTTTGGGACTGGGCGGCAGGTGTCTTGATGGTCCAAGAGGCCGGAGGGGTCGTCATCGATCCCTGTGGCGGAGCGTTCGATATACGATCGCAGCGCATACTGGCAGCCTCAACCCTCGAATTAGCCGAGCAATTCGTGCCCATTTTGAGTCAACTGTTCCCAGCTGACGACAAGGACTACAGGGCAACGAAGCCGACTGAAACCAGTTGAGATTTTAGAGCAAGCTTTGTTACATCGTTTACGTATTTATTTATAAATTTTCAAGTTTTAAATACACAAAACATAATGCAGAACATCATCAAGGGTTTCTTGGTTAGCTTCGGTTGTGGCAGGGCCAAAGTCTCTCCGGTTGCCGCGCCGGCTGCCATAGCTGCTCCCAAGAAGAAGAAGGGCAAGAAGCCTGTCGAGGACGAGCTCATCATCGACATGGACAAGTGCTTCGAGGTGGGCTACCTGAGTGTGAAACGGGCGACGAAAGACCTGATCCAGGCGCTCCACCAAAACAAGCCCCCAGTTCACAGTTTCGACATGTACACCAGATGGAACACTCGGATTGAGGATATGCTGGTGAACGACATCTCGGAGCACTATCCGAAACACAAGTGGGTCGAGTGATCAATCCAATGAGTGCAGCACTTATTTCTAGTTCTTTTTAATAGATTTATAACCAGAAATAAGCACAGAAAACAAGTGGACGCCATCTTAACAGATGATCCCACCTGGTTTATAGATCCCATACATGGTACTATTAATTTCATGCATGGCTTCCCATATGCCGTCATTAACTTGGCCTTTTGGGTGGCGAAGCAGCCAAGGTTCGGCATCATTTGGAATCCACTTCTGAATCAATGTTACACTGCCCGTTTGGGATGTGGCGCCTATATGAATGTGAATCCCCTGCGAGTCAGTAAACATACTGAATTATCAGATGCCCTGGTCATGCATGAATTCGGCACACACACAATTTGCAGTCCTGACCGGCTCAGAACTCTTAGCAATATTGCAATTAATGCACATGGGTATGTTTTTATTGATTATAGCAGCGGTGGGCACGCAATGGCTCCGGGAGCCAGCGGCTGCTAACGAATTCAGGTTTCGTGCCCACCGCTGGATTCTAATGCTTAACATCCAGATCTCATAATCAATCAATCAATTAGACTTCGCAGCCTCGGCTGCACTTCGCTGAATATGTGCTTGGTGGCCCAGGGATTTGCAGATGCCTACTTTGATTTCAGCTGTAGTTCCTGGGATATGTCCGCCGCCACACTGATGGTAAAGGAGGCGGGGGGCGTGGTGCTGGATCCCTCGCTGCAGCCATTTGATATAATGTCCCGCAGGGTATTGTGCGCCTCTACGCAGGAGTTGGCCGAAGAACTCTCGTTCCTTCTTCGTGCGAATGAGCCCATGACCAAAAATAATGAGACGAAAACTAAAACCAAGTCTTTTACAACCACTGACAAAGTCTCGGATAAGGTTCAAAAAGAGCCCGACGCCAGATCTCCCAATAAAAACGACCAAGAACCGTTCGAGTCTCGAAATGATAAGGAAGATGCTGTGATGGTCCGCAGGGTACTCTCTGCCTATACGCACAAGTTCGCCGAGGATCTAACGTCGCCATACAACCTTCCATCCAAAACAATTGGCCGATCTTCTGAGGACAAGACATGTCAAAGAGTGTCAATCTCAAGAGTCCAAAGAAGGAGTTAGTTAAGAAAACCAATCCAACTTTAATCTCAGCTAACGATTCAACTCTGCGGACTCATCCCCCCTTCTCGCCCTCTATGAAGTTCTCGGGACATCCCAAACAAACTACGAAAACTAAAAGAAAATCGGTTAGTCGTTATCCCACAGATCCCAATTTTCCGGGACAAGGTTCCTACTTCTAGAAAAGAAGGCTTTGTAAATATTATAGAAATATGTAAATTTTTAGCAAGTTGCACAAATAAATTATAAATATAACTTTTAAAAAAATGTATCGATTTGCATGGCAACGGCTGCTGTCACTTCCATCGATAACAAGCAGACGAAATTCAAATTCAACTGTCGGCTGCAAAGTCGATATCGATAAGTGCGCTGTGCAAATGTGTCGGCTGGTCGATAATGCTGCACAGGTAAGCACTCGATCAAAAGCTGCCAGCTATGAAATAAGAGAGTTCCGTGTGTTTTTTTAGCATATGAAAGAAGCCACTAAAAAGATGCGAATCTTCGTTACCAAAGAGAATCATTTGGATTTGGTAACAGAAACAGATCGCGAAATTGAAAAGCTCTTGATTGGGGGCTTAAAGGCGCATTTTCCCCAGCCATGTTTACATTGGGGAGGTGGGCACTAAGGGCACATCTTCGGGCCAAAAACTGACTGATCAGCCCACCTGGATTATCGATCCAATCGATGGCACCACGAACTTTGTGCACGGATTTCACTACACCTGCATATCGGTGGCCTTCTGGCTAAACAAACAGCCAGAGTTGGCCATTTGTGTAAATCCCCTGTTGGACATGAAATTCACAGCACGACGCAATTGTGGCGCCTATTTGAATGAAGCTCCGATTCGTGCAAGTGGACAAACCGATCTGGAACGGGCCTTGGTCATAAACGAAATGAATCCAGCGAATTTCGAGCCTCAACTCATGGCCATACAAATGGGAAATGCTGAGAAGATGCTCAACAAAGTGCACACGTAAATATGGCAGCATAATCCTCTCCAGATTCAGATAAACGTAGTTATCGCAGCATGCGAACCACGGGCTCAGTCGCCATGGATCTGTGCCTGGTGGCCATGGGCGCCGCTGATGGATACTACGAGTTCTATCCCCATTCCTGGGACACTGCGGCGGGTGTTCTCCTGGTGCGGGAGGCAGGCGGAGTGGTCATCGATCCCGCTGGCGGAGAATTCGATCTCATGGGCCGACGGGTGCTGGCAGCTGCCACGCCCCAATTGGGCTGTCAGATGGTGGAGCTGTTGGGCGACATGCAAATCTATCATCCCAGAGATGATGAACCTTCCAAATAGAAATAGAAAACAAATAAGTATATAATCCGACTTGGCCTAGTTGTCACAATGTTTAGTTTGTTAAGAAGCTGAAAATAAAATTTAAAAAAAAACTCGTACAAAAATACACAATTTGGGCAATTTCTTGGCGGCTTCAGTTGCTTCAGCCATATCCGCATCCATCCCACGCATTCGCCGCAATGGCTGAGCAGCAGAAGAAGGAGGACGACAAGAAGAGCGTGCCGGAAAACGCGGCCACGGGATACGGCCTGGAGGATCACGAGGCGACCCAGCAGGATCCACGGGTGAACGAATTGCGACGCGCCGAGTCGCAACACGCCAACAAATCGCAGTCGGCCATTTCTGGCCGAAGGAATTTGGAGCCACGGGCACCGACCGGTGCGAAAGAGACTTCCCCAGACACGCCATCCAATTCGAATGCGGCGACGGATTATGGCCTGGAGGATCACAAGGCCAATACGCAAGATGCGAGAGTTAATCAAATCCGTCAGCCCAAGAGGCACACGGTATCTCAATCTGTAGCTCAAGATCAAGCTCAAGCTCAAGCCAACAATGAGCAGGAGCCACAACCCACCATAGGTTCGAGGCTGCGATCCTCATTAAAGCGAGTCTCGACTGCACCCATTCCAACACCACCGCCTCCTCCACCGCCGCCATTACCGTCCACTAGAACACCAGATACCGAGACAATGTTGGACTCGGATTCAACAACAGTCGAACCCAAATCAGCACCACCCATACCAACAGTAGTAGCACCACCAACACCACCACCAACACCACCACCAACACCAACAACAGCTGCAACTGTTGACGGTGATGCACCGTTGGAGAGACAGAAAAGGTCACCCGGTGTCAATAAGTTCACCAACACGGACGTTAGCTTCGATCCCTCCAAGGAGTATGCGAGCAAGACAACAAACACGGCCGGTCAAATGTATTCGGAGGAGGAGGATAGCATTCCCGTTGCACCACCGCCGAAGCCACCACAATCCACGGCACTGAACCTCGATGATATTTTTGCCTTTGCTGTGGAGTTGGTCAAGAGAGCGGGAGCATTTGCTCTGGGGGCCAACAAGGCCAAGGAGAGACTGTCGTATACCACAAAGGAGCACGAACACGATCTGAGCACACGCACCGACAATGAGGTGGAGGACATGCTAGTAAACGAAATAAATGACAAATACCCTACTCACAGGTGAGTTCCAATCCTAAAATTAAGATGATACCTGGTATAAAATTAGCTTCTTCCCTTAGGATTATTGCTGAGGAGGCGGTTTCACGATCCGAAACGGGCCAGGTGACGTTGACCGATGAGCCCACCTGGATTATTGACCCCATTGATGGCACCATGAATTTCGTACATCATTTTCCCTACTACTGCATCTCAGTGGCGTTTCTAGTCAAGAAGGACACGGCATTTGGGATTGTGTATAATCCCCCATTGCAGGAACTATACACGGCGCGGAGAGGACAAGGCGCCAAGTTAAATGAGGAACCGATGAGCACAAGTGGTCAGGAGAATCTCAAGGATGCCATGATTCTGCAGGAGTACAGCTCCGGCATGAACGAGGATCGGACCACAGCCGCCATGGAGAATGCCAATCGTCTTATAAAGAAAACTCACGCGTAAGTTTATGATATTCGTAGGATCAGGGATTGCAAATCCCTCTATATTTATGTATATACGTATGGCAAACTTTTAATGTAAACTCTCAAAATTTCTGATTTATATTTTATAAAAAAACCTCTTCAAGGTAAAAATATAACGACGAATAATATTTCCATTACCCAAAATTTCTGATATCCAAGTTTCGTGACGAACAATATTAAATGAGACTTATTAATTTTTAAAAAAAAAGTTTGGGCTTTCTTGATTTTTTTCTTTACCTTTTTTAATCCTGAAATAAACCTGTTGGGGGTTGAAATTCAGAGTACTTGGGATTGAATTTTTTATATGTTCAATTGTATAGTGTTCGTCACAAAATTTTATGTCAGAAATTTTTAAGCATGGAAATGTTTGCGTCACTGGACTTTTATTTCATAAAGAGGTTTTTTATGAGATAATCGTAATACGTAGGATATGTGAAAATAAAAATGCAGATAAAAATATCAAAAGTTATTTTAAAATGTTTTTACTTTTGATTTTAATAATAAAAAATAATAATTAAATTTCAATTTTCATTTAAAAATCATAAAATATGTTACTTTTCTTTAGAATTTAATTGTAAATATGAAAACTACTTTCAATCAAATATTTTTGTATATAAAATATCTGCAATTTTAAAATTCGAAGTTTAATGAATATAATCCCTGAACTTACTTTCAGTCTGCGTTCGATTGGTTCCTCGGCCATGGGCCTGGCAATGGTCGCCTCTGGCGTGGCAGATGGATTTTACTTCTTTGGTCTGCACGTCTGGGATATGGCAGCTGGCAATTTGCTGGTCACTGAGGCGGGCGGCAGGGTAATGGATCCCGCTGGCGATGAAGTGGATATAATGTCGCGACGCGTCTTAGCTGCGGCTACGCAATCACTGGCCTCCCAGCTATCCGCGGAGCTCACACAAAACTATCCCAAGCCTCGAGATGATGAACCAAGATCAGCTGCATCGGTGCCAGAGGCCAACAAGAAGGACTTTAATGCTCAAACAGACTTTTCGGACTCGACTTTGTCGCTTAGCTCATCGGATACTTCAGTGAACAAAGCTAAAAATTAATAGTCTCTAAACCCAACTGCACGCCAGGAATATTAAAAATGCTTCAATAAAAATTTTAGTACGAGAACCTGGCTTTTTTTTACATTTGTATTTGATAGAAATTATCTTAAGTAAGGAATCTGATACAACTCCTTTTTAATAAAATTAAAAAATCAAAATTTAAAATCAAACAGCAACTGTTTAATGGCGCTGATAATCGATAAATTTGATTCGCAGCACCACAACCTCTCATTTCGATATTACAATTGCATGGCAGCCCTAGGCAATTAGCTGATTGCGCGCTGTTTGTTTTTTCTATATCTATTGAATTTTTAAATAAATTTAAATAATTCATTAAAAGTAAAATTTAAAAAACCCAACAATTTATAAATTTTCTTAAATAATGAAGTTCATTTTAATTTCAGTTTGGTGTGCGCCTCCTCTCGCGTGGTGTTTCCACTCGATGTTTCTCCAGCCCTAGACAATCAGCTGATGGCAGAAGCCAATAAGAACTTGTGCGTTGTGCGGGAACTTAATTTAATTATACATACGCATTAGTGCTCTGACTGGACGTGGGAAAACAGCAAGTGAAGTGAAATAATGGCAGACAGCATAGACCTCGGCAAGTGCTTTGAAATAATCAACAACCTGACCACTGAGGCAGGCAGGGTGAGTGCAATTGTTTGTTTGTGAGCAGTTGACAAATAATTGAGAAGCATCTTCGAAACAGCTGATTGCCCGCAACAATGAGACCCGACAGGATTTTGTTTGCAAGTCCGGGGAAATAGATCTGGTCACCCAAACGGATCAGGATGTGGAGAAGTTGATCATGAACGGCATTCGCCAGCATTTTCCGGATCACAAGTGAGCAAACTCAAAACCAATTGGGCAACTCGTAAGTATTAATGTGACTTTTAATATGTATGTCAGATTCATTGGGGAGGAGGAGAGCAGCACAGGAGCTGGGGTCCATAAGCTAACAGATGCCCCTACATGGATAATCGATCCGGTGGATGGCACCATGAACTTTGTCCATGCATTCCCACACTCGTGCATTTCCGTGGGCCTCAAGGTGAACAAGGTCACAGAAATTGCCATCATCTACAATCCCATGCTGGAGCAACGGTTCACGGCACGTCGTGGCCAGGGTGCCTACTACAATGGACGCCGCATCCAGGCTAGTGGACAGCGGCACCTGAACAAGTCGCTGGTAACCAGCGAATTTGGCACCACGCGTGATGAGCACAAAATGCAAATCGTCAATGAGAATTTCGCCAAAATGGCCAAAAATGTGCACGGGTAAGAAAGCCGACTTGAATACTCTTCTGTGTCATGATTGCTGATTGAACTGCTTTTGGTTAGACTGCGAGCGCTGGGCTCGGCAGCCTTGAACATGGCCATGGTGGCCTTGGGAGCTGCCGATGCCAACTATGAGTTTGGCATTCACGCCTGGGATGTCTGTGCTGGCGACCTAATTGTGCGCGAGGCTGGAGGCGTCGTCATTGACCCAGCTGGCGGTGACTTTGACATCATGTCACGCCGTGTCCTGGCTGCGGCCACTCCCGAGCTGGCTCAGGATATAGCCAAGCTGCTGACGCAATACTATCCTCAACCCAGAGACGATTAAAGCTGAGGTGACGCGATAGAGGGAGAAATGCAATCGAAACAAATACCTGATGATGATTAGCCAAATCGCATTTGTTTTCAATTAAACAAGTACCTTAAAGGAAATTCCAATATAACGCGAAATAAAACTCGAGTTATATACATTATACACATACATATATGTATACATATATGTACATATAATTATATAACCAATAGCATAGTAGTTTTATCAGTTTATTCAAAGACGTTTGTTCGTTTGCTTTCAAGTACTTTTTCTGTAATTTTATTACAATCTGCGGCGCTTGTTTTGCATTTTAATTAGTTTCATTTCGGTTTCGGTTTGTATTTTTATTTGTTTATATATTTATATTTTTGTTGCAAATTTCTTATCTATTTTTTGTAGTTTATTGTTATGCATATTATTGGTTTTTATATATATTTTTTAGCTGATAGTAAAGCGATGTTTGCTTTGTTTGGATGAAGACAGAAAACCTGCGGTTTTTTTTTTGTAGGGAAACAAACAAATAGCTATATAGTAAACAGTTTCGCATTGTCTGATCATAGCAAATGATTGTGCAAGAACTTGTCGGAGCCAGATACTAATTGGCTGATTCTGTTATCTTGTCAGTATCATCTGCGGGCATAATCATGTACTTATTCGAATGGCGCGACTTTTACGATTTGTATAGTTGTGCCCTTGTTTAGTTTATTTGTTGCTGGCTTCTTTTATTTGCACTGATCTTGCTTTTGGAGTAGACTGAATAGTGACACTTAAACTAACTAACTATCAACGAGCGAGAGATTTGTTATCATAGGAAGTCGACGTTTGTTCATTAACACTTTTCTTTTTTGTTTATTCATGTTTTTTCCAAAGAGTATTATTTAGTTATTTATTTATGAATGCATGTTTCTTGTATGTATGGACTAACCATAAATATCATTTAAAATTTGACACATTATTGAAAAATGTAATCAAAGCTACAGTAGGTAAAAAATTGTATCTATGTATGTATTCAATATATTGTGTGTATAATTTAATAATGTAATTAAATAAAAAAATATAAAACATTAACGCTACATTCACAAGGTTCCATTATGCGCACTGGTTTACAATTTTAATTCATCTACTTCTTCGGGATATTCAAGAAAATGATTCTGAATAGGTCTTGGATAAGCAAATATCTCAATCTGAAGCTAGAACATTTAGTTGAGTGTTTACTACGAATATTGCAAATTGTTTATACTAGATATATGTTTATAGTTGTAGATATAAATTCTAGATCAATAAGCGAAAGGTACACATGGAGCATAAAACGGTTGCTACGTCAACTCTATTGAAATTAGGCATTGACCGTAGTTCCCTCTACATAAACATACATACATATATGTAAGTATATATTATATATACATATATTTTTTAATAATATATTGTTTTCCACACTAATAAAATTTACAAAATGTTCTATATAAATTCAACAATTAATGAAGAGCTTTAAAGTTTTTGAAGATATATCTAAATATCCAAATATTTATATGCATGTATTATGATTTGTTGTTGTTCTTGTTGTTGTTGTTGTTTAACATGTAATACATAAAAATTTAGCACCAATCTATTCAAAAATTCATCAAACTATTTGATTGTTCCAAGTTATACAAATTAAGCACTTAAAATTATGCGATATTTAAACGAATATGAACACGTTTCGAATGGAAGTGACGTCAGAGGGCCGTCCTTGAGTTACACTTTCCAAAACTAAACAAAGGACACTCGAAATGAATAACCCAATGAAGATACCTATGGCAAATTCATTATGTTGATGATTATTCATTGTTGGCGTTTTGGAAAGAGCATGATCATAGCGCAACTTAAAGAAATAATAATCAAGCCGTAGCAAATGTTAAATGTTAAAAATATGAATTTAAATTTATTTACACGCAGATACAATAAACGAGCAAAGAAAATTGGGTCTTTTTGCTTGAACTACGCTAGATAACTCTAGTTTTACATATGTACTCGTATATATATTTGATATAATTATAAGTAGTTCTTTAATTATACAATAAGTATTCTTTTTCTTTTTTTTTAAAAAAAAACCAGTATTTTTCGAACTTGAACGCTCGCACTTCAGTCGAGTTTTTGAAAAATTGAACCGCAATGCGGGCCAATAAATGATTGGGGAATTGAGTGTGAAAAGGGAATCGGGAATTTGGACAGGGAATAGTAGAGATTTGTTTACTAGGGTGCAAAGTTTGATGAGTTTGACAATGAAATAAATAAATTTTATGTTGCGCATGGGATATGTTCGGCTTGTGCTTAAGCTTTAGCTGGTATTTGATCTTTTCTTTCTTCGAATGATTCAAAATTAACAAAAACATTATAGTAGATGTATGTGTGTGTGTGTGTGTGTGAGGGTGTGGCTTAAAAATGTTTGCGAACGCCTTTAACATTGCTAAATATTTAATGCTTTTACTTTTAGTTTTAGTTGTAGTTTATGCTTTAGTTATAGTTTTACTTGTAGTTAAACTATTTATTTAATGTATCTGTATATCTTGTAAAATGGATAAATATCTGCATTTGTTTATTAATCTTGTTGAGTAGTTGCTGATTTATCTGATTTATCTGATGGTGCCAACACTTGTTGCTTGGTTTAACTAATTACTAATTACTTAAACAATACAGCTGGTATTGAATCTTATTGTTGTCCTACAGCTCGTCATCCGCCTTGGGTATGTCGAAGATCTCGGCAAAGAGCGGCGGCAGACGCAGCTTGGTCCAGTTCATTCGCAGCCAGTCTAGATGTGAGAAGTGCTTGGCGCCCAAGGAGCGCAGCTCTGGTATCTTAGCCTCCAGCGCCGGCATCAGCTGCAACGCCTGCGTCGATCCGGCCCGGGATCTTAATATCTGAACACGCAATGCCTCCGCGACCAACTCACGGGCACGGGCAACCACCTTGGGCTCACTGAGACCCGCCCGATCCGAGGCCAGCAGCACCATGGCGGAGAAGAGGCCAATCTCTGTGTCGCTCAATCCGTACGCATTCAAAGTGTTGGCAAAATTCAGCAGGGCATTCACAAAATCCGACTAGAAATAGACAGAATATTAACAGAAATTAATGCTGCAGTTGCATCTAATTACGGCAGTATTTGTAGTTTAATTTATTGTTAATTAACAGATACTCACATCGTAGAGTATCTCCAGCTGCTGGCGGGTGAGATAAGCGCCATCGTCCAGCGTCAGCGTCGTATCGTTGATCAGACGCGCCACATGCGTCAGCCACACCTCGAAGAAGCCCAGTTTGATGAGTATCAGTTGGTCGTCCTGCGTGAAATCACAGAAGCCAGGTACGCGTTTCGCGAACTCCACAATCCGCTGCACGCCGGGCGTGACGCGGGCCGAGAACTGTTGCCACAGCCAGATCTTTTGGAACTCCAGACTCTCTGCCACAGTGTTGACAATCTGCAGATCAATAAGCGATAATTGGTTAACGGTCAGTAAACATTTAGAAATCTGGCTAGATGTAATTGACTATATTTTTAAAAATCAAAAGTAAAACACTCTAGCAGGTTTAAAGTCAAACTAGACTTTAATTTAAACCCGACAAATCTATTGATTTCTTCTGTGATGTTATTAATAAATTTATGCATAATCTGAATTTTCCTAAAATTTAATTTAATTTGGCACTTTTAATAACTTTTCAGTTATTTCTAGCTACCGTTGTTGATCGATGACTTTAGAAATGTGGCAACTCTGAGGTTTTGACGCCATTTTGGTGCATACTTACGCCATTTTGTGGTACAGTCACGGGACGTCGCATCAGTTCGCGTGTCAGCTCCTCGGTGTAGGAGCAGTTTAGGCGATGCGCCTGCGAGACGCACATGATCACATCGTAGACAGTCAGTTCGTTGGCCGTGCCGGCGACGAGGGCATCGTGATGATCGTGGGGATGGCACATGGCCACCTGGGTCATGGCCAAATCGCTGCTGCTGCCCATGTTGACCAATTGCTGATGATGGTTGCCCACAACTACAGCTGTGGCATTGCTGTTGTTGTTACCACTGATGTTGTTATTGTTGTTATTATTGTTGTTGTTGTTGTTGGCACTATTGCAACCGCCCAGCTCCGATGGCGATGAGGCAATCGAACACATTTGTGGCGTTTGTGGTGTACTCGGTGTATTTACGCGCACGCTGCTCGCATGCGGCTGCTGCTGTTGTTGTTGTTGCTGCTGTTGTTGTTGTATTAGATTTGTATGCAAATTATTGGCACTGGTATCATCCACATTTAGGGGCGTGCTAGTTGCTGCGGCTGTTGCAGCGGCTGCTGCACCGTTCAGCTCACGTGAACGCTTCGGTACGCGACCATAACGCACAGCTGCAAGAAAGAGACAGAAGAGTGATGCAAATGTCAGTTTCTTTTCAAATTTAAATCATTTGTTTGTTTTATGTAGCTTTTGTCAGCTTTTCGTTTTTGTTCTTTCAATAGTACATTTTTATTGAATTTTTATATATCCTATCAAGAAGTATACTGCTACCATAAAGCTAGTTTTAAATCAAATACAATTAATAATAGTGTCTAGAACAATTACTATGAGATATACAATTCTGATATTACGTTATATTTTTGGGTACAACATACATATTTACATTTTAGCAACAGTTTTATTTTTCTTCGACAGGATTCTGGAAGGCAGATCACCCCACAGCCTTACTTTCCCTTTAAATCCCGTAAGTCGTCGAGCGAGTGCATTTGCATGAACAGCTCAAAAGTATGCAACACTTGTATACAGTAAAGTTAAAAAGTGTTGCCTACTTCAAGCGCTTTTTTTGATTTTTTTTTTGTTTATTTATTTAATTATTATTTACTTCAAGCGCACCGTTTAAATATTTATTTAAAGATTCCTTGCACAGTTTATAAATTGAACAAGAAGTTTGCTTTATTCTTTTGTGTGTCAATTATTAAAGCACATTTAAAATGTCTTTCTCCCTTGACTTGGCAACATGTTTTTAGAATTGTGTTTTTTAGTCATTTACATTTAAAATTTGCGTCAGTGATGTGTACAAAAATTAAGCAATTTATTAGTTTCTAAAAGCAATTTAAATTTAATGCTCAAGCAAAATGCCGCACAATAAAACTGGCACACGCATAAATCTTAAGCACACACAAACAGACAGACAGACAGACGGACAGAGATTTGTAGAGGCAAATGGGAAACAAAATTCTTATGTTATCTCAACTAGAAAATTTGTACTACTCGCTCAATCTTATTTTATTTAGCAGACGGCATAAAGGTTTTGCTATATCGAATTATTTTAAGTTTTTGGCACTTTTTTAGATTGTTTTTGTTTTTGAAATGTTCATTAGCCCGTCTGTTTAGTTTTCACCAAAGCAAAACGAAACAAATTGCAAAAATGTAAACGTGAAATTTCTTTTGTGCAACCAAATACACAACATATTTTATTAATTAAAATCGCATTTGCCTTTTGGCTGGCAAGCAACAGACACACAGCTGCTGTTGCTGTTGCTGTTGCTCCAGTTGTTGCTGGCTCTCAACTGGTGGCAGCAACACTGGCGATGGCGATGGCGACGGCGTCGTCACTCTACGCTCACTTTATCAGTGGGACATTGACCCACTGTGCTCAATATAAAAAACTGTCGGCAACTGATTTTGTTGCTGTTGTTGTTGTTGTTGTTATTGCTGCTATACGAATAAACACTGTCTGTTGTGTGTGCGTTTTCTTTTCGCTGTTGCTTTGTCTTGTTTGCTCGTATTGTTGTGGTATTCGCCACAGTCAGAGACACAGCAAGAGTTAAAGCCAGCGGCGGCATCAGTTTCAGCCACAGACAATCCAAAAGATACATTCGTTTATAGTTGCACTAATCACGAAAGCGTGCGGCTGTTGGTCAACATGTTTTGGCTAAAAAGTTGCTCAAGCGTCAGTCTCAAGCGAAAGAAATTGCGCATACGCAGCGGGTGCCCGGAAAAGTCAAAGTCTGCGTGGGAAGTTGACAGAGTGTGTGTGTGTGTGTATGAAAGATGATCGTTTTGTTAAGTTGGTCAACACATTGACCCACATCTGGTCTTGGCCACTTTGTCATGAAGCACAGGCCTTGTCGAAGCTGCAGTCACGCTTTGCATCAGTTGCTCATCTCGTTAATTGTCACAGCTCGTAAATTAATTATGACATAATAACACTACACACACGCACACACATTATAGTTGCAACTTGTTGTTGTTGTTGTCGTTGTTGCTGTTGCTTTGTTATTGTCGTCGACTTGCCACCTTCAACTCTGTTAATTGTTTGTGGCGGGCGCTTTGCTCTGTTTATTTTAAGGTGGCTTCAATTAGCAGCTCATTGCGATGATGGCAGCTGCACGATTTGTTTGTTTATCGCTTGTTGCCTTTCAGCTTTTGGCTTTCGGCTTTCGGCTTTTGTGCAGATTTTTTTACACCACTTTGTTTGCCTGCTCAAGGGTATGAACAAACATTTCCAGTGCCATTTGAAGCTGTCAAAAAGTGGATCAGATCATTGACCAGAATTCATGCGACTCGAAAAGTGTAACAATTTGATAACAAATAGATAAATAAACTTATTCTGTTATTTGATAGATGAATCTATTAACTATAAATGCACTTAAAAAGGAGAAGGTCAGCTTTCAAAATATTTCTTATAATTGAATACTTTGAATCTTTTAAATATTTTATATCTTTTCTGCAGTTAGAACTTTAAATTTAATAATAATAAATAAATAAGATGAAACCTTTACAAAAAGTGTGCTCCATCTGGGAAAACATTTACTAAAATATTTAAGCTACCACTTTCTATGGCATTTGTTGGCAAGACTTGGGCAAATGTTCGCTGCCAAGCATTTGTCATAAAAGTCCCAATTCATTGGGGGGGGGAGCACTAACTTATGTACTCCCTTTATTACCCATAATCTGCCGCATTAGCTATTCAATCGTGCCAGCTTAGTTGTCGGGTTGCTCCACATTTTAGACTGTCACCTGCCACACGGCAACTGCCAACTGCCAACTGCCACCCACTTCCACCTCCATTTCCACTTCCACTTCCATTTCCATTTGACTCGAGTGCAGGTCAACATCATCCATTATACACAGTCCAGGGCAGCAGTCACATAAATAAGACTAAGCCTAAACTTCTTTTCCTGCTAAAAGCATCTTAAGTGATTTAGTGCAGCCAAACAGACAGAGCGAGATACAGATAGAAAGAGAGATAGTAGATGATATGGGGGCATAAAAACTTGTTTGGATGCTGCATCCATTCATCCATCCATCCATCCGTCTATAGCAACTGCTCGTTGAGTGCCAGAGCCAAGGATTTGGGTCACTCGAATGTGAAGCGGCGGCCCGTAAAGTGGCCCAAATGTTGCCCACTTTTGACCGTAGCCGTAGCGTTGCTTGTTGGCCATTAGCATGCGAAGCTTAAGCCAACTGCCAACCAGGCAGACATCAACTACCAGTCAGCAGCAGCAGCAGCAACAACAACAACAACAACAACAACAATCAAAGCATATACATAAGCATACACACACAAATACACACATACTTATATAAGTATGTAGTTGATTTTTTGTTGCTGTAGTAGTTTTTTTTTGGCTTTATTGTGCGCATGAATGGGCCCGGCCCCGGTTCCGTTCCCCTTTCTCTTCCCTTCCCTTTCCCCTTCCCGTCCTCCACTAGCACCGGCATAATTTGGACCGTAGTTGTTGCTGACCTCGTTTGAGGTCGTTCATTCACCTGTCGCTGTCGCTGTTGTTGTTGTTGTGGTTGTCGCTGGGGCTGCACTTTATGCACTCCACATTTGCATCAACACATGCACATGTGTGTGTGCTTGTGTGAGTGTATGTGAGTGTATGTTGGTCTCTGTGTTTACCCAGTTACGAAATTGTCCAAAATGCTGCGGCTGACTTGGGTGAAAGTTTGTTTTTGTTGCTGCCACTGCCGCTGCCAAAAAGAATAAACAAACTATGCAGTCCCAACTTTTAGTGTGTCGCTCGTAAAGTTAATCAAACGGGTATATTAGCTATGTCACTTCATTTGTAACATATGTCAGCTCTAAAGAAAAGTGCCAGTGATGCCAGAAGATCAGTTTCCCATCAAATTTGGATATTTTAAAATTAATAAGTACATAGGCCAGCGGGCATTTAGTTTTTAGATTTATTAAAAACTGTTTTGATTTTTATACTTTAAGTAAAACATAAGAAAGAATGTGTATTCTTACACTTGATATTAAATCATGTATAGTAAAACAAAAAACAATTAAATTTTTGCTCTCTACAGTGCATTAAAAAAGTGATGACAATTGGCAGAAATATTAAAAAATTTGTTAATCTTATCTAAACTTTTAGTTGTAGATTTTTCCTGAAATGAAAACCCAAAATTCGAACTTCCATAACATGAACTTCTTTAACTGGAATTTTATTCAAGTCGAACTAAATCGATTGATCGATATTTAATAATATATAAAAATTATTCCACAAGTCGTAGTCTCCATAATTTAAACTTCTTCTTGGATAGTTTGAATGTATTTGTATTCCTGCAGTAACATAAATAATGATAATTTGGTTTTAAATCATATTAAACAAGTTAGTTAGGGCATTTAATGTTCGGCTAGACTATAGCAAGCTTTTTTATTTATTTGAATGTATTTGTATTCCTGCAGTAACATAAATAATGATAATTTGGTTTTAAATCATATTAAACAAGTTAGTTAGGGCATTTAATGTTCGGCTAGACTATAGCAAGCTTTTTTATTTCGTCAAGTTGTTTGCTTTTGTTTGCTGCAATGTGTGTCGATGTTTGTTTGTTTGTTTGTGTGTGTGTGAGTGTGGTGGTAGTTTGTATCTGGAGCAGCTAAAATTGTTAGTTGCGTGCTAAATTTGTTGCTTGTCAGCGACAACAACAACAGCAACACGCACACACTCACACAGACACACACACACACATACACATACACACGCACACATATACAGCAGCCGCCCACGCGCCTTGTTCGCCAGCAAAAATAAAAATTGTGTCAAGCAATTTGCGTATATTATTGTTGTTGTTGTTGTAATTGTGATTGTTGTTGTTTTCATGGAGCCAATTGCAGTTTAATAAGCGTTAAAAGTAATTTTTGCCATTTGGCATGGTGCAAGTTTCTATTGCTCTGCGTTGTTATCTATTCAAAGTAGCGGTGGGCACGCAATGGCTCCGAGAGCCATCGCCTGCAAACGAATTCAGATTTCGTGCCCACCGCTGATTTAAAGTACACGTATTTTTTAGTCCCTGCCCGCGGGACAGTTGTGCACGTTGCGCGGAAAATCGCAAACAAAGGTGTCGCGATTGAACCACATGCCCAACTCGCAGAATCCCAGCACGGGACACGTCTCTACGCAGGTCCAGAAGAGACGACAGTGGTCGGCATTTGGAATTATCTGGCCATGGAAGCGGCAGCTGACTTCTTGGTGTTCGCAGTCACCAGGTCCTGGAAGGTCCTGGAGCTTGGAGTAATCGGAGTAGTCGGAGGAGTCGGTGTTGAAGGCGTTGTAGTTATATCTGGACAGTCGCCTTCAAAGCGTGGACATTTTCCGTGCACACAGGTGTTAACTTGGATATCAAACAGTTGCCCAGGGGGACAAACTATTCGGTCGACACTATTAATATCGCAATAGAAGTAATTGGTGCAATCCTTGCAATCCGGCACCAAATCTCCAATCTTATGCCCCTGACAGACGCAGAAAACTTCCGAATCGCAAAGATCTCGAGTCATATCTGAGCACTCGGCATCAAAACGTCGACATTTTCCGGGCACACAGGCGTTCGCTTGGATATCAAACACTTGCCCAAGGGAGCAACTTATTCGATCGGTGCGATTATCACCACAGTAGTAGTAACTGGTGCAATCCTCGCAGTCCGGCACCAAATCTCCAGCCAAATGCCCCTGGCAGCCGCAGAAGCCATCCGGGGTGCAATCCAACCTGGCATCGAATTGGCCCTGAGCCTGGTTAACAGCCAGAAGCAGCAGCACACAAAGCCGATTAGCTTTAAATGAAAATCTCTTGAAATTGGCAAACTGTTTTTTTTTTTTTTGTTATTGGCTTTAAGAACTTTACCAAGTTGCATCTGAGTTGGTTTGGTTTGTTTTCGTTCTAAGTTAGAATGACAACTGATGGCATTTCAACTGCAATCCTAGACATTATATAGGACTTTAGCTATAGATTTAGCTTATAGATGTGCTTTACAATAAACACAAAGATAAGACAATCGATAACGATTTGTTCTTTTAGCTCTTGACCTGCCACAAGTCTGTTGGCTATGTCAATTGATAAATAGTTCAAATAGTTAAACTGATTTCCTGTACTCAATTACAGTAGATAAAACAAGTGCATTGTTAAGAGTGTTACTTTGTTATTTGTATTAAAAAGATACATAATAAATCTAATGGAATTTTCAAGCTGATAAAACTGCAATTGATAGCCTACACTGATAAAAAAAGAGTTTGTTTTCTTTAAGTCCATTTTTTTTATTTTACTAAATCTTAAATATAGGATATTTAACCCGAAAGAAAGGTTTGAGCTCCAAAGAATAGAGCAAAACATCTTGAATTGTTAGAATATATATTCTTTGAATTATTTAATTTTTAAACAAATAATTTTTACACATACTGTAGTTTTTTGTAATCGTTTTTAAGCTGTCATTTCTTTATTGCATTTCAATATATTAAAATATAATTACGACTTTGAAATTCATTTAAAAGCAATTTGCCCCTTTGATGATTTTTCACTACTTTGCCTTCTTTTGAAAGTGATTATTCACGTGAAAAGTATACTTAATAATCATCAGTTCATCTTGTCTTTTGATCAATTTTTGACCTTTTTAGCATAAGTTGAATGGCAGTCAAATTACAAAGTCCCACGCAACCCAAATGCAAGAATTTGTCATTCATTTTGGGCCAAATCAATTCAACAAAAAGACAAACACAAATATAAAAGGCAAAAACCAAGAGTAAAAGCCAAAGCTCGAGACTAAAAAATGTTTGGAGTCTGCAACTAATCGCCTTAGGTGAAATATATATATTTACAGATATCTATATATTTATGCCACGTGTTGTCCATTCGATTGGGTTTTGGAATTTGTGCCTAAATCAAGCAATAAATGCAACTGGGCGGGGCAGACGGGGTAAGCGAATATGAATAAGAAATCAGCAAGAAATCAAAATCAGTCAAGGCATATGCAAATTTTGAACTGACCTACTCCCATATGAAAAACCAAATGAAACACGCACGAAACAGCGAAACGAAAGAGACGCCCCAAAAGAGTTATAGATACAAATACACACACACACAGATACAGATACACAAACACAAACACACACGAGTCAAAATTCAAATACGAATCGAATTGAAGAAAAAAGCAGAATTTGCAGATATTTATGTAAAGTGCGTATAGATGATTGGATAGATGGATGGATGGATGGATTGATGGATGGATGGATGAATGATGATATCAACTGAGGGCGTTGAACGATCTTTTGAATGATCGTTTAAATACATATACATATTTACTCATATGTGTGCCCTGTTAATCAGTCAAAAACTGAACTGCTGTTGGCGTTGTTGTTGGGCAATCAGATAAACGGCGAATTGTCGGCAATTAACGTGTTCATTAAGTGAGAGAGCCAAGAGTCGAGTCGAGTTGTACATATATCCAAAAGCTAAGCTGCTTAGCGGCAATTGGAGAAAGGCTTTCTTTCGCCCCATTCAAAATGGGTTGAGTGTTTGTTCAAGAGGTGTAAATGGTTGTGTGGCACAGATCTCTGACCCCTCGTCCTCCCCTTGTCACAATTCTCACTATGACAGCGATGACAAAAATAGTTTTGAACCTCATTTCCCCCCTTCAAGCCTCCATTCACAAGTTCCCTCTGGCTCTGGCGACATAACTATTTTACAGATACTCGCATGTATCTCTCAGATACAAAATATACATACATGTGAACGTACATATAATTCACTTAAGCGCGTTCAACGAAGCGGGATGAATGACCTCAATTTGAATAGTTGTCCATCCATCCATCCATCCATCCGACTGCCCGTCTGTCTCTTCATCTCTCCGTCCGTCCGTCCGTCCGTCCGTCCGTCTGTCGTTTATGTGCTTGTCTTTTCTCATTCCATGACTGACTTTTTGGGTGCCATTTAAATCAACGTTGCCGCCTACTTTGGACAGTGGCTTTTTAGCCGCTTTTATCTTCGTCTCTTCGTCTTTTCATCTCTTCTCACTGCGTTACTTTTTTTTTCTTCTTCTTCTCATCATTATTATTATTTGGTTTTTTTTTTATTTTGTGTGTATTATTTTCTTTATTGCATTCTTGTAAAATTATTCAAATGCTCCACAATTTTCGGGCCAGTTTTCTCCGCGTTGAAAACACGTCAAGCGCAAGAGAATTGAGGTTATAGTCATAACTGCCTTTGCCTCCCTCTCTGCCCGCTCCCCTCTCTTTCCCCACTCACCCAAAGGAGTGGCATTTACTTCCCCTCCCCTCCCCACCCCTCCCCTTCTGCTCCCCGCATCCGTTTCATCTCCATCAACGCTTTTATCTGTTTGACACAATTTTCTGGGCACAGCAGCGCAAAGTTGAGTTCAGTTTCTGTCTCTCTTTCTGTCTCCGCCAGATTTTTGTTTAGTGACACAGTTTAGATTAAACACACACACACACATACACGTATATATATAGAGACAGTCTCTTTTTTTATATGTATATATTTTGACTACCTAATTAGATAAAAAATACAGTTGGCTGCCGTTGGCGCTGTTTATGCCCCATGGGAGGTGTTAAAAGTTGCAGTCACTTTGCGGAGGCGTTGCCACAAAAACCGGGCACGAAAAATGGGCAAGGGGGAACGGGAAGAGGGGGCGTGGTAGTGCAGCGGGTGTAGAGTGCAGAGTGTTGAGTGCTGTGCCAGCTGGAAAGTGAGTTAACTCCGTCTGCAGTCAGCTATATTAGATTGTGTGTGTCCTACTTAACCAAGAGTTTGTGTGAGTGCGAGTGTGTGTGTGTGTGTGTGCCTGAAGCTGTCCAAACAGAAATGTTGCATAGATACACGAAAATGAGGACAACTTTGTTGCCATTTGATTAGGGCCACATAAAGTGCAAATATGATAGCAAGAGATTGTTTTGAATGAGGTCCAAAGAGGTTCAACTACGGTTAAAGTGTGTGTCACAAATATCGTCATTGTTTATCTGCAGATCTTTATCGCTTATCCAAAAAGTAGAGCACGCAAACTTAAAGATCTGCAAGAGCGCCTCATTCTTTGATAAACAATTATACAAAAAATATAAGAAAATCAATGAAGATCTAAATATAGAATGACCTTTAAAATTTATTTTCCCAGATCTTTAAAACTGAAATCGTGTTTTCGAAAACTTCTGCTTTCAAAATGGGTTTTTCACATATATAGTGTTTAATTGACTTTAGTAGAAAATTCCCGCAGAATAAATTCTTTCTAAAACGCAGTTTAAATAATAAATAAAATCAAGCATTATTTCAGATTTGATTTACCCGTAAACTGCGCTAAATGGAGACTCATGCTGGGAGTGTTTATAAGCGATTCACAATAGATTTTCGATAAGCCGATAAACACATTCTTATGGCATTAAAAACTTTGACACGTTGACTTCAGTTCATTGATAATTTATTGCCCTTTCCTGACGCTGAACCTTGCCCAACAGCCGCTCCTGGATAGAAGCAGAAACCGCACTCATTAAGCGTTTATTGAACTCGTACATCAAATTTAAATGAAATTACAAATAAAGATGGAAATGATGCAGGCAGTAAATGTCATTGAGACGGTGCAGTGAATTGTAAAGTTTCCTTTGCACAAAAGCATTAGTACAAGTTTAGAACGATTTTAAAGAGCGGAAGCAATTTCCACTGCAAACAAGTTGAGGGGCGGCCAACTGGGCGGATGAGTAATGCCAAAAGTTACGCAAATGCCGTCGTTGTCGTCGTCGGGGACTGCTTATCAAATATTTGAACTAAAATGTGTAGCTAAATTAAAACAAACAACAACAGCAGCAGCAAAAGCTAAAGCTAAAGCAACGGCACTTCTAAGACATCAGACAGTCGCCAAAAAAAAATAGAAAAATATAAAAGTTTGCGACGCGATGCTCCAATTTGATAAGCGATGGGCGCATTAGCAATTAGCGAATTAAACGCTGACCGAACACTGGCCGAGCAGCCGAGTAACCGAGCGAGTCGCGTTTGTGCTATAAATGTTTCCATGAGCTAAATAGAGGCCCACATTCACATCCACAACCACAACCACATTCAACCGCTCCCAGCGCTTTAATGAAAAAGCAAACAATTAAATTAGCCAAGGGGCCACAAGACGAAATGCGAATCAGCCAACGGACATCAGCCAACGGACATCAGCCAACGGACATCGGACATCAACCATCAACATCAACATCAAAAATTCACATCGACATGGGCAACCGAATGCGAAAAACTAGAACGAAGCGCATTTGTGAAATGCCAATCGAACAAGATGTGATACATATGTATATAGTAAATATATATGTATGTGTGTGTGTGTGAGAGAGAGAGAAAGAGATCAATGCTCGAAGGCAGCTGCTGTCGATCGGGCTGTGATTGGATCGTTAGGGTGCAAGCGGACTGTGATTGATTGAATTAATAATACAAATTAACAGCGCCAAGTAGGTAAGATCAATGATCTCTCGCTAAGCCAGTAGCCTGATCTCCGCAAGGGCGTGGGTGTTGCTCAATAGCATTAGCTTTAACATTGACTGATCACTGATCAAAATAACATCAAATAAATTATTATATTTATTGAGTTTCAGTAAAGCAATTGATGTGGATTGAATGAAACTGATCATTAAACTGTAATCTACGATCAGACATTAAAAATTTAATATATTATTATCTGTGATTTAATTCATATTCCTAATAGAGGCTTAATTCTTTTCACTTCTGTCGGATTTTCTCAGGCTGTCAACATGTTGAGTTTATTACTTGATCGCCAGCTGATCAGTGTTTAAACAAATCCAAGCAGTCAACTGTCGGATTTAATTAGATCTCAGACTATCTTAGCCAAGATTGCTTCTGTCAACATAATAAGCTCATATTATGATCAATGCAAGTGTCAATGATCGCTGATCAAGCAGAAGTGATCAGAAACTGATCATTAACAGCTGTAATCGCAGATAACTGTCTGGTCTTATTAGTGTGTTAATATCGCTGATTAAGTAAATGTGACATTTGTTTATTTATGAAAGTCAGAGTTATGACAATCTATTCAGATTCTTCTCGCTTCTGTCTCACTCTCTCTTTCAGTAGTGCGGCTGTCATCTGAACATGATCAGATCGTGCAATCAATGAAAGAGTCGACGAGTCGTTGGCTTCATTATGAGCACGCACGATCAATGACCGACAATGGCTGAATTGCAATGTTGCAGCCAGCGGGTGAGTGATTTCTTCCTCTGCAAGGAGCCCAGGGCACTGGCCAATGGGCTACGGCTGCGGCTCCGGCTACCGCTAACGATCTCAACAGGGAGCGAAGAGAGCGCGTCCAGACGGGTGCGTTGAACTATTAACGTCGTCGTCTCGTCGTCAGTGATCTTTGCTGTTGTTGTTGTTGTTTTTATTGCTGTTCACTGGTCGCATTTTATTCTCGACTTTTTTTTTGTTCGTTGTTTGGCAACGGCATCGTCAAACAAACATTATGAACACGCTCATAATGAGAGACTCGTTTCGCAATCTCATAATCAGCTACCGGCTACAGTGAACAGCAACAACAGCAACAGCAACAGCAGTAAAAATAAAGTAAACTCTTTGTTATTGTGCAGTGCAATGCTCGCAAGTTTTTGGGCTTGCTTAAACTTGCGCTCAGCAAGCAGTCGCACTGTCCCTCTCCCTTTGCAATGGACACTCTCCCTCTTTCGCGTGTCGCTCTCCTTTCTGTTTTTTTGCTCTCACTGTTGTTGATCAGCTGTGTGTGTGTGTGTGTGTGCGTGTGTGTGTCTGTCTGGCCTGAGGTCGATCCCTTTATGCTTTTTGCTCTGCATCTTGTTGTTGCTGTTTTCTTATTTCTTTGCATATTTACAGCGCACCGCTATCAAAATGCAGCGCTGCCAGCGTCGCAGTCGTTGTTTCACTGGTGCTTCACCCTTTGCAGTCGTCGTCGCCGTCGTCGTCGTCGGCGTCATCGTCATCGCCACAAAGTGTCAATGCACTTGTTCTTGTTTCAGTCTTGTGTGCTTGTGTGTTTGCAATGCGTGTGTGTTTTTGTTGCGTCTTCACGTGCGTCGCCATTGCCTCCTGCTGTTTTGACTGCTCCCCCCACCCCTACATTGCCCTCTCTTTGCTGCTGTTCAATCCTTTTTGCTTTCCGCTTCTGAAGCGACGACCACGTCGCTGTCGTCGTCGAGTGCTTTGCCATTTCCCCCTTCGCACTCTTGTTCGTTCTTCGGTCGTTCGTCGGTCGCTTGCTCTCTGCCTTTGCACTTTGGTGCATCCTTGTCTGGCGTTTGAACTTTTTTTGTTCTTGTTGTTGCTGCTGCTGTGTTGCTGTGTTGTTGTGTGTGCAATCTTTGTTCTGCAGACGTCTGGCCTCTGCCCCTTTCCTCTTTCTCACTCACTCTCCCTCTCACACAGTGTGTGTGTGAGTGTGTATATTGGCATTTGACTCCATTTAAAGTTTGTTTCGCTTTATTTTGCAAATAAAATTAACTCAACTACCAGCAGCAAAGTGCAAGTGAAAATTGCAGATGCAGTCTCACTCTAAATTTATGAAGCTGCAGTTGCCAAGTGCTGACTCCCTCCCCCCCCCCCCCTACTCTCCCTCTGACCCTCTCCCTCTCTCACCAACTGGATGTTTGTGTCCTTCCTTCATGCATGATGTATGAATGCATGTGTAGTATGTTCGTCCCCCTCTTGCGTCTGGGGCTTGCTAATGAGCTGAGGCGTGGCACAAGCGCAGTTACGCATAAATGTGAAATGGGCACACATTAGCTTAAGGGCTCACTGCGGTGCTTCACTTCAGCATGCAGGAACGAGAGCGACGAGCACAAAAAAAGGAGAGTTGCAGAAATTCGGATCTGTTTGTTGCTATGCTTGTTAGAGGTGGGCTCTCAGGCATACTAAATATACGCGTGACACGAAGCAAAAATTGAATACTAAAATAGAATTTAGTCTGGATTAAACATTTGTTTAATTCTTAAAAGCGTTCACTTTATCCAGACTCCACTGTATCTATTTAAAGAGGAAAGCTTAAACCGTTTGACAATTACAAGTCAACGCCACGATAGTCATTTCTGATTCTTTTTTGGGCTGGGTGTCTTCTCTACATTTTTTTGTGTTGAATTTTCTCAAGTTGGGCATACAAAAATCGTTGCCCTGTCGCTACCACACAGCATTTAACCCACTTTAAACTTGTCTTTGGCTTTTTGGGCATAGTCATTAGCCAAGCGACAACAACAGCAAAAACAACAACAACATTTTTATCGCATGTCTCATCAAGAGCGACGACCATCAACATCATTTAGCAGGCCCATCAACAGAGCCGCCATCATCGTCATGGCCAAACAGCTACCTGTAAATGTATCTGTACCTGTATCTGTATCTTTATCTTCTCCTCTCACTCTCCACCCCCATTTTGTGCTCCTTCCGCTCATCCTACTTATGTATTCAGCCCAATCACCACCTGTGTCACATTTTAATACATTTTGTAATAAAAGCAACATTAAAAGGCGCTCTCTATAAAAGCCGAGTATTCGCCTGTCTGTCTGACTGTCTGTCTATCTGTCTGCCAACCGCAACTGCAACCCTCCTCCCCATCCCCCTGTACTACCCTACCTCGGCTAAAGAGTCAGTTAGCTGTCCAATTGGTCTTTGGTCTCTGTTTGGTTCTGTTCTGTTTGCCACAATTTGAATGGATCGTCACTGTCTATGACAGAGAGACACACAGACAGACAGACAGCACAGAATGAAGCTTTCATTTCCTAACACAACATGCACTTATTAAACACACACACACTTTATGTTGTTGGCCAGAGTTGAGAGCTCTGTTTCTTAATCATCATCATTATGATCATCATAAAGTCGCTGTGGCTTTGTGGTTATGGTCACATGCACCTTGCCACACATTGTGGAGGGTTGTCTTTCACCTCTCCCCTCCCTCTGTCCCTCTGTCCCTCTCTCCTCTCCCGTCTCTCGTGTTGCTGGCATTTGAGTTCTATTCAATTTGGAGGTCACTCATTGCTAACTGCATTTGCAGCAAGCACATTTGTATCTGTAACTGTTGCTGTAAAATGTATCTGTATCTATAGCTGCAGTTGCAACCAAGCATGGCCAAATCGCAATGCAACCGAAAGAAACCAAAATGAAAACACTTTGCGGTATATTCTTGGCACCAAAATGTCAATTATAATAACTAGTGCGGGTGCATAACAGTTAAGCTACTTTTTAAAATATTGCTGCAATAATTGTTAAACATTTTAAGATACATTTATTTTAACAGCTTTTAACAGAGATTTCTTGATTCAAAATCAACTTTATTCCAAGGGCTTTTAATCTTTCTATCAAAAATCAAGTGTTTGCTGCTGAAACCCAAGATTTACTGGTATATTAAATTTTTTTGTTTTTTATTCATTTGATAAATTATAAAATACATATATATTTATAGGACTTCCTTATTTATTTAAACTATTTCTTGTGAATATACTATATTTTCAACTATCGCCGAACTATTGATATTTAAGATGGTACTGATTAAGTTTTATCTTTTATTGTAAATATTGAACTAATTTTGACCTGTTTTAGCTCCAGTTTAATAAGAATTTCTTAATTTATGTTTATCTTCATGTCTGGATCAAAAGTAGCGTGTGTCAATTAATTTCTCAAGCCTAAGCCACGCCCTTTTGACACACACACACAGTAACACACACACAATCAATACAATTATATGAGTCCATGGACTATCTGTAAGATACACACACACAACACGCCCAAATGGATTGTTGACACATCAAATCTAAATTGTCCATCCCATATAAGTTCATTAATGTCATGATACACAACACACTTCAACTTTTTGTCATGTGAACCATCAAAAAAGAAAAAACAAGAGGAAAGCAAAAAGAGGAAAAATAAAGACAGAAAAGCAAACTACAAGAAAAAAAGGCAAAAATCGCCGATTAAAGCACAGAAGACAACAAAAATAGCTAAAATAATAAAATAATGAATAAATAACAAGAGATACAAATACACACAGATACACAACACACTAGTGTGATAGATACATAAATACTTGTGTGTGTGTGAGAGTATCTGTATCTGTATAATGGCCACTCGCTTGAAGCGAAAAAAAAAGTAAACAACAACAAATATGTGGGTCAATTTTGTAATAAAGTAGAAATGAGTGTGTAACAACAACAACCACAATAACAACAATAAAAATAGCAACAACAACAATTGGCTAGGCAGCCATAGAATTACAGCATTGAGAACTTGAACTGAGGGGGTAGCTGAACCCCCTCCCCCTCTTCCCACCTACCCCCCTATCTAAGGGCAGCTGATTGACAGACGGACACTTGAATGATTGGTTGCCATTATTGGGCAAAGTCTGGAATATATTCAACTGATCCATTGAACCCTCATCTGTACCTCCTTCCCCTGCTGACACTGGAGCAATTATCCGCTTTGGTAATTGGCCCGCTTAACTGTTAATGGGCCGCCTCAAGTTGAGCTTAACGGTAATACTTGGATTGCAGATTGAAGATTGAAGACTGGGAGAGAGACTCAAGACCCAAGACAGAAGACTAAAGACTCTAGACTGTAGACTGGGCCACTGACTGTTTTGGTCAATGAGCTTTGAGCTCACTTAGATTGTTCTGTGGTGATTGTTGTATCTTACGGATAGCTGAGTAGTTGTAGTATCTCATGGATACATTTACTACAGCTCGACTTTGTGCTAGTTTTGTGTTATTTTTTTTTTCTTTTTTTATTTAGTCTATTGCGCGCGGCAGATGATTTCATGCCTTTTGTGAGATTTAATTGTTATTCATTTCGTTCGTCATTCGTTTCGTTTCGATGTTGTTGTTGTTGTTGTTGTTTCTCTGTTCGCCTTTGTTTGTCGTTGTCGTTGTTTTTGTTGCTTTAGTTTCATTTTGGCTTTGGCCAAACCTTGAACCGCACCGCATTCAGTTTATTGGCCGCGTTTTTACAACGAATACCGTTGCGAGCTAAGCGTTTGGCTCGACTGCTTTGCTCTATGATGATTATGCGATGATGATCATCATCATTATCATTATGATGATTATTATTTATGAGTAGTTTTTGACACACACATACACACACGCACAGCTGCGCAGGTGACAGGCCAAAGATACAGATACAAATGTATCTACAGATAGATTTAGCTAAATTTTTGGCACACACGTGTCTTTCTCTCTCTCCCTTTCTTTTTTTCTAATATCCTTGGTTTCTAAGCTCTCCACCTGGCCCCAAGTCAACTCATTTTGTTGTTGCATATAATTTATTTATTTTTGCAATTTGCTTTGGCTTTTTCAGTTTTTTTTTTTTTTTGGTTTTATTGTTCTCTCTGTTGACTGTTGTTGGCCGCACAAGGACGAATTGTGATGTTAATGAACTCTACAAACAAACATTTCGATGGCAAGTGCTCGCAGTTTGCGTGTGTATGCATGTATGTGTGCGTGTGTGTGTCAATGTGTGCGTTTGCAATTTTAGTTGCCAATTTGTCAACTATTTAATGCGAATATTCGTTGGTTGAACGATCTAAATGTGTTTAACATAATGAAAACTAATTTATTCATAGATATTTCAAGTCGACGCACTGATTTTCTAAAGATATATACTTTACACAACTGGCACATGAGTGGGTATATGCGATTTCTATGTGGTTTTGTAAATTATAATTGTAATTTGAATTTATTTGATTGAGTGTAAATTAAATTTTAATTTATAAGTGTGACTTGACAATAATTTAAGAAAATATCTTTTCTACCTTTTAAGCATATTATTATTGTGAAGAAAAGAGACAGAATATATCACTAAAAATAGATTGTTATACCATACTGTTAAATTTCGATTAGGATTACTAATCAATTAGATTATTTTTGGAAAAAAGGGTTTATCGAATGGTTATTTTAAAAAAAAAAAAAAAAAAAAAAAAAATGTTTTTTTTTTTATATAATAAATGATTCAAATTTTAAAATTTCTGAACTTGCTGATAAGAATTAAAAATTTAACATATGTTTTTTTTTTAATAAATAAAAAAAGAAATTAAAATCTGCGCACAAATTATTATTTGTATCTTTTTATTAATCAGTGACAAGTTAATATTTGCAATTTATCTATCAATTGAAAGGGTATTTTCTAGCCTACCCTTTGACAACATGTTATCAATAATTGATTCATTGTACGCACTGACAAAGCTGGCCATCAATTGTACAGGGATTACGAGACGTGGACAGTGGACAGTGGATAGTGGACAGGAGGAGTAGAAGCAACGGCAGCAGCTGCAAATAGTCGATTGGCAGCATCCTATGATCGCATCTGAACGCGTCTCTATGGGACAGGCCGTAAGTTGCACCTGTTGTTGGCCAAGTCGTTAGCCATTTTCATAGCTGGCCATTTGAAAAGCGACAGGCGAAAGGCAGGCAGCAATTTTTATGTTTCCGACTCTGATTAGTCTTGGGGAAGATGCGCCCTAAACCGGAATGCAAATGCCAACAGACAACAGACAACGGCCAACACACTCGAACTCGTACTAACTGGGCACAAATCAATTGGCCAAGGAAGGCAACAGCAGCAAAATCAAAGCAACAACAACAATAATTGCAACCAGTTTTGCAATAGTCGCAGTGTGTTGAACTAAACCAGTTTCAGTTTTTATTTATTTTTGTGGTACGGAAAATGTAGGAAGTAAAATGCAACAGCAGCAACAACAGCAACAATAACAAAGAGACAGACAGGAAGTTGCAGGCTATTTTGTTTTTGTATTGATGTGAATGAACCTGCAAATTATGTGTACATGTGTGTGTGTGAGAGAGAGAGAGATGAGTGAGAAGGAAGGAGTCAGAGATTTGTGTGCGTGTGTATGTGTGTTGATTTTCGATGATTATATTAATATTAAGCATACGCAACGTGAGACTGAATTATTTATACCGTAAGCTCAATCAAAGAGAGAGTAAGCGTGAGAGAGAGAGAGAGAGGGAGAGCAAGAGGAGCTTGCAAAAAGGAAACGCGTAAGAAGAAGAAGAACAACAACAACCAGAGGAGCAGAAGAAACAATGAATTCAATTTACCATTCAATTGAGAGCAGCTCACAAATGTGCTCCCGTCCTGCCGCAATCTCCAAGCGGCTCTCGTATCCAAAAATAGGCGCTGCCTTTTTGCCAGAATTTTGTTTTCTTGTTTTTGGGTGAATTTTTGATGTTGATGTGTTTTTTTTGTTTTTTATTTTGGTTTTTGAGCCCCGTTCGTTGGCTTTTTTTTTAGTTGTTGTGTTGTTGTTAATTTTATTGCTGCTGCTCTCTTATCTGTCGTCTCGTGTGTTGATTTCAGAAACTTCACTTAAAGGCAAAAACTTTTGCCTGGACTGTTTTAATTTCACTGCTCTGCTTTTAAATATATATGTAGGTATGTACATATGTAGGTATATATTTCTTTTTCTTTTCGTTTGCTTTTCCTTACTGTTTGTGACTTCTTTTCACTGTCACTTCGCAGCTGGAATTGGGGGAACTCTCTTCCTCCTTCCACCCTCAACACGGCGGCAATGCGGCAATGAAGTTGCCTCAACGGGCCGCAACTTCAACTTGATTTTGAAATTCAAATCCCAATGCTCGCCAGCAATTTATGCAACACTCTTGTGGATGCATCAATTGTTGCAAGTATTTATACGCATGTATGAAGGTGTGTATTTATGTATGTATGTATTGAACTTTTGAACGCACTTTAAATGATATTTTATGCTTGATTTTACAGAATTATTTTTGATAAATACACAAAACGAACACGAATTCGGCTGCGAGTAGCGTTTGTTGTTGTTGCGTTGCAGGTTTTTCGTATTGTGCTTAATTATTGGGGAGCGTTCGCGTGCCGCGCGCTTGAAGCAACGAGAGACAACTGTAAACGAGCGAACAAACGACGGCGAAGCATCGCGAACGAAATGCGGCCGCTGCTTCGGCCGTTCGCCGTCGACGTCGACGCAAAGCTTTTACAGCAGCAGCAGCACCAGCAGCAGCAGCACTACAAGAATATGAGAAGCAAAACAAAGAAGTGCAAAGAGCAGAGAGTCTGACAGCCAGCAGTCAAAGCTGCTCACTAACAGCGAGAGAGAGAGAGCGAGGTAGTGAGTGAGAGCGAGTGTGGCAGCGTGCGAGTGAGCGAGCAACTGCGTTTCAGAGAGAGCTTTTTTGTGCAGAACTTTCAAATGCAGCAGGAAGCGTTGCTGCAAGCAGCAGCAGCGACGTTAGCGTTGCCGTCGACTGCGACTGTGACTGCGACAGCAAACCAATTGAAATTGAGTAACGAGATTTTGCAGTTGTTGTGTATGTGTTGCATCCGTGAGATTGCCACAAAAAGCTGCCCAACCGGTGTTAGATGCATTTGCATTTGAAGCTGCTGCCGCACATTTGGCAACGTGGCCAGCGGCACGTTTTACAATTTGCAACAGCAAAGGCAAAAACTGAAACGTTGCGGCTCAAAGATGGCGACTGCTGGCAGTTACATAAGCCTTGGCTTAGATGACGGCTTAGATATGTGTGCATGTCAGTGTGTGTGTGTGTGAGTGTGAGTTTTGTATGTGTGTGTGTGTAGGGGCATTTGCAATAAGGAAGTAACTTTTCATGTCAGCATTGTAAAGTGACTGGCTGCCTTTTTAAGTTTTTTTTGATCAAGTTGCATGTTGCTGCCCAGAGGAAACAGGATGCGTCGCTTGACAATTTCTTGTTGCCAAATGCCAAAAAAAATATAGTCAAAACTATTTCCGCCAAAGATAAAAACTTAGAAAATTTGCAACAGGGCACTATGGTAAAAAAACTCGATATTTTGGCATAAACTCTAAATATAAAGATAGACACTTGAAATTTTGCATGTACTTTAGTTAAACTAATTTAGAATTTTGGATTTTTTTTTTTTTTTACTTGGACCACGCCTTCACCTCCCCCTCCCCATACGACTACGCGATAAAGCTAAAAAAAATTTATAAAAAATCTAAATATATAGCTAGAGGCTTGAAATTTGACACGAATCTTAGTTATAATATTCAAAAATATATAATTTTCGTTGTTATTCAATTTGACTTTGTCTTCATCCCTCCTTCCTCCCCGACAAAGCAAATAAGTAAAAAAAAAAAATTAAGCTTAAATATAAAACAATTTATTTTAAACTTTGCATGGTTGGTAATTAGACTAAAGTAGAATTTATAATTTAGTTTGTTTTTTAATTTGACCCATTTTTTATCTCGATCCTCATCTGAATCTGAGAAAAATCCGATTTTCAGCCAAAATTCACACCTACAACATGTCATTTTTCACGAAAAGGAACAAAATCGAACAAACGGGATTATTAACATCTGATTCTGGATGGTTTAGTTAATAACCTTTACTCAAAACTCTCGTACTAATTTGTGACGTTCTAATGTAAAGCTTAACGGAACAGGAACACATTTGTTAGTTTTTAGCTAAAAATACACATAAACAACACATTGGACAGTTGCACAATAAAACACAATTACTAAAAATCACTACTACTATCGTTTTTTAAATACCTTCATCAACTTTATCCATATTTAGCAATTTGTAATATGCTTCCGAAAAAAACACAATTGGCTCTCAAAGTTGCAATTATTTTTCCCGCGCTTTTTCAGTTCATGTGGCAACGCTCAATCAGCTGACTTTGAGCACGCATAAAACACTAAGGGTAGTCCCGAAAAATCTTTAAAAATCGTTTTTGGTTGCTTTGGACTTTTTAGATTTGGAAAATAAAAAAATTTTTAAGATACTGAACAAAATACAATTTGAGTTTATGCCAAAATATCGGACTTATTTACCATAGTGCAGGGAATGAAATAGATAGACAGGAGTGAAAGAAACGCTTGTGAAAGGCTTAAGGAGTTAAGAGAGAAAGCCAGGGAGAGAGAGAGAGAGGAAGAAATATTGTTTGATAATGATTGAAAGCACAAGAAGAAATTTGAAACTTCTGATTTGAAAAGCTCAAGATCTGAAACTATTTACTCTATGGAAAAGTATGAAATTTTCAAATTTCGTCAACATCTTAAAATTAGAACAATTTTAAAAGCAGAACTAATTAAGACTTCAAATAATGATCATAAAGATATTGCTGATCGAAATGAGACTTTGAAGTTTTGAAAAATAAGGGAAATTTTTTAAAATTTAAACTAAAAGAGATCTTGCTCAGAAAGTTAGATATGGCTAAAATAATTGTATATTAAATAATAAGATTTATTTTTGACTGTCAGCTTAAATTCTTAATTAATATCTAAGTGTTTAAAAAAAAAAATAAATAAACTTTTTATATAAACTTAATTTTTCGCCTTTTCTTAAAACCCCTATTTAAATTTAGAATCCTTTATGCCCCGCTCAGTTGCCTTTTTAAGTCGAACATTTAGAACTGGTGCCAAGGCGCCACGCCCCCGCCCACTGTAATATGTTATACACACATATAAGTAGTAATTGCTGGTTAAGAGTTGTGCTTAACATGGGCGCAAATGCGGACATTTGAGGGGTGCGATTTGGTCTCTAATCAAGGGACCGTTCTGCGGTACTAAGAGAACCCTAAACTATCCCGGCAACTAATTTACAGCACGCAACGTGCAACTGCAGCGCAAGTGCATACTAGGAGAGGGTATTCAATGGGCAAGAGGGACGAGTTGGAGGGCGGGATTAGGGGCATTTGCTGCACACGCGTCTCAAGTGCTGATTTCCTCAGCTGCCGCCTTCGGCCCCCCCTTGTGGCATGTCAGGCACGTTTTAACACGCTGCCAGCTTTGATTTAATTTAGTAGCAACTTGCAACACACAACGGCAGGAAAACAGTCATCGATCACGACTGCAAAAGAGCCCATGGAAATGATGATAATCATCAACATGAAGAAGATGATGATGATGTTGGTGATGGTGATGATGTTGATCATGTTGAGTCGAGTTGAGTTGCAGATACTTATAAAGTTGTACTTATGACAGAGCTGGCAGCGAATCAACAACAGATCAAGCAATTTAACATGCAACATCAGCTTCAACTTCACTTGATTAAGCAGTTAAATCAAATGGTCAGCCGATGGGCAAGAGGAAGGGGGCAGAGGGGCAGGGGCACCATGGAGGTGCTTCAATGAGACACCCTGTCAAAGTTGCCGCCACAGCCACACTTGAGAGCACAGAGAGCTTGGCAAAAGGTCAACGCATTCAGAGTGCTCCTAAAGGGAAATGCCACACAACAACAACAACGAGAGCAACAACAACAACAACAACAACAACAACAACAACAACAAGGCAACATCATCACTTAACGAAGCGGCGTGTTAATTGAAGACAGACAGGCAACTGGCCAAAGCTGAGGTTGAGGTTGTTAGCCAGACTCGAGTTGCTGTTGCTGCTGATGTTGCAGTTGCAGCTGTTGATGTTGCAAGTGAAGCTCTGCTTTGGTATTGCCGCCACTCGTGTGTTGTTGTTGCTCTTGTTGTTGCAGCTTGAGTATTTTCGCATTTCTGGTAAAAATCAAACGCTTCACTGATTTGTGCGTTGGCTGCAATTGTTGTTTATGTTGTTGTTGCTGCTGTTGCAAGCGTGTCTGTCTGCATTTAATGCCGCTTCCTCATTTCTGTTACATGTGCAACCGCATAACTTAAATGCTTCGCTTCCCAGCCACAACTTTGATCTGTTTAAATCGTTTTGATTTTGTTGCTTGTTCGTTCGTTGCATCTTTAAGTTGCAGTTGCCGTTGCAATTGTTGTTGCCGTTGTTGTAAATTTGTTGCAATTAAGCGCTCGGGAAATGCAGAAAGGGGGAGTGGAAAAATGTAATTTTATCGTATTAGTTTTTCTCTTTTATATTTATTGAGATGAGTATTCAAAATTAGGAAAAATGCAATTGGAGAAATTAAAATTACTAAACAAAAAAATTGCGAAGTCATAAATTAGAAAAATTCAATATAAAAAATATTTTATTGAAAACATTTGATATTTTGCTATTCATTTAGTTTTTGTCTTTCGTTTTGTAATTTTCAAAAATGTATTTATTATTTGCATAATGTACTTTTTTTTCTAAAATAAAACAAAGAAATATTAATAAATATATAAATTTATTATTAACTTTTTCCTATCTATATTTCTACTACTGCCACTCTTATCCACTCTTTCAGATTCTACAACTAGCGATTTTCACAGTCAGCAGCAACTGTTGTCAGTGGCAACATCAGCAGCAGCTGCAACACTCGCTTTGGTCAATTTATGTTTTTTGGCATAATGTGGCAATAACTTTTGGAGTCAAAATGTTTTCCTTTTCCTTGTGGCGCTTTGCCCAAAGCGAATTGGAAGATGCCAAGCAAACGACGCGTGACGCATGGCAGCAGCCACAACAACAACAGCAGCAGCAGCAGCAGCAGCAACTGTTGCAATTGGCTGCTTTATCAAATCAGACGCTGTTTAATAATGTCAACACTTGGAAGAATCGCGGAAGCGTCAAGAAAAATGCGTGCAACGCCCGTCACGTTGTTGGACCGACTGGGGGCGTTGAACCTCCGCCCAACGGGTGCAATTGTCAACGTACTCGGGAGTTGTTGTTGCTGTTGTTGTTGCTGTTGTGATGCGTTGTCAACTATTAAGTATACGTATTTTATATGGGCAATGGCAACGCATCATAATCATTTATTTTTGCACTAGCCACGACAACAATGACTGTAACAACAACAACAATTGCCTTGGCTAATTTTATAAACTTCTTCATTTTTATATTATTCTTTTTTTTCGCTGTGATTTGTTATTGTTTGTCGAGTTGCGTTGCGTTTAGTGAGTGCTTCACATTTTTTTGCATATACAATTTTATGATATTTACTAAGAAATTTGTATTCAGCTCACGTTTAACAATTGCATGACCAAAAGGGGACTTGCAGCATAGAGGGGAAGATAGACAACAGACAAGAGACAGAGACAGAGAGAGAGAGGAGGGGAGAGTGGGACAGCATACACTGTGATTGACATTTAAAAGTCAACGTTCGCATCGCTTCACAACAGTGCACAGCAAACGCAGCTGTCGTCGCCATTGTCTTCCTCAATCCATTCCATTCCATCCCAACCCATCCAATTCTATCCTCTCTTCCTCCCCCTCTCTTCACATTCCCCTTCTCTGTCCCCATCTAGGCCATCCTCCAATCGCTGCGACGACAACATGAACGTGGGTGACATTTTCTTGGTAATTTGTTGATGGCTGTGTCATTAATTGATGTGTGCGCTTGGATAGATAATTGGAAAATGCATCGATACGATTTATATAGAATAACTCTCACATTTGTTTAGGTGCAATCCATTATAGATTGGGTAATTGACCAGATTAAGAGAGAGAGGAAGGCAATTGAGTAAATTACTGAGATTGCTGTGCAATTTAAAGTCCGACATTTATCAATTCCTATTGCACAATTTGAAAGCAGCTTTAACTTAAATGGCTTAAAATTGGTCTGGTTATTTAAATCCATTAACTTTAAAAATATTCACAGCTTCATTTTAATGTGTACTATTTATCGATACCAAATATTTCTAAAGTAGTCAATATATAAGTTATAAATAACTTTCAGTTTATATTTAAAAAAAACATTAAAATGGCTTTTTAACATATTATATTTAAATTTGTTTATTAAAATTTAAACGAACTTATAAAATATTAAAGTAGAGTTTATCATATAATTTAAAACATAATTTTATTATTTTGCTTTATTTTTTGAAAATCAAAAATAGGATTTAAATAAATATTTATAACAAAATTTAAAATATATATAAATACCAAAATGTGTTAATCATTAATAAAATTGCCGAACATCTAATTCTGTTTAGATAATATTATATCAATCTTTCCCTAATATTCACAGTCCACTTTATTCAATAATACTTTATCTATTCCTTAGCACAAACAGCTCATTAGGTTAAACTGTCATCACCTGGTTGGCACACAAATACATGTACAAAGAGCAATCATCAAGTGTCAAGGTTGCTCATTTATCAATGACAATGACACTTTTTGTGTCATATTTTGTGCAAGTCTTTCAACCGTTAAGGGGGTGTTACTAAGTACTAAGTGTGTGATGATTTTGCAATGCTTTTCAGCTATTTAGGCAAGTAAAACAAATTACGCATACGCAGCGTGGAAAGTTACCCCAAAAACAAATGCAAATGACCTGAACTCGAAAGCTGAAAGCGACTGAAACGTTGACTCATTTTTTTTTGGGCAAATAAAATTTGCAACTGATGCAGAAATGTGCAAATTTTACAGCAGCAACAACAATAACAATAACAAGCAGCAGCAGCATCGATAACAAGAATTTTTGGCAAGAATAAATACGATTATTCATTCAACAACAACAACAGCCGCAAAAGTTGCAACATTTTGTGCATTGAACTTTTGGAGTGCAGTTCACAATTATTATTATTATTATTATTATTACGAGTTGTTCTTCTCTTTGTGTGTCGAAAAAATGTACGCAAATCTGTTGTTGACGTCGCCAATTCAACGATTCATTCATTTGTTTATTCTGGCAGTTTGTTTCTTGTGAATTTTTGCGCAGCGACAAAGTGTTAATTCAACAACAAATAGACAATGACAACAACGGCAACAAGAGCGACAATTACCAGAAAGTGCTGCACACAACACGCTGACAAACGAGCGAGTTAATTGCCATGTTGCTGCGGGGCGCGCGCATGCGTAACACGGCAGCAACATCAGCAGCAGCAGCAGCAGCTGCAACAAATGACATGCACGTTGGTTGCATAAATTATCATCAGCAATAAGTTGCAAGTTGCAGGAATGTTGCAACCTGATGTGATATGGCAGTCAGCAGGGCCGTGGCAGTTGCAAGCAACGGTTGCAACAGGTGACTTTGCAAATTTATTTATTCATATTCTTTTATTTACAGCTGATAAATGGTTTAATGTGCGATTAATTAATGTTTACTGAAATTTTCATTACTCGCCAATTGTCGCTAAATGTTTATAAATAAAGCACAGCAACAACAACATTCGCCGCGTTTTGAATACATAATTAAAAAAATTCAATGTTTTTTTAGCAGTCAACAAATTGAATTTTATATTTATTTATTTTGGTTTCGGTCTTTGTTAATTTTCGCACAAAATCGTAAAACGCAGCCGTCGTGCATTGGACTTTGTTTCTGACCGCCCAGGCAGCGGGTGAATCGACTGGAAAGAGACAGCAGCATCTAGAAAAAGACAGAAGCCACAACAGCGGAAGTGGCTGAGACAACTGAAAGTGAAAGGCACTTAAAGAATGCGAGAAAAGGAAGTGGAAAGCAGCAACTTAACTGAAGTCACTTTGAGCTTTTCGAACGGGATCAATGAATGGCCAAAACCGATGCTGAAATAAACTAAAGTGCACTGTACTGACAGCTAACGGTCGAACAGGTTAATAAACAAATAAAATACTGCATTTATGGACAAATTTTGAATGCTTTAATATTATTTATAAACTTTTCCGATTCACAAACATGCTAGAAATGTCATTTTAATCATAGATTGTTGTCTAAATTATTTCTATTGTAACTAGAAAATACTAAAGAGTTATTATTACGTAGGCTGCTATATATATTTCTGGCCTAGGCAACAATAAGTGTTGCCAGGTGCAATCTGATATTTTCATTGGAAAAGTTGACATTTTTTAGCATAACATCACTCAGAACGTGTTGTCATTTAATCGTGAATTGTTAAACTTACAGAGCTTTGAACAATTCAATTCCGTTAAAAAAAATGGAATTGACACGTGAGCATTTTCGTGCGATCATTTTTCACAACTTTCGACGTGGATTATCCAGACAAGAGTGCATCGATGAACTTAAGTCTTTGTATGGCGATCAAGCACCATCCTATAGCACCGTGAAAAACTGGTATAACGAATTTAATCGTGGTCGCAGTTCGCTCAACGACGAATTCCGTGAAGGTCGTCCAAAAACGTCCGTTGTGCCAGAGAACATTGATGCCGTGCGTGAACTAATAATGCAAGATCGTCATGTGACATACCGGGAAATAGAGGCATCCTTGGGCATTTCTCCCACCAGCATACATTCGATATTACATAAACACCTGACCGTAAAAAAGGTTTGTTGTCGTTGGATCCCGCACAATTTGACAATCGCTCAAAAAAAGGCTCGTGTCGATTGGTGCAAAGAAATGTTGAAAAAATACGATCGCGGTGCTTCAAAAGATGTTCATAAGATCGTCACAGGTGACGAATTTGGATCTATGCGTATGAGCCCGAAACAAAACAACAATCGACCGTGTGGGTCTTCGAAGACGAGCCAAATCCAACGAAAGTTGTTCGTGGAAGAAGCACTTCGAAGCAAATGGTCGCCTGTTTCTTCGGCAAAACTGGTCATGTGGCGACTGTTCCGCTTGAGCAACGAAGGACGGTTAATTCTGAGTGGTACACCACAATTTGTTTGCCTGAAGTCTTCGGAGAAATTCGAAAAACAAACAAGAGAAGACGAATCATTCTTCACCATGACAACGCGAGCTCTCACACATCGGCTCAAACCAGCGCCTTTTTGACCGGCCAAAACGTCGAATTGATGGGTCATCCGCCGTACAGCCCTGACTTGGCACCCAATGACTTCTTTTTATTCCCGCACATCAAGAAAAAAATGCGTGGTCAACGATTTTCGTGCCCAGAAGATGCTGTTGAAGCGTTCAAAAACCATGTTTTGGAGGTGTCTCAATCGGAGTGAAAAAAGTGCTTCGACAATTGGTTTGATCGCATGCAAAAGTGTATAAATCAGGCTGGAGAATACTTTGAAAAACAATAAAACAATTTTTGATGATAAATATTCGCATTTTCATGATTAGGCCAGAAATATATATAGCAGCCCTCGTATATATTCTTAACTGCTTCCATAATCTCTTTTGAACTTTTATTATTTGAAGCATAACTATGTATATTTAAAACTCCCATAATTTTTGAAAAACAATTTTTAATCTTTGTAAATTAAAAAATAATTATACTTTTCAAATTAAAACTCTTTCAAAAATATAAAATATATTTGAAAACATAAAACATAAACTTAAAAGTCTTTAAGTAGATCAAAATTAATCTGAAATTGCTACGAAAGTGCTTTTAACAAAATTGTTTTTAGCTGTTTGCGAGACAAATCATTCTCAACATATCAAACAGAGACCGCACAAAGTGTTTTTGTTGTTGCTCTCTCATTTCTCTTGCCAATTTCAATTGCCAAATAATAAAGTCGATACAATGGATTGCAGAAAACAATGGCAAAAGGCGTTGCTGCCGTTGTTGTCGTTGCTGCTGCTGTGGCTGCGCTTTGATGTTGCCAGCAGCAACTAAGGGCAACAACAATGCTTAGCGATTGTCAAAAAGCCAAAAAAAAAGGCGGCTGCACAACAACAATGGGTTAAAGCCACGGCAGCAGCAATGAATTGAACCACAGCAACAACAAATGGCAACAACAGCAACAACAACCACCAGCAACACAATTCGCACTCGCATAGAACAAGTCGCTTGTGGATGTGGCCTGTCAGTTGACCCAGTTTAGGCCACAATTACAATTCCGTCTCTCATTTTTGCTGTTTGTTATTTGTCTTTGTCTTTGGCTTTGTTTTTGTTTTTGTTTCGTGTCTGCGCAGACGCAACAGCAACAGCAACAACAGTTTTGATTTGGGCTGCCCAAAGAGGCATCTAGAAGCAATAACAACAGCAACAGCAACATCAGAAACTGAGCTGACATTTGATAGTTTGCTTTCAAATTGACTACAATTGGAGTCAGAGTCGAGTGGAGCCATTCTATGTTACTATGTCGCCTTGGCTGTTACTGTTACTCTTGTTGTTGCTGTTGTTGTGTTGCTGTTGTTGTGTTGCTGTTGTTGTGTTGCTGCTGCTGCCACTGGCGACAACATTGTGCCCATTCCCAAGCCAACTTGACAGCGAGAACTTTTGCTTGGCTGCTCCAAAATGTCGTTAGGCTGGCGTCTTAATTGCACTTTGATTGACAGGCCACAAGACAATCGAAGAATACGCATACGCCACGTGTAACAACAGAGAGACAAAGAGAGAGAGATCGAAAGAGAAGGACAGAGTCAGGAAGAGAGGGAGAGAGTGTCAGTGACCACAACAACTTTTGCAATTAGCCAAATATTTGATTAGCGCAAATGGTTAAGCTGCAGAAATTGATGGATGCTGCCACAGTGCTTGCCACAAAATGTTGCAATGTGTGTGTGTGTGTGCTCCTATTGCTCTTTATGTGTTGCCTGCGTGACCTAATTTCGGACAGCAACAGCAATGCCAGACATAATGACACTAGCTGATAATTGCAGTTAAATATTGGTTTAATTTTAATTTTAAACTTAAAGCTAGACTATCAATGGTCTAGTTTGTACCTCTTTTTTCTATGTTTCTGTTTTTTAAAGTCGGAAGCTTTTAAAGCGCATTGAAAACGATTTAAGTAAAACATTAGACTTAAAGCTGAACTACTAAGCTTACAATTAATAAACATAATTGCATATGCTTTGTTTCATTTTTAAATATTGCCACCTTTTGTTAAGTATATTTTTAAGCACATTATATAAAGTAAAAGCTTTAAGCTAAGGATACGCCTATACATGACTTAATCAACTAACAACCATCAAGTAACATTCAAACAATTGCTTTTTATCTGTGAATAGAGCAAAAAGTTGCTTTGGAAGCTTATTAAATTTGTTAAATGAAAGCTTAAAGCTTTATCTACTACTTCGGATCATCATATTTTTCCCTTTCTTTAACTTTTTTCTGCTACCTCATCTTTACTTATTTTTACAACAAAAAATTTATATATCCTTTGTCAGATTTCAGCTCATGTCATTGTGCCGCAAACACAACAGCAACATCAGTAGTGCAAAGTTTTTCTATTTAATTGTCAGCAGCAGAAAAACCAAAAGCTTGGCCACGCCCACTCAGACAACAAACACACATATATGTATATAATTGCATTATTTGACTTTTCAAATTAGAGCAACACCGGATGACACAAAATGAAATGAAATGAAATGACCCAAAAAAAAGATGCAGTGTTTTCCATGTTGCCTGCCTGGTAAACATTTTAAGTCAAAAACTTCAAAGTTTAATTTTTGGATAGATCGAAAATTGCCAACTTAATTGGAAAATCTCTCACGGATTTGCGATTGGTAAATTGGCAATGCCATAAACTCAAAAGCGAGTAAGCCGGGCCAAAAGAGTCAGTCTAATTAAACAGCAGCAGCAGCGAACAAATCAAAACTTGCAAACGCCCCAACAACAACAACAACAAAGCAACAAGAGCAACAACAACAGCAATCACAAAGCTGCCACAAAAGCAATTTAAGTAAATTATTGAAACTTTCCATATGCAATGGCAGCATTTGAAAAGGATGAGGAAGCTGAGCAAGGAAAAGCCTGGCCAAGTCGCTGGAAAAATCATTAAAATTGGCGAAAAGCAAACACGAAAAGTGGGACTGTGTGTGTGTGTGTGTGTGTGGGTTGACTTAAAGGTGCAAGAGTTGAAGGAGGCGGGGCAGCAGGAGGCGATTGCATGGCCTGTCTGCGTGGGTTACAACCAGTGTTGCCAACGCCTTTACACAAAAAAGGCCGGTTAAACCCAAAAATAAAGCAGAAAATGGACAGATTTTTTTAAAAAGGACAAAAAATCGGGACAAACAATGTTTTCTTATTAATGCATGTAATAACAATTCATATCATAGCTTTAAAAATAGCTCCAACTTTGAAAGTATTAACTCTTTATTGAACAGTAAAATATTTACCACAGGAAATGCATCAATTTTGTTTGTCAAATTTCAAAGTTATTCGACGATCCGAGAATTAATATATTACATGAGCGACTTAGAACAATAAAAAAAGGATGCATTAAAGAATAAAGTATAATAAATTTAAAAAATGGGCATTTTTTCAGAATAGGGGACGTTTTAAAATTTTTCCGGAAATCGCAGTTTCAAAACGGATAGATCTGTCCGCAAAAAGGACAAATTGGCAACACTGGTTACAGCGTTCATAAATGAAGGAAATCTTGGAGGGGCAGAGAGAGAGAGAGAGACAGGGAGAGAGAGAGGGAGAGAGATAGAGACAAAGACAGAGACGCACAACAAAAGCCATAAAAACTGGCAACAAATGTTGCAGGGCGACTAATAAATGTTGCTCAGACAACAGCAACAACAACAGCAACAACAGCAACTAAACTGTGACTCTTGCTTGTCACACACCCACTGAGCATGCAATGCCCTTCCTCTCTCCTACCTCCTCTCTTCTACCTACTTGCTGTCTTTGTCATACACTGGCGTTTTAGGCAATTAATTGTGCAACATCAAATAAATTGCATTTAAGACGCAACAACTGCAACGTTGCCAGCAATTGTGTGTGCAACATTTCGACCTGACAAGCTTCATAAAAACTAATTTGCTTTTTTAAGGCTGCTTTTCCTATGTGCATGTATGTGTGTATGTGTATATGTGTGTGTGTTGTTGTTGCAGTTTTATTTTGGGCCTACCAGGAAATACTTGGTATCTGCTGGAGACTTGCTTAAGCCAAAATTTGTTGCCAGCTTATTGCCAAAGTTAAGCCTCACTTTGTTTATGTTGTTGTTAATTTAGTTGTTGTTGCTGGTGTTGTTACTGCCATTTCCTATTTGCGGCTTTTGTGTCTTGTTAACGGCGCCTTTGGCAGTAAATAAGTTAATCAACTCGAGATGAATGAGCCTTAAAAACGTGAATTTGTGTATAGCAAAGACATTACCAGGAAACTTTTGGCCAATGGCATAACGAAGTTGCCACTCAGTTAGAAGTTCTTCGGAATTCTATGGAAAATGACAGGAATTATGCTTTGAGTTGCTTTGCAATTATTGCAAGTTAAATTGTTGTTGTTGAAGAGGAAAATTAAGTTTTATGGAGACAAAGAGATGAAGTTTCTTTCACATATTAGATGAATTGAAAATGCACCTTTAGTTTAGTTGATGAGTTTTTAATGAAACAACCTTATAATATAAAATTAATAGCTTATGTAAATTCATAAAATTAATCGAGATACCGATATATTTCTAAAGAATATCTGTATATGTATAAGGTTTTCTCACAAACAATTTTTAAAACCAAACTCAGGGCCGTTTTTTCCATGTATATATAAAATCTATTTAACATATAGTAACAAATTTACTTTTCAATAGTTATCAAATACCTTTAAAAACGGGCCTTAGACTTGTAAAGTTGCTAAGTCTAAAATCAGCCTAACTTTAAACTCTCACAAGTTTGTTAAAACTGATCCGATTTCCAAGCGGAATATAATTGTGAAATGGGAAATTAACTTGGCTCTTAAAAGCAAGCTCATAATTCCAATTAATAAGTTATACTTAATTGTAAGACAAATAAGTTAATGACATAATGATGTATTCTGTATAGCAAATTAGAATCTTTTTCAGTGATAAATAATAGCGTGTTTTACCCATAAAAATAGATTCTAATAATTCAATATTTAACTAAGCTCCCTCACGGCGGGAAATATTTAAAGGTGAGACTTTAAATTAAGAAATTCAGCTAAATTGCCTTTCTGGTATCTGCAATCTGCAATCTGTAAACAGAGACGACAGTTGCTGTTGCTGTTGTTGTTGCCATTGCAGTTGCCGTTGGCAGTTTTACCAAGTGGCACCAACAACAGTTGACAGTCAACAGACACAATCTTTAATCGGGCAACAGCAAGAGATCTGGCAGCGTTTTCACAGTTGGCTAATAAAGCTATCAATAGGCCAACTTGGACGACAACAACAACAACAACTTGCCAACTAGGCGAAGCAGCAACAGTTGTAGCTCCATTCACTTTAGGCATCTCGTTGTTGGCCTTTTGGAAAAGGCGTCGAGTACTTAATCATTAATTGCAGCATGATTTTATTGGTAGTATAGATTGGCAGTACTTACAGTCGCGGCTCATGCCAGCTGAGAGGCATTTCTTGAAGCGGCAATATTGACAACGATTGCGATTCAGGCGAATTACCAAACACTTGCCGTCCCTCAGGCAGCGATACTCGATTTGCTTTTGAATGCTGCGACGAAAGAAACCCTGTGAAATAATAACGAATATTAATAAATTGCTAGAGAGTGAAATGGTAAACTTACCTTGCAACCCTCGCAGGAGGTTACACCATAATGATAACCAGATGCCTTGTCGCCACAAACTTTGCAGGGCACAAAAGACTTTGGGGAGACGCCGTTGTTGCTGTTGCTGCTGTTGTTGTTGTTGTTGCCGTTGCTGCCGTTGCTGTTGCTGGAGTCAACAATACCAAATTGTTGCTGCGCGTGCTGCTGTTGTTGCTGTTGCAATTGCTGCGAGTGTTGGAGTCTGCTGCTGCTGTTGCTGTTGCTGTTGTTGCTGCTGCGAGTGTTGCTCTGCAATGGCAAAGTGCAATTGTTGTTACATTTGGAAAGTTGTGGCGCCTGTTGATTATGCAACACGACTCAACATTGCTTCACATTACTTCACTTATTACTCATACGCCGCTTTGGTCGTATGATTGCCAGCAATTGCCGTAATGGCAATTTGCTAAATGAGTTTGCTGGCAACACACACACACAACTATCGCCTGCTCCACATCTGACACACGTTGCACTCACAACTTGGCCATGTTGTTGCCTCATTTGTCAGTGACAAACAGCGACAGCTCAACTGTCAATAGTCCACCCAAAAACCCAACAAAGATGGCAAATAAAAAATGTGCTCTAACCAATTGCCACCGCAAATGGCAACTCGACCCTTGACCCCACTCAAGGCGCTCGATGAAAAGTAATTCCATAAGGAAAATTGCCCAAAATAGAAATGGAAAATCAAATTAAACTAATGGAAAGACGACAACAATCATGAAGTGCTCAGGAAAGAGAAGCAATCGTTTCAATTAATTATTTTTAATTTATTTTTTGAGAAGAAAAACTGTTTTAATTTTTACAAGGTTCTGGAAGCTAAATGTTGAGAATATAAAAATATTAAATATATGCCTACAAAAAACTAAAATAGAAAATTCAAATTAAAGTTTTAATATATTATTACATTAAAGCTTTCAACTTTTCAAGTACAATTTACAAAAATATCGCTCAGTTTTCATATATTTTATATATTTACAGGGTATCACGTAATCCAGCAATTTTGTTAATGATTTGTCTATAGGCTCATTAAGTAATTTACAAGACTGAAGTAAAAAACAAATCAAAATTTATGAAGACCTCATATGCTTACAGGGTATTAAGAAGTCTAGTGCACTCTATCACAGTATTTTCATTGTTGATTAAGTAATTTACATTTAAAAAGCAATTTATTTCTGTTTCAAACGTGATTCAAGTTTCAAATTCTCTGTTTAGTTAAGGAAAAAGCAGGGAAATGCATTAGAGAAATGTATTTTCCAAAGGCAATTGCTGCAACGGCAACAACAACAACAACAGCGACGGCAGCAATCAAATTCAAATGCCAGCGGCAGCAGCTCAAAAGTGCATTCAACTTTAACAACAAAATAAAAAACAACAACAGCGATGTGGCGATAAGGAAAAATGCCAAAAAATCACGTATACGCCACCGTCAAGCCACCTACACATGCAACAACCAACAAGGTGGGAGCGAGAGAACGAGAGTATTAAAGAGAGAGAGAGAAGCGGAAAATGCTGTAACAACAACAACAATGACAACTTAGTTGAAGCAGCCGCACAATTTTCACTGCAAGCGCCGAAAATTTGCAATGCAAATTGTAGAAAAATGGAGGCAGACGAGAAGCAACAACAACAACAACAACAACAACAGCGGCAGCAACTACAACTGTGGCAACAACAGAAAGAAAATTGTTTGCTTCTTGGCATTTCATTTCAATTTGCCTTTTTCTAATGCAAAAGGCAAAGAAAAAAAGGCAAATGAACGAAGCACGGAGTTTGAACTACGAGTTGTAGTTGCCACAGTTGACGTTGCTGTTGTTGTTGTTGCAACAATCGGCGTTGCCACACCTCGAAATGCGAAACGAAACGAAATGAAATTAATGTGCAACTTGCATGCGCCAACACACAACGCACAGACTAAGGAAGCAGCATATAGAGAGAGAGAAAGAGAAAGGGGGAAAAGAGTGATAGAGAGAGAGGCAAAACGAGAGAGAGAGAGAGAGAGGGGGAAGTCACCGCGTTACGCGCTTGTGCAATTGCAAATTGAATTTTCATCCAAAAGACCTAAAGGAGCAGTAAGTGAAGGTGGAGGTGGAAATGGAAGTGGAGGTGGAGATGAAAAAGGGGGTAAAGTTGGAGGCATGAAACACAACGTCTGGAAAATGTCATCGGCTTGGGCGGCAAAGGAAATTCAAGTGGCATTCGCAGTTGCTGTTGTTGCTGCAGTCGCAGTTGCAATTGCTGCTTCTGTCGTTGCCTTGCTTCATTTTCGCGCTGTGTTCAAATGCAAATCACTTGGCCGCTTTTGTGAGTTGACAATTTAGACGCCATTGTTGTGGCTGCCACTGCGGTTGGGGCAGGCAGAGGCAGTTGTTGTTGTTGTTGCTGCTGCTGCTGCCATTTCCGCGTTGTCAGACAGTGGCAAGCGATAGACAACCGACAACCGACAACGACGACCAGTTCATAATTTTTGTTGCAAGTTTGTTTGCATTTCTCTTGTGCAACGCTGATAAAAGAGACGCAGAGCAAATCTAAAAAAAAAAGGAAAAACTGATTGAATGCTAAGAAAATGTTGCTGACTCTGACTAGGACAGATGGACAGATGGACAGACAGACAGACAGACAATCAGTTAGATATACAGCTGCAGTTGGCATCGTTAACGTCAGCAACAACTAGTTTTGGCAGGGCTGTAATTCCCCTCTTTGCAACATCCCCTTCGCCCAACTCACCCCTCTCTCTTACTCTCTATCTCCCTCTCTCTTTAGTAGCAAATTAATTTGTTTGCAAGTTGCTCACGCCTCACAGCTGCCTCGCTAATTGCGGCAATTAACTGCTGCAAATAAATCCTTGCCAGCGTGCAACAGCAGCAACAACATCAACTTCAACACCAACAACAGCCAATTAGAAAGCAAACTTGCAACAAGGAAAACGATATTGCCACCAGCTAACTTGAGTTGTAAGTGCCCAGTTAATCACAGAGGGCTTTCAATCTTCCATGTTGCCACCTAACACTTTCAACAGACACTCGTCTTTCTCAATTCATTTAAAAATTAATCAGACAGTTACAAAATAAATTAAATTATAAATAGTACTTTTAAAGTTCAGCATTATGAACTTATTAAGATATTTTTGATTGTTATACATATATCTTAGCTTTAAAACACAGCTTATTTAAATTCCATTTCATATCGATTTTTATGTCTATATCTTTGCCGAAAAAAATTAATAATATTTACGTATTTTACACTGATTTTTAAAAGTGTAAACGCCTTATTTGGAAAACATTTTGCTTAGTTTTCTATTAATAAAGATTTAAATAATCTAAAACTCTTAAATCTTCTCCTAAATATTGAAAAATTGACATCCAAGGCGTAAAATTGAGGGTCAGAAATAATTAAATAAGTATTAATAATAGTATTAATAATATTTTTAAGTTTTCATTACATGTCCTTAAATTAATTTTCCCATAAAATATCAAACTAACAAATCCAATTAAAGTCTTTAGGTAAAAATCATTGTGCTAAAATATTTTTAAAAATGAAAACACATTTTCATGGCATTCAATTGCCATGAATGCTGCATGCCACATGCTGCAACTGGCAACATTGACAGACATTTTGCAACATGAAGGCAATTTCCTTGCCACATCTTTGAATTGACGACGAATAAAACTAACCAAACCAGCAACAAACAGTCACAACAACAACAACAACAGCGAATTGCATTCATTTTCACATTTTCCAAGCGGCGTCTTAATAGTTTCCGCAATAAGCCAAAAGACGAAAAAAAGGAGAAGGGGGAGGATGAGGAAAATCGAAGAGCATGGAAATTGAGCAAAACGAGAGAAAAGTACTATTTTTAAATTATAGTTGTTTTTGTTACTGTTGTTGTTGCTGTGGCAGTGATTGTTATCGCACATGTTGCTGTTGTGTAATGCAAAGTTTATTAACAATAAATTGAAAGACGCATTTATTACCTGCGTGTCCTTTGCTCAGATGCGCAGCAGTTGAAGATGTTGCCGCGTGGCCGGAGGAGGAGCTGACCGCTGACGAGGATGAGGATGAGGATGTTGTATGACCGTTGAGCTGTTGCTGCTGTGGCTGTTGTTGCTGCTGTTGTTGATGTTGTAATTGAAGCTGATTGGATTGACTGGCATTGAGTAACGTCGAGCGATTAAAATGCTCAGCGCTGGATGCTGATGACGATGATGATGATGAGGACGAGACGGTGACAGAACTCGAGCTGGAGGAGCAACCGCTGCTCCTACCACTGTCCGGTGAGGAATGGGCGCCGGCTGAGCTGGGACTGTTGCTGGCGGGACCAAACTGATGCACACTGCTGATGGTGTACAAAGCACCTCCACCATTGCTCAATGCCGTGCAGCTCAAATGTGCTGCTGTTGCTGTTGCTGCTGTGGCCCCTGTTGCTGGTGTTGTTGCAGCTGTTGCAGCTGCAACTGTTGCTGTTGGCGCTGCACTGAAATATCCCTCGCACTGCAGCAACTGCAATGGATCCGCTTCAATGGCACTTAGACAATGTTGCAACTCGGCAACTGTTGTTGTTGCTGTTGTTGCAGTTGCCGTCGTCAGTTGCTGCTGCTGTTGCTCCAGTTGCGGATCCTGTTCCTCGTCTGGATCCGAGTCTAGACTGCCTGCTTCGCTGTAGGCGCCTTGCGTGGATGAATCCTCGGGAGTGTCAAAGAAATGCAAATTAAAATCGGAATTTGCATCGAAACAAACTTCCGGCAATGCTTCGTTCTCCTCCTCCTCCTCTTCCTGCTCTTCTTCCTCCTCCTCCTCTTCGTCTTCTTCTTCCTCTTCGTCTGGCTGTGCCTGCTCCTCCTGCTCCTCTTCGTCCTCTACGTCTAGATCTGCAATATTATTGTCGTCGTCCTGCTGCTGTTGTTGCTGCTGTAGTTGCTGCCGCAGTTGCTGCTGCTGCTGCTGTGGGCGTGTCGATTGGCCCAAGTTCTTGACCACAGTATCGATCAGCAGATGGGAGCGTATTTGTGCCTGTGCCTCCAGCTCTATTTGGTACACATCCATGTTGCTAGCGTCGCTGCATTGGCATTGGCATTGGCATTTGCATCCATTATCATCAACAACATCATCACGCAAATTGAATTCAACACTGGCAACACTCGCCGGAGCGTTCTCAGCATTTTTATCAGAACCTTTTGCAGTTGTTGATTTGAATTTATGTCGCCTTTTCTTTTTATTAGCACTTCAAGAAGTTGTTAAACGAATAAGAGCACCTAATTGTTCTCCTTATATCAAGAATCAATAAATAACTAGTTCAAAATATAGAGGGTTTAGTTCGAGAACCAGTTCCGGTTAACTTTACATATTGCTTAGACTTAATTAAGAAAACACTCTTTCGTTTGCCAATTTTTTGTAGAATTTTTTTAAAGTCAAAGATTTAGTTTTACAAAAATTGGGTGGAATCAATGCTGATTTCGTTTTGCTTTCTATTCTTTTCTTCCATACAAATTACTATATACAGTCGAACTTCCCTAACTCGAATTACCATTATCCAAAGAAAAGATTCGAGTTACGGAGATGTTCGACTAATAGAGTTATTTTCAATAAGATTATTAATTTTGCTGTCACTCATTTAGCTTGGTTAAAAAGAAATTCGAGTTATAGAAGTTCGAGTTAGGGAAGTTCAACTGTATTTACATTTATTTAATTTCTAAGATAAAGCAAAAAAATATCCCATTACTTTAATGGAAAAAGTATTAAAACATCCTAAAATATTAATTTAAAATTCATTAAACTTGATCTAAATGATTTTTATTCTTGATAGAAAATACATTAAATATTTTATTTTTTTCTTTATCTGAAAGAATTCTATTTTCGGTCTTTTTCTGAAAAACACTTAAATCTAAATTCTTTTTGCACACTTCACTTGAGCACAAAACTATAATAATTAATTAACAATGGGCTTATAATGCGAAATTTGTGATTCACTTCCGTGATTGTTAATCTCGGTCTTGGCACTGCAAATGTTCACATTGTTTTGTAGATTCCTGCAGATGGATAAGCAGGACACGTTCACTAATTAGACAAATTGGGAAAAATGGTGAGAGGAGTGCGCGAAGGAGGCGAACGGAAAGGAACAGAGGAACGGCGACGTAACTCCGGTTCGGAAAATGCCAAATGGAAAATGTGAAAATGTGCGATCGCGCGTACAAAACTCTCGCCTCGACGAGATCCAAGCGCCAACTTCACAGCGCTCCAAATGCGCAACAGAAATTCAAACCAAACTGCAGAACTGCAGAACCTACGACAACTACAACTACAACTACAACGACAACGCCAACAACGACGGAGCGCAAGAAAAGAACAAGAATAAGAAGAAGGCGCGTGCGTCTGTGTATATGTGTGTGGTGTGCTTATCTGTATGTGTGTGTGTGTGTGTGTGTGGAAAGAGCAGGAAAATAGAATGTGTGGCTGCATGGAGTAGGAAAAACTTTTGTAGCGCCAATGTTTGAGAGGCAGAAGAGCAGCAGCAGCAACAACAACAGCTGCAGAAGGAGAAGGGGGTGCTGTTATTGCTTCTATCTTTCTAATCTGCAACTACAACTACAACAACAACAAAACGCATTGGCACTCTCGCTACATGTTGTTGTTCTTGTTGTCGTTTCTTTTCTTTACCATTTGCTGAGATGATTCTGTTCCTGGTTGCTATTTTCAATTTCTATTGCCCGTGGGCAGTGGACGTCAACGTCAACGCCGACGCCGACGCCAACTTCAAGTGCACACACTCCACTCAAGATCAATTTCACACACACTATGAAAGCCAACGGGCCGAGAGAGAACCGTTACAAAGTTTGCACTATGCAACGAAATAGAGAGAGAGAGAGAGAACGAAGGAGAGAGTGCACTGGCAGGAGAATAGCAAAGTCAAAGAACTTTTGCGTCTCTTCACTGCGCTCTCACTGCTCGCATGCGTGTATGTAAAAGAAAGAGAGAGAGAGAGAGCGAATTCTATAATGCGGAAGTAAAAATGTTGCATTTGCACTCAATGCAGTTGTTATTGTTGCTCTTAGCTGATGTTGTTGCTGTTGTTGTTGTGGTTGCTAGGCAATAGAAAGTGCCAAACGAGTTTTGGGCCTTAGATTTTTAAGCTTCTGCAAGACGCCCGCAACATAGCGGAAAGAACTTTAAATGGAGAAGAACGGGATTGAGTGGAATCAAGAAGAAGTACTGGAGAAAACAGTTATTGTGACGTTAAGGTTGTATTGTGTTTTCATAAATAAATTTAAAATTATATTTACTGTCACTAAATCTTTATTTAGTAAGAGTAACATTTCTAACTTATTCTCAGGAAAGTAGTTTCATTAAACAATTTATTCAACTCAACTCAATGACATTTGGAAAATTATAATTGAAATTGATCATATCGACAGATCCTACAGATATTCCTCAATACATCATCCTTACTATCCCTAACAGCACTTTCAATATACATTTTATTTTGCTGCCTCCGTCTTGCACATTCAATCGATGGCACAGGGAAATAAATCGACAAAAAATTGAAAAATCACCCATGTGCTTTATGCGCACAATTTTCCCATTTCGCAACGGTCGCTGTCGCAACCGCCTCACACATTTTCCATAACGAATGCCTGGCACAAAAGAGAAGCAACGAAAGTCAATGATCAGCGTGTGGTGGCAGCGGCATCGGCAGCGACTGCGGCTAGTTTGCTATTTTTCCAACGGCAGCGAAAGCAACAGAAACTGTAAATAACAAGAAACGGCAACAACGACGACGACGCCAACGCTAAAGTTGACGCCAACGAGGATCGAAAGCGAAAAGTCAACGACAACCGCAACGGCAACGAAGACGACTGGCAATTACTTCGTAAAGACGACGAGCAAACGAACGAACGAACGAACGTGCGAGCGCCCGCCCGCCGCCCCCAACAAACGTAACATGTTTGATTGCAGTTGCCTGATAAAACCTGATCTCCACACACAAACACGACGCCATAAGACACGCGACGTCGCTGTCGACGTCGACGAACCAGGAAGAGAAAAATGAAAATGCCGCTCACTGGCCCAGCAGCAGCTGCTACAGCAGGCATTGATTGTGTAATCGCTTTGAGTGTATGCGTGTCTCTGCGAGAGAGTGTGAGCGACCATAAGCATCAGAGTGTATGTGCATGTGTGTGTGTGTGTGTGTGTGATTTGAGTGAGAGTTATTTGCTGGGAGGCCCCTTTACCACATCCACGTGGCCCGTTGTTGTTGTTGCTGCTATTATTTTGCCCATTGCCTATGCCAATGGATGACCATGCCCATTTTCTGGCATGCGCCCATTGCATTTCACTTATCAACGCGGCGACGGCGGCTGCTGCTTCTGCTGCTGCTGACGCTGTTACTTATGTTGTTTTTTTTTGCGTTTTTATTTGCTTGTCTAAGTTCAATGACTTGAGCAACGTCATGGGCAGCAGCAGCAACAACAACAAGAACAACAGCAACAAAGTGGCGCAAATGCGTTTAGTTTTATTTATTTGCTCATTATTATGCCCCTGCTGCTAGATTCTACAATTCTTGTTTACTTTGCACATTTTTTTCATAGTTTCTGTTATTGTTGTTGTCGTTCTCGTTGTTGTTCTTGTTGTTGCTCTTGTGGCTAGTTGGCGATTGTTGTTTTGTTGTTGCTGCCTTTGCCTTGGTGCTTGACTGATATGATGGCATCGAAGCTGTAAACAAGCTATAAAGTAGGCATTAGAAATTATCACTTGGTGTGAGAAATTATGACTTTTCAACTGAATTAAAAAAAAAAAGTTGAAAAGAATTTCAAACTGAATTCAATTTGGAAATGGATTCGCCTTGAATATAAATAACGAACATTAATTTACTTAGCATGTTTCAGCGTCTAACGCTAATAAATAAAACAAATAATTTATACATCAAATCGAATGACGGAAACCTGTTTTGACTATGCCCCAATTTTTGTAATTTAATTGTTTGAATATTTTACATAGCATACTTTTGGGCGTATAGCTTGGAGAGTTTGTGAATTTCAAGAAGAATGCTTGAAGAAAATATTCAATGAGCAATGAATTTTTTTTAAATGTATTGTGTATACATTTATTGTACTTACATTTCAATAAAACCAATTTTAAGTTTTTCTCTGCAAATACTTTGACTTAAAAATTACTTAAATATATTGCCGGCTTCGTATCGGACGCAACGAAAATTGCTTTTGTAATTTACATGTTTAATATTAAATATTTGTTTAAAAAAACAGTTCATTTCATATTTGAAGACATTTTGATAAAATTATACAACACAATCTGAAGCTTGAAATTCTTCTGGGAATCTGGGAATGAAGACATAAACCATTTTACTAACTTATCAGCAAGCTATCTAACAGGCTATTTAAGTTGAAAAGACAGCAACACGCCTGGCAAACTTTTGTCCCCAAGGATCTTCAAGCTACAGTGACAACAACATTGGCAACAATGAAGAAGAGCCACAAACTCCCGCTGTTTGTGCCAGAATCTTTCCTGTCAGAATGGCAGAGCACACAAAAACCATATAAACGTCACACACGATGCCACAACAGCAACAACAACAACAACAACAGCAACAACAACAACTACAGCAACAACCACATGGGCCTAGAGCACAGATTGTTGCCTGTGGCATTCCTGGTCAACACTTCTAAATACAAGCATGTGTGTGTGTGTGTGTGTGTGTGTGTGTGTGTGTGTGTGTGTGGCATGTGGCACCAACCGCTGTTGCAGAACAAGCTGAAACCCAAACCCAACACTAAAGACATTTTGGGTCGTAGCACGTCAGTGGGAGCTTTGGGATGCAGTTGTGGAATGGGGCAGGCAGCAACAAAGCGAGAGGAATGTGCAATGTTTGGCTGAATGTCAGCAACCTCAATAAAATGTTGCGATTTTATTTGATGCTGCAGTTATTGTTGTTGTTGTTGTTGCCGTGCCTTTCCTGGGTCATGATCTGTTTCGTGAGAGAAACTGGGAGGCTATAAATAACTGAGCAAGAGCCAAAGAAAACAAATATAAAACTATATTAAAGCACAGTGTAACAAACATTTTAAAATACCCTGTAACAAAAGTAGTGAAGCGGGTCAGCTTTAAATTTAAAGAAGAACAACAGTTAGAGATAAATTTGGGAAAGATCTGCATACATATAACTCCAGAAATTCTAAAGTTAAAGACGGTTCTTTAATAGAAAGATATTAGTAAAGTTATTGCTTGCTTATCTTCAAATTTTATTTTTCCGATTTCCATACATTTTTCAGCTTTCTTCGACAACATTTTCTATGCAGAAAAAAAACCCAGATATTCACCTGTAAAAAACTACAGGTACACCAAGGATAACTAATCTGTTACATTTTTATACTTAGATTTTTGCTTATTTCTGTTTACTATGAAATAAATTTTGCCTCGATATCTCTCACATGCCCCGTGCTAGAATTTTTAAAGTGTCAACCCTTTTTTGGGCATTTAAATACCCATTAGCTTAAAATAGGTTAAATTATACATACCCAAGAAAATATCGCTGGAAACGGAATGCGAACTCAGCGATGAGGTGTGTCCGTCCGATGGACTTTGGGGCGGTTCTCGCAATGGGCTGCTGGGCGTTGTGGGTGGCGTGTTGAGGCAACGTTGACTGCCCAAAGTTCCACTTGCAGTTGTTGTTGTTATCGCTTCGCTTGTTGTTGTTGTCGTTGTTGTCGGCGTATCGGTGCTACGAAAATAAGCACTTGCAATGGAGAGTCTGCAAAAAAACAAAAGACAGAAATGTAAAATTAATTTCGAATTCAATTTCATTGTCAATGTCAAATTTAAACGAAATGCAATTAAGTTGCCGACATGGCCTAATCGATTAAATGATTAAATGATTATCCTTAGCCAATTGTTTTGGGTTCCTTTCAGCCTTCTCCTTCTTTCTTGCGTAGACTCTTGCGTATATCGTTATTTATTTGCCTTTCACATCGCGCAGGTCACGTAATTGATTGGAAAAATGGCCATTCATGTCGAGTGCAGTCGAGCAGGGCCAACTGCAGCTGCTCGACTAACCAACAGCCCCAATCCCAATCCCAACCCCGAGCCCGAACTCAACCCCCATCTCGGTGGACTGGCATACTTCTTGGCTCGTTATTCCATGTAATTGGCCATTTTCCTGGCAGTCCGGCACGGAATTTATTGAATATCAACGATTGTGGGTAAAAGAAAGAAAAGAAGCGGGAAACTGGGCAAACTGTTAACAACGTCAGCCACATTGATCGATAGTTCAGCCAATAAATAGCCGGTTAAGAGTAGAAAAAGGGTTTGTCGAAGAATTCACATTAATATTTAATACTAATTAGTTAAAGACTTTGCTTAAAAATAGACTCCCTTCACTTTCACTTATAATTTTCAATCAATAAAAGTTTCGCTTTAATGCACTTTCTCATTACGTATACGCACTGTGGTAGATGCGGTTTTGTTGCCTTATATTACTCATACGCACTGCAGTTCCTCCCGTTTCCATTTCCCATTCCCCTTATCTGTTGACTTTACAAACCAATTTATATTTGCAACATCCTTTTCCATTAGAGAGCAGACGTAGAGCGACTTGCAAATACTCTGTAACTGGTATTATCACTTGTTTGCAGACTGCATATACCCCTTTAGTTATCGCTTGCAACTACAGGACACTTTAAAAATCAATATGCGCTTTATATGCCCATCTCCTAGGACGCAACCATTGCCTCGTGTGTGGCAACTTCATCTGCCTTATCCCCCTCGCCTCCATCTCATGCATCTATGTGAGTTGGTTCCATGTTTGATATTCTATGCCTCCACTGAGCTTTATTGCATTTTGCTTTGTCGCTTCTCCACTGATGTCCTTAGCTCAGGCATTTGGAATTCCGTGCCGCCAATCTGTCCCCACTTCTCTCCCTTTCTCCTTCCCTCCCTTCGTCTGCGTCTTCTCTCTCTCTCTCTCTCTCTCTCTCTATCTCGCTCTCTGTGTGTGCCTATCTTGTAGTTTGCTTTTACAATATTTCCACGTTGTTATGCACTTCACACAAGTGCTGCATCCCAACAAGCACTCGAAACAGAGATTGTACTCGTAGTTGTGTCGTCTGTCATTGTTCTCGTTGTTGTTGTCAATGTTGTCACAATATTTTCGCTTTTCGATGCGCTGCTCGAAAGCACAAGTGAAATATTTGCCCATGTGGCGTTTTAGTTTGTGCCAAAGAAGCCGCTTTTCCATTTCCCAATGAGTATCTTTGTGTGTGTTTGAGTTTTCCTTTTCTTTCTGTTGAAATGTGCAAAATTGAACTTTTGATTTATGCATGGGGTACAAAAGGGCGAGGAATCAACCCGAGAATCGACCGTGTTGAGATGCAGAATCTCATCATTTCTCCTGCTTTCCTGCCTGCCACTTGGTACATGTCATTTTCACATTTGCACTCATCAACACCATCAGCCTTCTTCGTGATACGTGGGCGTGGCATGCCGGCAAACAATGGCAACAGCAACTACTGGGCTTTTGTGTGGCGTGTCGGGGGCAGGAAGTAGGTTAGTGGCTCACTCGTCAACCAAATGAGAATGATGAGGAGCAACTGCAGCAGCAGCAGCTCCTGGATGCTAAAAACTTTTGTTATATTTTTTTCACTTTTTCTGTTTTTAATATATGAGACACAAAAGGCACGTGGGTGGTTGGCACTCGTGCCTGGTCAATTGTTTGGTTAATTAAAAAAGAGAAATAAAATGAAAACAGAAAAAAGCGAGAGCATAAAAATTGTGGTACTCAGGTGTGGTCTTAAAAATGGGGCACATGCTTCTACAAATATATGTATATATAGAGTATATTTATAAACACTAACCTGGTTTGCTGTTCGTGTTGCTGTTGTTGTTGTTGTTGTTGTTGTAGTTGCTCGTTATGATTCAAACGCTTTGAGTTTGAATACTCCATGGGTTGCCGGCCCTCAAGGGGGCTGGCCGTTGTTGAGTGCAAGCACTAAAATACATTTAAACAGCTGCTGTTTGTTCGCTCCGAGAGGTTCAACAACAACAAACAAACAACAATGATCAATCTATGGGGGCGAAACTTTTATACGCTGCGCCTAAAAGATGCCATGCCATTTTTCTTGCACTTTCACTGCGGCGACTTTTATATCATTTTAGTTTGCGGCTTTATTTTTTAAGGCAAAGCTTTCACACATCTCAAGCACAAACGAGTATCGTTAGTTGTATAGCTTTTCTTATTGAATAATTTAATTTAACAACTACTATTAACTAGCTCTCACTGGTGTTTAATGTTTATTTTAGTGCACACTTTTGTTCAATCGTTGGATTCGGCATTGCGGAAATGCTGTCGCTGTTTGTTGGTTGCACTCATAACTGGCATATAAAACTGTAAATCGGCTTTTGTGGACACTGCAACGTTGCCCGCTGCTGTTTGGAGACCGAGCGACCAGCCTCTGGGCCGAAAAGCACGACGACAGCGACATCAACGACACCGACACCGACAACGACAACAAAATGCAGCAAAACTTTTTTAAAGCTGCAACGGTACAAACACAGGCACAGGATGTACCGTTGAACGCAGAGCGAAGAGCCAACAAAACAATCACATGGTGTAAGTTCGCCGCAACAACAATAACAACAGCAACGGTGCCGCAAAAACATAAACAGAGAGCCCAGTGTCAAGCCGACAAAGCGACGAGAGAGCGTCGAGAGAGCGGCGAACTAAAGTGACGGCAGCGAGAGCGCAGAGCTGTAGTAAAAATTAAAATTCTCATAGATTGCATTTATTTTTAAAGTTCAATTATCTTTGGAATGCATTTTTATGTTAAACTAAAATTAAATGAAATGACATTAATGGCTTTTTTGATGCCAAATGTTTCTGCTCTCCCAAAAAGTTTCGCACGCCGGCGCTCTCTCGCTCTCTCACTGCACCGTGCGCTGCTTTTGCTCTGCCCACGCGCTGCAGAATCGCGTGCACATAACGAAAATGAGGTCAGGGCCGTTTTGCTCACGCTGACTACCCGCAACGCACACACATACACACACACACTCACACACTTGCACACAGCCACACAAGGAAAGCTTTCATATTGTTTTCCTTTTTAGCGGCAAAAGCTAAAGAGAGCTCTAAAATTACTCTCGCAGAATGAAAATGAATCAACAACTCCAGGAATCGTATACATTTTTCAATTTCGTTTATATGTAGGTACACAAATTTCGTTTAATCATTAGTAACAAATATTGTATGCTGTATAAATACGTACATTAAAAGCTTAACTGTTAATGTATTTATAAAATCAACTTAAAACTTATACAAAATCGAGCACCGTCTAAACATCATCGAAATTCATAAGAACAAAACGTGAACAGGACACATAAATACTACACAGAGAGAGTGAGAGAGAAAGAGAGAACACAAAAGACAACTTTAAAGCTTTGCCTGTAAATATTTCAAAATGGACTGTAGATTTAAGGCACTTGCGGTGTCGGTTAGATTCAGTTAAGTTTCAGTTTCAGTAAATTAACACAAAGTAGTACAATTATAATTAGTTGGCAAACACATTAATGGAGCATTTCCTTCCCCTTGTTTTCTTTTGTAAACAGGCACATTTTGGCTTTGTAAATATGTTGCATTTACAGCGCAACTATTTTTACTTCTTTTTGGACTGTGCGCGACTTGGATTAGCGCTTCATCTTCTCCAGAATTGGCACAACCATGTCGAATTTTGGCCGCTTGCCCGGATCCTCATTCATGCATATCGAGATGAGCTTAGACATGTGCGATGAGGTGCCAGGCGGTATTTTGACCCTCAGTCCCTCCAGGGCAATCTTCATGCCACACTCCATGGGCGACCATTCGGCAAAGGGCACCTCACGTGTGGTCAACTCCCAGACGAGCACTGCGAAGCTCCACATATCGGAGGCCTCCCAATTGCGATCCGCCGGCTTGCGTTGCAGTGCCTCTGGCGACATCCAGGCCGGCTGATAGATGCGTCCCTTTTCCTGGAACGAAAACTTGGCATCGCCCATGTTAATGCGTGCCGTCAGATCGTCGTCGATCATGACGTGATGACTGTTCAGATGATAAGTTGGTATAATCCGTTCCAGAGAGTGCAGGAAGGCCATGCCGCGTGCAATATCCAAAGCAAAGTGGACGGCCTGACTGGTGTCCACCACAACGCCCGAGGCGCCATGCAACAAATTGAACAACGAAGACCGTGGCATAAACTAAATATATATTTAGCATTAAAAGGTATCGTTCAGAGGGGGACAATCCACATTTACCTGACTAATAACGACCAGATTGGGCGGTGAATTGCAGGCACCAATGATGGGCAAAATATTGGGATGCGAGAAGATGCGCAGCTTGGGAAACTCCTCGTTGAAGTCACGCGAAATGCGCGACGTGCACTGACGCACAGCTAGAATCTGTCGAGGAAACAGTTCGGTTATGGCCCAATTAAGTAGTAGTTGGTTCAGTACAGACCTTGGCAATAACATCGTTCTTTTGCCAGCGACCGCGCCACGTCTCCCCGGAGGGCGTCACCGACAATTTTGTGTGCAGATCGAGATCGCCCATGCTGATGCCCTTAAAGCGCGACAAGGTTGCGTCCCGAGAGCGTGTCTTCATGCCCAGCCAGCTCTGCTCCTTGAAACTGATGACCTTCATCTCCTGGCCACTCTTCTCGGCCAGATCCTGCATGCGTTTGCCCAGACTCGGCTTGGCCTTGTCAACGGGTGTGTGTCCATCCTTATTGGCAATGCTGACCAATGCGCCGGCATTCAGCAGATCCTCGCATATCATATCATAGCCCCAGAAGCAGGCGTAGTGCAGTGGTGTGTTCCCATGCTCATTCACAGCATTCACATCCGATCGCTCGCGCAGCAACTGCGTGAGTCAATAATTTATGAATGGGTGTGTGTTTATGAGCGTCAACGTGAAATCAACTCACCATTTGAACCACATCGCGGTGACCGTGGGCGGCTGCCAGATGTAGGGGAATGTCGTCGCCCATGTTGGTGGCATTGACGCGGGCGCCGCGTTGCAACAGCGTCTCCACAAGCTTGGCATGCCCCTCCTTGGCCACCCAGTGCAATGGACTGAAGCCGTGATCATCGCTGCAAGTAGAGAGAGCGTGCCAAAGAGAGTGAGAAAGAGAGAAACACACACACATGCATACATTCAGTTTGATTGTTTACACAACACAAGAATAAATCATGACGTCACTCGTCGACACATTCAGCCTCAATTGGTTTTGCTCATGTGTAGCCCAAAATAGCAAATAGTTGCGAGATATTTAATGTATTTTCAAGCCACATGCTTCCAGAGCTTATTATCAAAAATGTACATTGACTTTAAAACATTTAAGCACGATTTTACCCCAAATTCATGTCATGCTCGGTCTCGTCCAGCCAGAGGCGCACTTGGATTGAGTTGCCCTCGCGGCACCAGTGAAATATATCTTCCATATTTATGCTCTACGCGTTTATTATTCACTTTAACAATGTTTTAACCCCGAATTGCACTTAATTTACATTAAAAAACGTTTAAAAATTGTAAAATAGCAGCAGTTGTTATGTTGTGGGCTGCAAAATCTATCGACTGTCGATGTCTATCTATCGATAGTCGGCCCCATTGATGGTCAGCGATATTATTTTCCAAGCTATCGATTAGCATCGATAGTGTGTGAACAATTCCAAATATTATACATTTTTTTATAAAATTCTAACAAAATTTTAAAATTGTCATCATTTTATTTTTTATATAGGTAAAAAATATGTATTTCATCTTTTATGTTAAACATTAAAATTTGACATTTTTTTAAGGTCCATTTCCGTTTCGTTTTCCCTTATTTTTTGACTAAAGTAAGGAACGCTTGGAATTAATTAATACAAACTCGCAACATTCATTTAAAATCCTATTTAAGTTTTAAATGTGTAAAGAATTACAATCTTTTTTCCAAATTACTAATGTCTTCAAAATTCCATTTCTGATTTAATTTGCGCGCCTTGTTCAACTTTAGGTCCATCTTCGATAACACCTATCGACAGTTTTATCAATGTGACCGCTTTTAAGAAAGAAACAGCTGATAATGGTCATTTCCAGGTGAATGCCAAAAACGTGCGTTTCCAACACACCGCATTTATTTTTGTTTATAATATAGTGTTTTATTGTTAAATTAAGCAAATATTAGAACAGCATTATGAAACTCAGTACGTATAATTTCCTCACTTCGATGGCCATCAAGGGAGTCAAGGTTGGCTATCCACTGAAGCTGACGGTGAGTGCTGCAAACTTTGTATTGATTGTTTCATGAGTTTGAGATGTTTTCTGCAGATCAGCAAAAAGGATGTCGTCGAAAGTGAATTCAATCCTGTATTTATAGAAAGGCTGCTGCCCAAGCTGGACTGGTCAGCCATATACGGCGCAGCACAGGTGGTGAGTGGAATTACTTTCCGATCCTGTATTTTATTCCGTAAAAAACGATAACATAGAATAGACAAAGAATTCCCGATAGCTTTGTACGTTGTAGCTTCCGATTTGCCATTTCGATTTGTGACCCTTCCTTAATAGACTCTTTGTTCCTTTTAAGAAATCTTTATCTAAATCTCTCTGCCTTTCTCTCCCATTTCAGGCGGAATGCGCTGAAGATATTCCAGAAACGCAGCCCGAGAACATAACCGAGAATGAGCAGCTGCTGCAGAAACTGCATCACTTGTTGTTCGAAATTGATGTGCTCGAGGGTCAGCTGGAGTGTCCGGAAACTGGAAGAGTGTTTCCCATAACCGATGGAATACCCAACATGCTGCTAAACGAGGACGAAGTATGAGAGAGTACCAAACACGCATATTACTAAGTTAGTTTTAAATATCGATTTTTATTTCAAGCTGCAAAGTTTGTCCATAAAAAATGTTGTTAATACGACCACCAAAATAATTATATAGATTGGATGGAATATGTGAGTGTGTGTGGATGTGCACGGCATACTTAAATATTAACGATTAATACGAGTATGTGTGTGTGTATTTTTCTTAATTTCTTGGATAAACACTTGGAGCAAAATGCGTTACGACATGTAAAAAGTCAAGTCTGGTTTAGTGGAGGGCAGCTTCAACATTTAAGGTTTTTGGCACTCGAAAGGACATCGCTTGAAATCCTAATTCCTAATTGCATTTAATGTTTGCATAAATGCTGCCCTTGGCCAATTCCTTTTTGGCGCCTTTACAGAGCTTTTCATTCCGTCCAATTGGCTTATAATTCCGTTCGGCTGCCAACAAATTGACATCGGGTCCTTGGGGGGCTTGCTTCTGTGCTAGCGCTGTATTCGGACCATTCCAAGTGACGTAATCAGCACTATTTAAGGAGAAAGTGTTTTAAAGTGAATTGTGCTTATAGTAAAGTGGACTGACTTACAGCAATAGATTCTCATCGGCGCCTTTGGTCAACTGAGAATTGGGACCCAAAGTCGCCATGCGTTCGATAAGTGATTGAAATTCAGCAGATTCCGAATTGTGGGAATTCTCCAAATGCGCAGAATGCTGACGATGTCTGTGACGGACACAATTGAAATTAATTATTTGAAATTATTTACAGATTTTTGTGGTTAAAGTTTAAGAAAGTTGCTTGAAATCAAAAAAAGCTGTTTAGCGTGCAAAGTTAACGAACATTCTTAAAGCATGCGCAAAATATTACAAAACGAAACGGTAATCGGTTAAAAGGGTCTTAACGGTTTTATGGGCATACTTCAGTGAATCGGTTTTGGCGCGCGAACGACACTCGATGGCCTTCGTGATGGAGCTGGCCGAGCCGGATGCTAAGGACGATGACGTCATTGATGTGGTATAGGAGGAATAGGTGCTAGCATTGCTGTAGTTGTTGTTGTTGTTGTGGTTGTTGTTGGGTTGTTGTTGTTGTGGTTGTTGCGGGATGAACGTGCCAGGATACTTTTGGTGGTTAAACGCTCATAGCAAGGAAGCTGTGGTGACTGTGAGGCAGGTGAGACATATGAATGTGATGATGATGCACTTGATGGCGATGTCGATTTCAGCTGCTCCTCCTCCTCCTGTTGCTGTTGTTGTTGCTGCTCCTCCAGGGGCGAATTACTAAGGATAACCTGTGTGGTGGCCGTTGTGGGTGTCGTGACATTGATGGATGGCAAATGACGATGAACCTTGTGTGGTTTGCTGTTGATGATGATGATGATGATGATGATGATGATGATGATGTTGGGCAGTGGGCGTGGTAGCGCACATAGCAAACAAGCAAAGGTGTAAGTATGTGTGTGTATGTGTGTGTGTGTGTGTGTGGCAGCAACAAAGGTTTACAGAGAAAATAGGCAATCGATTAACAAAACGGATAAAGCAGCACAGTCTGAGTCTGAGTCGGAGTCTGAGGTGGAATGGGAATACCAAAAACAGAAGCTTCTCAGCTCACACTACTCACCTGTGTGTCACAGTTGATCCACCGTCCACCTGCTCCACGGCCAACGTCTTGCAGCTCTCCTGTGGCATGCCCCTGGCTGTGGCATGCTTCTTGTTGCGCAGCTCATCCTCGTCCTGGACAATCTGCAGGATTTGCGTGGCACGATCCTCGGCATAATTCACCGACTCGAGAGCCATCAGAATAATGCGCTCTGCAACTTGTGGATACTTCTCCTTGAACAATGCTTCCACTAGGGATTTTTTAAGAAGTAAAAGAGTGTTAATAGAAATGTAGACAGAATAAAATGCTTAAACTTACTGTCTGTCTTCTCCTCTGCCGTGTACTCCTTGGGACGCAGTGGAATGTGCTGCACTCCCTGATCGTTGCCTGCCTCCTGATCCTGTCCCAGCTGCGGCGGTCGATTGTTGGGTCTGTGAGGCTGTTGCATGTCCCTCTTGATATAACCCAAAGATATAAGCTTCTCCGAGGCAAACTGCACATTGTTATCCGCATTGGCCAAGGTGTCTAGCAACAGCATCTCATCCGCCTTGGGAAATATGTTCTTCATATATCTGAGAAAATTATAAAGGCATTTAAATCGATTGTTAATATTTATAACTAATGTCGAGGAGAAGAGAAGCTAGCTTAGAACGTACTACGAGCACTATCTGAGAAGAGAAGCAACTTTTGTTAAGGCAAAGTCCTTGAAATGTTAATGCAATGTTAATAGAGGTAGTTATTGTGGTGTTAACAGTCAGTTGTTATGTTTAGGTGGAATTAACAGATGTTGTTTATGGGATGTTATAATAATAATGTTAAATTCCATTAACCGTGTTTAAATTCTGATTGTGACTTTTACAAGAGATGTTCCTCTGATTTTAATGTAGCGGTGGGCAATGGCTCCGGGAGCCAGGGGCTGCTAAAGAATTCAGATTTAGTGCCCACCGCTGCTTTAACTGAAAGTAATTAAGTTAAAATTATTTAATCTATTTTGGATAACGCCTTTGTCGCTTTGTTCCTGATTAATTTGCCATTAGTTGATTGCTTCTCATCTCTTATGTACACATGTATCAAGTCCTTGGCGCACCTCAATTTCATTTTGGGCGACGAGTGCGGCTTGGGCGAGCTGCGCCACTGTGGCGAGCCATGGAGGGCTGGCGGTGCAGCTCCCACAGCAGCAGCGGCTGCCCCTGGTCCAGGAGGGGAGCCACTTTGCATGCTCATGAGACTACCGAAACGGCCGCCGGGCAGGGGACTCGCCGTGCGGGATGTGACTGTCACCCGGCTGGCGGCCATGTCCAGGCGACGCGCTGGTGGTGTCATATAGAAAGCAGAATTGCTGTGGAACAGATGACGCTGCGCGGGCGGGGTGACAAATGGACCTGGCATCGTCACCGGATGCTTCTCCACCTGCAAGGCGCTGATGACGACAGCCTCGCGATTATAGTAGCTGCTCAAAATTGGTTTAAATTGGGGTTGATTAGTAAGCGGGGTTAGTGACAGGTGGCAAGTGGCAAGTGACATTTGAGTAAGTGCAACAAGCGGCAGCGTGTCAGAAGATAGAGATACAAAATTTATATACACAAATATTAGCAGGGATAATGAGTCTAGCATCGAGTGTGACTTCGTTACTTACCGTTTCAGCAGCAAACGTATGTGATTCTCATCGGCAGTCGGAAACATATTTTGGATCTTGGTCACAACGGCATTTGTCTCGGCCTGATGACTAAACGAGGTCTCCTGAATGGTGGAACGCCGCGACATGTTGGAGGCCAGGCGAGCACGTTGGAATGGCAACGGCGAGGACATTTCCTGTGGGAACAAGTCAAAAACATATACTTAAGATACTCCTTATCAACCATGAAGAGTATTTCATAATTCCAAATTCCAAATAAATTAAAAAATTAAACACCCTAAAAAAGTCGAATAATTTGTTTGTATTACAAATAAAATATCAATATTTCTACTGAATAAAAATCTTCATAATTCTTAGATTTTACATTTATAAAGTCAATATCAACATAATCGGGCCTGTTCCGAATTTCGAAAACAAGTCGAGTTGATTGCTGTTCCGCATTCCGAAAATCGACAATAATTGTCGTTTTCAAAAAGTGTGCTGTAGAGTCATTGGATTTAAAAGTAACTGCCATTTAAAGTTTTAAAATTAATACATAAAATTATAAACTGAAAATCATAATAATGTTGAACATTTTTAGAAGCGATTAACATCACTACTCCAAGTTTAAGCAGTTGAAGTTATTTTTAAAAGCATCTATAAAATATTTTATAAAAAACAAAACAATCGAAATCTCCTAAAGTTGCTTCTATTGAATAACAAAATTAGAACAACTAAGTTTTAGTCTAATTAACCTTCTATCTGCTATAATTAACCTGAAATACTTCAAATGTAGTTTCGGAACGTTTTCGATCGGAATTGCAAACAGCAAATAGTAAAACGTGCGTTTTCGTTTTTACTTCTTGAAACCGTTCGAAATTCGGAACAGGCCTGAATAGTTACAATTAAAATCAAGTTCCAAATTACTTGAAGCACAAACTTTTTTAAACTACAAATTATATCTGGCTTGCAGCCTCACCAGTTGTCCCCGCGAGGAGGCCGAGAGCAGCGGGCTCGATGATAAGTTGTGCAACGCGGGCTGCTGACGTTGCTCGCGCTCCTGGAAGGCGCGCACGGCCGTTAAATTGTTGCTGGGATACACGACGTGGTAGGGGGAGCTGTGGTGCGAGCTCTGTGTCATGGGCTGCAAGTGCACAGATTTAATTGATTTTGTGTTGCTTAAACCAAGTGAAACTGAGTGGCATGCAACTTGACTCACCTGCAGCGCAATGGACTCTGTCGAGCAGCGTTCGTTTTGCAACTGCTTGTAGCTGCGTCCTCCACGCGGATCCTCCAGCTGCATGGCCTTGGTCAGATAGTTTATATAATAGCTGCAATGGGCACAAATGACAGTCAATTGTGTTGCATCATAAAAGTGCAAATCAGGGGCCATAAACTGGGACGACCCCCCAACGACAACCGACCGAAAGCTTCCAACGTCTGCAGGGGTTGATTTTTTTTTGAGATGGGTTTGTCTGTCTGTTTGTCAGTTTGTCGGTCTGTCTGTCTGGTTGGTGGTGAATTTTCTCAGCTCACACATTGATGGCACATTTGGGAAATTTGCTGTTATTTGTGTTGGCCATATATTAAAAGGGTATGGAAAGGAAAACTCCTAAACAGCGACACGTGCCAAGTAGCTGCTCAAAAGGCAACCGGCAACATCATCACATTTGACAGCTAATCTTGGCTGGGATTGCAGCAGCAACATCAGCTCAACTGGAGACGAGTCTTATGACAAGAGGGCACTTGAATTTAACGTATGACAAGTCGCTGCTTAATTGCACACAACTTCAGCAGAGGCATCAACAAATGTGAAGTTGAGAGACGAGCACAAGTTGCAGTCTGTCATTGCGGAAGTGACACAATTTATGCGTTTAAATGGGGCCAATTGACGTTGGCTTTAAGTGTTGTCAGAAGTATAATGAAAAGCATTAAAGCGGCAACTACTACCAAATTGTCGCAGTTGAAATTTACACATGCTTAAAGCCCAGCCACAAAGTATGCTATGCACTTTTGAAACAAAAAGAAAGTCGCTACGAAAATCTTAAATTCTGTTTCAAAGGCAAAAGAACGGAAAGAAATGAAAAACTAAAAGCCAGTACGCCTGAAAGTACTGCAAACACAGTTCATTGCTTCTAGGCACAGCCCAAAAATACGCTTATTCATTTCAAAGGTCTGCATTCATTTCATGCTCAGCACTAAAGTATCCCTATGCTAATTTGGTAGGTAAAACGAATGCTAAAGCTTTTGGCTGACTTTCAGTCGGCGCCCCTTGAACACCCACTGCTGACAGATTTTCAGTGAAGCCCAAAGGAACAGATTCGGGAGGGAATACAACACCAATTGCCGCATTTATTTTAGGTAATGCCCAAAAACATGCTATGTAATTATGTTTGTTCTGGTTTAATGGATTTTGATATCGCAATTTTAGCATCTAATAATAACGTGCTATTTAAGGAGTTCGGCGAAAACACTTGACATTTAAAGTCCCAGACCCGTACAGCAATCAATTTTCAATCCACGCCCACGCCAGTTGCCATAGCATTCTCTCACACACAGCTATTAAATGCCGCCGCCTAGAAGCATGCCTACAATGGAAATTAAGCGCGTACATTGTAAACTGTACACAGTTTTCGCCGACCTCCCCCATTTGCCATACCAACTGATACGTATCGTAAATTCCATTCTATGACATGCAACAACATTTCAACGGTTGTTTTACTCGTTTTTAAGTTGCATGCATAAATATTTATGACGTTTTTTAATGCATTTTTGCGCTTACCAGTTGCCCGTCGCCTGATCATATTTACAGTCCCAGCCGGGCGGCAGCTTCTGATAGCCACCATGGCCATTGGATCCACCTGCATCGCTCATATTGGATGCTCAATATTTGATTTGCGTATATCCTTTATATTTTTCGTACTTTTTTATATGTATTTATTTTTTGTTGTTGAATATTTATGGGCATTTAAACAAGAATTCGCAGCTTGTTTGCCAACTGTCTGCAACCCCAAAAACTTTAGCTGGATTTGCCCTTGCCACTCGAGCTTTGTAGTTGTTGTTTTGTTGTTGGGGGTTGTAAACCACCACCAGTGCACACACACACACACGCACACACACACACACAGAGAGACACACAAATATCCAGTCACAACAAGCAAAGTTATTTTTGTTTACAAGGCGCAGTCGGAAAAAAAAAACACACACACACACGCATACACCGACACAGGTAAACGGAGAGTCGGCGTGCCGTTAGTGCCAGGATTTCTGGTTTCTATTCCCTGCTGGGGTTGATGTTGTCACTATTTCCATTTGCGCCGTAACCGACAACCGCGCGTGGCAAGCTTTTAACGTCTACTGACTTGGCCAGCACGACAGTCGTGGCTTGGCTGCCTCGGAGATGCTGTGTGGGAGCGAGCTTTCAGTTTGGCGCCAAGCTCCAGTCAGTGTTGTTAAACGCCCGACAGTTGTGAAAGCTTCAGCTTTGCTTTGAATTTCAACTTGAAATTGGAGTCAACATATTTAAATTTTACAGTCAGACAGACTGAATATACAATAAAATACATTTTATTATTGCACGCAGTAAACGACAAAATGGCGCTTCCAACACCGGAAATACGCATAACGCGTATAACGGAAACATACCTGGAGGATGCACTAGATGAGGCGAAGAAAGCGTCGGAGGGGCCACCCAAAATGACCAAGAAAGAAAAGAAAGCGGCAAAGAAAGAAGCCAAGCGTCTGCAGAAAATTGAAGAAGAGAAGCTCGTGCTGCGCGTAAGTACAGTCTCTTAAATGATATGTAATCTCAACTGAAAGTAAAGAACCCTTCAGCATAGCCTAAAAACCGAACTGGAGCTGGGCAAGCGCATGGAGTTGCGTGGCATGGATGAATGGAATGCCATTGCCGAGCAGATAAAAATTAACGAGCTGCGTCAGGAGATGGTGCAGTGGGGCGAACGATCTGCGGAAATAATCGAGCATAAGAACGATCACATCCAGATGCTGCTCGATGACATGGAACAGACCCAGGAACAGCATTCCCGTAACTTTTCCAAGACGATCGAACTGATTGATCACATCGGGGACTGTTATCAAGCCATGATCGAGAGTAGCAAGCGAATGTACGAACAGCAGGCGGAGGATCTGCTCAAGGAATTCTACGACGAGGTGCATTTCCGCACCGAGGAAGTCGAGGCGATGCACGAGAACAGCGAGAACATAATACACGCCTCCAATCTATTCACACGCGATCAGCTGAAGCTCGACTATCAGATCTATCTGGAACAGCGCGATCATTATGTCAACAAAGATATCGAGGCTCGATTCCAGATACGCGATCAGGTTGTCAAAAAAATGACGGACATGCAGCGACAACTCAATGAATTTGTTGATTCCCTACACAATACCGAATTAGATGCCCACAAATACGAGAGAATTCGATCTTTAACTGAACGTCAACAGACCTTTGTGGAGGAAACGCGAAAACTCGATGTGGAGGAGATGAAATACATTAGCTTACAGAATGAGACTCAACGTGAAATGCTGCGCATTGAAACTGAAAACAATACCACGATCAATGACCTCAAACTGGAGTACGAATACTTTGCGAATGTGCGCAAAAAGATCGAGGAGCGAATGCATGTTGATCGTATTACAACTCACGAGAAACTTCGCATTCTCAGCACCGAGTGCTATGAATTGACCAAGGTAATTGTTTTTACTTCTCATTGATATTCCCTCTCCATGAAATTCCCCCTTTACAATAAAGCGCTTTGAGAAGATCGTGAAGAGCGGAGAATTGCTCTTAGCTCTGTCGATCACCTGCAGAAAACTGCAGACTGAGTCGGAAAAGATCATTGTTGGCGGCGAAGTCGTGGATCCTATCGATACGGGCAATCTTAATGATGATTTCACCTTGGAAACATTGGACATAAAGAAGCATGTGGACTGCACAGAGGACGAAGTTGTAGAGTTGAATAAGAAAATGAAAAACTTCTGGCGTCAACAGTCGATGGCACAGGCCCAAAATATGCTGTTGCTCGAGGAGAAGCGTAAGCTGACCGAGGAGAATCAACGCTACATAGACTTTATCAAGTCCATGTCCAAGACGGAGAATGCAGAGGAACTGCGCTCGTCAATGATAGTGAATCCATGCATCCAGCCGACTCCATGGCTCTTCGACACCAACTGTCTTAACTTCAGATTGCGCATCAAGAAGGAATCGATTACGGCGGGACGAGATGGCCGCAGGATTGCGGCAAATGTCATCAACTCCATGGTTAATGGAATCGAACTTCTCACATTCGGCAAAAAGTAGTTTCTAACATCAAAACGAATGATTCCCCCTTTATGAAAAGGTACACAATTTTTTTTGCAGGAGTTAGTAGGTAAAGAAGTAGGAATTTGATCTAATAATTGGCAATTTAGTTGATTCTCCAGCTTTAACAGATCTCTTGCTGCTCTTGCAGTGTAAACTGGTTCAAAATTCTTCAGAATCTCCAATATTTCTAGCAGTAGAAGGTCATTCGTGTAGAGAGAAACTTAATATATAGGAAAATCTTTAGCGTTTCAGCAGTAAAAAACAGCCCCAATTTTAGAAGAATCTTTAGAAGATAAATGCAGTGTAAAATAACTTTAACTACAGCTCCAATTACTTCAATTTCTAAATGGAAATGAAACTCAAATCAAATGTTTTTTTTCGTTCTTTAAAGCTATTTATTAAATGTGATATCATGATTCTAGGTGTATATCATTCATGTAAATGTAAAACACTACGTTAATTTAGAATTTGTGGAGTGCAAAGTTCAAATTTGCATATAACATTGCTTTTAGCTGTTTTCAACTTAGGCACTAAACAAAGTCATTTTTGGTCAAGCAAAATGCAGAAACTGCTTCAGAGTATGGCGTGAAGAAGAAGAGAGTGGACTCTCTTCCAGCTCAAATAAAGGAGAGTGGCTTGATCTTCAGTCTGTCGGCGAGAGATTTGCAGGTCTTCAGCTGATTCTCCAGATACTGAATGCCGCCAGCCGCGTCCACGGCCTTCATGTTGTTGCCCTCCTTGTCGCCGGCCAACAGCACGGGCTTGGAAGGATCGGTCTGGCAGGATTAAGAAGAGAGTAAAGAGTTGATCTATGAAGAATTTTGTTGGTCTTTCTTACCGGTGTGACTCCTCGCAGACGTGAATTGAAGTCGCTCATGCGCTCCTCGAAGTCGGGCGCAAAGCAGTTCGGATCGACGGCAATGAAAACCTGTCCCAGATCAGCAGCTGAATTGGCGCCAGCGTGCGTCCACTTGCGCACCTGTGTGGAGTACTTGGCGCCGGACATGACACCCGACAAAATGTCCACCATGGCGCCCAGACCGAAGCCCTTGTAGCCGGAGGTGAGCTCAGATCCGCCCAGGGGCATCAGGCAGGCGGTGTTGAAGCCCAGCTCGGCGTCGTTGGTCACATTGCCCTCGGGATCCTGAGCCCAGCCATCGGGCAGGGGGGCGCCCTTCCTGCGCTGGATCTCAATCTTGCCCACAGCCACCGCCGTTGTGGCCATGTCCAGAAGGAACTTGTCACCGTTGGCAGCAGGAGCACCCAGAGACAGTGGATTTGTGCCCAGAGCAGCCTCCTTGGCGCCCGTCGGAGCCATCAGCGGGGACGTGTTGGTCATGGACATGCCGACGAGGCCCTGCTCCATCGCCCGCATGGCGTACCAGCCAGCCATGCCGTAATGATTGGATCCCTTGGCACAGACCCAGCCAACTCCGACAGTCTTGGCCTTCTTGATGGCCAAGTCCATGCAGAAGTTGCCCACCACAGCGCCGAGTCCGTTGAGTCCATCCACCCAGGCAGTGGAAGGGGTTTCCTTGAGTATCTTTGGCTCGGCAGCGCCATCTGTCGAGTTGATGGCCAGATCGTTGATGTACATCTCGAGGCGGTTCATGCCATGGCTAAAGTGTCCACGATAATCGGCACCCACCAGCAGCTCCGCCTGAGCCACCGCATGCTCCTCGGGCACGTTGACGGCCTTGAAGCAGTCGATCATAAAGCGACGCGACTCGGCGACTGCCACCAAATTGGCTGAACTCGAACCCGACGACATTCTTCGTATGGCGATGGCAAAGTCTACAACAACAACAACAAAAACAAAAACAACTCCTTGATAAACAATGGATACGAATAATTCAAAAGAAGCTTCAACGTTTTGCGTTCGTTCAGATCAGCGGCGAGTTTGCGACTGCTTTTTGGCCTGGAGCTGCCCCTCAACATCTAATAATTATAATTAATCTAGCAAATTCTCTCCTTCACACACACACACAGTTCCCCTCTCTTTTCAGTTAGAAACAACAAAGGGAGCGGGGTATTATACAATTTCTAGAATTGTTGTTTTTTTTTTGTATTGTGTTTTTGGCAAACTTGAAATTTCTCATATCTTACGTTTTAGAGAGGTGCAGAGAGTGAGTGAAAGAGAGAGGAAGCGTGTTTACGGAATACTTATCAGTCTATAGGATTGTGTGTGTGTGTGTCTGTGTGTTTATATAGCTTGTCGTTGATGATATGGAAACTAAGCGAACTCACAATCTCTTTATGCTAGACGAACGCGCGTGTAACTAATTTTTTTTTTTTTTTTTTTTTTTTTTTTTTAAAGATTCTCACGAAATGTTTAGAAACGGGTTTACGTATATTCCACATACAACTTAAAATAGGGTCAATATCATTAACACATATCATGCAGTTAGGTCAAGGTTCATTAAGTTTAAAACACATTTTGTTGTCCTACATCATCTAGCGGTTGAAAAATACATTTTCGTTTCAACAAATAATCATTTTTTTTAAATAAATATTTTATTAAAATATTGATCACTTTTTAAGTCTGAAACAATTCTATAGAACCCCTATATCAATTACATGTCCAGCGAATTATATATTTGATGAATTCGTCCTATATATTCTAGCATGAACGCTTTTAATTAAAAAAGCATTATTGCAGATAATAATTGTCTTTTGATGAATTGAAAGAGCATTATCCTATCAAATACATAATTGCTCTCAAGGGTATTTCATTTTCGGCTTTTTGTTTTGTGCCTTGGCATAAAAATAAACATATACTTATACCTATATACACTTTAATATACTCAAGTTTATCAATTTTTCATGTGACATTTATATGTGTACATATTGATGTGACTGTGACTGTAGCCGAGTTCAAGTTTTGAGAATTCCGAGTGTATGTGGGAAGTGGCAGCAGCGTCGAGTGTTTGTGTTCGTTGTTAATGACCTTGAACTTCAATTGCGGCATTTGATATGAATGAAATACGTTAATAACAATTGATGGTAGAATTAATTATGCAATGTGGGTCTGCAATGTGTTGGATACGCACTATTGATTAATTGTAGCGGAAATGTACTGAAACAATGATAATAATGAAGTGTATTACGAGTACTCTGAAGTGTTTACTTGCCACATTTGTGACAACATTTACGTGGTGTTAACTTGTTTACATGGGACACACCCACTTGAGTCCAGCAAGTTCTGTTCTGACCTCACACAATGAAAGCGAAAATTGCTGATGGCTGAGCATTAACAGATATGACTTACATATAAAGCTGATAGCCATTGACACCTAATCTTATCAACCTTAAATAAAGAGGCATTCTTATCGATAGAGCCATGGCCTGTTTTTTTTAGACTCCTAAGCAGCTGCTGTGTGTTTCTATTATATTTTTTAAATGCTAAATTGAAAATTTTTAAAGTTAATAACATTTACCTATACCATTTAAATTTAGCATGGTGCTCCATTTCCACTCGCTTCATTATTAGAAAGTCAAATACAAATTTGTTTACGTTTTAGGTCAAAGTTTTTTATTTTCCGCTTATTATTCGTTTTGAAATAAAAGTATTTCCTGTTCGCAGTTTTCGTACTATGAACTTTCTTCAAAGTTAAATTTTTTCTATACATTTTTTTAAGTTTTCTTGAAATTTTAGCTAAGATTGGATTTGAAGGCCAGATCTTGGATGTACATCTCGAGACGATTCATGCATTCGGGAGTTTCTTCTTAGGCTGAGGAAAGGAGTCCTTAAGCTAAAGTTTAAATTAAAGATGGGCGCTTGTGGAAATCCATTTGTCATGACACAAAAATAAATCACACGCTCAATTTTGAATTTTAAATCCATTTCAGAAACGTCCCTAAATCTGTTAATTTACTTATTAGGCTTAAAAAGGTTTACGCTCTATTTGATTTATCGATTCACACTGTGTTATTACGGATATGAATTAATAATAAACCAGGTATAATCTATAGATACATTCTGTCCGTATTTATCACACCACATTTGTCACTGTTTCGTGTATAAAAATGATAAAGCGTTAATTGAAGCAAAACGGGTTTTTCGGGGAGCCTCGTTAAGTATCGAGAACAAGTGTTGGGGTGTTCATTTAATGCGCTTTCAATTAGGCAATCAACTTGTCATTAGTAATGCCTGTCCGAACTGGAACAATGACTGAAATAGCAATTGAATGAAAGACCCAAAAACGTCACAGATAAATAAACGATATTTGATGAGTTAGCTCGTAGACGCCCAAAGTGTAGTACGATATATGAACATATGTATCTATTAATTGATAATTGAAAAAAGATATAATAATTTGTATGATGATGATATGATCACAAAACTGGTAAAGATAATCTAAAATGTAACTTTTAAAAATAAATACTATAAACGTATCTATTATTTCGCTGCGTAACTTTTCTAGGTAATATTTTAATGGGAAACAAAGTGCTTACAGTCGCTAAATAAAAACTTATCGCGTAATGACTTCCCGTTGTTGCAAAAATAAATATTTTCACTTAATTAAAAAGCGCGCCCCCTTAAAAATTAAATGGCTTTCACATGTAAACAAACTGCCACTTGTTGAGTCGCATTCGAAATTGCTGATTTTATAGCAGTGCCACAAAAAAAAAATAACTAATTATAAATGTATAAATACATATATGCATTGTATATGTATTTAATTTGGCTGACTTTGCGTGGGCAGCCTACACAATTCGCAAGATTCGTAAGATTCGCGTCGATTACGTTTCATTGTCCGTTGGCGTAGAGGAGGAAGGAAGCCCAGATAGATAGGCATATAAATCATAACGCATAGATAATAAACAATTGCTCGCGTTATTAGCATAATAAAGCTTCAACTTACCGCTGTTATTTGCATTTGCTTTTGGCTCTGCTGCAAATGTTGTTGTATGCGCCGCTGCTGCAGCTGCGCGCACACGCCCACATGCTTGTTGTAATTGTTGGCGCCTTTGAAGTGTGTGAATTAACCGCCAACTGATGTTTGTGTGGGTGCTGGTAGCGATCGCACGACGCGAGCAGCGCAATGTCAACGACGCCATAGTCCGAGTGATTACGCTAAGCGCCACTCAAATAGATCATCTACGGAATTTAACATTGAATTCCAAAAGAAAAAATCTAAATTAATGACGTGAAACTAAAAGACTTGACATTTTTAATATTTAAATTCTGTACAATTTACAACTACTAGAGTAATGTTCAAAAGATATGCAATTATCCAATTATCTATTCAATTTTTTAATTATTTAATTTAAAAAACTGTCAAAAGTGTGAGTAACCCTCACTTCGCAAGTTTATTTACAATTTATTTCACACGCGTTTCTAATCGGCTGGTGTGGAGTGTACCGCGAAAATGAACAACAAAAAATATCAATAACAACAACACGATCGCCAAACAAAGCCCAAAAACAGAAACTAGTTAAAGCGACGTAAGACGAGCACGTAAAAATATCATCAAGCAAATAGACAAGACAACGAGCTACGTAACGAACGAAGGGGCCAAAAGGGGATAAACAAGCAAAACAGCTGACGCAGACGTCGACGACTCTGCTGGCGTCGCCGCTTCTGTTGCTCTCAAGTTTTTTGCCTTTTGCCTTGCACTTTTTAGTTATTCTCTAGCCGCGTGTGTTTCAGAACGTTTTAACTGCGTTGAGCGCTTTTAAAGTTGTGATTTTTTTGGGAATACTTAACGCGTCGTATAGTAATAATAATAACAATTACCCAACGAAATAGAAGACGAATGTTTATAGCGCGCCGGCAAACACAACAACTAACAACACAAATACTACGTAAAGTATTATTATGAGCACAATAAAACACAAATCGCAACTAGTTTATATTTGCACGCAAACAGCTATTTATGTAATTTGCCTGACGCTACAGCAACAACAACAACAGCACAATTCGCATAAACTACTACTATAAAGCCAACAACAAAACACAAGGCAGAATGCGTATATTTTCTTCTTATTTTTGTTTTTATTTAGCGCCTGGTCGCCTCTCGTGCTGCGTTGTCGTCGTTGTGCGTCGGAGCACCAAGTTGAACTGCCATGAACTGAGTCGGAGGCGTTTGCAGCCGACAACGACGACGCCGCTATCGCTTTTCCACAAGGTGCCCCAAGCGACGATTATCAATTGATGGAAAGTGAAATTTAAATTGTATTCAATTGCTCGCGCCATGCGTACAAATGCGTGGAAGCGGGCACAAAAAGCCAACTAGAACGAGAAAGAAACAATGAGAGAAGGAGAGAGCGCGCGCATACAAACAAATATGACCTTGACAATAACCAGCAGACAACTGCACATTGAAAAACGTTTGCTAATTATGGCTAATTAATAGAAAAAACATTTAAATGCACTTTGTTAAGTTGATTGTGCAGTTATGTTAACTTTTTGCTGCTATGTACACAATGTACAAATCAATTTAATTTGTTTATATTGGGCAGTGGAGCTGCAAAGCTATCGATGGCGTTATCGATATAACGGAGATTTCAGCGCCAAATGCAGAAAATTCAAACTTGCACAACAAACAAGAGAATAGAAAAGCTTATGCGTCACTGTTGTTGTTGTTGTTGTTGTTGATAATTCAGTGATATACTAACCGCTTTATATGGTAATTTGTATACGGTGTATGCTAATATTCTATTCCACCTGCTATGCACCATAATTATAGTAATTATTAAATTCACATTGTTTATACACGTATGCAAATAACAAATGTCAACCAGGTCGCGACTCACAACGAATGATTTCGAGTGTTTTCGAGTACTCGCTTGAGTGCCCCTATTAGCACATGCCACTGATTACGGCTGACAGCAGAGCCCAAGATAGATTCAGAGTCGCCTACGCAGCCGATGTTGACCATCAATATGGCTATAGTTTATCGGCAGCTCAGTTGATTTTTATGGATGGATGCCCAGCAAAAGGGCATAACTGTTAGCTGTTAAGGAATCGAATTATAATCTCGACGGGCTCATTTTGGAGTAACTTCAGTAGCCCCAGCGGCAAAAACAATAAGTTAACAGCCAATGCTAAAATAAACAAGAACAAAGTTAAGCTTTGGTGCGCCGAAGAGTTGATACCCTTACAGAAACCAGTTAGGTAATAACTCTTAATTCATTCTAAACATTATTAGGATTAGTTGAAGACTGAGAGACAATCGTGGCTATATTATTTATTAATTAAAAATATATTTAGTGACATAATCATAATACTCTCTGCAAGGGTATAACAAACAAACAAACGAACGATAACACACATTCACGTACATGGGCAATCATATGTCATCATCACCATCAGCAGCATGATGGCATATTATAGAACAGCAACAATGCTGAGTCAGAGTTGTCATCCGAAAGCCCCAATTGGGGCCGGACTCAGACTGAGTTGGGCTTTGGCTTTCGCTTGGCACGCTCAGCGCATTCCATTCGAGTGCAGAACGCCGGTGGAGACAGTCGAGACAGTCGAGACTCGTCGGTTGATTAATAATCAAGTCAGGGTGAAGCACGATAGCGGCAAAGGGGGATAAGCCCAAAAACAAAAACAGAAAGGCATATCAACAAAAATTCAACAAGCCACAATAACTAACAACTAACTGTGGTAACTTCTGGGTTTTTGTGGTATAACAATAACCAATCGAAGACGCAGCTAATTACTTTGTTTTTCTTTCGGTTCTGGTTCTGGTTACTCTTCCAACTGTTTTTAGCTTTGGCTGAAACATTTTAAAGCCAAAAGTTTTCAGTGTGTTTTCGTTTTGGCCTCGTGAAAGTTTCCACACTGCGTGCCACGGGTAAGTACTAAAAACTCAAATCAAAATTCGAGTTCTGTTTTTTTTGGCATTGAAGCGTAATCAGCATACAGACAAAGCCAGAAATAATTTCACTTAATTGCAGTTAACAAATTACAAAAATGGCCAACACGAACGTGAAAATCATCGAATCGAAACTCGACCTGTTTCAAGCACCACGAAACTATGCATTAGCACACGCCGTTGAATCATCATTCAGTGCAATCCGAGGCACCCTCGCCTGGCAGTTCGCCCTCATCTTTGGCGACGTGGATGAGCTGAGACAGCGCCGAGTCACCAGCGGCAACTGCGTCGTATTGGAGCACAATGCCAGATTTGTTTACTATCTGGTCACAAAGGCGAATCTCTATGCCACGAGCACATATGATGATGTCCAAGCGGCCTTAATTTGCCTGCGAGAGCATATGGTAAGCAATTGAGGCAATTACAAATCATCATGAATCAGTTGTAGAGCTTTAATGCGCTGTGAAAAAAGATTTAATCTTTAGAAAAGTAAAGAATAATAGAGAAAATTAAACTCAAAGTGCTTTAATGCGCTTTTAAGCTTATGAGAAAAGATTCAATCGTTAGAGATGTAAAGAAAGAGAGAAAATTAAACTCATAGAGCTTTAATGTGCTTTTAAGCTCATGAGTTAAGATTACATATTTAAAGAAGAAATTAAACACAGTGGGAATTCCAGTTGAAGAGCTTTAATGCGCTTTTCAGCTTATAACTCTTTAGTCATCAGCTTTAAACGTCAACTTCATTTTTAAAAAAAATCATTAACAAGGTAGTCTCTGAAACAGGAAATTTGTTGTAGAACAAAATATCAATTAAGTTGACTTTGAAGATAATGGCCGAAACAAACGGGAATGTGCCGTTAACGTGTTTGGAGCAACGAACAACAAAGCAACGCAATCACTCGATAAACAGCATAGAGCGAGCAGATCAAGTAGACCAAGTAGCAGATGGACCAGTAGATCAACCCTTGAACAAAGACTCTCAAGCGGATCAAGTTAAAGCAAATATTGACATTATCTTGAGCTGTTCGAAATTCATAAGCGAAAATGAAAGGGACATAATTTCTTTGTGCTTAGCCATATTTGTGATTTGTACAGCTATGGTGGTATCTGAGTATTTTCGGGATTAGATATATTAAAAAATATTTAGAATTAGTTCCAATTAAAAGCTTAAGCACAACTTCTAGAATCCCAGTCTATTATCCAATTAAAGTTTTTTCAAGTCAATTCTGTAGCAGAAAAAACTAGCTAAATTTAAGTTGATTAAAATTTGAATTCTGTTTATGTGATATTTTTAACGGTAGGGTATTCAATCAGTCTGTTATTGATTCTAGATTTCTTATTAATTAACAATCAAATATTTCCACAGCGCAATCATGAAATCACCAAAGTGGCCATGCCACGCATCTGTTGCGGCAACGACGGCCTCGATTGGAAGCAAGTGAAGCGCATTATGCAGCAAATCTTTGCCCACAGCGAGTATCCCATCGAGATACTGATTTGTGAGTATGACGACATCTCCAAAGAGGTGAGTAATTATACATACACACAGAAAAAAAAGTAGCAAATTATTGTTAATCTCATTACGTACGATTTGCAGCTGGCTGTGCCCAAGTGTCAGATTACCGAGGCCAAGGGAAATTTGTTTAGCGCACCGGAAAACTTTGCCCTGGTTCATTCCGTTAGCGCTGACTTTGCCATGTGCGCTGGCATCAATTTGCAGTTCCGCTGCAAGTTTGGCCATGTGGATGATCTGAAGAAGCAGAATAGGCACACGGGAAATGTGGCCGTTTTGGAGCAGGGCGGTCGCTTCATTTACAATCTGGTGACCAAGGAGCGGGCACACGAGAAATGCACCTACACGGCACTGTACTACGCACTGTTGGCCATGCGTGAACATATGGTAGGAAGCAGCTCCATTCTTGACTGTAATCCAACTCTAATCTAACTACTCTTTTATTTGTGCAGCGTGAGCACAGTGTAACCAAGTTGGCCATTCCACGACTGGGCTGTGGCATTGATCGCCTGGATTGGCTGCGTGTGCGCAGTTTGTTGGAGCTGGTCTTCGTCAGCGACAGCGTGGACATCATTGCCTTCTTCTATGAGCCGCCCAGCATGGACCGGGATACCATCAAGGTGATGTGCCCCACCTGCCATCATATGAAACTCATGCACTTACCGCGCAGCGTCAGCTCATCCCGACACTCGCTCTACAGGGAGAAGACTCCATTCTAAGCGAACAGGATAACCTTTAATTATTGTATATGTATATATTTATTGATAACACTACGCGGTTGGGTTTGCCTGGGATTATTTGGACTTGAATACAGCACCAGATGCACGCACCGTTACTTATCTAGTTGCTAAGAGTTTTGGATAAAGACATATTTATGGATATTTATGTAATTTAAAGCAAATAAAAGACACCGCCCTTTGGCTGACAATTAAATGTGAACTGATTTAATTATTTGTCATATATATTAATCCTAGTAAACTGTATTTTAACTCAGTCGGAATTCTCTGCTCATAGAACAATGTATTCTCCGAAACTTTTAGATCTGCGAGACGCCTTTCGTCGTGCTTTTGTCCTGGGCATGGCTGCAAGCTATAAACTCAACGAGGTCCATGGGGATCTCTTCTCAGCCCCTAAGACGCACTCCCTGGCCCACTGTGTGGCCGCCGATCTTGGAATGGGCGCTGGCATTGCGGTTAAATTCAAGGAAGTCTATGGCAAAGTGGATGAGCTGCGTGCCCAGAAGGCCGCCAGTGGTGAAGTGGCTGTGCTGAAGGATGATCAACGCTATATATATTATCTGGTGACCAAGCCACAGAGCTGGGACAAACCCACCTACGATTCTCTGCAGTCCTCGCTGGAGAAGATGCGCGAGCACATGGTAAATTCATTCAAGTGTTCAAATGTAATGTTTTTCAATAATTTATTCTGCAGCTGAGGAACGACATTGATAAGCTGGCCATACCACGTATTGGCTGTGGCATCGATGGCCTGGAGTGGGACAAGGTGAGCGCATTGCTGGAACAGGTCTTTGGCCAGGAGCAGGTGGAGATTGTGGTCTATAACTACGTGCCGCCGCAATAGAAGCTGCTCAAGGAACTTGCAAATAGTTTATATTTAATTGTGTGCCTGTTTATTATTTAGATGTGCTTGGCACATAATTATAGACAACCAGCTCCGTAGCATCTGCCTGAAATATCTCGATGAGCATGTCTTTTACTTTCGTCCAGTTGAGTCCATCCAAACCGCATCCGATGCGAGGCAGCGCCAGCTTCTGTACATTGTGTTTGGCCTGCAGGACACAGGAGATACTTATTATAATAGAATCATATGCTTAGATTGTCTGACTTGCCATATGCTGTTGCATGGCGCTCAAGGAGCTGTGCAACAATTGATAAGTGGGTTTCCCCCAGCTGCTCTGCTTCGTAATCAGATAGTAAATGTAACGCTCCTGATGCTGCAGTATGGCCACGCCCCCTGGCTGCACGTTCTGCTTTTGCAAAGCAGCCATTTGGCCAAATTTATTACTACAATAAACAGAATAATGTGAATTGTGGTAAACAGAAAACTCTTTGAGTAACTTGCCGAAATTTAACAGCGATTCCTTTGCCCATACGCAAATCAGCGGCTACACAATGACACATGGAATATTCGTTGCCAGCGGAAAATAAGTCGCCGTTGATTTCTTTCAGCTTGAAATCTGTCATTTTTACACACAGATTTTTATAAAACTAAACCAAGTTTCTCAAATTGTATTTCCAATATTGCCGCGCGAAAGCCCAACTCTAACGTAAACAAGTGAATGGCAAAGAATTTCAACATCTGATTGCTTCAGTGCTGTAAAATGAGTAAGTATTGCAGTGTGTTAAAAGTAGTGAACATATTCAGTCACTGTTACATTTAAATTTAAGTATTTAGTTTTTATTGCTAAAGTTTTTAGTTGATGGTGTGTAAATTACTACGTTTGGTTAGCGCATTTTATAATAGTTGTTGTAGATTTAGTTGAGTTACTTTGAATATCAGTTGTGACGAGGTACTAAAAAATACCTGCAACTTAGAGCTGGGACTTAACGATTTTTTTTAGAATCGATTGAATTCGATTTTTGAAGAAGGGAGAATCGATTTAAAATCGATTTAAAATCGATTTTTATTAAAATCGGTCCCAGCACTACTGCAACTGATTACAAAATTCATAGTTCAACTCCGGATAATGTTTTCGCTTAACTAACTTTGATATAAATGAGTTTTATTTTCAATTTTGTCGCTGCAATCATACGCAAAATGCTGGAGCTGCTGCAGATTGGAGGCAAACTAACGCACACTCTGAGCATTTACGTGAAAACGAACACGGGTCGCACTTTGTCGGTCAACCTGGAGCCGCAGTGGGACATTAAGAACGTTAAGGAACTGGTGGCGCCCCAATTGGGACTCCAGCCGGAGGAGGTGAAGATCATATTTGCCGGCAAGGAACTCAGCGATGCGACCACCATAGAGGTACATATTTCAAATATTGGAATAATTACAGCCAATCTTTAATCAGTTGTTTTGATAGCAATGTGATCTGGGACAACAGAGTGTTCTCCATGCCATCCGACTGCGGCCGCCCACGCAGCGGGAGCGAGAGCGGCAGGCGAGCACGCTGATGGAGGAGGAGCCGGGCATAGAGGAGCCATCGAAGCCGCTGAACGAAACTCTGCTCGATCTGCAGCTGGAAAGCGAGGAGCGTCTCAACATCACCGACGAGGGTGAGCTACAGTTGGCCAGCTGCGAATCATTGCTAATCTTTCGGCCACATCCGCAGAGCGTGCACGTGCCAAGGCGCATTTCTTTGTCCACTGCGGCCAGTGCGAGAAGCTGTGCAAGGGCAAACTACGTGTGAGGTGCTCCCTGTGCAAGGGAGGCGCCTTCACGGTCCACCGTGATCCCGAGTGCTGGGACGATGTGCTCAAGCCACGACGCATTCGTGGCCACTGCGAGAGTCTCGAAATTGCCTGTGTGGACAACGATGCAGGTGATCTGCCCTTTGTCGAGTTCTACTTCAAGTGTGCGGAACACGTTTCGGGCGGAGAAAAAGATTTTGCAGTTCCCTTAAACTTGATTAAAAACAACCATAAAGATGTGCCCTGTTTGGCCTGCACGGATGTGAGGTGAGCTATGCGCTAACTTACTATTTCAATCCCTAATTCATTTCCTCTCTTTAGTGAAACGGTTCTGGTTTTTCCTTGTGCCTCGCAGCACGTCACCTGCATCGATTGCTTCCGCGATTATTGTCGCTCACGTCTCAGTGAACGCCAGTTTATGCCGCATCCGGACTTTGGCTACACGCTGCCCTGTCCGGCCGGCTGTGAGCATTCCTTTATTGAGGAAATCCATCACTTTAAGCTGCTGTCGCGCGAGGAGTACGATCGCTATCAACGCTTTGCCACCGAGGAGTTTGTACTACAGGCTGGCGGTGTACTCTGTCCACAGCCTGGTTGTGGCATGGGCTTGCTTGTGGAGCCCGATTGCCGGAAGGTCACCTGCCAGAATGGCTGTGGCTATGTCTTCTGTCGCAGCTGCCTGCAGGGCTATCACATTGGCGAGTGTTTGCCTGAAGGTGCCACTGGCAATGCCCAAAACTCCTGTGAATACACAGTGGATCCCAATGTGAGTATCTTGTTTATTGTATCTTTTACTACGTGATTTTAATCAGGGATCGTAACTCTTATAAGTTTTATGAAAAAAGTTATGAAATAAGAGTTATTTCCTGAATTTTAAAGTCGAAAAATAAATTTTATTTTAAATTTGTATAATAAAAATTATAAATTTGAGTTATTATGATGAGTTTTTAAGTTTAATTGAAATATCTTTTGATCGCCTTAAACTCTTATTTATAATTTTGATCATAAAAATTGAAAATAAGAGTTAAAAATAATTTTAAAAACAAAAATTGGTGTGTAATTTTTTCAATGTCCCTGTAATTTTTTTAATGTTAACTTTATTCCGACTCAACTCTAATTTGCAATCCCTGATTTTAACATATTATAAATCACAGCGCGCTGCCGAAGCTCGCTGGGAGGAGGCCAGCAATGTGACCATCAAAGTCAGCACCAAACCCTGTCCAAAGTGTCGCACACCCACGGAGCGCGATGGTAAGTAATCATACCTGATTACAGATGCTTATATAACAGCACTTCTTATGCTCAATTCTAATCCAGGTGGCTGCATGCACATGGTCTGCACACGCGCTGGTTGCGGCTTCGAATGGTGTTGGGTCTGTCAAACCGAGTGGACGCGTGACTGCATGGGTGCCCATTGGTTTGGCTGAATCATCTTCTTAACTTGAAGAAAAGAGCACATTATTTTATCTTTCGTTTATTTGTTGACTATTCTGTATTACGTTTTGCCTGTTATAAAGACTGTTAAAGTAACTACTAAATGAAAGTAAATTTTGAAAAAACACATTTTAAAAATTATAATAAACATAAAATTATAACTTTAGCCTTAAATAATTCTTTACAATAATTGTTGATAATATCTTTGTTATATGTAGTTTTTACCTAGAGTTTAGGTCATTTAGTCCTACGGGAATGATTCCCACACCCTGTATGTCGTCTGCAGAATCAATAACAAAAAACACCCTTGACTGTGTGCGCCCAACTGGTTATCCCCAACCCCCTCAACCGGACCACCATCCTACCCCACTGTGTTCTGGCGTTGCGTGCGCACGCTTTGTTTACGTTTTTCTTCTTTTTTTTTTTTGGTTGATTCCGCCGCATCGTTGTCACCCGCAATATTTTGGAGGCTTTTGCTGTTGACTGCGAAAACCGCAAAACACACAACACGTGCATTTAGCGAAAGAGAGAGAGAGAGAGTGAGAGCGAGAGCGAGAGCAAGTACCATAATGAGTGTGCAAACAGAGCAGAAGCATTTGCGCAGAATGCTCTCTTATTCTCGCGCTCTCTTGAGCTCTCTCCCAGATTCAATCAATATTAATGACAACTATTGACTGTACATGTGTGTGCGTGTCTGTTTACCTTTCCGGTTATAATATTACTGGCGGTCATTGGATTTCCTTATCGGTCAAGTACTAGAATCATTTTGACCTTAGTGTAAGCGAACAGTCTTGTGTATTGAGCGTATACGATTTCTACGCCGTAATGTAGGCTATAGTTTGTAGTATCTATTATCCGGGCACATCAATAAAGCAGGCGCATACATACCCATTGATAACATGACCAGCACTGAACCAGGGAAACCCCATGCGCGCTCTCTCCTCAGCCTCTCTCCCGTCTCTCACACTCTTGCGCATTTTGATAACGCTCTCTGTTTTTGTTCGGTTTCTGTTTTGTGCTCTAATTCGTAAGCAAAGTAAATGAAATTTACAAATGGCATTTGCAAGAGAAAAAGAGAGTAAGAGAGGGAGAGAGCAACTGTGTTCCATTGCAATGTGAGCGCGCTCTCTCTCTCTGGCGTGCGCGCTCTCTTCAACCCAACAGAAGCGAACCCAACAAAAGCTCATAGAACGGAGCGTGTGTGGGCAGGTTGCCCATCAAATCGGGTCACATAGTTTGCGCTGGGTTCCCCAGTGCAGCACAGCCGTTGTGCCGTTTTTTTCTTTATGTTCTTGTTGCCTTCTTCTGTTTTCTTCGTTGTGTTGTGTGCCTTGTTGTGTGTCGCCCCTGTTGTTGTTTCGCTGCTCTGGCGCTTGCTGCTTTTTCGCCGCCGTCTTTTGCCAGTTTTTCTTCTTTGTACAATTTTCGGGGGTACTGACGACAACGGCGTTGAGGCTCTCGGTGTATAAATGGTAGCGCGCCAGCCGTATCGCATTTCAGTCTACGTTGGACTTTGGCGCGCATCGCACACGCTGCGTATACGTAACGCAGTTACATCCAAGGTTTAATCAGTCGGCACTTGCCCATCTAAATCGGAATGTGATTGTCGCTGTGTGTGAGTGCGTCTACGGTTTTCTTTTCGCACATTTGATCGTTTGCTACGTAGCCTCTCTTCGATTTTTTGCGCGAGAGTGTGAAGAGTGTCGTGAACGAGAGTGTGTGGGAATTCGCTATAAAATTTGAATTTGTGCGCAACGTTGCAAATGTAACGGTATTTTCGAAATTATTGAAATCTATAAATATACAAATTTAAAGTACCAATATTGAATAAAAAGTTTATAAAAATAAAAAACTATGCCAACATACATATTTATTCGCAAAAACTATAAAGAAAAATCCAAACTATAAAAAATAATAGGTAAATATTCCAAAAAATAATTTGTATTTTAAAATTTGGATTTTCAATCATATGTTTATGAATAATTAAAATACATTTAAGAGTCCCTACGAATGAAATTTGCAATATTCTTGCAAATAATTTAAAAATATATATGTATTTGTAAAAAAAGTATTATCCCTTCTTGATTATAATTTTTGTCGTACACGCACTTGCCCTAATTATTGAAAAGCATCAGCAAGAATAACAACAAAACGCAAACGGAACAACAACAACTAGAACAGAAAGAGACGCATGAAGCTCTCAATTAAAATTGCATTTAAATAAAACTGCAGAAACTTGCATGCGCTGTCAATATTTGCCAGCTCAAGTGCGAGCAGTAGCTCACATATTGTGACGTATGTGCAAGCAACGACGTCAACGTAATAATTACTATGCAGGTGCGCATGTATGTGTGCATATGTCACATATATACAGACAGACTCGCATATCTCTGTGTACACTAGAAGTGAGCTGCTGCTGCTGCGAACTGAAACTGTTAAATGTGTAGAAGAGGCATAGCAAAGAATTAATGAAGCTGTGTTCTGTGCTCTGTTCTCAGCCATCGCAGTAAGTTGACGCGACTCAACTCGCTGTGTTTTTATTGATTTATATGCGCTGAAACTGGGCGGCTGTTGCTGACCCAAAACAGTACTCACACACACAGACAGACAGACAGTAGCAGCATCCCGCAACTCATGCCCCAAAACTTCCGTTTCCCACTGTGCACTTCCAACGCATGAGCATCGAAGACAGAGAGAGAGAGCGAGAACGTGAGAGTGGGCGAGTTGGGGGCACTGTGGTAGCATCCACTGCTGAGCCTGATTGCAGTTGCCCAATTTATGGGGCTCGCTTCATTTGCAGTTGCCATCTCTGCCTTCTCGCACACGCACTCATCATAACCCTTTTTCGATTGCCATTTTCATACATACATACATGCAAAAAGCTTTCGCTCTCTGCCGGTCGCACGCTCTCCCTCTGACTCGCTCTCTCTCTCTTTGTTGGCTTGGCTTTTGGCTCTCTGCGCTCAGCGCGTGTTTACATTTACATTGATTATGTTATCCACAGCGCGTGGCTGCTAATAGAGTTGCTGCCTCCCTCTTGCGACCATCCCTTCCTGGAATTTGCTAATTTGCGCTCCGGCAAACCAACAGCAAGAGCAGCAGCAGCAGCAGCAGGGACATCAGCCCAATCAATAAACTCTGCTGACGCTCCCAACTTATCAATCGCTTTGAATAATTGTTTTTGTCGTTGTCCAACATTATTTTTGCAAACACAAAAAAATAAGAACCCATTTTTATTAATCAATAAACGACACACGTCAGGCGCAAGCTCCCTCTCACTCACGCACACACAAGCACACATACACACCCACACACAACACACACACACACACACTCACACACATACTTATGCATAACAACTGCTGCTGCAAGACGCTGCCTGGTTATGTCTCCTGGTCCGGCAACTGTTTCATATTCAATATGCCACCCCCCCCCCCACTCCCCATCTACCTCTCTCACTCACACACATACTCACCTCTTTTCTCTCCCACTTCATCACTGTCTCTCTCTCTCTCTCTCTTTCACACTCACCGTATGTGTGCACTTTTGTGGCTCATTAACGGTTTGCGTGCGACCGAAGTGTGCATGTGGCTATTATGCATTCATCTCCATGTGTGTGTGTGTATGCAAGTGTGTCTGTCTGTGTGTGTGTGTGTGTGTGTGTGTGTGTATTGCTCGCTCGATAAGTTGAGTTGCTTGTTGTTGCCGCCAGTGCGTGAGTGCAACACAAACATCATTTGCGGATGGGCTCATTACGAGTATAAGGCGCAATCTGAGGCATCCATCATCTTCAGCAACTGCATCACATTTACTCAACTGGCAGCTGAGCTGCTGCTCGATATTTCCGACATGTTAAGCCCAAACTAAGTTGGCTTAAATGCACTTAATTATAAAATCAAATAAACAGAGAGAGAAAGAGTAAAACAGGAATTTCATTCATAAAATATCATTGCATACTTTGTGGCGTAAGCAAATTTATTTAACTAAATAAAAAGCTGAATATAAATAAAATTAAATTAAATAATATAATAATACTTAAATAAACATAGAAAATTTGTTTTGAATCAATTAAATTGTTGGTCACTTTTAGCTATTTTTTTTTAATTTATACAAGTATTAATTATATAATTTATTAAGTCCCGTTTTTGCAATGTCAAAATGAGGTGTTTAATAACTATTTTAAAGAGAAATTGACATAAAATGTATTGAAATGAATGTAAAATTTGAAATTATTTGTTGAAATAAAACTTATATGTACATTGAAAAAACGGTCCTAAAGATGTTTGGTATTTGCTATTATTATTATGTCTACTTTTCTTAGTTGACAATAAATAAATATGGTCCCTTGCTAGCTTTTAAATAAATTGTTTGTGTTGTTAACTTTTAAGTTTAAAATTTAACATTTTATATTATTTGACATTAAAGCCCGTTTTTTCAGTGTATAAATAAGTTATTTGATAACTATTGAAAAGAAAATTTGACGGAAAATGTATAGAAATTAATACATTGAAAAACTGCACTAAATGAAATAATTAAAAGCAAAAATTATATATAAAATTTAATTAAAGAACTAACAATTCTAGCAATTGTAGTATCTTCCTTTGACATATATTGAAGACAATGTCCTGCGGCTTTAATGAGCAATAAATATTATTGACTACCTTAAAATAGCTATAAATTGACACACTATTTAACTATCCAACTGTTCAATGCTCTATCACTTTTCCCCCTCTCTCCCCACTCCCCTCTACACCCACTCCTGTTTGCCAGCAGACGCTTGGCTATCAAATATTCAGGCTATAAGTGCAGGACACACGTAACATTTGATATTAAAACTTTGGCCTTTGTGTACTCTGCAGGATAAAAGCCGAGGAATAAATGCAAGTGTAGACGACAAATTGCTGCCAGCATAAATAAAAGGTAGTTGGATGAAGGACACCACAAGGAGGACGGACTGAAAAGGATTTGCAAGACTTACAAAAAAACAAAAAGAGAAAAAAGAGAAAAGAGCGGGAAAATCAATAATAGACACATGTAAGAGGATATCCTCGGCATTGACCAGCGTGCGAAGGCGACGCAATATGGGCGCAACAATAACGAATGGGACGGGGCAGTCAACTTTGCCATTGTTATTGCTCTTGTTGCACGAAACTTGCCACTAAGTTGCGCCTTAACTTGGACACACACAGAGCAACAGAGAGAGAGAAAGAGCGAGCGCTAAAGAGCGAGAGAGAAGAGTGCTGACCATGTCGGACAGATACGCCGCCAGCTACTACGAGCAACTGCATCCGGCTCAGGCTCAGGCTCAGGCGCAGGCAGCGATGTCGCATTATGGGCCCAGTTATCGCAGCGGCTACGGGTCCAGCTATAATCCCTACGGCTATGGCTATGCAGGATCGGCAGCTGGCACCCAATACATGCCCAATTACTATCGCTATGCGCCCTACGCTTCTCCGCACTACAGTCAGCCTCCGCATTCGCATCCACATCCACATCAGCATCCGGGCATGTTTACGCCCGCGGGCCAGCAGCTGATACCTTCCAGTGTCCTGCATTATCCGCCACGCGCACATCCGCAATCACCGCATCCCCATCCCCATCCCCAACCACATCCCCATCTTCATCAGCCGTCGACTCATCTTCAGCCTCATTCACATGCCCATCACGCTTATCCACAGCAGCAGCAACACTTGCCGCCAAGTGGCAGCAGTCACTATGATCAGCCAGCACCTGCACTTTACAGTGCCTCCGCCTATGGACAGTCACGTGGCTTTGCCGCCTATCAGAGCACGTCCAGCCATTATGCGCCCCCAGGACGCTCCACAACGCCGGCGCCCAATCGCACAGTGTTGCCTCCGAGTTATCTGGAGCCGATGAGAGGCAATTTTACAGATCAGCAACTGCCGCAGGCGACACCAAAACTGGAGGAGTCCCTGCCGGAGCACGAAACGGAGGCTGCCTCGCCAGCGGCACAGCGGCTGACGACATCGCCGCCACTTATCAGTGCCACCGGCACCGACAGCGGCATCAGCAACTGCAGCACGCGGGCGAGGAGCGACAGCAGTCAGAGCACTCCCGTCTACAGTGGCGAGTATCCTGTGAACATGTCCGTGGAGTCTGCCTCCTGTGTCTCCTATCATTGCCCCGCCGATGGCAGGGACTACGAGGACGAACAACAACAACAGCAGCAGCAGCAACAGCAACAACAACAACACTCGCAACAGGAGACGGAGGAACACAAGGCAGCGAGTGCATCTACTTCCCCAGACATGAACGGTAAGCTTGTCTCCATTGGCATTACACTCAATTTGATTCACAATTATGCAAACGGACAGCGGCTCCGATGGGCGGGGTAGTTAGTCCAAATTTATGCAAACATATGTCAGGCTGGATTATGTAACAAGTATTAATGCCCTGATGGGGGGTCTTCAAAATAAAGCAACACTTTAAAGTGGGCAACTGACTTTTGGCACTGTGGGTATTTAGAGTTCTTTTTCTTAAGCTTATTAATTTTTTTATTGTTTAATTTAATTATTCTCTTATTATTTAGAACACTCACTTAGCTGGAGTTAGAGAGAAATACGAGTTATAGAAGTTCGAGTTATAGAAGTTCAACTGTACTTCACAATTATTGTTGATTTAAATTATTGCATTAATCATCTTGTATTTGATCACTGAAATAACTCAACAGATTTATTAAATTAATAAATTGCTAAGTTCGTTTGAACTCGTATCAAGAACCTATCCCATTATTATACTATTTCATAGAATACTCGCATTCCACTGTGCCTAAGCGAGAGTCGACGTGTACCTCATTGCGTATGCTTGATTTTGCATGCAAATGAATGCAAAGACTGTCCATTTGAGTCGCCATCAGCGCCGTCAGCTTCGTCAGCTTCGCCCCTGTCTGTCCGTCTGTCTGTCTGTCAAGCATTTCAGCTATTTGCAAACGACAAACCAAAACGGCCGACAGTCGCCGCTTCGAGGAGTCGACATGTTGCAAACACTCAACCAATCAGCGCTGGTTAACTGCTGAAATGCTTCCGCTTCCTGTCGACCTGACTTGGCACAACGAACAGCGATGTGTGTGGGCGTGAGAGGGGAAGGAAGATGTGGGATTTGTTGCTGTGACGAGCCTACGTCATGTTGCTTTAAAGGACTTGAAAATTAGCTGTCTATTTAGGCACGCAAAGAGAAGGGGAGGACCCGGAGTTTCTCGGCTCGACTTTTGCTTTTTGATGAGTTGCTTTTGATTTGACTTTTTGGCTAAAGTCGTGCGAGGTTGCGAATCAATAAGTTACCTGTTTGATGTCGCGTCAGAGAGACTGAACTCCCACACACTGCCAGCCACAAGGGAATGGGAATGCCAATGGAAGGTGTAAATTGTGTGGCGCCCACACACACACACACACACATACACACTCACACAGACACACATACATCAACATCGATCCCATCCCTCGACATATGACAGCTTTTCTAAATATTTCGTAATGTAAACGAGACTTGTGGGCAATGCCGTCCTTATCAATGGGCTCTCAACTTATACACACACACACACTTGAGGGGTGTTTAGGTTGAGTGTGTGTGCGTAAAATGTCATCACAGCAAGGCATGTAAATGAACTTTACAACGCTATGTGGTGGGTTGTTGGGGATTGTCGAGTTGTCGGGTTGTTCTAGCTGCTGTTTGCCAAACACATACAGAAAGAACACCGAACACTGAACGCTAAACACTGAAGAGTCACCCTGGAGAACATGTTTGTGTTGTACTCGTAGTTGTTGGACACCATCATTGACGCAAAAATCAATGTACGCTATGACGAATAGACTGACGCAAGAAAAACACCTGCAAAATTAAACATAAGTGAGAAACTTAAACTAAAACAAAGGGAAGAGCATAAAAATGAAAATAAATTGTATTTATTAGTAATCTTTTCCTTTTAAGATTAAAAAGTTTAAATGAGCGTGGATTCTCTCTAGTGAAATTTATGGCAATTGCTTTTGAAAATAGATGAGCGAAATTCCGACATTTCTCTGCGTTTAACTAAGTTCAAAAATTTTAAATTTGTACCAAATTAAATTGTTTGAAACTTCAAAATTGAATGGATAATAAAATAATATTCACGCCCACAGTTGTCAGACCTGTAAATAATTGATTTATTTGATGTGAATGGCATTAGAATAACAACAAAAATAAAAACGCATGTCAGATATCGCCAGGCCACAACAAAAAGACGTAAACAACATTGCAGGCTCAGTCGCATGCGCTGAAAAGCATGCTATAGTTTTTCTGCTACATTCAATTGCTGCTCACGCAAACAAGCGCAGATTTATGCACGAGTATGTGTGTGTATGTGTGCCTAACACGTTCAACAAGTGCACGTTCGTGAGTCGCTCTCTTCGGCGCTCTCTTTGCCAACCCCAAAAGCAACAACGCGACATCAGAAATTTGATAAGCGTGTGCAAAAAAAAAGGGAAAAGAAAAAAAAACAAAAATAAAAAAAGCTGCGGCGCTCGCGCCGTTGGTCAACCTGACTTTTTAACCCTTGATGGTAGTCTGCACGCATGACAAAATAATTACAGACGCCCAGCCTGACAATATGCCCAACAAATACGCAAAATAATAATAAAAAGCACAGAGAAACATGCAAAAAAAATAGACAAAAATCTGTATTGATTTTCTTTACGCCTGGGTGACTTTTTTTCTCGCTAATTTTCCAGATGACATAAGCGCGACAGCAGCGCTGTCGACGTCGACGTCAACGTCAGCGTCACCGTCAACACCAACAGCGAGCATTGTGAATGATATTGATAAGGCGGCAACAGAGGCGACTTCCACGCCTGAGGCGGGCGAGGAGCAACCGGATGTTGTGAGGCGTGCGGAAATCAATTTGACGAAACCCAACAAGGAATCAACAGCAACAGCGACAAAATTGCCGCCACAGGATATTGCCGAGCAGCGACAGCAGCCAACAACTAATCAAATAATAAACGAGGATGCAGCTGAACATGGGGTAAGTTTCTTACCAACGAATTACAAATTAAAACTGCAACAGCGGGGCATAAATGCTGTGTCCAGTCAACAGGCAGACAGGTGATAAAAGTCCTGGGCAATGCATGGCAATTAGCCCTTAAATTCGAAAAAAAGTTATGTACCTTTGTATATTTAACAGGGAATAAAACCCTAACCGAAACCGTAGCCTCTAACCGGTTAAGCCCGATTGAAAAGGAAAACCGTAACTGAAACCGTAACCAATAAAAACAATTTTCCTTTGACCAAAACCTTTAAACCGAACCTCTGTAAACCGAAATAACCGTTAAGTAACCGTTTCATTGATAAGGGTTTATTTCGGTTTTTCATACATCCAAAAAAGACTTAATTTTTAATTTTCGAATTTAATTTTGTAATGCTTAATTTGGAATTTTAATTAATAAATTTGTTAAATGAAATATTAAACTAGTAAAAATGTAACTACACTACATCAAACTGGAACAACAATTTTTTTTTTTTGTGAATCGAAACCATACCGGTATTTCAAAACCGAAACATACAAAAACCGGTTCACCGTTACGAAACCTTTATTCAAACATTTTGCGTAACCGAAAACTTAAACGCCAACTTAACCGAAACCGGAACTGAAACCGATATTCGATTCGGTTTTGATCCCTGATATTTAATAAACTATATATTTAAAAGAGCTTGATTTTTTAACAGTAAAAAATTTAAACTAGTTTATTTAAATTAGTTTAAAAAGTTCAAAAGCTTAGAATAAATTTAGTAAAAAATTTAAAAAGCTAAAATTAAAATCATGAATTTTAAATAATTTGGAACTTAAATTAAATTTCAGCGTTCTAAGTTCTTGCTCTATTTTTCAAGCTAAGAGGTCAAAAATTCTCTAACATTTTGGAGGGAGAGTTATGTTAGACAGCGAATGAATTAGGCCAAAGCATCTAGAAAAGACAGCCTGATAATGACTGACGAGCAAGAACTACAATGATGCCACATACAACAGCAGCAGTGGCAAGAGGCAAGTGGCAAGTGGCAGACACAAAAAGAGAAGACCAAAAGCGAAATGCGTTTAGCTCCATCGACCGGCTTTCTCTAGGCAGCAGCAGCAGCAACAGAGAAGGAGCGTGAGAGCAGAAGGCAGTGAGAGAGAGAAAGGCAGTGAGAGAGAGAGAGAGAGAGAGCGCGCAAAAAAGTTGACAGGGTGTTGCAGCCAAGCGAATGGGCGCCTATTGATTTTTTGGGGCTTGTGCTGAACTTCAATGCGGCTGTTGAGTTGAGAGGTAGGAACTGGGAGGGAGGGCTGTGAGCAGGGGGAAAGGGTGCGGGGGGTGGCTGGGATAGTAGCTGAGGAGGAGCCCTTAATAGGGTTGCTGTCGCTTGGCAACATGAGCACGCGCCTGTTTCTGCTGCTGCTTCTGGTTGGGGCTTCAACACTGCTGGGCCACCTTCCTCGCCAAGTTTCAAGTGCCACGCCACTTGAGCGTAACAACTTTTTTTTATATTTCTCATTTTCTCTTTTTTTTATGTTCTGCAACTGAAAACTAAATCGATTTTTTTGTTTAACTTGCAGCTGCAGCGACAGCAGCCGCCAGCAGCAGAAGCAGCAGCGACCACATCGACATCGCACAACTGGAATCCAACGTCGCGCAGGCCGCGCACTCCCCCCGCGCCCCAGAACTCGCCCGTCGGCTATGGTCTGTCCGCGTCAGCAGCACCGCCCACTGTGCCACCTGCGTTGGCGCCACTGTTACAGCAACAGCAACAGCAGCAGCAGCAGCCACTGAGCTGCAGCAGCAGCAAGCGACATGCCACAGCCAAAAATCGCAATGGCAGCAGCAACAGCAACAACAATTGCAACAACAGCAACAACAACAACAACAGCAGTGGCAACAATCGTATCATTGAATGCGATCTCATACCGAGCAAGAAATCAAAACGCAAGGCTGGCAAAAAGGAGGCTGAGTCCGAGCATGTGGATGCCACGGAATCCACAGTACGGGAGCAGATTAGGGTGAGTAGATAAATAAACAGTCCTGTACTCATATTTATCGATTTCACTAAATTCAGAATAGAATCTATAAGGAAGATACATATATATTCTGAAAAATATCTACAGAAAGTCCTCTATACAGCCTTTTCATTTCAAACACTTTTCAGACAACAACAGATTTTTCGTCCTAATTAATTACAATAAAATTCGATAAAAACATATTTTTTGGAAAAACTCGAATTGCTCATTAAAATTTCAAAAATTTTAAGACTGTTAAGTTTTCTTTACCTAAATTTAACTTTTTTTAATCAAGTAAGGTCTAGACAATAGTAATCGTATTATTCAAGTTCTTTAAAGAAAAAGAGCGCTATCAAATTTTTTAAATTAACATAATGTCAAAAATAAATTGAATTGTCAAACTTGATTAAAATATGCTCATCTCACTGATGCAAAATTATTGAACTGCTTTTTTTTAGTGCTTCCAAACTGACTCAATTTCTCAGATTATAATTAGAATAATCTATGAATATTTCCTTCTAATATCTTTCCCTTATTCTTCATCTCAAAGTTAAATAATTGCGGTTTTTAATAGAATAGTTGTATTAGTTATTTAACATATAGTTTCAAATTTGAGATTAATTTCTGTACTCTTTACGTAAATTTTTCTTATTTAGACATTGAAATAATAAGCCCAAATATCTTTTCCTTTCTAGGACATTAAACCGTTGCCTGGATTTCTGCAGGCCTTTGGTTCCACCGAAATAGGAAGATTCTCGGAGCGTTTTCTGCAAACGCCCGAGAGTCTTGTCGAGCGTCTGGCCGAGGAGTATGCGGTCAACAACAGCAGCGGCAACAGCGGCAACAGTGGCAACAGTGGCAGCTACTATGATGCCACATCAAGTGGCGGCATGCACGGCTATTGGCCGTACGAGGAGCAGCAGTATCACCAGCAGCAGCAGCACAACATGAGCTATCAGAGCCATCAGATGTCACGCCATCGGATGCGAGGCCAGAGTTATCCGTATCCGGACTATGCGGCGTATGAGCGATATGGCTATGCGGCATACAGTGCGGGCAGGTCGCGTTATGGCGAAATACGCTGCAATGGCTATTAGAAAACATATACACAAAACTTAGACATAGTTGGTAAGGGTATTTGCATACGCATATACATACACATACACATTATGTAGTTCGTGTCCTTGTTGTTTGTCATTTGAAAATTCTCTCTGTGTGTGCCTTTTTCGGTCAAAATTCGGCAATGCTCAACAGATGTTAAATATTTTTCGGGCATTGCTGTCATTGATTGCGTTCAAAATTCAATAAATGTAGAAACACAACAAACAGAAAATACAGAAAACCAGGCCAAAAATGTAAATTAATCTTAAGATTAAGTAGTTGAATGTTTTTAAGTCGAGTCGCGTTTTAAAAGCCAAGAACAAAAGTCATACAAATTGTACAATTGATTGATGTTGATTACTTTTGTCCCACTGTACATACTCGTAGAGCAATGCATTTTGTGTAAGTGTAAGGAAATCGATTCAAATCGATTCGTTTCGATTTGGTTTACGTAAAAAGTCTTAAAGAGTCTACCATACAAAGGAAGTTTGAGCCAAGCCAAGAGTTAAGGACGGATGAATTTTATAAAATCCATTGAACAGATCTTTTCCGATTTGTTACTAGTCTTAAGTAGACACCATTTTCTCGCATTATCTTCTCTCTGAAATATGTATATGTACTTACTATGTATTAATGTAGCCCAAAACGAGATTATAATTATAAATATAATTAGCAAAAGATGTGCCATTGAAAATAACTTTTAATTCAAGAACACTTTATAAGATTTACGATTTAGTTATATACATTTACATATGTAATTAAACTGGATTCGATTGTACCAAATAATTAAAGCAAAGCACTAAATTTTACGAGTAAGCCTATAGATTACATACACTAACAAAAACCACCGCACTAATTTTTACTTGTCCAAAATTTATTTCTAACAATTTATTCATTTAAGTATGTAATTATATTTTTAAATTCATTTTCGATTTAAGTGCCTTAATTTAGTTTCATTTTCTGATACGAACAAACAAAAAAGTAATGAAAATAATAATAATAAATATAGTTAAAAGATTATCATTTGCATTATATGACAACCAGTTCAGGTTTCAAATGGGCCCAAAAAATTCACAAATCAAACTAAAATAAATAAAATCCAAACACATCGAGCAACATTCAAAAATGTTTTTTAGTCAAAACAAAATTAATTAGTTGTTAATAAAAAATGAATTAAAAAAAGATACTCACCAAAAAAACAACAAATGGAAAATGAAAAACGAAGAAAAACCTTGTAGTGTTGACATTTTATGATAAAACCTTTTCAAAGTTACAAAAAAAAGAAAAACATAAATGTAGCTATAAATAAATTCATGTGTAAATAAAAACAATATTTGAACGTTTAAATTTTACGAAGCAACAAATAAAATACACAAAACAGAAAATCAAAATAGCAAAAATGTTAATAAACAAATTGCTTGGCTTTTTATTCTTCAACTGAATCGTAAATAAAACTCAGAAAATGGTGTTTATATGTTGGGAGCTTTTTTTTTGTTCTTTTATTATTTTTGTTTAACTGTTTTATTCATTTAATTAATTTATAAATATTATTACATAACCTAAGGTGTTCATTATTGTTTTTGTTGTTTATTTAAATTAATTACAAAAATAGTTCAGTTGTAAAAACAGCAGAAATCGGTGTAATTATAATAATTAGCATTTAGTTGAGCGGAAATCAAAACAGAATCCTGCAGGACATTTAAATTAATACAAGTACAAAAAAAAGGGTTCGTTTTTTCGAAAAAGACACTTATCAACTAAAGGAAATTAAATTGTTTAGTGACTAATATATTTATACGAAACAACAGAAGAGAAATAAGTATACACATAGCATTACAACTGGGTGGAGAAAGTGTGTGTGTGTGTGTGTGTGTGTAAATGGGGGAGAGAGACAGAGAGTTGGCTACAAGTTTGTTTGATACAATTTGTTGTTTGTTTTTAGTTAATTTCGTATATAAATAGTTTGTTCTTTTCCTGTCGCTACAATTACTTTTATAAGGATTTTGTTTATCATTTGTTTGTTTTTATTGACGTTTATTAATAATAAACAATTACACAATTATTGATTTTGATCATCTTCATCTGCATCATCATTATCATTATTATCCTCATCTGCATCGTAAGTAATATGTAATTAAATTTGTTTGTTTTCGTTTAGTTTTTGTTTTGTTTTTTTTTTTATAAATAATTAGTATGATTTATCGTTATATATCAACTTGTTGTTGTTGCTGTGTTACTTCTTTTTATCTTCTCACTTTTTGCATAAGTTAAAAGACGTCGCTACGTCCGTGTCTTTGTGTGAGTGTGTGTGTGAGTGCGGTGTGATAGTGTGTGACCGTTGGCTGTGGGATGCTCTCAATCATGAGGAGGAGGCAGCCGATGAGTTCTTTGTGGATCCACCGCCAGAATTGCTCGGATTGCGCTGCTTATCAATATACACATTCAGCAGACGCACCTTGCTGGGATTCATTATGGCCAGCTTGGGCTTCAGTTTATCCTCGCCGAGCACAATGTACAGCTTGACAATGCAGAACACTGCCGCCTTGCGGACCATCGACTGTGAATCATCCGCGGAGCGAGCCAAATTCGGAAATATCATGTCCAGATGGGTATCTGTGATCTCAGTGCCATGATGTTCGGTCACCTCGAGCAGGATCTTGATGGCGCACATGTTCTCGGGAAAAGTGCCCGTTGCTATCACCGGATTGACAATGTTGATGGTCAAATCCAGGGGCAGAGCTGGTGCAATGCGCTGTATCATCGTATCGATCTCACGTATCGCTTCCTTGCTGTGCTGATAGCAATTGATGATCTTCAGCAGAATCAGCTCGAGGAAGTTCAACCAATTGTGACGCATCTTCTCGCTGCGCACGATTTTCCTGAGCACCTGGAGTCCAGCGATAAGGACATCCGTGTGCTCCGCCTCCAGCATGTTGAGGAGCATTCGCATTATGGACTTGAAATGCTTGTTGGGCAGCTCACAGTTGCCGCTCCGGATGCAGATGCCCAGATTGTTTAGCGTCGTCTGCAGCTGCTCCACGGGCAGCTCCTTGTTGAGGGTGAGCGCGACACGAATCACTTCGCTCTCGTGCAGATTACACGGCAGTATCAGCTCACCATTGTCAGCCACGTCGAGGGGAATTTTGGCTGCCGGCGGAACTGGAGCTGCAACATCCAGTCGCATGGTTGCGGACTCCGGTGTATTGGATTGCGTCGTATTGGCCGATGATTGTGTCTTCGAGTTGGATGACAACGAGTCCTGCTGCGCCGTCAACTCCAGATGCTCCCGCTTCAACTGCTGCTCAATGGAGTATTGCATGTGGTGGCCATTGTAGCCATTGGGCGCCAGCGAATGGTACTGGCCACCCGAGAAGCAATTGCGTATCTCCTCGGATGTCTTTTGTATGTTGTGCTTCACCTCCAGCTCGGAGCAGCCGTAGAGCAGCTCCTGCTCCACCGACGATTGACGCGATCGCGGACTAGACTTCAGATCCATGTTGAGCGATGCAAATGGCCCCACGCTGGGACTCTGCAATGGCTTCGGGCTGCTGCTGCTCAATGGCGAGCTGCTCGGCGAGTTGGCGCCGCTGCTCTGGCGTCGCATATTCGATTGGATGCAGAGACGCGCCGTATCCTGATAGCCCTTGGGCAGTGCGGCCAGCAACTTGGTCATCTGCGGCGTATTCAGATTGTAGAGGGCCACCAAGCAGGAGCGGGCGTAACTGCGCAACTCCATGGACTTCTGGTCGCCCGACATCTGGGCGAGCTTCAGCACGGTGCGCTCACAGTTCTGGCTCTGATCGCTGGGAAAATCGCTGCTCTTGCAGTACGTGTTGGCCAGGTCGGTGAGGAAACGGAGAATGGCAATGCGTGTCTTGGTTGTTGGCGTCTGTGTGTTGTCCGATATGATGCGGAAGAGCTCCTTCAGCTGCAGCTGTGTGGGGAAATACTCGTGGACGACGACCAGGGTCTTCCATATTTTGCTGTGCATCGAGTTGAGCAGATCTGTGCCCAGTTTGTTAAACAGGCGTGTCAACAGGATGAACAGCCATTCGTGCAACTCGGGGGCATGCACCAGAATCAACTCGGTGACCGTATCTAAAAACAAAGAGTACACTTTAGTGTGGTTATCCATAAACATTTTGCGAAACATGTCCAGGACACACTGCAGCTGCTGATGCGTCAGCTCCTTGCCATCGGACAGGTATTGGGTGAGACTGATCAGGCCATCCTTGCGCTCCGACCAGTGGGTGGAGGCGCAGTACTGAATGATCGTCTCAATGTCGTCGAAGGGCGCCCGCTGGCTGCTCCAGTCGAGGCGATTGCGTGATCCGCTCAGCGAGTAATTGGAATTGGAGTTGTTGCCACGCGTGTAGCTCGAGTCAAACGAACGCTCCGAGCACACGGAGCTCGCCTCTGAATCCACATCATCGGATTCATCACGGCCCAGCAGTTTGCGCATGCCACGGATGCCTCCAGTCCGCATGAAATCCCCGGAGACATAATCCGGCGTCTCCACGCTGTTGCCCAGTGTCAGCTCCGCCTCACGAGATTGCGCCAGGAGACGTGAGGCAGCTGTGCTGCGCACTGGATTGTTTCGTTCCGGTGTGCGTCTCGCATTCGAGCCCGTGGAGTACATGCTGCGCTTCATCAGTCCGCCGCCGCTGCCGGAACGATTGGGACTCGTCTCCCGGGAGCTGGCCGTGCTGCGTGGTATTCCCGAGGCTTTCTTGGGTATGGCGCCCGTGGCGCCGCCTCTGTAGTAGCTGCCCATGCCATAGTGATCCCGCAGCTTGGTGCTGGGTGAGGTGGATCGCGAGCCAGGCTGCGATTGTGAGACTCCCGCACGTGATCTTCCGACGCGTGGTGTTGGCGTCACGGCGCCAGGCGAAACGGTGTGATGTGCTGCGGAACTGTTGCTGTTGGAATTGAGGCGCGGTCGTGGCAAGGAACCAACGTTGCCTCCTCCTCCGCCTGCTCCCCTTTCGCCTGGATTGATGGAGTTGCTCGGCACCAGGGGCTTCTTCTGACGCGAGTAGAGCGTGTACTGAGCACGTGCCTTGGCGCGCTGTGCCGCCGCCGTGTCCACAGCCGAAATGGAACGCATGCTGGCCGCCGGCTTTTGCAGTGTGCCCGGCGTGCGTCCAATGCGCGAGGGCGCCACCGTACGCCGCGTTTCCAGCGACTGCTGGCTGCCATTTTGGGCGCCACCGCCGCCATCCCGTTCGCGTTCGAGAGCCCGTTGGGCGGCAATGTCCAGCGTGCCATAGATCTGATCGGCCTGGTCGGGAAAGTGTCGCCGGAATGCCCAATAGGCGAGACGCGAATGACGACGTGCCTCGCTGTCCGCATCGCCGAGGGTCTTCTTGAGCGTGTCCCGAAAGATCATCGCATGCCGCTCCAGCGCCTTCGTTTGCCACTCCTCAAAGAGCAGGACCATCAGTTCACAGAGGTTGGAGCGTATATCCTTGGACTTGGAGTTCTGCAGCGTGTCCGTGTAGATCTTGAGCAGCTTGGGCGCATGCGTATATTTGATAATATATTTGAGCGCCAATGTGGAAGCGGATGCAATCACCTTGGCCGAGTTCTGGATCAGCTGGATCAACTGCTCCAGAATGCTAAAGCAAAAGACGTCCAGTTTGTTGCGCAGTGTCTTGGACATGTACGCAATTGTGATGCACGCCTCACGTATCACCTGCGAGCGGAGTTCCTCCTTCAAGATGTCAAGGAACCCGATCGATAGCTCCTTCTGCTGCACGGCCACAAACTGCGGCTGCGCATGATAGTTGAGCGTGAGGAGAGTGCGGACTTTCTTTAACGCATCCACACGCTTCTCCCAGTCCATGTTCTTATCGCTTATGACTAACAAAATCTGTTTGTAGGCATCGTCCATGTCCTTGGCATTGAATATATTGATTTGCGGCACCTGCTCAAAGCTCGCCTCAAAGCTTTCCATGGTGACGGCGCCCGCATCGCCGGCGCTGGCCACATCGTTTTGACTTGGCTTCTGACGCGCTATGGCCGAATGCAGCTGACGTTTGACAATCTTTGTGGGTCGTTCACGCACCGGGATGTTGTCCGGCTCATCCAGGCCATTGCAATTGGTATTCTTCGTTGCCGACGGCAGCAGTAATCCCTCCAGTTTCACCTGGTCAAACTTGTGCTCGAGTACGGCCAACTTTGAGGCGGGCATATCGTCAATTTTGCGCAAGTCCGGCCTCAAGCGATCACCCACATGCTTGTAGATCTCCACCAGCGTCTGTATGGCCGACTCTCGAACATTGACCGTCGGATCGCCGAGTAGAGCACACACTGGCGCTATATACACTCGCACACTCAATTGTTGGGTTCCATATTCGTGCAGGGCATTGACAATTGTCTGCAGAAATTCCTCACGGACCTTGGCATTCTTGTGCTTGAAGCAAATCGCAGCCAGTTTATCGATTAAGGTTTGTGGTGTTTGCACTTTGTGCTCCATCAGATCACGCAACAGCAGCTGGGCCTTCTCGCGGACCGTGTCACGACTATCGCCCAAACGATCGACAACGTGAGGCAACACGGTCGCTGTGTACGCATTGAAATCACTGCCCAGACGCTTGATTAGCTCCGAGAAGGCCTCGAGAGACTTTTGTGCGATCTTAAAGTGGCTGCCAGTCAGCCAGGGCATCAGGTTGTCAATGAGGAAGCCCATGTCTGTGCACACAATTGAATTGGTGTCGTCACTTAGGAATGTCACCAGATCCTCGGCCAGTGCCACCTTGACACGCATATCCGCCTTGGGCATCTGTTGAATGAAGCCATCCAAATCGTTTGGCTTGCGGTATGCCATTCTGTCTCACTCTCGTAGTCTTTCTCTTTGTCTCTATCTTCCCCTCTCTCTCTCTCTCTCGATTGGTTGTGTTGTTGTTGTTGTTGTGTTGCTGCAGCTGCAATAAAAGTGAATGGATAAAAATTGATTTTAGTTCGTCGTCATTCGCTTGGCAAATTGCATAAAATATTTATGACAGAAACGCTGGCCAAAAAGTAATGCAGGTCAATATAAATTGGCCAGTGTGATGAAAGTTGATCTGCATAATTGAATAATTTTAAATATTAAGTACGTAACATATACCAGTATCAGATAAAGGTCCACTGTCAGAGTAACATGTCCAAACTTTAAAAGAATGCAACACAAAAAACAGGCATAGGAGAAAACGTTTCTATTGTCCAGAATGTAGGCTAAATATCTGACAATTTTATGAAACATACCTGCCATATAAACTATAACTCATATTCTCTAACAATTGATTTTGGTATTAATCCAATCTAATTTCAAATCGCCCGCCCAATTCAAATTGTCAACTGCGCGCGCGCAATTCAAAAAGTAAGAGGAAGCAGTCGCCGCAACACAGCGAAGAAGAAGCAAAAGCAACAATCGCACAAAACGAATAAAATGGGCAACAATTTCTATGTTTATGCATGTGTGTATCGGAGTGCGTACTCAAGTGATTGTGTGTGTGTGTGTATCCATGTATGTGGGTATGTTTGTGTGGGGAGAATGAAGTCAGTGTTTGGGCTGCAAAAAAAAAGTAGGTGAATGGCTATGCGGGTGGGGATGGGCATGGACATCTGTCTGTGCTGGAATGGGTTGGAGTGCGGGGCGTTGTTACGTTGACGTCGTCATTGTTGTTGTTGTTGTGCACAAATATGAATCATCTCACCGCGTTGAGCGTGACGACTTCCCAGGAGTGGTGTTTTTAGTGGGTGTTGGGGTGGCCAAAAACTAAAACGGCAGCTTAGTCAACATGCCAGGAAGGAAGGTTGCTGTCGCTGCTGCTTGTGCTTGACTATCTCACTGTCTCTTGTTACGTTTTCGACTGAACGGTAAGCGGCAGCGTCGCCGTTGCCAGAGAGCGCTGACGCTGACGTCGACCAACAAAATAAAAATAATAAAACAAAAGAGAAAAAGAGGAAAAAAATAACACATATTTATGGAAATGGCTGAATGAGATAATATGACAACAACGAGGTGTAGAGGCAGTGTGTATATACAATTACTAAGCAACAACAGCGACTTGTTTGCTCATTTTTCGAGAGAGAGAGAGAGCTTTAAGCGATTGAGCGAACAAGTAACAAATTAGCATTGCATACGCAATTTTCTATTTATAATAATAAAACAACAGCAAGACAGAAAATTACAAAGCGCTGGGCGTAGCTTTCGTAACTGGCAAGTTTTAACTCTTTTATTAAAACGATAGCATAAGATAAGATATGGCTAATTGATTAAAGGCCGCAGCTATAGTTTTTAAAACAGCTGCTGCTCTTGCTCTCTCTCTCATTGTCCAATTGGACAAATGTGATTTTTAGATTGCGGCTGCGAGCCAATTTGTCAAATTTAAATGTCACATGAAAATAAATATATATAAAAAAAAATAAAAATCAAATGACGGAAGCGGAGGCAATTGAGATTGCGAATGCGTGTCTTGGCCAAATAGTTGCATGATCTTTTTTTAACACGCTCACAGATACGTAAGATACGCAGCACACGCACACACACACACACACACACACACACATATACCAAAATAAATACTCACTTTATTTGCAAATCCGGCTGCTGCTTCTTCTTCTGCTTCTGCTTCGGCTCCCTCTCTTATTTTTACGCTCAATTTTTGTTTTGGGTTGGGTCTGACGGCAGCAACAACTGCTGCTGCTTGGCCCCGTTGGCCAATATGAAGAATTGATTTTCCAGTTGTAAGTTTAACAAACAATTTGCAACGCACACAAATACGCGAATTAAATAAATTCTATGTCGTTTTCAAGCACGGCCAATTGAACAATTGCCAGACGAGAGATCACAGTTTGCTCTTGTTGCCTCTTCTCACCCACTTCTTTATTTGTATTGTTGTTGTTGTTGTTGCGCACAGTTTCACTTTGGCAAATTAAATGTCATTTGTTGTTGCTATATCACTGCGCTCTTTTTCTCTCTCTTTCGCTCTCTCTCTACCGTTATTGATGACTGCTGGAGGTGGACGTCGCAGTCGCAGCGCCGTCGGCTGCCGCGGGTTCAACACAAATTCCAACGTCTTCAAAGTCTCGTCTGCTGCTGCTGCTTTTTTTTGTGAACTTTTTCAGTGACGCGCTGCTTGCTTGATGTTGGTTCTCTCTCTCTCGCCCTCTCTTTCTCATAGCTCTTGGGTCAGATTTGAATTAAGAATTTGGCCGCGTTGCGCTGGCTGTATTTGACAGAAATCACATTTTGTTGCACATTTGCACTGGTTGTTGTTATTGCGCTGTTTTAATTAAATATTTATGCACTTTTTACTTAATTTTAATACCGATTTTGTTGCGCGTTGCGAAAAAAGTTGCTTCTTCTTGCTCATCGGTTGTTGATATCGCAAATGCATATCGATATCAAATGTATCGATATGTGTGCAGGGATGTATATTAAGTTATATCGATAAAACATTGCAGGCATGGTTTCAGCGCTGGCACTAAGGTTTTCAGTCAATCTGGCAACGTTAGTGCAAATCGCGCGTTCTTTTTTGGAAAATATGAAAATTGGTAGAGTTGATATTTTGGTTCCGCTAGATGGCGCCAACGTCTCGCGCTAAAATTTGAAATGAAAATTTGCAATTTTCCAAAATCAATTAAAAATTTAAATAAAAACTAAATTTCAGAAAAACAACAAAATCCAGGAGGTGGTGGAGGAGGAGGAGGACGACAAGGTGGAGGTGGTGGAGGTTGAGGCACTACCCAATATTATTATTACTCCTGCACCATCTTCTGAACGCAATGTACGCCAAGCGAACAAAACAAAATTGAAAATATAAAAACATTTTTGGATCTTTTAATTATAAATTATATTTAATTATTAATTATAATTAATAATTTTATTTATGTTACTTGATTATTTTAAGTAAAAGACTTTCCATTTTTCATTTAATTTTTTGTTATTCCACCCACAGTTTTAAAAATTCGCGCTGTGTGTAAGCGATGCGGTTGTATTTGTCTTTGACCCATTTTTTATATACCTGTTACTTATTAAAAGAAGTAAAAGGGTATATTCTATTTGTTGCAACGTATGTAACAGGGAGAAGGAAGGATCTCCGACCCTACAAAGTACACATATTCTTGATCAGCATCAACAGTCGAGTCGATATAGCCCTATTTATGATGAATTCATGATTTTAAACCAATTTTTCGCCTGAGTCGCAGTACTCTCATATTTCTAACGATGATTACATGAGCATCTTCATTTATTATGGCTTTTTTATATGGGTTATAGTTTTCCAATTGGAAAACACATACAAAAATTGGCAAGTAACCATAATAATAAAAAAAAATGTAAAAAGTTAATTTTTTATTCAATTTTCAAAATTTATTTAAAAATACAGCTAGTGGATTCCCGGAAATATTTTATTTGTAATTGAGGGGATCCGAATAGATAAGATATTTACTTTAATAATTTCCAGCAAGGCCAGGTGTTAATGAAAATTCAACTTATTGACACTATCAGGTCTTATCAGGTCTAATTAGTTGCCAGACGCCAGAGTTATCATATTTACTGTTCAGATATTAAATGACATGAAATCGCTGTGTGTAACTTTATATACATGTGTGTATGGTGGTATTTATTAAACAATTTAATGCTTGCATACAAATTGTGCCAACGTTGACAGATTTATTGCAGCCTTAACGAAACGTATTTGTACTAAATAAATTGAATGCAATTCTAGACTCTGTTGAGCTTCTTATCAGTATGCGGCAATTTAAGCCAATCAGTCTTTATTAATCTGATGCACAGCCTGTGCCCGGCCCGACGGATCCTCCGGGCAGCCCCAGTCCAAACGTGGCACCCACCTGACCACTGTGCGGGCAGCTGCCTCGCCCGGAAACTGTTGCTCGAAGATGCAGCGATAGTAGAACGCCTCCTTGGTCGTCGGCGTGTTGAAGGGGAATCTGTCGGCTGCCAGGGCGAACTCCTCGTCCGTCACATGGCTGGTGGCCACGCGGCGGATGCTGTCGATCCAATCGTAGCCGACGCCGTCGGAGAACTGTTCCTTTTGACGCCACAGCACGGAATCTGGCAGATAATCCTCTGCGAAGGCTGCACGCAGTACAAACTTTTCCAAGCGGGATTTCGGCTTATTCTTGAATTCATTGAGTGGCCCAGGAATCTTGTCCTCCGGCCGTATGTTCATCACGTAGTTGACAAACGATGTGTCGAGGAAGGGAACACGCAACTCGACTCCCTTGGCCATGGCCACCTTGTTGGCGCGCAGACAGTCGGACAGATGCAGCTGCTGCACCCGCTTGACCAGCTCCTGGTGGAAATCCTCATAGTTGGGCGCCTTGTGGAAGTACAGGTAACCGCCAAAGATCTCGTCGGCTCCCTCGCCGGAGAGAATCATCTTGATGCCCGTGCTCTTGATGTACCGCGTGAGCAGCAGCATGGGAAGACTGCAGCGCACAGTGGTCACATCGTAGGTCTCCAGATGGTACACAATATCCCGGATGCCGTCCAGAGCCTCGTCTATTTCGAATACCAGCTCGGTGTGCTCGCTGTCAATGTATTTGGCCACCTGGCGAGCAGCCTCAAAGTCGGGAGCATTGCGCAGTCCCACCGAGAAGGTCTTGAGCCTGTAACTGGGGTTAGTCTCCCGCATTATCTTGGTGGCTATCGAGGCAATCAGGCTCGAGTCCACGCCGCCGGACAGCAGCGCACCAAAGTGGACATCGCAGTGCAGATGTGTGCGGACCGCCGACTCCAAGCTGGTGCGCAGCAGCGACAAATCGCAAGGCAGGCTGGGCAGCTGATCCATCCAGGGCTGCTGGAAGTGACGCCAGCGTCGCATCGCACCCACACGGCCGAAACGAGCCTCGCCGGGCGTAAAGGTCTCCACTTGGGGACAGCACGCCGCCAGGCACTTGAGCTCGGAGGCAACCCAAATGTTGCCCGCGGCATCTTCACCCACGTACATGGGTATAATGCCGAAGGGATCGCGGGCCAGCAGCAGCTCCTTGCTCCTCTTGTCGTACAGGGCGAAGGCGAACATGCCCGTGATGTGCTGCAACAAGTCCACGCCGTAGTCCCGATACAGCTCGAGGATAACGTGGCAATCGCTCTTCGGCTTGTAGCCGCTGCGTCGCTTGGCAATTTGTGCGGACAGTTCTAGATAATTGTAGATCTCGCCGTTGGCCACCAGCACCAGGTTGCCGTCGTCGGACACAAACGGCTGGTCGCCCATTTCCACGCCCACAATGCGCAGCCGCTCATGGACCATGGCCACGCCCTGTTCGGGCACAATCACCACGCCAGTGGAGTCCGGACCGCGGTGCCGCTGCCGTCCACTCTGCCGATAGGCCAACTCCCTCAAACTGTGCTTGCTGCCCTCAAAACTCTGCGTTCCAATGGGCTCGCCATCACTTGAAAATATTGCAAATATACCGCACATTTTTTTCGTTTCACTCTATTTTCACTTTTGTTTCTCTGTACGTCGATCCGCTTCGCTTGCAAGTTCAATGACAACTGTGAACGCTGGTCTCGTTAACGCCGCCTTTTAAAGACAGCGCAGCAGCGAGCCGGTTTCGCTTTGTATGATTTTCAAGCACCTTCGAGTTGCGTCATGCTTTTTCTGTCGCCGCGCAGCGTGTTTGCTATTAGTTAGGGGGAATTTCGCAGCTGCTCTTCTTATCAAATTGACCGCACGCCAAGTTTTGTTGATTTTTTTGTTTGCCAGCAAAAAAAAAAGCAACAATAACAAGAACAGCCAGTTTCGGGTTCAACATGAGCTTTTAACAGCAGCATTGACAAAAGCTTTTGCTTATACACTTATTTATACTCTGCTCTTTGCATACATATGTAGGTCGCTCTCTTTGAATGCGCCTCTCTTTTGGTTTACCTCTCCCTGACCCGCTCTCTTGACGAAGCTGCATTTTAATTTGCACACGTGTAATCAAAAATGCAATCGCGTTGCCAAGCTACCGCTTTTCACTTTGCCTTTATTACTATTTATTATTATTTTTTAAGCAATCAATCAACAATATCTTCTTAACAAGTTCAAGGTCAAAACTATTTTCTATTTCCGCATGCAAAAGCTTTTACATTGTATCAAAGTACAATATACATAATTGTAATTCTATTTTGTTTGAAGAGATAACAAATCATCATGCATAAGCAAAAAAAACTTCTGAGCTTTCAAAAACTTTTTGTATGAAATAAAAACGCTTTTATTACCTTTAATTAGAATTGCATAAACTTAAATTGCTTTATATTTAGAACTTGTCACAAAGAAAAATTTATAAAAATGTATTTAATTATCAAACTCGTAAGATAATAAAATTAGTAAAAATGTCCCAGTTAATCAGTATTATAAGGCATGTTCTACAAATGTCAATATTAAATATTGAATTAAATTAATTTCATTTTTGACAATTAAATAAAAATATATATTCAATTAATTAAAATACTAGGTAAAATGTATCAATAATTTTTTGGTTTTAATTTTAAAATTGGGGAAATTTGGGGGGAGGGAAAAAAAAAATTGAAAAAAAAAAAAGGTTTTTTTGGGGGTGTTTAAAAATTTTTTTTGTTGTGGAACACAACAAAAGATTAAAATTCAGCTTATTATAAGTTCTTTAAGGAAGATCAAACATGTTTCAAAATCTTTTAAAAACTAAGGTACCCAAGAAAGATCACAACACCATAAAACTGTAAAATTTGTAAATAAAAAAAAGATACATATATTTTTGTGTATGTTTCCTAGCACTTTCCGTAGGCTTTCTCATGGGCAGCCTGTGCCCGTCCCGACGGATCCTCTGGACAGCCCCAGTCCAAGCGAGGCGCCCACTTTTCCACGGTCCTCGCAGCCGCCTCGCTGGGAAACTGCTCCTCGAAGATGCAGCGATAGTAGAACGCCTCCTTAGTTTTGGGTGGATTGATGGGAAAGCGCTTTTCCGCCATTTGCAGCTGGGCATCGCTGACATGACGGGCGGAGAACTCGGGCAGGGCATCGATGAGGGCGTAACCCACGCCATCCGAGAACTGCTCCTTCTGGCGCCAGAGGACCGCATCCGGCAGATAATCCCCAGCGAAGGCTTGACGAAGGACAAACTTTTCCAGGCGGCACTTGCGCTCCCCGGAGAACTCATTGAGCGAGCCTGGAATCTTGTCCTGCGGTCGTATGCTCATCACGTAGTCCACCAGAGAGGTGTCCAGGAAGGGCACACGCAGCTCCAGGCTCTTGGACATGGTCACCTTGTTGGCGCGCAAAATGTCGGAGACATGAAGCTGCTCACAGCGTGTGATCATCTCCTGGTGGAACTGCTCATAGTCGGGCGCCTTGTGGAAGTACAGGTAGCCGCCAAAGATCTCGTCTGCCCCCTCGCCGGAGAGCACCATCTTGATGCCCGTGCTTTTCACATGCCTGGCCAGATAGAACATGGGCAGACTGCAACGCACCGTGGCCACATCGTACGATTCCAGATGGTAGATCAGATCACGCACTCCGTCCAGGCAATCCTCGACGTTGAAGGCGATCTCCGTGTGCTGGCTGCCAATGTGCTCGGCCACCATCCGGGCGTGCTCAAAGTCTGGGGAGCCCACCATGCCCACAGAGAAGGTGCGCAGTTTATAGTCGGCATCGCGTTCCCTCATTATCCTGGCCGCTATGGAGGCAATCAGACTGGAGTCGACGCCACCTGAGAGCAGTGCCCCGAAGGGCACATCACATTGCAGATGGGAACGCACCGCCAGCTCCACTTGGCGTCGCAGCTCCTGGAGATTCACTGGCTGCGTGGGGATTATCGCCTTCCAGCTGGGCTTGTAGTAGCACACGGGTTGCAGCTGCTCCACGCTGCCCGCTGCCAGATGGCCAGGAGGAAAGACTTGCAGCTCCACGGGACAGACGTCCACCAGGCACTTCATTTCCGAGGCAAACCAGAGATTACCCCGCGCATCCTTGCCCCAGTAGAGGGGTATAATGCCAAAGGGATCGCGTGCCACGAGCAGCTGCCTGCGCCGTCGATCGTACAGGACGAAGGCGAACATGCCCGTGATGTGTTGCAACAACTCTTGGCCATGTTGCTCGTACAGCTCGATTAGCACGTTGCTGTCACTTTTGGGCTTGTAGCCAGGTAGCCGCTTGGCAATCTGCCTGGTCAATTCCAAGTAGTTGTAAATCTCGCCATTGACAATCAGTGCAACGTTGCCATCCTGCGAGTACAACGGCTGATGTCCCGTCTCCACGCCAATCACCGCGAGGCGTTCGTGCACCAATGCCACGCCCTGCTCCGAGATCACCTCGACGCCCGTGTCGTCGGGTCCGCGATGTCGCTGCTTGCCACTCTGGCGATAGGCCAACTCCCTCAGACTGTGCTCGCTGCCCCCGAAGCTCTGGGCGTCAATTGGCTGGCCATCAGCTGACAAAATGGCCAAAATGCCGCACATTCTGTTAAGCTTAACTCTTGAGAATCTTTAAAACAGGATCTCGATTTGGTTTAAGTGCGGAGTGCGGACTGAGAATTGAACTCTTAACTTTATGCCGCTTTTGGCAACTTGGAACTCGTTTCAGCGTCAACTGTTTGATTTTCACCACCTAATGTGGCTTATATAGCGTATCGTTCACCTGAATTATTCTGTGAAATTGGTTAATTAAATCATTTCTATTAGTATTCCCAACATTTGTTGGCAAATTTTTGCACTTGGAAAAATAACCAAAATAGTTAGAGGATGTACTAAATTAAACTTTTTAATGTTTTTATGTTTAATAATCCAATTATAATATATATGTATGATTTTTTTAATACGGAATTTTATATAAAAAAGAAAACAATCATACACATATTATTATTATTATTATTATTTTTTTATTATTTATTTTTTTCTTAATTTTGTGGTATTTTATTGTATGACCCAGTGGCTCAGTGATTAGAGTCGCCAACCTGTCGCAACATTAGAACTTTCAGTTTGAAAAAACTGGGTTCGATTCTCCCCCGTCAATTGCAAAAATTAAAATTAATAATAACTTCTCGTTATTTAAAAAAATATGAAATTTTATTGTAATAAAAATAGTCTGTTGTTAACACTAGCGCAGGGTATCATGCAGTTTATTTTAAATAATATAGCAAATGATTTTAACTAAATACAATTTAAAGTAACCTTTATGCATAACATATTGAAATTAGTTGCGCCAAAAATCTGAGTCGGATTTACCACCTTTCCTGTTATTATTTTAAATGGCGCCTGAATCTACTTTTGAATTGTCACTTTTTTCCATTTTACTGACGGTGAACAATTAAGATGAATTCCACTAATTATAAAAGTTCGAAATTGCACTACAAAAATATTCTTACCTTTACCAGGTATACAAAAATACAATTTAACTTTTTCCCAGTGTACATTGAATAGTTACTTAATTAAGACTAGATTTGGGTGTTTACTGTGAATAAATTTAGAGTGAATTAATTAGCTTCACGATTTAATGGAGCATTATTTGAAGCTTAATTGTCAGCTACTATTTTTATTTATTATTATTTTTTGTATCTGATTAGTATTAACTGTTTATTTGTTTGTTTTGGGAGCGGGATTTGGTAAACAAATAAACTTATTCAGTAAAAGGCAACTGTTATTATAGTTCAACCTGAGAACAAAACACAATTATTTTATGTATATTTTTTTTATAATTTTCTCAACGGGTACAGTTTTACAAAGATTAAATGCAGTTCAAAGTGCAAATGCATTGAGAATTTAAATTAATTTATGAATGCAATTGAATCTTATCAAACGTAGATTGATTTTAAATAAATTTGATTCCAATTTAAACATGCAGCGTCGGCATTTGGCAACAGCAATTTTTATTGCGAATAAATTGTTTTTAATAATGCAATTAAATGGGCACATTTACATTAAGTGTTTATTATATGCATCAGAATTGCAAAATGCAAATACAAAACAAGGGCGGCAAATGCGTAATCAAACCAAACAAATGCTAACAGAAAAGCTTTCGTTTAACAGAGCGCTGTTAGCGCGTTGTTAACAGCTCACGTGCTGGATGCTGTTAACAGGTGGTTCTGTTTAATTCGTCAACGTTGGCAGCAAACAACCCCATTAGATAAAACCGTAATATGTTTAATTAGGCAGACAGTTTAATTGCAATACTAACACGTCGTGAAACACACGCAAAATTCCACAATAACAACAACAACAAAACATATAGGTGGTTGTCAGAGAGATGAACTCGACATTATTTACAACCAACTCAAGTTGTGACAACCCGCGTGCCGCTCCTGGAAAAATGCTTGTTGCTTTCAAATATTGCCGCCTGTTGTCGTCGTCATCGCCGTCGTCGTCGTTGTCGTTGTCGTCGTTGGTTGTCGGTGACTCGCATGCCGAACGGTCATTCAGTAGCCGTTAGAACGCGTCGCAGTGCGGCAGGAAGTTGCGTATACGACGCGTTTGCCTCAATACAAAACCGAAACTTGAACGATTTTCAAACGTGTTCTTTGTGTCGCGCGCCTTTTCGAATTTTGTCTTTCGGCCGCCAGCAAGGTGTTAATTAGTTGAAATTTAATGAATCGCAAGAAGCAATATTAAAAAGTAAATTACTTTAAAGTGATTTTTTGGCAACAAATTTCCGTCTTCTCTTATACTCTCAATTAGGATCACAAATTGTGTGTAAAATGATAAAGGGTGAAAATGTACTAAGTGAATTTTCACCAAAGTGAATTTTAAATTAATTTACTCTCAAGTTAATTAATTTAGTGAAGCACCGAAACAAAGTTTGGAAACCAAGCTTAAAAATAAATCAACAAATGAAATCAATAAAATTAAATCGCGTTTAAAATGGATTTTAAGTATGTATGGATGTTCAAGAAATTTAAATCATAAATAAGTATTCCAGGCGAAAACAAGTTAGAAATTTGTATTAATAGATAGATAACTTGATTTTCTAATATGGAAATATTGCTATTCATAGAACTCTCCCATTTTGCGGGCAAACAACAAAGTTTGATTAACCTAAAAAAAGCATAAAAAGTAAACAATTTTGAACGCAAACACGTAGATAAATTTATGTGCCAAAACTGTTCCGATAAAAAATTTCAAATCAAATTCAAATAAAACCAAACTTTTTGCGCACAGAGGAGAAATGGGCGAATAGAAGAATTGAATCAAGCATGACCTATTACTGTCACGTCCGGGGAGAGGAAGAGGGAGCGGGGAAGAGCAAACAACTTTTGGGTCACGTTTGGCATTTGGGCAAACGAAACGATGGACGAGCGTGTAAACCTTAGCTGCCAATCTAAGATCCACATCCGCTAGAATCAAGCAAAAACCACACATTCCAAACTTCCAAGCAATTAATTAAAAAGTTTTCACGCGCCCAAATCAAATCAACAGAAATTTTGCAGGTATTTTAGCGTCCAAATTGTGCGACCTCCCATTCGAGTTCAGTTTCAGTTTGGGATTCACTTGGTTAGATGAGCAGCCAAAGTAGCAGCTTCTCAGCCGGATCGATGGATGGACTCGAAGCAAAATCAATGCGCATTACTGCAGCCTCGTTGCGCCCCAAAACAAGCCAACTCGCCAGTAACGAAAATAAATTCAAGTTTAAAATACAACGCGTTGCGGGGGTTGCGGATGCGGATCCACTCCCATATCCGTATCCTCGGTCGTCTGGTGGAGATTGAGCAGAACGCTTGGTCAGCTCTTGACCCCCAACTCAAAATAAGCTCATGTCGCTGGCAAGTGTTTATATTTTTATGCTGTAACTATTTTTGAGCTGCGTTAAAAATTTGATGCGTCAAAATATTAAAAACAATTAATAGAAAGCCTTTTAAAATACCATAGCAGGTCAAAGTAAAGAATTGGGAGATACTATGCAGACAAGTTCTGAATGAGAGTTGATCTTTTGGGAAATGCAATTGATATTTCAACACTATATTTTTATTGTTTTTATTTTTTATTTTTATTTTTTTAACAACTTTTTATGTTATGTGTAAAATATTAAAAGCGAATTTTAGACACCCCTAAGTGTATTTAAAATTAGGGCAAAGTTAGGGACAATTGAATGGGACAATTGAAATGTTAGTTGATATTTAGGCATTGTTCCTTCCTTTGTTATTCATAAGGTTAAAAATACTCGTTTGGGTTATATCCAAATTATATTGTTCCATTCTTTGTTGTTAACTCAACTATGTCCTTTAAAATTTAGATGCTTGGTTTTTTTTTAACTTTATTAATTTGCGAAATTTCTGCTTCATTGATAGAGTAACTTAAACAATTTATGTCTTTTGTAAAATCACTAAACGGCCCTCGTCTGGGAAATGTTCTCATAATATTCAATTCTGAAACATTTGCTGTTGCATTCTTGGAATGACACTTTTAAATATTTTCCATCATTTCGCTGTCAAACTTATTAAACTGCCCTCGTCTGTTAAATGTCTTCAAGTTGTTAATCATTTGCTGTGACGTGACAAAAATTAAATTCTTCTTTTCTCTTGGCAAAAAGGACTTGCACAAAGTAAGTTCGCAAGTGAAAAGCCAAAAGGAAAGAAAACAGCGGCCTTTCTGCCTTTCAGCGGCTGTCAGGACACGCCTTTGGCTAATTGTGTACGTGTGTGTATGTGCCTAAAAGGACATGTGTGTTGTATGTGTGTATGTGTGTGTGTAACTCTTTGTCATAATCAAATGAATGCCCAGCAATAACTTAACACGCAAACCTCGTGTCCTGTTGCCGACTAATGGCTATGACTGGTAATCGGGCCAGGACTAAGCAAAAATACAGAGAAAAACGAGAAAATGCCTCTGTTGCAGTTGTTAATTAGCTATTTGGCGCATTATGTTTTTGGCCCCGTCGTGTACGGGCATTAACTGGGCCACCTGCCAAAGGGGGCGGGGCACATGGGCGAAAAGGAAATGGGCGTAGGTGTACGGAATAGGGGTGCATAATGAGCACAAGTTGATTAAATGACACATTCAGTATTCAGTATGCTGTGAGCACTCACAAAGTAATTAAAGCTAAATAGTTCTGGGAAATATTTAATAGAGAATCATAATTAAATCAATTAAATGATTGGCAAAAACAATTCGATTGACCCTTTGCAGCATTTGATTCATACAAAGCTATAAAAGACACTGTCTGTTTACCCATGTGCTGTAACAGAAAAAACAGTTTTTTAACAAAAAATATTCTCATAGGTTTTTCATTACAATACAAATAAACAAATGACACTTGTTGTTTATTATCTGAAATATCAAATGATGCACAATTAAAATTTTTAATCAGGGATCGGATATTATTAAAATTTACATAGTAACGATTATTTAAAGATTTTTAAGGATTTACTTCAATTATAATTATTAATCTTGAGCCAAAAAATAAAACTCACAAGTAATCAATATTTGTGATTTTTATTTGTTTTGCTTAAAATAAAACTTACTATTAAAAAAGTTTACGTATTCATTTTAAAAATTTTTTAAATGCGTTTAACTTTAACGAACAATTTTAAACCAGAATTAATAATCCACTCAAATTCGAAAGTATTTACATGGAATTGTGAGATTAATTCAAGTGTCAGATGCATTGAGTCTGGCACGAATCATTTGATAGACAGTTTGAGGCGCAGTGCAGAAATCACAGGGCCTCGTTAAGTAACTAGTTTGATGTCAGGTTAACAATAACAGGCACATGACAAGCTATCAGACACTAGTCATAGGCAAATTATCCATCACACTCAGGACAGGGTCACAGTCATATTGTTTATTCCGCAGCCTTGACATTGAGATACGTGTCTTGTGAGGCGGAACAGATGAACACAAGACGTGAAATGGAGGAAAAAGCGACATCAATAAAATTTCTAACCACAAGCTGAGGTTAAACGAGTAAACAGGGCGGGAGGAAAGGTAAAACGAGCTGCTGTTATTCCCAAGATTGAATCAATAAGACGCATCGGAGAAGGCCAGGGAAATGGGAAGTGGGAAAGTGGAAAATGGACTTGGCTACGGGCCAATGTGAAGGTTGCTCAGGCAACGAAAACATTAGGAAATGAAGAAATCAAAACCTAAACCTGTTGAGTAAAATGCCAGAGAATACAAACCGAATTGCATTGTTTAAATGCTCAAACGAGACAAATACGTTAACAATTTGATGGCGCCTTTGATGAGGTACGAGTACATAAGTATTTCAACGGGGCCCCATAAAAAATGAATGGAATGAATTGAATTTATTTATGCTCCAATCACACGCCATTTAATTCAATTCAAGAGTAAAACGAACATTATTCCATACAATACATATTTCTTTTGTCACTAGACGGCACAAAGCGTCAAAATTTGATTATGATGAGTGTATATACGAGTGTATTCATCTTCCAAGCATCAAAAGGTCCCAATTACTGGGTGTCATGTGGCGTATACTTAATATTCAAACGGTCCTCTAAAAAAGCCATGAAAAAGAGCTTATTAAACCTGTGATACTTTAACGAGTATTACCAGGTAGATAATATATTAATTTAATGCAGATGAGGGAGCAAACATTAAACGCTCCTGTTGTAAAATTTCTATCTTAGCCATAGCAGCGAGAGCGAGGCGTAAATGACTAACAAGCAACCAGACAGCCAGGTCAACTAACAACAATTATGGCCAAAGTCAAGTGCGTTCCCCAGGCGATAATAAACGCGACATTCTCTTAACTTTTTTTGCCAGTTTTCCCCGTTTAACTTACGGCTCAGTTGTTGCTGTGCTAATTGTTGTTACTGCCATTGTTCTTGTCTCTTGTCTCTTCTCTGTTGCCTCTTGTCTCTTGTCACTTTTCTGTTGTCCTCATGCGTCCTAGTTTTTAGGCGCTCAAAACTTGAAGCTGTTGCAGTTGCCACAATTTTCGCATACTTCTTGGCTTCTTTTTAATGCTCTTCACTGTCGGCTTACTTAGCTTGGCTAAAATAGCTTGTGACGCAAGTCCTGCAAACTTGACAAAAATATGGAAAAATTCCAAAAATGTTGCAGTTTTAAGGGATTTGTCAAGCATTTTATCAGCTGTTAAATGTCGTTGCTTTAAGGCTTTATGGTCATGGCCATGGCCTAAAAGCAGCTAAATATCACAATTCTCGTAAAGGAAAAATAAAAGCTGCCTAATATGAAATTCGAGTGAATTTAATCTCGAACATAATTTCATAGCAACAGATATGTATGCTATGTAAAATATAATTTATGTGATAGAAAATGAGCTAAAAAAATGACAATTTCAAGCGAAATTAATAAGATAACTTGGTATATTTGTGACCCTTTGCCAAAGGGCGGAGGGTATTTAGTTTTACTTTGCGTGAACTGTAAATTCCGCTTTCAATTTTGTTGTTTATGTTATGTCTGTCAAATTGCTGTCAAGGCTGCGAAAAACAAAAACTGCAGCGAAACAAAACAAAACAAAACTCTGGTAAACCGCACTAAAAACAATTTGTGGATAAAACTTTCATTGGTTTTGCACTGCGAATTTATTCTCTTTTCCTTTTGGCCATCAAAAATTGTTGCCTTTGTGTTGCCAGTTTTTGGGCCACGTTCATTTGGCACATCAATTGCAGTGAACCGAGCAAACAAATTAGTTGGCTTTAATGAAATGGAATTACCAAATATCACTTAAGCCCAAAATGCACATATTTTGGCTCAAAGGTGAACTCATAAAATGCAAGCACAAAACAAATAAACACATTATTAAAATAAATATACTATAGTGACTAAAAACATGTGCCAAAATTGGCTCAATAAGCCAAAAAATAATAGAGTATATAGTAGATTTTCATTGAGCTATTCAAATTGCAATTGTGTTCATTATGGCTGTCCATTTAGGGGTAAACTAACAAATAAACGTTAGCTGGATATGAGTCAGAAATGAGGTTTAAAAACTGTTTAGATAAACTTTGTGTGATAAAAACTATAAGCTATTATATATATGTATGCATTATGGTTGACTATGCGCATATTTACATTCCTTCATTCTTCTTTTTTTTTTTTTTTTTGATAATTTTATTTTGTTTTGCTTTGTTTATCTCCGCAAACTGTTTTAATAGCGCAACAATTTCATTCATATGCGCGCGGCATTAAAATTTCAATTTTCAAATTGAGTAGAAGAAAATTCCAAGCCAAAAACAAAGAGAAACAAGAATATTTTATATCAAAATAGCAGTAAGCATGTGTGTGTGTCAGTGTGTGTGTGAAGGAGGAGGAGGAGAAGGGGGTAGTCAATGTTGAGTTGCCAAGAATTTGTTGTCTTTTTGCTAGTGGAGCTGATAAAAATTAACTTGGGAAAAGTGGGAGAAAAAGGGAGGAAAAAAGTGACGTCGTTAGAGAAACAGACAATGGTGTCATATAAAACCAGACAGCGACAAAGATGCAGCTGTAAATGCAATTGAAAGTATCCACAGTCATGACTAAGTGCCAGCTGAAAATTGAGCTAAATAAAAGAAGGAGATGTTTATTTAATGCCAGACTACAGCACAAATAGCATTAAAAAGATACATAGATTATAGCTACAGATAAAGACAATAGCTATACATGCAGTTGCCTTTTTAAACTTTGCTCTCCAAGAATCTAGTGTCATTTCTTACTTTTATGAAGAGAAACTACAATTTGCAGTTGCATTTTGTAAAACTTTCCTCTTTTAAAATGCACAAATACTTGGGCGAATTTTAATTCTTGCCACAATGCTATAGATACGTATGTTATTTTGTAGATACAAAAGAGGCAGCTTGAATATGCATAGAATTTTGAATATCAAACAGATTTAGCTTTGCAAACTTGGACTCCTAAAACAATTGTTAACACACACACACACACACTCAGAAGTCAGAAGTCAACTGTCAACTATGCCAAGTGCAAGTGCAAGTGCTCATCTTATTGTTGTTGTTGTTTTGGTTTTTGCCTTTTAAGCGAGACAAGTTTGCCTCAGTTATTGCTCCCTATCTCTCTCTTTTCGCTCTGCCCGTTTGTTTGCTCTTCCCCTCCCCTCATAGTCTGACTGTCTGCTAACAGTTTTTCTAAGGCCTTTGATAAAGCTCCGATAAATAACTTAAAAAAAAAGAAATAAAAATAGATGAGGAAAAACTGGCGCTTTACCTTTTGGCGACTAAAGCAAACACAAGTTAAGGCCTGATAATTGAAAAATTAATTATAAAAGCTGTTGTCATCTTAATTTATTAATTTGCTACGTACAATCGTATTTACATACCCGAAAACAGAGCAGAGAGCAGCAGAAATAGCCTGATAAGAAAACGCTTGAAATAAATTTCAAGCCCAAAAGCAGAAGCCGAAGCAAAAGCAAACAACAACAACAACACATGAACAGCACAAAGACATAAACGTTTAGTTTGTCATTGTCCACACAATAACAAGCGAAACAAAACAATAACAGCAAAAAAGCACTAAACGTAATGTACAGCCATTCAAGAATGAAATGAAAATAAATATAAATATTTAAATTGAGTTATTTATGGCATAAACAATACATTTTTAATTTACTTCAATTTGTATTCTTGGCAACGAAAATATGCTTTTGATATGCCAAACAGAACCTAAGAATAGATTAATCCAATTTAAGTTAATCAAATAACAAATGTCCGCAATCTCAACTTACAATAACATTAATTCTGTTTTCTCAACAGAACTGTAGAATGTTAAACAGCAGAGGATATTCGAGATAACATAGCCCACTAACAGCATTGCAGTTGCAATTACAGAAGTCGTTTATGTTAACGTACATTATCTGTATAATTTAAACAAAAATTACATAAGATTGCTTAGATTTTAGTGCTGGCAATTTCTCAACCAAAAATACAGTAATAAATAATTAGCTAAGCATGTAAATAAATTAACTCCATCCACTTTAGCTTTACAATGAGCAAATAAGCGCTTACAGTTTTCATTAATTATATTGGACACTAGACAGAAGGGGGATTCCCGCGAATGTTATGCTAAAACATAACCCCATTTAACTCCCTTATTTAATCATAATTTAATGCGCTTCAACGTCACTCAAAGTCAACTCAACTTGGCATAGCAATTATTTTTCAAAGCGGGTAAGAACACAATCCTTCTCCACTTCACCCCCGCCACTTAATGTCCACCGCGAATCGCATCCCCCCTTTTATAGTAAGCGCTTTGTTTTTAATTAATGCAAAATTTATCAGCTTGTTGTTTACCCTTTTTTTTCTGTTGCTGCTCTTTCTCAATTTGTGATCATTTTACTTTATCCTGATATAAAAAGTAAAAAAAAATTATTTAAGCTGAAAGAAATTGCATCTGTCTGTGTTTGATATGCATTGTTATGCTTTGTTGTCTTCTTTGTTTGTTTTTTATGACTCTCAAATAAACTTTAACATGCCTTGAAGCCTCTTACTTTACTACCTGTCATTATACAAATTGTTTTGCAGTTTTTACTACCACAATTTGGATAAGTCTAAATTTTATATAAATGCCTCCGGCAGCTCATTTTATTTAGATTTTATTTCCAACTCGCTCAGTAAGCCAGATCTTTTTTTAATTTTATGCTGATATAAATAAATTTTAGTATAACTTAAAATTACAAATTGCAGTCAAATTTAACCGCTTTCATTTGAAAGTTCATGCAAATATGTAAACCAACTAATTCATGCAAAATATCATAATGACCACGAGTTAAAATTTAACTCAAATTTATTACAAACGAGTCTCATTTGCAGACATTTCGTTAGAACACAATAAAGAGCGTATTGTAGTATGAAAACCCCATACATTCAAAGCTTCATTCAGTTCAACCGGGAAATTTATGAGTCCACCCACAATATTTCGCTAGTTTCGCAGGTGAGCGACGAATTCAATTAAAACGAAAATGCATTAAATAATTATTGGCGCATTTGTGTGTGCAGCATAACTATGCGTCAATATTTGTCAATAATTATAGCTAATTAAAACTGAGAGCTCGCAAAATTCACGCGCTTGCAGTAAATCAAAATAATAATAAATGTCACGCCTAAAAGTGTGCAGTAATTATTTATAAGGAAGCAGCGTTGGCAAAATTGAAAAATTTATGAAAAATTTATTATTTTAATATGTCATTAGAATTAATTGTTTTCAATTAACACTATTTGACAAAATAAACTCAAATCTTTAATCTTAAACAACATTTACTCCATCACAAGTTTAGTTTTCTTAGTTGCAGATATCTCCTTTCTTTACTCGAACTCAATATGGCTTGAAGTGTGATTAATTAAAAGGTTGTAAGTTCAGCTGCAGCAACGTTGCCAACAGCTAATTAGCTGCCGACGGACTGTGCAGTCTGATTCTCAGTCAGTAGTTTATTTTTAAGACGAGCATAATTACGAAACAGGCAACAGGCGGACAACAATGACACGGGACAGCTACTTAACCCGGCGAGCAGCTCCGGTTTCCAGTTGCAAGTTGCCAGTTGCAAGGTAATTATTTGATATGCATTCGTGTTGGCCACAATCTGCAATGGCCAGGATAAGCACAAAAGGAGCTGAAACACAAGTGGGAGTTGCAGTTGCAGTGCACTATGGGGAGAAATCTTAAAAATCCAAAATTTATTAATAACTTTTAAAATAAGCTAGATTTTTGAATGCGGTTTTTTTTATTTATGTTATGTACACCCAAAGAAATATTTTTGGAAAAGTGGGCGTGTCATTACTCCCGCCCTTCATTTTTTTTTTTTTAATCTGTAACAAGTAAGCTCATAATTCACATAATTCACACTTTGTCACAATCAAAATCTTATAACTTGGGCACTACATGTTAATAACTAAATAATTTACAATAAATATTTAATAGAACACGCATAAATTCAGAATACTAGTTCAACCAACGTATAGTACAAACCCGTATAATTGGTATCCATTTTAAATTTTATAAAAAAAATGATTAACCTTTGAGAAATGCCTATTTGAAAATTAACATTCGTCTTTTGTACAACATTTTTTGTACTGAACTTTACAGTTTGAAGTTGTCTTAAGATGTTAACACAAAAAAAAATGTAAAATGACTAAATATTCGATTTTTCGGATTTCGCCCCATAGTGACGAATTGCTCGAGTTGCATGCTCGGTACACATTTAATGGCTGCCACTGTCTGCGGTCGCGTCTCTCTTTTTTCATGCTCCTTGGCAACATAAATCGCCGGGCTTAATGTGAAAATATGGCGAAAAGGGGCAACAGAATCAACAACAAGAAGTGCAAGCTGCACACGGGCCTGTTATGGCTCCTTTGTGCTTGTTGAGCTTGTGTCCTTGCCAGCAATTGTTGCTGTTGCTGTTGTTGTTGTTGTTGCTGCTGCTTTATTTGTTGTAGTTGTAGTTAGCAAGCTTTTGTCTGTTGCCGGCATCGTCGACATTAATCAAAAACTTAATTATTTTCAGCCGCACGATTTCAAAATGTTTTCCTCAAACAAACAACGCAACAACAACAGCAGCAACAACAGCAGCAACAACAACAAAGGACTAACATAAATCGTCAGCGGTCATTTTGACGCAGCTCGCAAAATTTTACAACTCTTCTGCAACGCTACAAAACGGCAACAAAGCAATCGCAAGCATATTTACAGTCAATTTGTTAAACCTCCCTCCCGACCAAATTCCTCCACCTTTCCCCTTTCTCTTTACACCCACAAAGGTATTACACATGGATTTAGATGCGTGTTCGCTTCTCGTTAGGGGCAAAGAGAAGGCAAGGCAAGGAAGGGGAAGGGAAGGGAACTCTACGTGATCCAAGTGTCATAAATTTCTGTTTTGTGTAGAAAGGAACGCAATACGCATTGCGACTGTATTTGTGGATTATTCCAGTACGATGCACATGGTTTGTTCCACGCATTTGGCTGGGTTCAAAAAATATTGGTTTTGGAGTGTGTGATAAATAAACAAGTTGAATTGTGTCATCGAAACCTTAAATTGAAATGTCACATTGATCCAACTTTCGTAGACTCTATCTCTATCTTTATGCTTTATTTCATCATTATTATTATTACATTTTTTAATATTCTTTTTTTTCTTTCAACTGTTCTTTTAATAAAATGAAAGAAATAATTCCACATAATTACTATGATATTATTGAGTATATTTTTAAGCTTCAACTCTCTTTCGAGTTTCGAAAACTCGCTCTTTTACCGTTTTAAGAGCGCAGTCATTGAAACTGTAAACATGTGGAACTAAGCCCGCATATTGCCTCAGTTAATTAGTTATAAAAAATACTTCCCTCAAGTCGGTTCAATTTGCGCTAAATTCTCGTATAACACAAGGTATTCAGTGTCCCAGAATAACTGTAAAATAAAAAACCCAAGAAAGTTTAATTATGAAATATTACTTTATCAAGATGTAAATCAGTTCCATTGTAAAAAATGTGCAAATGTGATTCATTTAAATTGAATTTTGTGACGATGCTGATAAGAAGTTATTAATAAATTTAAAACATTTCATTTATTAGCCCATCGTCATGGCAATAATTCAAGTTCGTTTTCTTTAACGGTGGAATTTCATCAAATGTATAGAAAGTATTGTGCGAACTCCAAAGTTTATGATTTGCTGTGAAGTGAAAGAGATTCGTTTTTGTTTTACGCAAGTTTTATTAGAGAACAACTTTTAACTAAGTATACGAAAATTTGTAAAACTGTCCAATTAATGATCAACTTTTTCTTAAATAAATAGTTGTTGGTTAGTTCACAAACTACCCTCGTATATCATAATACACATAGCAGTCATAACTCTTGACACATTCATTGTCGTATATCCTGGCGCAGTATAAAAAAAGGAGGAGAATAACGCTACTCATAAACTTGTTACATTGTCAACCTGCTCGACACAAAATGTGTTAAAGAAATTGCAGGGCAGGACAGGGTGGGGTCGGGTGTATAGGGAAGGGTGTGTAAGGATTGGTTGGGGTAGGTTTGTTATTGTCCGCACGACACACGCAACAGGATGCAGCTAAATCATTGGAGCGCTATAAAAATTCCGTTACGGCTGTAAAACATTTCGCCCCCCTTTTTGCGCCAAGTGTAAATATTGCTCGTACAGCAACATGAAAAATGGCCTTTCAAAGGGCAACGGGCTAATAGACAGCCTCGTCGAAACTCGATTACGCGTAAGTGCATCCCGTTTAAGCGTCTTAAATTGAGTTTTATGACTTAATAATGCGGTCGAGTCGGGGTGAGATTGGACCCTGAACTGGGCCTGGACTCTGTGGCAAGCGAATGCGAACACAGTCTTGCAATTACGAGTACTCGCAAATGTCACGTTGGCTAAAAGCAGCTCATGCAAAATGTGGCCAGTCAATGGCAGTCGGGGAGCAAGGAAGTCGAGGAGTCAGGGACTCAGGAAGTTGCAACCGCCGCAGTGGCAGCCACAAACAGCATCGCCAAGTGGCCGCAAAGTTGCACGCATTGATTGAATTTGACTTGAACACGCTTTACTGATTCCTTTCCATCCTCCGTCGATTGCCGGGAATTGTTGCCGCTGGCAAATAACACGATGCTCTCTACTTTTACAGAGAACTCAACAGTTTAATTCTCTTCCTTCTTCCCGCGCCATTTACAGGGTTGCACTTCGTTTGACATCTCTAGTGTTTGCTGTACCAGCTACAAAGGCAGACACTCACACTCCCTCTCCCTCTCTCTGTCTCTCTCTTTGTCCCTCACAGTCACACTTAGTCAGTGACAAAGCGACGACAGTTAGATATTGGAATATTATGTATGCCTACAGTGGGTGCTTTAAGATATGGGACAAACTATGCGACAGTAACTTAGAAGAGATATGCGTATTTCTTATAAAATACTTATTTTTAAAAAGCTGATTGTTTCAAAACAATATATTTGAAAAATAATAGTAGATGAATGTATAAACGAATTACATTTAATAGACTATACTATTATATATATAAGCTAACATAATATCTATAAATATAAATTTTAGGCTCCACTTCCAGTTAAAGAACAGAAGAAAATGTTCTTGGATATAAATATTCAATTCAAATTAATTTTTCAGTTTACAATGTGCTCAATTATTAAATAGTTGGCATAAAATTACTGAATTTCTTTATCAAAATTATTCATCCATTTTAATCCGCTGAATATCCTCAGAGAAGAGCATTCAAAATACGATGTTTTAAATGAAACCTTTATTGTTTCTTGATTTTTTATGCCATTTCCTGCACACACTTTTCCACTTGTCGCTGTTGATATACGAGTATTGCTTTACAGAGCCATGCTTATTGTTGTTATTGTTGCTGTTAGTAAATTTGTTGCTGTTGTTGCTCCTAGGGCTGTTGTGTTTCTTGTCGTGTAGAGTGTGCATTCAACACTCGGCCTGCGTTTCCACTTGAAATCTGTCAACTGCAACTATTTATTAAATTATATACTTCCATTATTAAATGTGAATGACTTGGGCAAGTGGAAAGTGATGGGGATTGGAGTGTGTAAAAGAGACAGCACTTGCATAAGGCCATCTTTTTCTCATCTCATTGTGGTATTAAAGCATTTATAGACTTTTATTTGACAGCTTTATTTTAAGTATTATTTAGTGTATACGATTTCCTGTTGTGTGTTTTGCTCTTACAGCTCAACGAATCTCTGGAGACCCGATTCAAGTCCAAATCATGTAATAGACAACACCCTCGGCCTCTGCTCGGCGCCACAGATGCGGCATTAGGCAAATTGACAACAGCTTAAAACGATTTGCAGCACCTTAAAGCCCAGCAAAATACTCTCAAACTCGAGGATTCACAACTGACTGCTGTCGGGTCCTCGACTTCACACAGGCTGCCTGTTTGTGGCACAGCAAAAAAAAAGGACTGAACAAAAAAACTCACACTTGACAAGCAACCAAAAAATATATAAAAAAAATATAGAGGCAGAGTGACAAACAGGACACACGATGAATGCAGAGCAGGAGGAGGAACGAGTCTGCCTCAGGTGAGTCTATCGTTGTCTACTTTATGAGTGTGTGTGTGTGTGTGAGGGGGTGTTGTGTGTGTGTGTGTGCCTGATATTGCTGTTGTCGTTATTTAGCTGGCTATGATTTACTAGGTTTGCCTTTAGTCAAGCAGAATTTTTTGGCTTTAAGTTGATTTGCAGTCGCACAATTAACAAATTGGCTATAAACTCAGCTGAGCTGAGCTAAGGCAATTGGCCTAAATTGAAAAGCATTTTTACCATTTAATGAATTTGTATATTTAAAAGTTGTAAAAAGTATTTTGAAATATTAGTTATATATCGTTAGTTTAAGCTATTAAACATAAATTATAAGCATAACAGAGCGACTGTACATGATTGACGATTAACAGGCACATTAAATAGCATTATGTTAAATGGTTTCACAACAAACTTAGTTGCAATTTTGTTAACATTGCACTATGGGTAATTTCACGAGTTTGTGAGGCCAAAACCCATTTTCTGAAAGTCGGCAATTTGAAATATTTTTGAGTGCAACTCATTGACAATAGATGGTTCTTCAATGTTGCATACCAGAAATCTCAATAGATGGCGCCTTTTCGATAGATGGCGACTTGCAACACAGGGTTGCATTTGCAAAGCACGCGCTTAAAAAATATTAAAGTTTTGTTCGCGATTTGAATGTGCCAATAAATAAACAATAAGGCAACATTTTTAAAATATTTGAAATGAATTCAAATCAGTGTGGTTTGTATTATGTGTTTGTGAGTGTCAAATGCAGAAATTGATCGTGGTATTCCCCTATTAATGTAAAAATGTAAGTAGTCTAGCAAACAAAAACTTCTCATAAAGTTTAATTTTTAAAAAAGTATTTAAAGTGAGTCCACCGGAGTCCATCCTTGAAACATATTGTGTGTTGTAGAGTATTTATTTTGTTCAAATGATTGTAGTTAGAAAACCCATTTACCGGCTGGTGATATTTAATTTTTAGAATTAACCTCACAATTTCAAAGCCGATTTGTTTGTTGTCGTATGGAGAATTTCATGTTTTAGAAGGCATTAAATAATAACTGTAAGCTACTCAAGATATTATGATACAATGGATTGGAATAAGATTTAAATAGTTTTTTTATTTAGTTCTGCTCACAGGCGTTTTGGGTGTAATCGATTTTTCTTTGTAATGGCGCTTGTTTGGTCTAATTAACAGAAATCCTCAAAAGTAGGCAATTACAATTTTTCTCTGTACTAATTACTTTTACCTTGACCCTAAAAGTATGCATCACTATCTGTAAACAATTATGTTAACATTTAACATAACATAACAATTAGTAGTAGATTTCATTTTAGTCTTAGTAGTATATTTTCTTATGTTGGTAAATTTAATTGAGTAATTTGTAAATTATGGAAATATTATTAAAATTGAATTTTGTAAGAATTACGAAGGTATACCATAAATAATTTTTTTTCTATATTCGATTTAAATTTCGATAATCGAAAATGCATCCTAATTGGTAAAATGCGTTCGTGGGTTCAAATGCACCCTTGCGCAAATCGTGGCTAGAAGCCATTTCCGCAATTCAGACTCGATCTCTTTCTCAGCGATCGTCGAACAGTGCAGACGTCATTAATTCCAGTCTCTCCCCAAAGGAAAATTTTATTGGGGTTAACAACGTGCTTAAGTAACCTAAAGAAAAATTTTTCTTCATTGCTTTTAAGCAATTGAAAATTTTGCAAATTTCATCATTTTAATAAGTCCGCTGAGAAATACATAGAGATTGGATTCGTGGCGAGCTGTTTGCAGCAGAAAGTTCCTAACTTTTCTTTGGTGCCAATCCAAAAAGGGTAATTATCATTCTTTTCTTTGGTACCAGCTATTAATTGTTCTTTCGAACAATTAATTCTCTTTTGCACACAGATTGGCACTAATACCAACTCAGAAAGCCCCGCTTCATACGGCAGGCAATCGCCAGCAGGCAAGAGAAGAGATAGAGCCGATCAATATCCGACCTACCGACGTTCAGAGAGCAGCAGTCAAAGTGTTAAAAGATCAGATCGAGCCAAGCGCTCACGAATGTGGAAAATTTGGGAAAATGTGCTAAAAAAGTGTGAAAACCACCCCCATTTGCCATAACCTCAAGTGAAAGTCTCTTCCAAATCATTTGCTCCATTGCCAAGTGCCGCCTTTGAAAATTGGAGATCCACCCCAAAGAGCTAAAGGAGCTGTCAATAGTTTTGATTTTTTTTAGTGTTAATATGCTGGAATATTTGTTATTTTTTTTTATTTGGTTATCTGCCAATTAGCTTAATTAATTTTTTTTAGTGAAAAGCGAAAAGTTGCAGAAGTGAAAATCCACAAGAAAAATTCAATTATGATCTTTATATTAATTGCATACATATTAATTTAATATTAATTAATAATACTAAATTCAGTCTTGAGTCAGTAAATCATACAAGTTAAATCAATTAATACAAATTAAAAATGTGATAAAAGCAAGACAGTGACAACCAAAAATAATACCAATGAACACATATTAAAAAGGTAATAAAAGCAAGACAGTGCCAACGATAATAATACCAACACCGCAAACCCCCATTAATAATGCAGTCAAACATCGTCGAAAGTACTTTCGTCGCTGGATTTGTCTTTTGGTAAGCTGGAAAGTTATTTTATTTTATTTTCATTTTATTGGCCAATTGTATATAACGTTTTTCCCAAGGTATCAGCAGGTTCTCGAGCAACGATGATCCATTGGCCACAGCCACTTTATCGTGCGCATGTGTACAACAACTTTTATAAGTTGCTGTAGTGCTGTTCTGTTTTGCATTATCTTTTGCTTGACGTTGACTGAGCTCACAAGAACCTGAGTGATATTGCGGTAAACGTAATTGACATACAATTGAAGTTCAGTTATGTTGTTATTGCTTTTGCGTTATGCTTGCTTTCGCTTTCGTCTAGCCAAAATTGCTAGTAAAAATCAGCTGTTCACATTACATCATGGCCTCTAATATTAGATCTTTTTGTTGCATTTGTGTAAATTTTTAGTAATGCATATTTTTTTCTTAATTATCTCTTAAATTTAGTTCATCTAAAGTCAAGATTAAATACAAAAATAATGTTATAATTTTTGAATACGATTTCCTTAAAGTAAATTTAAATAATAAATATTGAATATTACTAAATGATTTTTGACACTGAATAAGAATTTAATTAGTTAATTAAACAATTAATAAAACAAGTTAATTGGTTTAAATAAACAATAAAACTAATAGGTGCACTGAAAGAAACAGAAATAAAAGAAGATAAATTTTTTTATTGATATTTATTACATACTAATTTTTTTTATTGTATTAATATTTTTATATACTATTTACTTTATGCTTGCATTTAAATACCCTTACTTTTCAGAACTTTTCCTTACTATGAGATAAATAATAAATAAATAATAGTTGGTTAAATATAATTTTATTAAACTATCGGATAGGAAATATTTTTGCTATGTCAATAAAATTCGTTAGGATTGAAATTAAATATTTTTTTCTACGTCCTAAATTAAATTTGATATTTTCAATTTCCGCTAGAATAAATCGCATCGTTAATGGAGAATTTTATTTTTTAATAAATATTTATTATGAAGTCTAACTAATTGTTATTAATTCCGGGGTTTGAAAAGCGGAGTGAGTTAATATGAACGAGAAATAGTGTGCTTAAGGGATCGTCCCAAATATGTTTTGCTCTTGGACGATCATGGCAGGGAGGGGATACAGGCTCCCGAAGGACGTCTCGGGGTAGCCATCGCACACTAGACGTTCATAAATATGGCAAACTTTCTTTTCTTTTCTTTACTTTGTGTTGTTGTCTGATCTTCCCTGCTTCCTCTGACTGATAGGCAAATATCCTCCCCCAAAAATAGCTGCGAATTTTTATTAATTATAATGTATCAACGAGCAAGTAGCATCGCGGTTCTCTTCCCGAACCCCCCAACGCCGACGAGACATAGCCGGAAACTAGCGCATGCTCCGCCTTCAATGCCTACAATCACATCTGCTCGACTTTAATACAGCGATACGTTGTATGCTACACAGAGCGACTTTACATGATCGACGATTAACAGACACATTAAATAGCATTATGTTAATAGTTTCACAACAACTTAGTTACATAGCGGGAGCTATTCCTTTCTGTTTATTCCTTTCTGCTTATGGTTATTAACATTACAGAGAGCTAGCATATTCCGACTGTTAATGTTAAAGCAACAAATATTTCAAATGATTTTTCATTTAAATCAAATAAAAATGAACTTGGAGGCATTGTATGTCAGCTGACAGACAGACAGACTTCACTCACAATAAATAAGTGTCAATTTCACACGAGAGAGATCAACAAACTGCACTTTTCATATTGTGCAGAAATTAAATATGATGCAGACTCGCAGTGTTGTTTTTCATTATTTACATTAATCAATTAGATGCCGACGACAACAACAGCAAAGAAAAAAAAAATATTGTCGCAATAAGCATTGTCAAAAGGCGAAAAGCCAACAAAAGTGGCGACAACGACAACGACACCGACAACAATAGCAACAATAACAAAACGACAACAACAATGCGTTGCTATTCAATGTCAATCTCATATTTCAATTATGCTTTATAAATGGCTGCAGACTGGCTGGCGTTGCTCTCCTACTGTATTTTGTTGCTGTTCTCATGTACTCTGAGTTCAAATGGACGCATTTCGAGTAGACGCAAACTAGTAAAAGTATTTAAGTAAACTTTTTCAGTGCTTATGTGTTTCATTTTGTACGGTAAGAAAGCAATAACCTTTATTGTTTAACTAACGTTAAAATTGAGTCGCGCACAAAAGTGTGCAACATAAATTGCTTACGTGTAAAAGTAGCGCATACGCTACGTTGTCCCTCACTAGTGTTTTACTTAAAGTTTTAAGCGCTCACTATTATGACTGTCGGCTATGGACTGGGCCTGACTTGTAGCCTGATCGAATTATGAAATTTTAATTACATAATAACGTACTGACAATCAACTTCGCCGCCTCTTTGCCGGGTGAATGCACAAAATGTCAAGTCAACGCCCCAAACCACTTTTATAGGCTGACAACAGACCCGAGAAAGAGTGTATAAAATGAGGGCGGTGAAAACATTGTGCGTGCAATTACTGTAAAACAATTTACCGCTCGAATTTAGAGCGTCATAATCAAAGTGCCGGTAAATAGGTGGGCGTAATCAAGGTGGATTAATACATGGTGATGTATTCGTTTGACGTTCCCTCTTTTTTCGGGGCACAAACGTCATTACGAGAGCATTTTCAATATATCTATCTCTCTCTCTCTCAGACTAATTTTGACAGATTTGCCCCGAGTGAGAGCGAATACATCACCATGTATTAATCCACCTTGGGCGTAATGGTTTAAAAACTTTTTAAAAATGACATACAACTCTAAAATCATATTTAAGCTGCTAAATTTAATGGGTTAACATTTTAAGTAAGCAAACTTATGCCAAGTGATCGCTGCCTCTCATAACTTTTCGGCCAAGTGTTTTCGGCTTTGAATATTACCCTTAATTATATATTACTCCTATCTTTGTCAACTGTCAAAAAGTCAAAAGAGTTAGGACATTAAGTCGCTGTCTGTCAGTTATACAGGACAATGCGGCCTAAAGACAGCTGCAATTAAAATTGATTCCAAATTGAATTGAAGTTTAGACTATGGCTCGATTTCTCAGCCCTCTAAGCAGCTGTAGACGCCAAATGGCTTAGACGACGACAACTACAACGACAACAGCGACGACAACGACGACAACAGCTCAAAATGTCTGTTTAATTTTATGCTAATTTCTTTTACTATGCAAATTTTGTGATGTTAACAACAAACAGCAAGGAAACCAGCGCCAAAACAAAAACCGCTGAAAGCGAAAATCCTGCAACAAAGCTTGACAATTTTACAAGCGGTTGTCAAGTAGATACCCTAGAAGTAGCTGAAGTTATTTACCAGATATGAAACTCAGCCAATGTGTATTCTTTGCCATCAGCAATTTGCATTTCTTTCTGCAACATATTAAAGCTGGATTATTATTAAAATATACATTTTTAATTGAGACGATTGAATTTTAAATTCGCTTAGCTCATGTCTTTCATTTAAGCGTATACTTAATTAAAAATAACGAATTGTAAAAATCCTTATACACATTTGAACAGGGTATCTTAATGCGTATAAAATTAACTGCACCTCGAACTAGACAAAGTTCTGCTTATATTGACGTTTTTACATGGGGACTGTGTCACGTTCCTTTCAAGAAAACTGTTTTTTTGACGCACAGGAAACTTGGAAAACTGAAGGTTGACAGAATCGGGGACAAAGTGGTAGGTCGCAGTAACTTAAATCAAATGATATGGCAAACTTTTAATGGCAGCAAACTTTTCGACATGATTCGCGAAAAAATTGTGCAGCTAATTAGCAAGGCATAAATGTTCTATGGGCTACACTCTTTTTCTCTTTGTCAATTCGACTTTTAAATATCGAATAAAAATTGAGTTCTGCCTCAAGTTATTGCTCACAATTGTAATATCAAGATTTGTGAGTCCTTGCCACCGACAATTTATCAATTTTAATGGCTTTTGAATGGCCGGCTTTTCGATTGGCAGGAGGAGACTTAAAAATTGGCCACTTATACGGCTTATTGCCTTTTTCTTTTCAGCTTAAAGAATGTTAGAGCCACCCTCAATCTGAGTCTCGGACCCACTTCAGTGTTTACTCAAATCAGCAGACGTCCGCCAAATAAATAGCTTTGATTTCGTATCAAATAAAAAGTCCTTTAGAAAAAGGACATCAAAGCGTTGGATGAGGAGACTTGTGGGCAACCTAAGCGCAATTTATGCATAATAATGCGTAACAGAAACAGAGGCCGGAAAAACCAAACAACATTGGCATTTTAAAATCACACTACAGACTGTCTCAAAAACTTTCATATTCCCCAAATCTCATTCGCCATGCTTTCGTTAACTTTTAATGGAAAAAAAAATAACAAATACAATAATCGAGTTGTAGCAGTTTTGTTACTTAAGTAAGCTTTATATTTCAATTTAAGAGTAGGCGAATTGTGATAGAAAGAGTAAACCGAAACACGTGCAATTGTCCTTTTTTTTTGAGTTCAGTTCTGTGTCGCTGAGTAATTTTTCTATTTTCTGCTTTGTTGCGCCCTTTCAAATGCACACCCTTGTTGACCAACGTTCAACATTAACCCAAATCCAAAAGATATACACAACACACTCCAACAATGAGAGACTTGGCCACTTGACAAGGTATTGCTGCCAACTCTATCTCTATCCCTTTCTGCCTGCTACTTTCTACTTTCTCTTCACTGACTTGACTGACTTGTTGGGGTCAATGAAGACACCGACTTGACTTTGTGCACGAGTATTTCAGCGTTTTATTGTTTCTGTTGCCCGACTTTTAGCTAAATGAATCAGCCATATCCTGTGTACTGTTAGTAGTCCAAAAAAGTCGTTGGCCAACAAAAAAAATACATAGGAATTTTCTTGGCTGGCAAAATTTCCCACCTGCTGCGTTTTTGCCCGGTGTGTCTGCGAGTGAAATGCCATGTGGAACGCATTTAGGCTTGGGCCGGAAATTAATTACAAGGACTCATCAACTTATTCCCATAAAATGCTTTAATTGATTACTCTGCGCAGACTGAGTTCTCGATAATGATATTGCTTGAAGACCCAGTTGATAAATGTAAATTAAAGTGATTCCATATTAATGCATTCGCAAATTGATTTGTGGATACATTTCCATTCGAAAGTTAATGATGTGTAGCTTGGCAGTATTTCATTGATTTCTAGTAATTTTCAACAAGATTTCATCTCTAAATTATTGCTGTGTATTAAAAACAGATTATTTGATAAAATAGAATTATTACAAAAATATTAAATTTTCGTATGTTATGCTTTAGTTGTTTCCAATTGCTCTAATTTATTGAAAGACTTGTTAAAGCAGGCTCTATTTAAATTTATTTGTTGACAGCTTAAGTTACAAGCTAACAAGCTGAATATTTAGACAACTTATGTTAAGTAAGCGCATTTCTTAAAAGCGTTTTATAGATTGAATAGAATTTATTGTTTTGGCCCCTATTGCTCTTGAAATCCCCTTGTTCCTTGTCATCTTCAAATGATTCTGTATTTATCACTGTCAGCTTCTGTCTCGTTGGGCTTCTTAGCATCTTCAGCTAATTATCTTTAAATATTTGCTTCACACATTCAACGTAACAAGTGCCAGCTGCAAACAAACTTGCCCCTAACACTTACCCTTGCCTCCGCCCCTATCCCCATCCCTTCCCCTTACCCCTCGTCCAACTCTTGTAACTGTGTTGTCAACACATTCCTCAAACTGCCACCACGCCCACCGCAGGCTTAAACGCTTCATAAATAAAATAAGCAGCTTGCCAGACATTGTTGTTGCCATATCGATGGTTTTGGCCTTGTCTTAATTGTTGTTCCTCCTGCTGTTATCTCTATCTCCCTCTATTCATCTCTGTGTCTCTCTCTCCCTCTCTCTGTCTTGTTGTTGTGGCTTTTGCAGGGCTTATAATGCAGCATTGAGTGTGTAGCAAGTTGCGCCTTGGGGTTAAGCATAAATATGTCAAGTGTTAATTGTTGCCACTTAACGCACAGCACAAACTCAAACTCAAATACAAAGCTACCAACAACCATGTGAGATGTGAGAGCAGCGTGTAAATATGACTTTAATCTACTTACCGCGTAGTTAAGGCAGCTCTTTCTCTTTCTCTTCCTCTCTCTCTCTCCCTCTCTCTCTCTGTCTCTCTGTCTGCTTCTGTTCTTGCTCAAGAGTTCGCAAGCTACATCACAAAAAACAAACACACAACATACACACACATTGCCATACACATACACACGCACTTGTTACACACCCAATAATACGCTTTAACAAGTTTCTTATGGCCATAAATTCAACAAGCCAACAAAAGCTCATAAAAAGGGCTGACTCCTTCCCTCCTTCCATTCTTCCCTTGGGCTAAGGACTTTGCAGCTAAACCCAACAGCTGCCTACACATCACTATAGGTCAAATGGACAGTTTTTCTGATATAAACTCATTTTTTAAAAGTATTCAAATTAACACGCTTTTCTTACATTCCTGATTAGGAATTCATTGCATACCAGAAATGTTAACATTGCATTCTGATGTTAATTTAACAAATGTTACAGCAGCTGTTAAATTTAAAAAAAAAAACACGTGCTTATAAATTGTGCAACAATTTTGACCAAATTCAAGTGGCATAATATTTTTTATATTGAAATTTCTTAATTTCTAATTCCATATTATACATATTTTTTTAAAAACAATTTCCAAAGGCGATCTAGATAGAAAACTTGAAAAACCTTCGCGTTATTAATTTATATCAGTAAAAGGGTCCATTTGACCAATAGTGCATAGGTACATAAATAAAAGCGAATGTTGCAGACATGCCTTTGACATTTCATATCATATCACACACACACACACACACACACAACAGCTGACAGGAAATTTCAAAAGAAATAAGAATATCCTGCGCAAAAAACAAAACTGCACACTGGCAAATATAAAAAAAGCAAACCCCACAAACATGGCCAATACATTTAACAGCCAATAACAATAACAACAACAAAAACAATGTACAACGTTAGAACTTTATCAGCCACATTTATCGACAAACCATCACAATTTCCTCTTTTAAATATCTTACCTTACTTAACTTCTGGTCTCCATCTCCATTTCCGGTCTGCCTGATTGTCCTCATCAGTGTTCACATCCTGTGGCCACTTGTTTGTCCCTCTTGACAGGTGAATGTTTATGATTTTATAAAGAGCGGTAAAGAAATATATTTATAACATGGACGCTGATTGAAATTGAAAAGCAAGTTATAAAACGAATTAAATGGAATGTATAAGTAAAATTATAATTCCACTTAAAGCATTTTATATTTCAGATATATCTCATTGATCGACAGTCTATTCATTAAATATATATATATATATATATTATTTAAAAAAAAATTTAATATATTAAAAAATAAATATGTATAATAAACTATAAATATAAATATGTATAATAACTAATAGGAAATTTTATTTTCTTTTTTAAATATTAAAATAAATTGTTGTAGTATTTTTAACATTATTGATAAATTACATGATAAATTGATAAATTAAATTATTGATAAATATTAGAATATTTTTTAAAGATTGGTTGATTTGTTTAATTTAATAATTTTTATTTATTTATTTATTGTCAGACTAAAAGCAGCCAACACAACAATTAATGTAAAATTATAAGGAAAAAAAAAAAAAATTTTTTTTTGAAAAAAAAGAAAAAAAAAAAAAAGGGTAAAAAAAATATAAATTAAAAAAATTAATTTTTTATTTTAGTGTTTTTGGGGGGGTGGGGGGGGGGGGGGAAGGAAAAAAAGGGAAAAAAAAGGTTGGGAAAAATTTTTAAAGGGGAGGGGGGGGGGGAAAAAAAATTTTGGGATGGGGGGAGGAATGTGACATTGAAATTAATTAAATTATATATATTTAAATCACAAATAAGTTAAATATTTTATTAGTCTTGATTGATTTTATTAAAGTCTATAAAATTAAATTAATATTTTTGTTTAATAATGATTGAACATAGAAAGGCCTAGATTTTTAACCATTTATTTCTATTACCCTTATCCTTTAAATTTCACAAAACTTTTCGTTATACGCAATTAATCTAACACAAAATTATCCAATTTGCTGAGTTAATCCCATAATCAGACTTGTCATTGGGCCCATTGTGAAACCACTCCTGTTTGATTGAAGCCGATAACAGTCGATATTTGATTATCATTTGCCCTCATCATTATGGCCATTATTATCATCGTCATAACCAATATTATCATTATCATCCCGCAGAGCAATGGACTGAGTTCAATTACCATATCAGCGACACAATGTGGCCCAAACTGATTTGTCGCTCGGTGAGAACTGCAAACGCTGCTGAGTGCCATATTTTTGTATTTTATATTCCCACTGAGCACCCGTAATATAGACAGTCTATGGCGCTTTTGGCGCTCAGTTGCCAAACGTCAGTTCAATGTGAAAGACGCGAAATAAACAAAACCGAAAGTCGACAATAAAAATACAAAATAAGTGGACAACTTTAACTGAGCACGCCGCTGGCGGCAGTTGCAAAAAAATATAGAAATAACAACAACATAAAACAAGTGTAGTAAATAAAGTAAATGAAATTATTAATTAACTATTTTGCTGGTCAAACAACGTGCAGCTGCAAACAAACAAAAAACAATATATGTATAATATGAATAACCAATATTGTATCATATTATTATAACGGCTCGGTATCATGGTCAAAACAGATTCAATATGCTTCGTTGGCTGGCTGAGTTTATCGATTTTGAATATTGTTGCGCCATTATCAACGCATTTATATAAGTGATAATTATATTAGGCACTTTATCTCGCCCTCGCTCTGGCCTGCAGTTCAAGTTGGAGTTCGGTTCGGCACGACTCGACGGCTTGTGTGTTCTTTGTTTATCTTTTGGATTACTCATCCCAAAAACCAACAACCGGTGTAGTGCGAAACTAATGCAACTTTCAAATTTCGTCGATGATTTTTTTTTATAATGCAAAAATCCAACTCGTGTCACAAGCAAATACGGGCATAAAATGTGCTAATCATATGGTCCGAGTAATGATTAAAATAACAGAAAACTCAACAACAGATTATCGATTACAGTTGGTGTGTGGCATGTGATATCGCATCTGGTTGAGATTTAATCAAACAGGTGTGTAAATTATGAATTTTGGACATCAAATCGATCAATTGACGATGAATAGGCTTTTATTTCTTATGCAGGTGCTAAAAGCCCTAGGTTGTTGACTGGAAAATTACTGGCCCTCGTTTTTAACCCACTTCTAAGTCAAACAGCTGTTGATTTTCAGTAGAATCAACAAACCAAACTCATGTTATATTAGAAAATGTTTATTTAAAATTTTGTACGCTGAACTTCACGCATATCATAATGTTATATTTGCTTAACATAACACACAAATGTTAATTGTTAGTGTGGGTGCAAACCGCATTAAAGTGTGCTATAGAAAATTACCTAAAGAAATGATTATTTATGTGCAACAATCACGCAATTGAAATCACGCATTTCATGGTTCCTCTCGCAGTTTATCAATCCAGCACATTAATCAAGCCGCAATTTGTTATTGTTATTCCAAACCTGATAAAAGATAACAGCTATTTAATGTGCTGAAGTGGGACAGGAAGTGCAGTCAACTCTAACACAAATACACAGCGTATCCCTGCGTAAGCCAGACCAAAAATAGAATACAACACATTTATTTTAGTCTATTTTCATACGTGCAATGGCGATAACATTAAACAGCAGTTGATAAACTTGCAATACTAACTTTCCCAAATAGATGGCCAACAGTTGCAGTTGCAAAAGCCAAAACAACAACCGCAAAACCAAAAAACCCATCAAAAACAAACTACTTTTTGTTGGCTGCTAAGTTTATTCCCAGCGGTAGTTAATGTAAATTAGACAACTAAAAACGATAGACGGACAGAGAGTTGGATGAACACAAATGGACCTATCATATAAATTGTTATTTTAAAGTGCAAAAGTATAATTGCCTGTGTCCGAGGGAAGTGTATGAAATTTGTCGAGTTTATTGAATTAGACGCTACAAAAGTATGTCTAATTTAATGTCATGGAATACATTTACTTACATATTTATAAGTCTATGTATGTGTGCAAATATTTCGCTTGGCTGCTGCGATTTATTGGAATTTTCTTAATGTTTGGACATTTTCTTGACAGCATTTTTGGTTCTAAGTATTATTTTTTTTGTTTTGCTCAGACCCAAAGTATGCAACGATTTTTATACATGACGCATATGAATGAGCGGGAGACGTGATGTGTTTGCATGTGTGTGTGTGTGTGTGTGTGTGTGTGTGTGTGTGTGTAGAAGTGTGTGTGCAACGGTGTGTGTCTAAATGCTAATTTGAATAATGACAACGACATCAACGCGCCATTTTCTAGTTGTTGGCTCTTCCCGTCGCCATTTTGCGTTTTCCGCAGCGCCATCGTGAATTTGATTTGTATACGCACATATAAGCTATATAACTGTTATGCTATATGTGTATGCAATATGGGACAGACAGACTTATTTATACAAACGAGCATTTGATGTAGGTAACTTACACGACATGGCGCGTGCCCGTCTGCGCCTCTCATAAAATAAAATTATTCAATCCGTAGCCTGAAATTGTAGACCCCACACAGGCAATATTAAAGTTCTAATGCTCTGCACAGTTCAAGATACTGGATAAAGTACAAAAAAAAAAACAAAAATAAAAATAAAGGCCGCTTTATACCTTAATACCTTTAAACGAAAATAATTCGATTGATTACGTTCACGAAAAAAGTGAAATAAAATAAGCTTTGCATTGTATTAATAAAATTGAATTTTAAATTGTTCTCAAGAACATTTGTGATGTAAATTTAAACAATAACATAAGGTTTGTTTAAATAACATTTGTGTAATGTTAAATTTTAAAGCATTTAACATAGGCATTGCACTATAGGTGAAATGGACCCATTTTCTGATATAAATAAAAGAAGGTTTTTAGTCGGGGAAAATTTTTGGGTGGTGGGAATTGGGGGGGGGGGGGGAAAAAAAAAATATATTTTAAAAAATATTTTTTTTTTTTTTTTTTTTTTTTTTTTTTATTTTTTTTTTTTTTTTTTTTTTTTTTTTTTTTTTATTTTTTTTTTTTTTTTTTTTATTTTTTTTGGTTTTGTTTTTTTTTGGGGGGGGTATATATTTTTTTTTTTTTTTTTTGGGGGGGGGGGATAATAAAATTATTTTTTTTTTTTTTTTTGTGGGGGGGGAGGGGGGGGGGGGGGGGGGGGAATTTTTAATATTTTTTGTGGGTGAAAAAAAAAAATTTTAAAATAAAAAAAAGTGAGTTTTGATTTAAAAGGATATGTTTTATTTATTATGGGTTTCATATTAAGTATACGTTTGTTGTTTCTTTTGCCCTATATTACATGTTGTGTGAAGAACATTCTGACAGATTGCTTGCTAGTTTATAATACCCTATCCTGAATGTCTGTCGTTAACTTGTCGAATGTCTTCACGCCTCGCCGAAAATGTCGAGGCTTAGAAAGCATTTACATTTTGTGTGTGTGGCTCAAAAGTTGATTGTGAATTGTGCAGGGGAGGGAGGCATGTTTGTATTCATTAGAAGTGGCCTAGCAGAAAGACGTTAGCAGCAATCAGACTTGGCTAACAGACACACAACTTCAAAGCGCAAATTGAAAGTTAAAGCTTGAGTTGTCACGTAGAAAGATGATGATGTTCTCAAATGTTTATTGCAGAACCGGCGAGGAGGACGAAGAGGAGGAGGAGGAGCAGGAGCGCAATATGGATGACGACGATGACAAATTGGTATCGGACGAGGTGCATCTCCGGCAGCTCAGCTCGACGCCATCCTCCGCATTGCAGCAGCGTCGACAGAACAACAATGTCACACATTCCGCGCCGCCCGAGCTCACACAACGTGGCCAAAAGGCAGAGACAGAAACTAGAGGCGGAAGCAGAGGCGGAAGAGGAAGTGGAACAGGGTGTGGTGCTGCGAAGGGCCGTCGACAAGGGTGCCATTACCTTGGCACAAATAGAAGACCTAAGGCTGGAGAGCGACGACGACGATGGCGATCGATGGCTACGATGACGTCGACTATGCGGAGAGTGGCCCCGGGCTGAGCAATCCCGCTGCGCAGACCACAAATGATGAGCAGATTACAGCCACAACAAAGCCAACAACAACTGCAGTCGAGGTAAGTTGAATTGTGTCCAGCACTTAGGGCTAATTGAAAGCGTAACGAAACCGTAAAACAGCAGGAAGCAGTCGCAACCGCAACCACGACGTGCACACCAACACTAGCTTTAACATCTCCGCCGGACATGTCGAAAATACCACGACTGCCCGGCGATGGCGCCCAGATGACAGACGGCGACTGCGTCGACCTGCCCCATTCGCTGCGTGCCTCCACAGCGTCAATTTTGTCCAATTTGCGCAAGAAACAGCAGGCGATGCTCAGCGTCGGCATCGGCAACGATCGACCCGGCAACGGCAATCGAAATGGGCCAGGAAGTGGATTTGCAACTGGAACTGGAACTGGCAGTCGAAATGGCACTGGAACTGGAACTGGATCTGGATCTGGTGGAGGCAGCAGCTTGGCCAAACAAACGCCACGGCGCGTGCAATCCGTGCGCATTGTGGAGGCCAAGTGCGGCTATGGGCCAAAACGACGCACCGAAAGCTGCAGCATATTTGGCAATAGCAATTTTGGTAAGCCAACCAACCGACAATTGCAATTGAGACAGCCTCTAATCAAGACACAGACTGCAGCGGAGAGAGGAGAATGATTGGGAAATATATTAGAAAGTGACTTACAGAAGGGAACGATTTAACAGACTAAAGTAACAGACTACATATCAGAATCGTAATTAACAATCAAATCATTGACAGAAAACATAGGTGTCTTCTTTACGCAAATTAGACGGAAGTTTTGAATTTTGATACAAATATCTTTATTTGAAGATCATTCGCATACAAAATGATCCGAGAAGTAAATGTAAAGTAAATTTGAAATATTTTAATTTTGTGTTTTCTTTTCTTAAATGTCTATTTAAATACTTAGTTAATTAACTGAATTTTATTTTTATTATTTAAAAGTTAGTGATGAATTAAAATTACGTTTTACTTACATTTTAAAAATATTATAACGTTAAATGAATAGAATTTAATTTGAGAATTCAAAAAAAAGACGAGTCTAAATTGACTTTAATTAATATTTTGAGTAACTTTTTTTTTCAATAGTAAAGATGGTTTATTCCGAAAAATCAGACTCAAATATATACAGATGTGCTACAGAAATCACTTCCATTTGAATTTCACTACAATTTCATTTCTCCGTGACACAGTCAACTCATTTGAAAATTTATAAGGGAAACGAAGTCATCGCTGAGAATAATGTCACATTTTTTGTACGAAATTTAGAATTTAGAGTTGTCGAGTAACTTTTATTGTTTGTCTCGCCAATAACTTTTAAATTTTTTTAAGCTGTACAATATCAATTATTATATAAATAAATTAAATTAGATTAAATAAAAAAGAAATAATATAAAAACCTATTATTCTGCAATGATAAACTTAAAAAAGTTGCTAAAGAAACACTTGGGAAATTTAATCTGAGAAGTGGCCAACCCTAGGTTCCTAGTTCAAAAAGGTTGGTGAACTTGCTAAAAAAAAAAGAAATCACTCGAAGTTGTGGGGCACTGAGAAAATTTCGAAAATTTTTCTCTGATTTCTGTAGCACACCTGATACATTCCTTATATTTTTCCGTCGCTACTCATTTGAAATGGTAGGAGTAGGAGAAGAGAGATTACATACATATTCTATACACAGACACTATGCGTTTTCGCTTATTCTCTCGGCTGCTCTCTTGATTTTGGTTATGCTCTCATTCTGTCTCTTCCTTACACTAGCTTGTGAGAAACAGTCCCAAGTCAGTCTTGATCGAGTGGTCGAAGAGAGCAGATATACCAGAATCAATTGTCTTCTACAAAATATATACAATATATCTTCACACACAATTTTAAACAGATTACGAACTGGAATCGGGACAATCCCTAGCGAGCATCGCAGGTCCCCAAAGGCCGTTGACGAATGAAACATATTCGGCCTTCAAGAGTGGCAACGTGGTCAAGGGCATTCTCTGTCCATCACTGACCAACTCCTTCAAGCAGAGTTCCCTGGAAAGAAGTTATCTCACCTACACACACAGACAACGCCAGAAATCGCTAATCATCGTGAACGTTGTAGACTTTGTGCTTAAGATTGTGATGGCATTGATTTGGATGCTGCAGCCAAAGGAGAGGCGTCTGGAAACGGTAAGTGGCAAGTGGCAACTCTAAAATCTTTCTAATCCCCTGTAATCTATATATTCCGAGCAGGACGCAACTGCAGATGCGGCGAGCATAGCAACTGCCATCACTTGGTCCGTTTGCTGTGGCATGGCCAATTTGGCAATTTGCTTTTTGGGCTACTGGCGATGCTTTGCCAACAATTATTTGCACTGGGCGGCAGTCTGCACTTGGGTGCTCTTCAATATACAGGGTGAGTGTTGTGTGTGTGGAAGGCATAAATCATGCGTCACATGCGTTAACCATTAAATTGGCTAATCCTTTTTGGGCCCTTTGTCATAAATGTTTTATTGCCTGCGACAGGATTCGTCAGCCAAGGCGTCGGCTTCGAGATTCGTGAGTACCTGGTCTGGTACATTTTGTTTGTCATATTTGTGCCCTATGCCATGTTGCCACTGCCCCTCAAATGGTGCGTTGTCGGTGGCACAATCACCGCCAGCTGCCACCTGGCCGTAATTACCATCAACAAATTGCAGGACAAGGAGGTACATATTTCTACAATAGCCAATATATTTGTTATACTTTATTGCTATTTTTTATTTTTTGGTTTTCTTAGGTTCCTCTGGACCCTAATTGCATTCTGTTTCAAATCATTGCCAATTTCATTTTGTACACGGCCATAAATGTGGCTGGCATGTATACCAAATATTTGACTGATCGCGGACAGCGTTTGGCCTTCATTGAAACCCACAAGGCCATGGAGCACAAGAAGGAGTCCGAAAAGGAACTACAACGCACACAAAAGTTACTAGATTCAAGTGAGTCAAGTTGAGATTTTTTAAGAGAAGCAATCAATCGAAAATGTATAGATTTAATATAACTAATATTCCTATAAGTTGATGAGGAAAGATGAGAACCTAGTAGAGAAAAATAATTTAGAAGAGTCCAGATTTAAAAGAAAGGTAAATAAATGATATTCTGATGGGGAAAAAATACAACAACAAAAATAAAAATCAAGAGTAAACTATATTGTTTAAGAATATGTGAGACCAGGTGAAAAGGAAAAAAACTTGTATTTTTCAACAATTTAAATTATTTTTATATACTTAAACTATTAAACTAATGAAATGATTCTTTATAGATTATAATAACTTCTTAGCTGAATTTCGAACTCATGGTTAAAGGTCTGAATATATACATATCTAAATATAGAGGAATCCCAGCAAATGTATTTCAATCTAGGCAAGAGAAAAGTCCACAGTTTATGTTTAAATTGAAATGAACAGCCGTAGGTATTTCAAGTATATAAGTATTAACTGCTTTGTTGCCTGCTTTTCCGGCAAAAGGCGATTTCCAGTTAAGTATCTGCCCTTCGGCCAGGTAAAGAAAAGTCTGCCAACCGCAGGTAACTAAGGCAATGCTGCAGCATGTACTTTTGTTGCAGAATTTTAGTTATTTCGCAGTAGTTTTACAACCGCAGACGAGGTCTCAAGAGTTCGCTTCTAAATTTATATTGCTTCTGGCTGTTGAGTTCTGTACTGAGTTGGCATTATATTGGTTGCAGTTTTGCCCAACATTGTGAATAATCAAATACGCAGAGAAATGTACAAAGGCACGGATCCCACGGTGGAGACGCAGTTCAACAAACTGTATGTATACCCTATGGATAATGTGAGCATACTTTTTGCAGACATTAAGGTGAGTTTAATCAAGGGAAAATTGCTAGTTTAATTTCAACTGAGCTACATTTTAACATTTATAATAGGGCTTTACGGAGTTGGCTAGCAAAACATCGGCACAGCAATTGGTGAAAATTTTAAACGACCTTTTCGCTCGTTTCGATCGGATTGCAGAGGTAAGTGAACTTTTAGCATATTTAACAATTCTTTCAACACTTTGTTCCCAAAGGACAATCATTGTCTGCGTGTAAAGCTGCTCGGTGATTGCTATTACTGTGTGTCGCAGTTCGAAAGTGACAACTGGAAGACACGACCGGATCACGCCGTGTGCAGCGTCGAAACTGGCCTCCACATGATAATGGCCATCAAGGATGTGCGCCTGCACACGCACGTAAGTAATGAAAGGACAGAGAAGAATTCAACCGGCAATTTAATGGCCCATTTTAATTGTAAATCGATTAACCCATTTCCAGTGATTTATTAGAGTTTGATAAATAATGTCGTAAATTTAACGTAATTTCTACTCAGCAAGACTTCAAATACGTCTTGTGGTCACTAAACACAACTAGCACTTTAATGTTAAGCACTAACAGTGGAATGTTAAACTGTAACAGTTCAATGTTAGCACGTTTAAAAGCTGCTGTCCGCATTATATATGTATTTTTTTTTTTTTTTTTAATTTAATGCCGCAAATTTATCAGCTGTCAGCTGTTTTGCATTTTTTGTTGTCGCTTCAAGCCGCTTTATTTTTACGATATTGCACATTGTTGTCGGGGCGATGTGACCCAGTATACTGTGCCGGCCGCTGCTGGACGTGTTGACAATTCATTTGTATGCAAATCTCAGCAGAGCAAAAGACAACGACAAACGACAGCAGCATCAACAGCAGCAACAGCAGCGAAAACATAAGGAAAAAATTTGTTTAAGCTCCCATGCCTGCACTGTGACAAGTTCCCAAAAAAAAAAAAAACATAATTGATTTTTTATTTTTTTTTTTAATTTTGGTTTTTTTGGTGCAGCGTAGTGGGAATTCTTGCACTCTCTACGAAATACTTTAAGCATATTTAATGCATGCGAAACATGCAATTGGATACTTTTAATTGGTAGCCACAGGCTTCTGACCGACTGTCTGACTGACTGATTGACACTCTGGCAGTCTGGCAAACTGACAACTGCAGCATTGCTTAAAAGTCTGCAGTGGTTTCTGTTGCAGTTGCAGTTGCAGTTGCAGTTACATTTAAGCGCGTGCTTTGCATAGCTTTGTGATTTTTGCATTTTTGTGTTAATTTTGTAGGTTGACCTCAACATGCGCATCGGCATCCACAGCGGCTCCGTGATGTGCGGTGTTCTTGGCAACAAGAAATGGCATTTTGACGTTTGGTCCAATGATGTTATCATTGCAAATCACATGGAATCTGGTGGTATACCCGGGTAAGTCCAGTCACGTTTTCTTTTCCACCATAGCCAATGGATTGTATCTAATTGTGTGTGTTTTGTGTGTGTTCAGGTGCCTAGTTCCCATTCAAATTTGTTGTGAAATTATGCACAAAGCATCCACGTTGTCGTAAACAAACATGTGAGATAAACTAAACAAGGAACAGAGCTAATTAGCAACTAGAATTAAATGCAGTGCAAAAACAACTCGTACATAGAGATAAACCATTTTCTCATTCACTAAAAAGATTCAGCTAATATGCAGATATTTTTAAAGAATTATAATTTATATGAATTGAATTATTTTCTTAAATCGAAAATTCATTTCTTCTTAACTCATTGAAATTATTCTACGTCAAAATGTATGCTATACTTTTATAAACATTTTTTTTAAGTAAATGTAAAAATTATGCTTTTAATTTTTACAAATAATACATTATTTTTATAAAGTTACTTTAAAATCTCTGCTGACGATGCACTTGGGCTAAGACTCAATTTTCAAACCCAAATCTTCAGCTTCTACCAAGCATCAAGTTTCCGCAATATTCCAAAATTATTGATTCCCAGAGACAAATTCAAGTATAATTGTTTTTGGCACACTTTGAATGACCGGCATGCAGCTCAAATTTATTGGCAAGAGTCCAATGAATGCTGAATCCCAAAAGACGCTTGGCCAAAATAACTATGCTGTGCTGTGCCTTTAAATCTTAGTTGCAGCCACATTTTTAATTGGCCAATTAAGGGCATGTGCTCAATGCTGGACTACCACCAACAATTGCTGAGTAATTTTTGCTAGCTTGGCGTGTTTAGACACAAGAAACCAACAGTACAACAATAATAACAAAGAGAACTAACTAAAGGACAACAAAACGCAAAACCACAAAAGTAAGCAAAGAGAGAAGAGAAAAGGAAAAATAAAAGGCTCCATTTAATGCAAAATGCTTTGATGTAATTGTGGCTTGGAAATATTGTAGAAACAAGGCAACGACTAGAAACCAAAATCGGAGAGCAACCCAATTATGGTAGAAACTCACACACACACACAGATGCAGATACACACATACACACACAGATACACTCAAAAGGCGGCTTTTGTGGGCGGCAAAAAGTTAACGCAACAAAATCGCTAAAAATTTGTTGGCAAATATTTGAATTTAATTTTGGCCAACTAGCATTTGCAATAACCCAATTTCTTGTCCTCTGCTCTGCTCTATCTTTCATCCCTCTCAGACGCGTTCATATCTCGGAGGCGACACTGAACTGCCTGAACGATGCCTACGAGGTGGAACCGGGCAACGGCGGCAGTCGGGATAATCATCTCAATAAGCTGAACGTAACAACGTATTTGATCAAGCGCACGGAGCCATTGCGGTAAGTACATACATATATTTGATGGCCCTTGAGTGTGCCCGGATAATTGTGAGTCCTTCGTCCTGTGGCAGACCCAAGCGACGCTTTGGCACCAGAAGCAGCGCCCATCAAAGCAGCAGCTTGGCCACAGCTGCTCCAGCTCCGGGTGCCTTGCCCAAATCCATCTCGGCCAGTGGCAGTGGAAACGACTGCAGCATTGGCAGCACCACAGCGGTGGGCGTGGCTGGCGGAGGGGCTGCTGGTGCTGGTGGTGACGGTGGCAGCATCGATGGACGCAGTCTCGAATTCGCCACCGCGGTGCAACCCTCGCAGCTGCTGCAGCAGCAGCAGAAGAAGAACATCTCGCTCAACTCGCTGCCCAATGTCGTCGAGGGCGTCGCCCTGGACCATCGCCGACTGCGCAACGGCGGCGCCGTTGGAGCCGGTGGCACAGGCAATCCGGGTGCCACGGGAGCACCTGCCGCTGGTCTGTCCACGGTATCCTCCCCGACTGCCATGATGTCAGCACCGTTGGAGCAGCAGCTGAGGCCGCGCAATGGCGCCAGCATTCAGAACCTGACGGAGGCCATCAGCGCCAAGGGTCTGATCATCGAGGACGAGAGCACAACCGACTGGATACCCGAGATACCATTTAGGAATGTAAGTGCGCAACTTTTACAATAGTTTTTCAACAGAAATTGAATATGTGGATAGGATAAACACTAAAATTTTTATATTTTAAGATATTATTTATCGGTTACGCAAAATCTTTGAATAATGGTTTTTGTATGTTTCGATTTTGAAATACCGGTATGGTTTCGGTTCACAAAAAACATTTTTTTTTTAGATGTGTGAAAAACCGGAATTAACCCTTATATTTGAAACGGTTATTTTGATTTACAGAGTTTCGGTTTTAAGGTTCCTGTCAAATGAAAATTTTTTTTTCGGTTACGGTTTGAGTTACGGTTTTAAATTTCAATCGGCTTTTACCTGATGAATACCTCTATTTTTTCTCCTCCAGCTTAACAGTCCCGAGGAGCTATTAAATCGCGTCGATTCCATACTAGTGGATCCCAAGCTAGATCATCGGGTTTCGGTGACCGTCTTGGACGAAGAGGTGAGTGAAAAGTGGGAAAACTTTCGCTTAATTTATTATAATTTTTGTTTATCATTTTAGATTGACGAATTCATTGAGCAGAATATACAGATTAATTCCAATAAGGAAATCCGTCGCGAATATTTGAATGCCTGTTCATTGAAATTCATTGATAAAAGCCAGGAGCAGAAATTCTGTCAGCTGCGTGAGGACATGTTCCGGTGCGTATGGGCAAATATATATGGTCTAATGGAAGGCTTCCTTTCCCTTCCCCTTCCCCTTCAACAACTCCCACTCTCAGACTTAATTAATGAACTGTTGCTAATTGATTTTTGCCTGTTGTGCTGTTTGCAGCTCCAACATGTTGTGTGTGTTTGTCATTTGGATATTTATGGTTCTCTGCCAGGTCATCATTATTCCGCGTTGCACCATAGTCATAATTTGCCTGGCTGTGGGCACTGTGGTCCTCACGTTTTGCTGTGTCCTGGTCATGGCCGAGGAGTTTCCAGGTAAGTGTCCCACTAGTTATATTGTGTAATATTTTGATTTATTTGCTTAACGCAGTCATTACCACTATTTATTAGAGTGATATTTAAATATTGTATAAGTATTTAAATTAAACATTTTCAAGTTAAAGCTAGAAAACAAGTTAAACTAAGAATAAACATTTTAATTTAAGACATTTAAATTAAAAACAGTTAATAATAATATTCAATATTCATTCATTTTTTAAAAATGTTTATAAAAAAAGGCATTTTTAACCATTTCAAAAAATTACAAAAAATATTAGAGAGATTTTTGAAAAAAAAAAAAATGTTGCAGTCACTCCTACAATTGTTTGAACTTTTTTGCATCCAAACATTTTTTTTTTTAAATCGAGGAAAAAATTTTATCAGTAGACTACTTACATAAATTCAACTTTTTCTGTCTTAATTTTAAAATTCATGATATTTTTTTTTTATTTATCCGACGAATATTCTAGAACAGCGGTGGGCACGCAATGGCTCCGGGAGCCAGCGGCTGCTAACGAATTCAGATTTTGTGCCCACCGCTGTTCTAGAACATAATTAAATTTTAGATTAATTTAAATTGGAAATTTTCAACGAAAATGTGTAATCCTTGAATACTTTTCTTTTTTGAAGGCCTGCCCAGCTGCTTGAAAATTAACTCCGCCAAGTTGGTCCACCAACGACGTCGTCGCACGCTCTTCATCTGTGGCGTCATCGTCTCCATGTGTGCGCTCAGTGCAATTGGCCTGATCCTCTGTCCCACAAACAGTTACAATGGCAACGCCGACAGTCACTCCTCCACAAATTTCTCGACAACATTCTCTGAAACGGACTCGACTCTATTTTATTCGCAAACCATCCAGAGAAACATTACGATCCGAGCACCGACAATTGGAGCTGCTTCGGCCATTTCCCTGGTGTCTTTGGTCAATGAGAGCATCACCAATGCCTCCGATGAGATTGTGCGACACACTCTGGCCAATGCCCTGACACCGCTGGAGTCCTTCGAGCAATCGCATCGTCCTCATGCCCTAACCAGATACATTCGGAGTCCAGCGGATTCCTCCATTGGCAATGAAAAGGGTTGCGTGCATCAGGAATACATTGTCTTCACCTGGGTGCTGTGTCTCGTCTCCCTGGCGACAGCCCTGAAGCTGTATTATTTGGTTAAGGCGATTATGGCTCTGGGAATGGTCGCTTTTTATACCACATTCATTTTTATCCGATTCCCATTCGAGGAAAGTTTCAGTTTGATGAACTTGAAGGATCGGGGCATGCCTTTGGGTATTCAGATGATCATACTGCTGATTACCTTTCTCATCATGGTCTGTTATCATGCCAGGCTCGTGGAGGTAAGTCTAATCCCAATCCTAGTTGAGTTTCCCCATCATCAACTGTACTTTTTGACAGGTTACTTCACGACTGGACTTCATTTGGAAGGAGCAAGCGGAGCGTGAACTGACCAACATGAAATCGAATCGTGCTCTTAATGACACACTAATTAAGGTAAAGCCCCAGGCAACCACAACAGCACCACATCCATAATTCACTCCCACTCCCACTCAATCCGCCCATCGCTCATTAATTAATCGCTTGATTTGAATTCCTCCTTTGGCAGAATATTCTGCCGGACCACGTGGCCGCCTATTACCTGTCCGACGAGCACACGGATGAGCTCTACTCCAAGATGCATAATCTGTGCGGCGTCATGTTCGCCTCCATACCCAATTTCCAGGACTTTTACTCCGAGGACATTGACAATGGCAAGGCGTGCATACGGATTCTAAATGAGATTATCTGTAAGTTGATTGATTAAATGCTCGTTGTCGACACATTGCTTAGTTTCCCTTTTCCTCCGCTCCTCCTTCTCCTCCTCCTTCCACTTCGCAGGTGACTTTGATGAATTGCTGGAGGAGCCGCGCTTTGCCTCCGTGGAGAAAATCAAAACAGTTGGCGCGACTTACATGGCAGCCGCTGGACTCAATCATGAGCATCTGCGTGCCCGTGGCGAGACCTCGGAGGATAGTGTCTGCGATCTGGTGGAGTTTGCGTTTGCCATGAAGAAGAAGCTGGAGGAGATTAATGGCGATGCGTTCAACAACTTTCAGCTGCGTGTTGGCATCTGCAGTGGTCCCTTGGTCAGTGGCGTGATTGGAGCACGCAAGCCCGTCTATGATATATGGGGGAATACCGTGAATGTTGCCTCCCGCATGGACTCCACGGGCGAGAACTGGCGGGTTCAGGTGCCGGACAATACGGCGGAGTTGCTCTGCTCACGTGGCTACACATGCGTGGTGAGTATTACATAGAGTTACTCTACATTTGATAGCACCTCTAATTGTATGATTTGATATGCAGAAACGTGGCGAAATCAAAGTCAAGGGCAAGGGCATGATGACCACCTTCTACGTGCATCCCAAGGGCATTTCGGACAGCCAGTTGGTCTCACCAGTGCGTATGCCCGCGGGCATTCCACTTGCCCCAACACCCAATCTGCAGCGACAGACCTCGCATCATGGCTCCTTCAGTGCCGTCGTCTTTGAAATGTTGCAGGCCACCAAGCGCAGCACAAACATTCCAGGCACACGTAAGTCAATTCCGGAATTCCTGGATAATATCAATCTCGGATATTTTCAAACAAAGCACAAAATACTTCATTCCACTAACATTCATACTTAAAAAGATATACATGCTAAAATTAAGTATTTTTAACCAGGGATTAAATCCGTAACAAATATCGGTTTTAGTTACGGAGTCAATTATGTTCGCAAACAATTTTTTACACAAATATAATTATATGACGATGTACACAGTTTAGTTACATTTTAACAACATTTTATTTTATTTAAGCGCAATGCTATGAAAATTGGATCATGAATATTACAAATAAAAATTTAAAATTAAACATCAGAAAATTACATTCAAAATTAAAAATTAAAAATATTTCTTTTTAATGTATGAAAAACCGAAATTAACCCTTAAAAATGAAACGGTTACTAATCGGTTATTTCGGCTTACACAGTTTCGGTTATAAGGTTTCAGTCAAATAAAATTTTTTTTTTCGCTTACGACTTCAGTTACGGTTTCAATTTTCAATCGGTTTTTACCTGTTACGGGTTTCGGTTTCGGCTACGGTTTAAATAACTGTTTTTAACTCGAATTTTAGAATGTATTTTTTTTCTGTTTACAGAAGATTTCTATGGCTGATCTTTTATATATTTCCTCTAACTCTCCTTTTAGCCACCGGCACGCCCTCTCCGCAAATTCGTCGCGGACATCGTGGCAGCACCTTCAGCTCGGTGCGTTTATCCCAGAAGTCCACGATGGTGAATCCTGTGCGTCGGAATACGACACGAGTGCGTGCACGTTCCTATCGCCAGAAGAAGGTAATTATTTCGTGAATCTGTGATGCTCCAACTCATTAATAGATCACTCACTCACTGCAGAGTTCCTCCAACAATTCGATCGTCACACAGGCCAGCTCGACATATATGCCATCGTTTCGTCGCATCGATCAGATTGGGACAACCATATCCAAGAGTCACAACGACGCTTTATAGCCTACGACGCGCAACAATTGGGTCTAATTTCGTATTTGTAGGTGTATGTGTATTAGTAAATGTTTGTGTGTATTAGTGTGCTTTGCTATACCGTTGCGGGTGTGAGGAGCTTTCAAAGCTTCCTTGTCCGTGTGTCGTGTAGGTGAGAAATTAAGCTGAATTTATTTTTGGAAACAATTTTATGACTCAATTAATCAATGATTCAAAAGCAGCACAGTTGGGAAGATCTTATTAACCATAATCTGTAGAGTAGCTTGATGGAAATTGACATTGAAATTACTTAATAAGCTCTTAAGCCAATTATTAAATGTAAATTATGCTTAAATTTATTCTATTGTATCATCTCAGCACAACTCTAGTCGTTTATATTTACATAAAAAAGTTACAAATGAAATACTAGAATTATTTTATGAATAATAGCCATAAATGTACTAAATGTTTGTTTAAATCAACGACTCTGCAAACTCTAGAAACTAAAATCTTTAAAATTTAACTACATCTAACATTTCAATTTAGCATTACTTTGAGTAGCTTTAATAGATAATTTATAACAAGCTATAAATCAACAATGAGAAAATGTTTTAAATTGCTGTACAAATCTCTTCACAGGTTTTCATTATATCAATGTTTGTAAATAATGCATAAATTAACAATTTTAAAACCCACATTTAAGCTATTTCTTAGTGAGTTTATGTGTAAAAGGCCAATAAATTTGTAGATAATCGACTCTAAATACAATATTGAATATATTTACGAATGTAAAAAATGTTATCAGCCCACAGCAAAAAATAACAAGAAACCAAAAAAATCTATGTATGCACCATATTGTAATTAAATAAAATAAATGTGATAAATTCAACAAGTCAAAAGCGGACAAAATCGTATTTCTTTTTTTTGGTAACAAAATAACGGAAGCCAGATGAAATGACCAAATACAAGCAGAGACCATAAAGCGAGAAGAGAAAAGGAAAACCCGAAAAATGACGCCAACACTCATCTAAATAAATGCGGTTAAAAAAATAGCAACAACAACGACCACAAAACGCTATTTTTATCGCAGATGCAGACGACGACGAATGCAGCAAGGGAAGGGAAAGGGGCAGGGGAAGGCGTAGACGAAGGCAAGTGGACAGCTGGAGCCGAAGCACTTGACGAGCAGACGGTCCAACTTCCCACGTTGGTTACGTTTCGTTGAGCGAAATGATGAAAATGCAAATGACATTCGGACGCACGCAACACAGAGACAAACATAAGTTACAGGTGCGACTGTCAAACACTCTTACTAAGGCAAAACATCTAATAATAAGATTGGGCTGCTATTGAAATTAATTCTGCTATTGAAATTAATAATAAGAAAATGGAACATTACATAATAATCAACTAAATTAGTATTTGAATTCCAACAAATTTTTAATGAAATATTGAATGTATACAATATCATTGCTTAGTCAAAGTCAGGGTATAAATGCGCACATACAAAATGGGAACAAATGCGGAAGCAAGAATAACAACAACAAAAAATGACAGCAAATGCCGATGCAACCACTTGTGCACTTCCACTTATTGGCGACGTCGGCGTCGGCAGCGCCTAGTGAATGTGTAGCAGTTGCTGATAAGACGCATCGTTTTTTCTTGTTGCTGTAGAGAGAGAGAGAGAGAGACAGAGAGTGAGTGGCTGGAGGAGAAGCGACAGCAAATGTAAATAACACACAATGAATGAATATGAGTAAATTTAACATTTCACTGCTTCGTTTTTGTGTATTTTTAATGTAGTTTGCCGGTTTTGTCGGCTTATGAACCAAAACGCCCACGTAAAATAGAAATGTGCTGCAACTGAACAAGTGTGGCATATGGGCACAGTAGAAACAATAGAACAAAGTACACAACGGTTAACCGGACTTCTGGTATGTAAATAATCCTAAGCAATGTCTTATTGTATATAATGTAGTGTGTACAGTGTACACTATACTGACCACCTGTAGCGCACTTGATACGACAAAAACGCCCGAAACTTTCCCGCAACACACTTTGCTTCCGCTTGGCGCTAACGCAACATGTGTGCACCAGTCTCGGTTTGTTTGTCTGCCTGCGTCTGTCCCTCTCTTTCTCTTTCTCTCGTTCTCCATTTCACTCTCTGTGTATTTGTGTTCGCCGGCGCATCCCCTGTGTGCGTATAGTTGTTGCTGGGTCATTTTAGTTTCATTCATATTTATTCAATTTCAAATATACATGCATACATGTGTATGTAGCTACTTATATTCGTGTTGAAAGTGTGTTTAGTTAAAGCATCTAAAAGGAATGGGGGCCAATTGAATTTACGTTAATTAGTCAACCACTGTGTCTCGAACATGAAAGAATAGAAGTTTTTAAGATGTTTTTACTTTTAATTTGTAATTAATTTAGTTTTATGCATATTCAAACACTTAGCGCCATTATTGACCAGCTGTTTGAACTCACTCATTGTCAGTGTTGTGAAACGTTGCGATGTTTTTGCTCACGATTTGTATGCTGCTCAGAATTTATACAATAAAATCGCTAGCCGCATAGTATTCTAGTCTGTAGCTAAAACTATAACTAAATTCTCATTATTAGGTTTTTTGTGGAAATTGGTTCTGGCTACGATTTTGCATTGACAGCATACCTATCATCAGCACCCTCTCTCTCTCTCTATCTCTCTCGCTCTATGACCGCTCTCTTGTTTATCGATATATTTTATGCTTGAACCTCTCGATTACCATTCGTCACTCATTATCGTTTCATTTCTCGTAGCGAACGGACGTGAGTCGTTGCGCGCGGGCGTATTTTCAGTTGCGTTTTACTTCTCGCTCTTCTCAACAAGTCGAAGTCGGGATTTTATTTGGCTCAAAGCATTTCGAATGCATACGTATCTTTTGGTTTTATACAATATTGAATAGAAACGCAAAAGAAGTTTACATAAATGCAATTATCAAGTGCACCGAAAGTGCTTAAAACAACAATAAAGTGATGTTAGGCGCATTTATAAATAAAAATCAACGAAAAAATCTCATGAAAATCGGTTGCGGCAGAACGAAATCGTTTTAGTTTTCATTTACATTTACATTCTTATCTAAATGCAACACTGCGAACCAACACCAACAAAATGCTGTTGAAAAAGAAGCGCTATATGTGCGAAGAGCAGGACGACGCTATTGACATCGTTGCTGTTGTCGAGGCGAGCAACAACAGAAACACCAACGCGAACAACAACAGCAGCAGTAGTTATGGATCCAACATGGCTGAAACACGCGAAGTCCGAATTGAAGAGCAATTAAAAGTGAAAATTGGTATGTAAACCTGTGCAAATCAATGAAAACATGAAAGCAAACACTAAACGAACACCGTCTGCGCAACAACTTGCAATAATTTGCACGCGAACGTTAATTTTTCCATGTGAAAACTGTATTGGAATGTGAGCGCGTCGCCAGTAGGCGCAAAAGCAAAGTCAAAATATACAACAAAACACAAATAAATGAAATGCAATAACAAATCGAGCAGAGTCAAATTAGTGACTTAGTGATTATAAAAATGTGCGAATAGTAGTTAAATGCAGTTTAACATTAACAAAATGCAACAGCAAATTCAATTTTTTGGCTGAAAATGCATTTATTGTGTGTGAGTGTGAGGCAGCAACGTGCGGTGCTATTTTCGCGCATTATACAGCCGTATCGTGCCATCTCGCTCTGGCAACGCTCGCGTGTGTGCCTCAATGTGCATGTGTGTGAGAGTGTTTTTCGATGCAGCAAGCAACAAACCAACATTTTACATTGTTGTTGTTGCTGGCAAAGCCAACACGAAGCTAGTTCCGCTGGCTTTTTTGTGGACCAGCCGACACAGTCGCCGTTGCCTGGCTGAATGTTACGGCATCGTCCCCTGCCCCCGCTGCCGCGTGCAGTTGCCCCGTTTTGTGAATGAAATTTCGTTAGTGTGTGTGTGTGTTTTTGTGTGTGAGCGACGACGCTTTTTCTCCAGCGCATGTGCCAACACACATACAGACTTTATATACAGACACATGCACATCTACAGCAATGTGTGGGTTTTTTCATGAATGGAATTCGAATTCGGTGTACTTTTCTCTGGCCTGGCGCTGCTGCCGCCTACCACACACATGTCATCTCACTAACACAAACGCAACTTTGCTGTTTTATGAATGATTATCAAGAGCAACTGAATAGCGATGCGCGCTTGCTGATAACCTCGTTTCCCATTCCCTTTTGGCATTTTATTGCACGTCTGATTCTCGATAACATCGATTAATGTGTGCGCCAATATCGAAAAAGGTCAACGTCGCTACCGCGTTCTTATGAATGGACAAAACCACTCGCATCATCTTTCATATACATATGTATACCTGACAATTGTCTCTGTCTCTTCTACTCGTCTGTTCTTGGTAACTGCCTGTTCATAACTGTATCTGTCACTTCAGCATTTTGCGTTTTTTCTATGCGACAGATTCGAGCTTTGTTGCGGTTATTTGGTGTACTTGACTGGTTTTACATTTCCTGTATCGCCTTTTTTGTCGCTCTTGTCGTCGTCGTCGTGTGAAAACAGAATTATGAAAGGCAACAACAACAGCAACGAATAAGCAGAAAGAAACAACCACAGCCAAAAAAAAAGGGTTGCTTTTATACATGTGTGTGTGTGTGTGTGTGTGAGGTGGCCTCATTTGCCTGCCACCATCGTCGTCGTCCGCTCGCATTTCACACCTGCATGTGCTCCAACTCTGCAAATAAACATATCTTGATAGCATTTATTTTTACCTCTTTTTTATATTACTTATGCTCCAGCACAAGCGTTCCCCGTTGTTGTGATCTGCTTTGCTTTACATTTTCCACCTAAACAAATTCAATCTTACATCTCGACCATAAGCAGCTTTTGCTACACTTCTTTTCCTTCTGTCGCCCTCATTGCCCTTCGGGGTCATAAATTATATGCAAAGCTGCTGCTGCTGTTGCTGTTGCAGCTTTTGATTTCCGTTTCCCATCACATGAATTTCCTTTCTTTCGTGTGTGCGGTTTTGGCTCCGGGTTCTTTGCTTGCCATAAAACTTTTGCTTTTTGCTGCTGTTGCTGTTGCTCCCCTTGAGCTGTTGTTGTTATTTTTGTTGCTCTTTTTGCACGCTTCAATTGTTTTCGCATGCGCATGTGTCTTTGTCGGCCTGAACTTCTTGTTCGTCTGCCCGTCCATCTGTCTTGCCTACCGCTTCCTTTCGTTGAGACACAACACTCAGCTGTCTTTATTCTTGCTTACGGCAGGCAACTTTTCTGCTGGTTCTTTAAATTGTTGACATTTCTGATGAGGTGCTTTCATTTTAGCAACAATATTTATTTTACATTGTCTTACCTTAATGATTATCTCGACATATTAAATTCATTTCACAGTTGGACTTTCCAGCATTCTAATAATTCAGCAGAATTTAGTAGCATATATTTATAGCAGCTGAATAATTTGAAAAAGTATGAAATCTATTGTGTTTCACAGAGTTCTCAGAAAATCTAAAATCTCTACAAAACCCCCAAGAAATTCAACCATAAATTAAGCACAGTCATTTCAAGATATTTTTAGTAGCTATTGCTAAATGAAAGCTGCTCATTTCCTTATGAGCCATGTAGTAATATAAGTATGGCAAATTTACATGCATCATATCATCATCACACCATTTTAGCGTGTCAGCAAAAGCCGAAACATTAGCAAAGTCACCTTTAGCAATCGCAAATTCGACGCTCATTCCATTCCATTTTCATCCAACAATTCGTCCGTCCGTCCAACCATCCAGCTATCCGTTCGTAAGCTCGTCCATTCCATTCTTCGCCCGGTTGTCTGTGTCAGTGCATACATTTTTCTCAAGTTTCATATTTCCACTTCATTATGCTTTGCATGCTTAATAATAATACTTCCACTTCGTGCTCAGTTTCAATTACACAAAGTTTCGCTTTTGTTGCTATATTATGGAGCTTTCCATTTTGTTGGCTGTTGCGATTTCTACACCAACACTGACCGAAATTGGCGTAATACTTTTCCACTTAATTAAAATGTTAAGCGCATAACCTAAATTTCATTTTCTACCATCAGCCCCTCCCTCCAAACTAAACCTTTCAACGACTCATTGTTGCCACATAGATAGTTGGCCAGCAGAGGGCGCCACTGCAGCATTCTACTATCCCATGACTCACAACTGACTCATGAAGACTGTTGGATGTATGAGACTCAAGACAAAATATGCAATTTATGCTGAAATATTGATGACAATTTACAGATGACGATTGCAGTTGATAAACTTGTGGCCTCTCTGTGGAAAAAGGGATGAGGCATGAGTGGAGAGATGTGGCACGAGGGCCACACACACGCACTCTGGATTCTGTCGAACTTGAAAACACTAACAAGTAGCTGACAGTTGTTCTTGTTGTTGTTACCAAGTTGTTGTATGTACTTTAAACATAAATAAGCACGCATTAATGTATGTCTGTCTGTGTGGTGTGTGTTCAACAAGAAATAGTTTTGCCTAAAAAAGGCAATTAATTAAAAGCCGGTTGTAGTTGTGTGTTGTGTTGTGTTGGCTTGGTCAGGCCAGGCCAGGCCAGCAAATCCCAAACTGGTTATCAACCATTTGGCTAACTAACTGACTGACTGACTGTTTGTCTTTGTTGGCCTGCCAGCGACTGTTCTAGTCTCTTTTCCTAGTGATCTCTGCTGATCTTCTCTGCTTTTGTTGACAATTAGTCTGCGTTGTTCTTGGTCGTGTTTGTCGTTTTGTTCTTTGTCGGTTTCTTTACACTTTAAATCATTTTTCTAACACATATTTTTCTTTATAAGCTTCGCTTTAGCTTCTTGTTACTTTGCTAAACAGCAATTAAAATGGCATCTCTTCATTTGAAATATTAAGAAAAAAGAATCAAACAAAGAATGAGGCAATATCTTTTTTATTTAAAGTCGAGACTTAAATACTCTTTATTGAGTTGATTAATAATTGTTCTACAATTTTAACATAAGTTCTACATAAAATGTTTTCACTTTTCTTAACAAAAAAAAAAAAATAAAAAAAAAAAAAACGAACCAAAATTAAGATTATATTAAATACGCAAGGTTTAGATTCCCTTTTCATTGGATTGCAAGTGAGTTAATCTTATAGAACTGATCATTACAACAGTGTGAGTTACTTTGGTTGTACTTGTTGTACTTGTGCTTCCAAAGAACAACAATTTTATGTAATTAGCGCGTTACTAAAATGCTTTTTATTCAGGTCGCCTTCGACTGGCCTCACTGAAAAAGCCTTGCCATGGACATTTGTGGCAATGTTGTTTCGCTTTGTAGCAGTTGCAGTTGTTACTTTGGCGTTGATTAACATCAAAAGTTGACAACGTCATCGACAGTGAACGGACTTGTTGATGACAGTGCGGTGATCATCATCATCATCGTCGTCGTTATTGTCATCATCAAGATGAGGTTGCAACTGTCGACATTTCGTATGATTAACATTTGTCTTTTACTCTCATGTTGCCCAACGAGGAGTTTTCAGTGGTTCAGTTTTTCCTCTTTCCCTATGGGGGGTACTGTCATTTTTATGACTTAACGCTTGACCTCTTCAAGCGTCACTTTGATGTGTTGACTTTGCTTGGGGTCAGCCATGGCTTGTTATTTGTTTCTTCTTCTCTTGCCTCTCCACAGTTGGTGGCACCCCATCAAGGCTTTTGTTGAACTTCACGCTGTGATGGCGCTTCTTTGGGGCATTTTTATCACTCTACGTCTTACATACGACATTAAAATACAGAAGTGAACTCGTGTAATTTGTAATTAAAACTCAAGTTTTTCCCCTTTTTATTATGATAGTTACGTTTTTGGGGTACATAAATAATAATTTTAATGCAATTATTTGTGTTCGCTTCGCTTGTTCCAAGTGTCGTTTTCTTAGGAGTGGGCACCTTTTTTTAAAGGCTTCCATGACTTTGGTGATTAGTCTAAGCAATTATATGTAAATAGTTGAAATTAGTACGGGTAGCAACAGTTGCTGCTCTCGAAATATTCCGCTGAGTGAGCTTCACATTTAACTTGAAACTTTCTACACTCGTAAATAAATATGAAATTGTATGGGTTGTTGTTTGCTTTAGCGAAAATCAACCCGTCTATACTTATCCCCCCTCATAGTCGAACCCCTATGAAAAAGCAATGAAACCCACACAAACGACAATTGTTGTTGTTGCTGTTGTTGTTGTTAGGTGATGTGTGGGCGCTTTTTTTTTACAAAAGTTTATTTATTATTATTTTCATTATACAAACTTGGCATAGTAGTTGGCGACAAAAGCAACTTGTTGTTAATTTCGAGGTTCGCCAAAGTTAATAGGCAACTATTTTTGGTCACATCCATGTTGTTGCTTTTTTTAGGATGCGAGTCGTGTGTCGCTCGAGTTGGTGACAAAGTCACTGACTTGACTGATTGCCAGCCATGGGTAATTGAAGGTTAATGGCGCCAAAAATGAACATCGCATCGCATTGCTTGACATGCCACCACGTGAGACCTGTCATAATACTACATTTATAATTAGTTAAAGTTGTTGCACTGCCTCCACTCTCTCAGATAGCAGACGAAGCTCAAAGCGACAGCAGAAGCGAATGAATAATAATAAAGTAAACTAAAGTGCAACTGGAGCTGGATATGGACTTGTGGAAAAGCAACCGCAAAAGTAACCACAAGCTCCAGAGATTCAACTTGCAACCGGCAGTGACGAGGCACAAAAGCGGTTACTCATTGCCATATTGATTATATTGAGGCTCTGACAATTTACCAGACATGAAATTGATAACCAAAGAAAGAAATTCTTTCTTTCTCACATCTAAAAAAAAAAAAGACGAAAGAAAGAAAAACAACGTTTCAGAGATACTTTACAATCGAGAATAAATGATAGCATATCACAATTGAAGTAATATAAACTCGGGGAATATATAATAAATAAGTGCATGAATTGTGGCTATAATATTGTATCTGCCCACTGTCATCTTAAGTGCATAATAAAAGCAACAACTAAACGTTCATTCCATCGATCGATCGATCGATGACGCTGATGAAAAGCTATAAACACGCGATCTGAAGCCAAACAACAGACAAACAGGCGAGAAGATGATCATGTGGATGAGAAACGTAATCAGACCGGAAATCGATCGGCACGTACAACGAGAGACGCAACAGATGAGAATAAGTAGAAGAAGAAGATGGTGATGAGAAGTAGAAGTAGAAGAAGCAGATGCCGCTGAGATAGCAGAGAACAAACCGGGTTTTTTTTCTCTAAATGATTTAAAATGAGTTGAATTTCTTTATACCAAATGAAAATGTGGCCAAGAGAGAGAAAGGAAAGACAAACTGGATTGCAGTCACTAACCAGTTACTTCCTTTGGGCCCAATTAGATAGAGAGAGACTTGTTAGCCCTTCTCCAAAAGGAAGTCACAAACGGAAAAAGGAAGTTGTTCACACAGGGCGGCCCCAACAATTGCAAATGAAGTGCAACTGAAGTGGAAGTGCAACAACATTGTGAAAAATGTATGAAAAAATAAAGAATTAAGCTGAAGTGGAGATTTGTATGTGAATACCATAGAACTGGGGGCGAACACCTTTGCCACAAATCTGCATAAAGTGCAAGTAATCTTTGTTGTTGTTGTTGTTGTATGACAGGAAGCTGACGTTTAGACAAACGGCCAGAGACCCAGACAACATCATCATCATTGCCATCACCATCAGAAGCAGCAAAGTCAGCAATGTCTGTCTGTAAATCTCTCATCCGCTGACGAGGCAGCGCGAAAACAAATATTGTATATATGCATATATATATAAATATCTACATATACATACTCTGTATGCAAGAGAATTTATCTCTATTTCCGTTTTCTTTTGCATAAAAGTTTTGCTCGCTTTTAGAATTTATTACCAGAACACCGAGAACAGAGACGAGACAGAACCCAGATCCACCCAAAAGTCTTGGGAGTTTTTCTTTAGCTTCCTTTTTGCTTTTCGTTTTCCTTTTTTTTCACTTTTATGCACTCTGCTCTTGGAGTAATCGCCTCATTAATTCGCGCGCGTTTCATGCTGCACTGAATCAATTTGCATAATGTGCAAAAAAATAAAAGAAAAAGAAAGAAAATTGGAAAACACACACCAGTGTTGCCAACGCCTCTGTACAGAAAAAGGCCGGTTAAACCAAAAAAAAAGACAGAAAACGGATAGATTTTTTTTAAAGGATCAATAAATCTGGACAGACAATGTGTTCTTATTATTACATATAATAATATCATTTCTTTAAAAATAACTCCAATTTTGAACGTATTAGCTTTATTAGCCAGTAAAATATATTCCACAGGAAATGCATAAATATTTTTTTAATTTTCAAAATTATTCGGCGATTCGAAAATGAATATATTAGATGACTCATATTTGTATTTCATATATATTCTATGAGCGACTTAGAATATTTAAAAGAGGATGAATTCAGGATAAAGTAAATTAAATGAACAAAAAGGAATTTTTCCGAATAGGGGACGTTTTAAAATTTTTCCGAAAATTGCAGTTTCAAATTCTGTCTGATTCTGTCTGCAAAAAGGACAAAATGGCAACACTGACGCACACAGACAAACGAGGCGACCGTTGAGATACAAATGAAATCTACTTACAAAGTCTTTAAATTTAATTTTCCTTTTGCCGTTTTTGGCGGCCTGGAAATTGAAAGCATTTAATGAGTCTGTTGAAACACGCGCCCCCATATATATATAAAGATATATAGATATATATCCATCTATAAACAGACTTGATGCACGAATCGTGTCGTAATTTTGTGTGCGCATGAATGACATTGACGGGCACACACTCCATGGGCAAATGTCAAAGTTGTTTTTGCTTTTCTTTTCAGTTTCTTTTTTTTTGTGGTAGGGAGTGATGTGCGGCTGGCTTTAGAAGTTTGCCACATGGTGTGGCAATAGCACACACGTGTATTGGTCGCTATTCTTAGATCCACCAATCAACGTGTGCAATGGGCAAAGTTAAAAGAGATATCGCCCTAATCATATAAACTGATTGAAATTGGTTTACTTACTATAGACATTAACTTGAGCACTTTTCTGTCTCCATCTGCCCTCCCTGCCTACAGTCTGGTTACGGCATAATTGGGTAATTCAATGAGTACATTTTGTGCTCAGCCTTTTCATCGTTTAAATCTGGAAATCTTGTTCGTATTTATACAGAAATTTGATTAAACACATGCTCCGGATATGCCATAGTATCGTGTCTGCAGAATGCAATGACTTAACTTCCGTTTGAGTTTTTATACAAAGAAATCACCCCTTTCTCTCTGTCTTTCTCTCTCTCTATCTGTCTTCCCTTTCTCTCTTGTCTTGCCCCATTCAGAGCATTCCGCTCTGGGCGTGCTTGGCATATGTAAACTGATACGAAATTGATTGTAAAAACTGAATTGAAGGACGCTCAATCGTACGGTTTGGTGATTGGCAACGTCCAGCGATTTCGTGATTATATTTCAAATTTCCATTTGCTTTGATTCACTGGAAATTTGTTATCTGTTTATTGTAGTGCCGTTTTCCTCCCACCGCCATTCAAGCAATTTCCTGAGACAACGATTATTATTATTAGGTGCTAAAATTCAATGATTATAACATAGTAGCTAAATTTAGCAAATGCCGCAGCTAATTGAAATGGAATTTGCCAATGTGTGTTGTGTTGTCATAGCTAAGATAACGTTTGGAAAGCAAAAAAAATACATAATAAACAAAAACACGCATAAATTAATTGAGTATAAATAAAGTGTCAACAATCGTAAAAATTTCGGCTCTTTATTTGACTGGCGACGAGACTGGAATTCCCTCCAACAAAAACAGAGGCGAAATAAATGTGAAAACGACTCGACTCGACGCAACGCAAGAGACGCAGACGCCAATTCATGAATCATGAATGAATGAATGAAATTGACTGTCGTGTCGCCGCACACAGAGCGCGGTCAGAGAGCATGCCAGACAGAGATGGCAACCAGAGCGAGCGAGCGAGCGAGTTGGCAACTGTTGAAATAGTAGAGTAGCAAAGAGTAAAAGCACTTTTGATTTTTGTCATTTGATTTGTATTTCATTTTATTTCATTTTGTTGTTTGCGGCTTTCGTTTGTATTTTTGCATATATAAAATGTGAATCTGTTTTTGGTCGTTTGCTTTTCGTTGCTTCCATTTCATTCATAAAAAGAAACGTGGAATGCCACGACACGAAATCAACAACAACAACATCAACAACGACATCAACGAAGACGGAGACGACGACGACATCGACGTCTTGTTGTTATCAATTGTAGTTGTTGTTGCTGGCTTTTTTTTTTCTTCCGACAAACAAAGTGAGAGCGGGCGAGAGAGCAGAGGCAGCAAGTGTGAGGGTAAAAGCACCGTAGTTTTTGATACTAATACAAGCAAAAACCGCAAGCAAATATAACCCAATTGATTGTTAAGCCAACACACACACACACATACATAGTTGTAGCTAGCCCAACCAGCTGTGTCAATAGGAAGGCCAAAGAGCTACCTTCTCAATGTGTTTTTTAATATACACTCTGTATATTTCTCTGTAAAAAATACCATAAAGAGGCGCTCAAATAATTTTTGCGCATTGCCTTTGCATGCCTACACGACGTCTGGCACGCACACCATCACTTGGATACACAAACACGCACACTATTTACGAATACGCATTATATTTCCGCTCGAGTGCGGCGACTGCTTGCTGCTACTGCTAATTTCTTATTTTTCATTGAGCAATCTTTGCCCCTGCCCCCTTGGCCGCTGGTCATTGGCTGATTAACTTGGCTTATCAAGGCAACAACAACAACAATACTGCACTGTTATTATTAACTTTCAACACTCTGGGACACAGGGACAGGCCGTCTAGTCAAGCGCCAGCCAGTGTTGTTGTTGCTTTTTTTGTGGCCAGGTGGCTGCGCATCGATAATGCAATTTATCGGCACACACATGCACAGGAAGTCACGTTGCTGTCGGCCCTGCCCTTTGGCGGCATCAAAGGGAGCCGATAAAGCGCACAAATATGCTGAATAAACTTTTACATTTAAACATAATCCATCAAATCTTTGCACAATTTGTGTGCATATCTGGATGTGTGAATTGTAAATGTGAATATTTGTGATTCCTACAGGTGTCAAGGTCAATCGATACCTTATCGATATCAAGTTTGCACATTTAGTTGGCAACAAATGCAACTGTCAAGATTTTAGATCGCAGAGACATTTCAATTAGTTGGAAACAATTGCATTTAAGTGCAACCAACTTCACGTCAATTTAAATTTGTACTTACGTTTTGTGTGTTTTGTTTATTTGCAGGTGAAGCAAAGAACTTGAGCAGTCGAAATGCGGCAAACACAAGCTGCAGCACGCAGGGAACAAGAGATGTTTACTGCACGATTGCGTTGGATCAGGAGGAGATATGCCGGACGCCGATCAGCGAACGCACCCTGTCGCCATTCTTTGGCGAGGAGTATCAGTTTAAAATACCGCGTCGCTTTCGCTACCTGACTGTGTATGTGTGGGATCGTGATATGAAACAGGACAAGCCCATTGGCAAGATTGCGATCAAGCGCGAGGAGCTGCACAAATACAATCACAAGGATCATTGGTTCTCGCTGCGACCCGTCGACTCGGACTCGGAGGTGCAGGGAATGGCGCACATCGAAGTGGAATTCGAGGAGGTGCCGCAAGCGATAACGGAGAGCATAGAGCTGGGCCAGCACACGATGACACATCAGCAGCGAGCCCAGAACAACGACTACAAGGAGAACAACGAACTGAGCAACATTCAACGAGCCGCTGCTGCTGCCGCCAACGCCAACTCGGCGGGCATGACGCTCAAGACCCGTGCGGCAGGTCTCTTTGGACACGTGCATCATCAGCAGGGGCAACACCACCAGCAGCAGCAAATCCAACAACAACTGGCCACATCCTCCAACGATCAGCTGGCCAATTGGAAGAATTCGCATGCTCGCAATGTGAGAGTTGCGATCCGGGTGCCCGCCTGTGTTGATCTCGCCAAGAAACAGGGCACATGTGATCCGTTTGTCATCTGCACCGCCTACTACAGCAACAAACAGACAATCACGAAACGCACAAAGCAACGGAAAAAGACGGTCGATCCCGAATTCGATGAGGTCATGTACTTTGATCTGTCCATTGATGCGGAGCCAGGCAGTACGGGCACCACGAATAGCAACAAATCCACTGGCTTCTCTCGAATCGTCAGCGAATAAAGCGTATGCGATTTATCCGCTGGGCGGTGCTGATCTCTGCGAGATTGCTGTGACGCTGTGGCATGATGCACATGGCGCCATGGCGGACAAGGTGTTCCTAGGCGAGGTGCGTCTGCCGATGCTCAACAAACAGCAGCAGCAGGCGGTGCAGCCAGCTGCATGGTATTACCTGCAACCACGCACCACATCCCCCAGTTGTCGTTCGCTGATTGCAACGCCTCGATCCTGCGCCACGCCCCCGGGCACAAGACTCAGCGTGGACTCGACCATTGGCTCGTTACGTCTGAATCTGAACTACACCGCTGATCATGTATTCCCGCTGGCCACCTACGATGATTTGTTGAATCTGCTATTGGAATCAGTGGACCAACGACCCATCACCCTGTCCGCTGTCTACATCCTGGGCGAACTTGTGTCTGGCAAAACGGAGGTGGCACAGCCTCTCGTCCGACTCTTCACGCACACGGAACGAATTGCGCCGATTATCAAAGCCCTTGCCGATCATGAAATTTCGAATCTGACTGATCCAACGACCATTTTCCGTGGCAACACGCTCGTCTCCAAGATGATGGATGAGGCCATGCGGCTATCGGGTCTGCACTATCTGCACCAGACGCTGCGTCCGGTTCTCTCGCAGATTGTCGCCGAGAAGAAGCCCTGCGAAATAGATCCCAGCAAGGTGAAGGATCGCTCGGCCGTCGATACGAATCTGCACAATCTCAAAGATTATGTGGAGCGTGTGTTCGAGGCAATCACAAAGAGTGCGGAACGTTGTCCCAAGGTCCTTTGTCAGATCTTTCACGATCTGCGCGAATGTGCGGGCAAACATTTTCCACGCAATCGCGAGGTGCGCTATTCAGTTGTTTCCGGTTTCATATTTCTACGTTTCTTTGCACCCGCCATACTGGGACCGAAGCTCTTTGATCTGACCACAGAGCGACTGGTGAGTAACCCCTTATAAAGTCAGCAGTAAATCAGTAGTTGTAACCAGTTTCTTTATCCTTTTGAAGGATGCCCAAACGAATCGCACGCTGACGCTAATCTCAAAAACGATACAATCGCTGGGCAATTTGGTCAGTTCGCGTTCGTCGCAGCAACCCTGCAAGGAGGAGTACACCGGGGAGCTGTACAAAAAGTTCTGCACGGAGAAGCATATGGATGCAGTGAAGCACTTTCTCGAGGTCATCTCGACGCCAAATGCCTGTGAGACGGCCAGCAGTCCGCTGCAAGCATTGCCACAGTTGCCACTAGAACCAGTATTACTAAAGGAGGGGTAAGTGGCATTCACTTTTCGATTATTTCCCATGGGTAGACTGGCAAATACATTGATATAAAGGATATAGCTATTTCAATTCTACATATCCCCAAAACTTCTTTGTATATGTACACTACATTTGGTTCTTGATTACGCTTTATTTTATTCTAATACCAAAACTTTCTTTGTCTTTCTCTTCTTTTACGCGCGTGCTGCTTAAAAAATAAATACAATCTAATAAAAACAATTGAAAACAAAACGCATCTCATCACATCACGCCCAACAAACTCCCATCACCAAAAACACACACACACACTCACAAACACATCAACAACAACAACTCGCACACGCACTCGTCTAAAACCATTTGCACATACTAAATTAATACTAACGTCTAGCGAGGGGTAAGAGAAAATTATTATGCTTTTCATTTTAGAAACTTTTATTCGCAACCACTTTAATTTTTGATACTTTTCTCAAAATCATAAAAATTAAATTATACGCATTAAATGCATAACGTTTGCTCATTTGTTTACGTTTTCTTTCTCTCTTTTGCTATATGTGTGTCCCCCTCTCACTCTCTGTTTGTCTCCCACCCACACACCGTATTTGCCATTGGACGCTGTGTGCAGCATGATGAACAAAGATCCGACAAGCCGCAAACGCTTTGGACGCCAGTTTAAGCACCGTTACTTTCGCCTGACAACGCACTCGCTCAGCTATGCCAAGTCGAAGGGCAAACAACCCATCTGTGATATACCGCTCGAGGAAATCGGAAGTGTCGAGCAATTGAAAGACAAAAGCTTCAAAAAGCAAAACTGCTTCAAGGTGAGTTTTTTTTTGTTTTCGCAAAGATCTATCGATAAATCACAGTAATCGTAATTGGTGCGGATGCTGTTGGATTGTAAGTAGAACAGCATACCAAGCATTTAATGCAGACACGCCTCGTTGCGTTTTACCAAAGAAGTGGGAACACTCATACGAATACTCTGTAGACAGATGTAGAATATTTTCTTATTACTTTTATTATTTACGTACTTTGCTCCAAGCTAATAAACTCAGCTGTGTTGTGAAATTAGGCGTAAGACAACAACAATGCAAATGCATAATACCGGAAATGCACAAGTTTACAAATGCATTTATATAAATAAATTAGGCGCAGGCAGCCCACACAAACTCAACTCAGAGACGTCGTTCAATTCCACATGCAAAAGAGTTGGGAGAGCGCGTAAATGCGTTTGTGTGCGTGTGTGAGAGTGTGTGTTTGTCTATTTGGAGCTAGTAGGCTGCTGCACTTTGGGGATCGTTATCGATTATCGATAACAGAATTGGCAACGCGAGATTCAGTTGAGCGACTCAAAAAAAAAGGGAAAAGGAAATTAGCTTTAATTACAAAAGGGCAGAGAAGCGACAGTGTCGCAGAAACTTTCACTTGTGATTTGTATAAACACTCTCAGCTAGGCTCGTTGTTGCGTCTATGCAGATGGCAAATGGCAAACTTGCCGCAATTAAAAATAATTAGCATTATTATGAAAATGAGTTGGCAACGCTATGTCAGCTGCAGCTTTAACCGTTTTCAACTGCCAGCCATTGTTATTTATTATTCTTCTGACTCTTCAAAACAAAAAAAAGGGAAATTTCAAAACCACTACGAGTAAAAACTATAAAGAAGTCGCGCGCGTTAAAGAAAAGAATTCGGTTACGTTGTGTAGAGACCCCCGCGTGGGATTATTTTATCGCGCGTGTGAATCGCGATTTGCGACGATTTCTCTGTGTTTTTGTTGAGCAAATGTTGCAAGCAAAACACAAATTATATTGTACGTTTTTTTTTTTATTGTTTTATAGGCTGAAAGTGAAACGAATTCAAATAATTAACATAATTTCCATTTCCATTTCCATTGGTTCATTCATTCACAGATCGTGTACAAAGATCGGCCGCTTATTGTACAAACGACGAACTGCGTCGAGGAGCGCGAATGGTTCGACCTACTGCACAAGATCTGCCTAATGAATTCCATCCGCATGCAATACTTTCATCCCTCGGCCTTCATCAGCGGCTTTTACAGCTGCTGCGGTCGGTCCGACGAGAATGCGCCCGGTTGCAAGAACGTCTCGGCCAAGGAGATGGACTACTTTCAAATGGACCTGGTTACAGCTCTCGATCCGGCGCTGGATCTGCAGCGCATACACACGCTCATCATGTCCAATATGAATCTGCTGGATGCGCTCCTTGATCCACTGGCCTATCATCAACATTTGCCCGTGCCCCAGTTACAACAGCAGCAGCAACAACAGCAGCAGCAGCAACATAATCCATTGGTGCCGCTGGCGAGTGCGTTGCAACAACAGTCGCCGCAGGCTTTCGTCGAGTTTAAGAAAACGATCGAGAAGCTGCGAGAGAAGGCGTATGCCATTGACAAGGATCATCGCGACTATAAGCAGGGCATAACGCGTCAACTGAAATATGGCAGTCGGCAGGCACCGATCGGCGATGACAACTATTGGCACATGATGCGCGCTGCTGGCCAATTCAACTTGCAACATCATCACCAGCAGCAGCAGCAGCAACAACACCATCAGCATATGCAGCAACAGCTGCAGCCAGTGTTGCCCCAAATGCAACATGTGCGTGCACTGCCGGCAACCACCAATAGCAGCAACATCAATATGAATCTGAACAACTACTTTATGCACAACCTGCAGCCACAGCAGCAGCGATTGCAGTTGCAGCAACAGCACCAACAACATCAACAACATCATCAGCAACAACAACAGTATCAACAGCAATTCCGCAGCCAGCGTCATAACAATATCAACAATAACAACAACTGCGGCAATGCATCCTCGTCCAGTCCATCATCGACCGCATCCAGCGTGGTGGCAGCTCCACCCAATGCCACAAACGCCTCGGTAGCTGTGGCAGCAACCTCTGCTGTCTTGCCCAAGCCGGCGCCACCGATTTATTAGCGGTCAAGACTATGCGTATTTGCCATACCCAGAGCGATCGTATTGACGCGGTAAATGCGCATAACACTAACTGTTTAACTACTCTACTGCCCCCCCCCCACACACACACATCCTATCAATATCACTCCCCCCCTTCACCATAACACAACATCCAACTCACACACACTACAAAGTACTTCGAGACACTTCCAAGCGTGTGCTAATTTAAAAACTACATTTTTTTTAATGTACGATTACAAGAAAAAATGTGTAGATCTAAGATATTTTTAATTAACGATTTTTATACACATTTATATACGGGATAACAAACGTAACAAAACAAGCGAAATCTAAATGTTTAAGCCTATTTATTATTTTTTTGTATTTATACAAACACACACACACACACACAAATTTTCTACTTTTATTTTTAAAAGCCGAAAAACTGATAACTATTTAAGCCGCTAACAAACTGGAAAAACATAAGCAAGCAACTCCAAAATTGCTAAAAAAAAAAAAAAAAAATTTTAAACGCCTAGACTCGTAAGTTGTAATAAGATCGATCTAGAAATCTATTAATATAAATATATATACATATGTGAACTTACGATTAGTAGTGAAATGAAACGTTGTACATAGCTAAAAGTATGCTTAAGCCTAAATATAGTATATATATAATATACATATATATATTTATATATATACATAGAGAACTACATATACCAGTTATGCTAGGCGTAGACAAATTGCAACTATATAAATGTGTAGCTACGTATTTAAGTTACAATATAAGCAAATCACACACACACACATAAATACATAAGAAGGCAAATAATTCTAACAAATTGTGAACGCTACTATTATACAAAATCTACATACATAAATACATGCATACATATGTACATTTACATATACATATAAAAAACATACACTTACATAAATACATTTAATTATATATTGAACTGTCATACAGCTAATGTTATATACACATACTTACATACATATATATGTATTTAAAGCTCTGGCATACAAAAATTGAAGCATTGTTAAGAACAAATTTACTTCCATTTTACGTACAACATACATACATAAATATTTATTAAATGCATTTAATTTCTCATGTTAAATTAAAAAGGACAAGAAAAGAAAAACGAAAAGTGAAATTGTTAACGCAAAATTATGTTTGTTAGCTTATTAACTTCCACCGATTTGTTTCCAAAGCTCTTCCAATTATAATAAATAATACTTGTGTTTTTATAATACATTACATACATACTTTTTGTCAATTTGCCATAATTAGTTATGTTTTTATTTCTATATTTTTTAACATACATTTTATTCATTGCATAAATGTCTTCCTCTTCACATACCTTGCGTTTTGTTTATGCATTCCAATTTGTTTGTGCATTTCTTCGTTCTAATATTACATAATGTACATACACATACATACATAAATACCAGAGAACATTTTATTGATTCTAAGAAATTCATTTGCCGTTCGGTTCATTTATAATTTTCTTTTAAGTGCATAATTTAAGTATAATTTTATTACGTATACGTATCTTAAGTTGTTGGTACAAAGAATCGAAAAGCATTTTTTTTAGCGAAACAAAATAAAGCGTATCGCCAATGATTTTCCTTTTTGTTTTATTTCATTTTCCCTATATACTTTTGTATATAGCTTACTTTATTATTTTACTTATTCAATTTAGTACCTCAATTAACGTGCTTTAGGCAATTTTTGGCATCCTGTTGTGATAAATTAAACATCTCTTTAAGTGTGTGCTAGTTGATTGATTGATTGATTGATGCGATTTGCAATGTATTTATTGTACGTTAAAGCTGTTAAGTATTAATATAAATATATATTCGTATTGTGACAATTAACAGAGAAGCAATTTTTTTCCAAAATTACAAGACAAAAGCTCTTTGCAATTGCGGTTCGCATTCGCAAAATATACATGTATTATAAATATGTTTTCTATTATTTGAAAATCATTCACACGATCACCATCCCAAGGATACAAAAATACAAAACAAAACAGAAATCAAAGGAAACAAATGAAACCCTAGCTTTTAAGCCTGAATGACAAATACTGACAAGTGTTGTGGTTGGTTTCAATGCCATGGTACAGACAAAAATGGAAAACTTCCCTATTTTTTGTAAACAAACCTTTTGAAATCAACTTTTACGTATAAATAAATATATATATTATATATTAAAAATGGTTGTATTTTTCAATAGCAAAAGTTTTTCTGATTCAAATAGCGCGCGCATTGGGAGAGCTTACACGAATTGTTTCTTTAACGCCGTCACTATGAAATAAATGGTGGCCGCGCGAGCTTTGTTCTTGATGTGTGCGCGTTTCGTTGCGAATAGCAACACACCGTTATCGCTGCTAAAGCTAACAAAAAATTATATTTAAATAGTTATTAAATGTGCAACGAGTGGGAAATTGTAGCAGTTGTGTTTATTGAGTGCTAGCATATGTGCAACAATCAAGTGGCGCAAGGGGAGCATATAAGTTCAAAGTGACGCCCACACTGCTGTTCACTGGTCGGCTAAAACAAAGAGTGGGAAAAGGCGGGTTGCGGCAGAAGAAGAAGAAGAAGAAGCAATCAAGTGGCAACGACAACAACAACAACAACAACTAGAACAGTTAAGCTGCCAGTGCGGCAGCGCCACAGGCGAAATGCAAAAAGTTAATTAGCGTGAACAAAAATCAGCACCCACAAATTGTGCATGTTGGTCAATGAGTGGACTGGGACTGGCACTGGCACTGGAGGGACATGGAGTTTGCTGATCTGATAAAAACACCCAAACTGGATGGGGTGTTCCTGCATACAAATTCTAGTTTGGCAAATGCAACAGTTGAGGGCACCCTGTGCATAACGGGTCACCATTTGCTGCTCAGCGCACGACAGGAGAACAGCCAGGAGTTATGGGTGGGTTCTTCTATGTATTGTACACACACACACACACACATATATATCTTGTCAGTTGTCAATTAACTTTTAATTGAATTATTTTCTAGCTGCTGCACAAGAACATCGATTGTGTGGAGAAGAAGCCAAGCCTGGGACAGAATATTGTCATGGGCGGCATTATAATTTTAAAGTGCAAGGATCTGCGCATTATATCGCTGGAAATCAAATATGCCAAAGACTTTTTCAATGTGTCCGCGTCCCTCGAGGCGCTCAGTGCTATACAAAACGCCGAGCTGGACTATCCATTCTTCTACAGGCCCATGTACTCCATACTCGAGGATGGCTATACCATGTTTCGGTATGGATTCATCATTTCCTTTCTAAAATCTTTGCTAATTTACAATTTAAATTTCTTGCAGACCTGAACTCGAATTCGCCCAATTGATTAGTGGCCTGAGCATGGGCGGCGCTTCATCGCCGAATGTGGCGAATATAACAATTTGCACGCCCTCGACATCTGCCATGGGCGGCATTCCCCATCCGTTGCAGAATGGCTTCGTCTTGGACGCAGCAGCAGCTGCCTTGGTGGGCAGTGGCAGTGGCGTCTCTGCCTGCGAGTGGCGCGTTAGCCACGTCAACAAAGACTTTGGCGTCTGTGCCACATATGGCGCCACACTGATTGTACCTAAAGCAATTAGCGATGAGCAAATAGCGCTCTCCGCTGCCTTCCGCGACGGTGGACGTTTTCCTGTCCTCAGCTACAGGCATGAGAATGGCGTAGGTTTAATTGCGTTTATATACATAGACTCGGAATGAAATTAACTTTATAATGTTCCTTTGTCTGGGCAGGCCACGCTCATGCGAAGCTCGCAGCCGTTGTCCACACAGGGCATCAAGCGTTGTCGCGCCGACGAGGCGATACTCAATCTGGTGCTGGGACGCAGCAAAAAGGGCTTCATTGTGGACACCTGGGGCAAGGGCAAGTCAAACACGGAGACAGACCTGCACTACTCGCAGTGGAAGAAGGTGAATCGCGCCATTGGCAATGTCAGCTCACCAGCTGCCATTTTGGACAGTTTTGCCAAGCTGATCGAGGCCTGCAATGACACGGGCTGCACCACGGACAAGTGGCTGTCGCGTCTGGAGAGCAGCGGCTGGTTGAGTCTAGTGCTCAACTCCTTGAATGCCTCTTGTGTGGTGGCACAGTGCCTGGATCAGGAGGGCAGTCCAGTGCTCGTGCACGGCGCAAAGGGACTGGACTCCACGTTGATAGTCACTTCACTCGTGCAGATCATTCTCAATCCCGACTGTCGCACTGTGCGCGGGTTGGTAACTTAAACTTGTTATACCCGTTACTTACAAAATAAGTTAAAGGGTATATTGTATTCGTTGCAATGTATGTAACAGGGAGAAGGAAGCAACTCCGACTATATCAAGTATATATATTCTTGATCAGCATAAACAGCCGAGTCTATATAGCCATGTCCGTCTGTGTGAGCGCCTAGATCTCAGACACTATAATATCTAAGGCAACCAAATGTGGCACATAGATTTCTATAAACCCCACGCAGATTAAGATTGTTTCAAATTATTGCCACGCACAGTTTTCAAGATATTAGGAATTTTTACTAATTAACGTTAACTACTATTATTACCTATTGTCCTTCTAAATCGTTACAAGATCGGACTTATAGAAAGGTGGTAATGGCTGATTAAAGTTTTTAGGCAATATAAGTGCTTAAAAGCATGCAATAAAACACATTTAAAATTTATTTAAATAAGTAACGGGTATCATATAGTCGGAGGCTCGACTATAGACTTTCCCACCTGTTTTATATTATATTATTATTCTATATTTTATATTATAGACTACAAGCCTTAATAGAGCGTGAGTGGATCCAGGCGGGTCATCCATTTGCCTCGCGTCATCGATATTCCTGTTACACGCCGCATCAGTTGCGCAACAAAAACTCGGGCGCCACTTTTGTCCTGTTTCTGGACTGCATCTATCAACTCTATACGCAGTTCCCCTGCAGCTTTGAGTTCAGCACCCAGCTGCTGATATTGCTGTTTGAACACAGCTACTTTTCCCAGTACGGCACCTTTCTGTGCGACTCGGAGCGGGACCGACACGAGCTGCAGGTGCACACCAGAACCACCAGTCTGTGGTCTTATCTCAATCGACCAGATGTATTGCAAACTCTGCTGAATCCACTGTACGAGCCAAATGCCACTGTGATTTGGCCTTCGGTAGCGCCAATTAGCTTGGAATTGTGGAGCGGTGGGTATTTGATAAATAATATCACTTATTGGAATTTAATGTAATTTGTTGTGTACACAGAACTCTATTTACGTTGGGTGATCGATCAACGCAATTTGGCAACGACAATGGCACAAATTCAAGAACTGGTTACAACTGAAAAGGAGCTAAGAACTCAGGTAAATTATGCACTTAATTAAGGATATAATTCGATTGTAAACTCTTCTGTTAATTTGCAGGCTCTAAAGCTGCGCAAACAGGCCTTGGAACTAAGCCAGGAAGTAATGACACTTATTGACGATGAGGATGACGAATAAAATTGTTGGCTACCTCATCGTGTCTCTCTCACTATATATTATATACTTACAAGATATACACTTATTTTTGATACTTTCTGTAGCCATTTTAAACAAGCAAATCTTATTTTGTATACAACAAAATTCAACACGTTAACACATAAGTCTCTAAAAGTTCCATTTATAAATTGTGCTGAAGGAATATTATTAACAAGAACATAAATTGATCTGCTTTTGGGTCAAATCAGGCTCTCTCTCTTAATACTTTTAACAAAAGTCCATTGAATCTTGTAATAAATCTGTAGAATATTGAATATTTCAAATCTAAAATTGTCTCTCTTATTGTACTTTTTAAAAAACGAAAACAGAAACAGAAAAATGCAGAATTGTCAAATGTTAAACAATTTGAGTCAATTTTTGACGCATTTACATATATGGAATTTTTAGTGAAATAAGTCTTCAATTTATTACTTTAGTACTTAAAGATGATTAATGAATGCCACAAAGCCAGAGATCAAATTTAGCATTGTAAATTTTAAAGATTTGCCTTTCTCGAAACGTTGGTATTTTGTATATTTTGATTGAATCGCATAAATTTATTGCTTCGAAAGCGTTTATAAATGAATATATTATATTGATAACAAATGAACTAAGCTGTTTTAAATTTGATCTATGTATTAACATAATTGTTTGTAGTGATTATGAATGAATGCATTATTCATGTGCTTTTGTTTCGAATTGTGATCGTATTTGAAATCAAACATGTAATTTGCATGCATATATTTATATTAATATTGTGCATATTTTGAGTGTACCATGCCAATTACATTTTAAGTGCAATAAATACGTATAATTTGACAAAATGGCCTCTAATTCATCATTTGGCGGTTGATTCAAAATCTGTTTTGCATTTAGTCACTAAGGAAATCCTGTGGCAACAAGGATCGCTGAATGTCCTGCCAGAGCAAGGACTGGTGACTTAATCCTGCGTCAACAAGGATCGCTGGATGTCCTGTCAAAGCAAGGACTGTTGACCTGACCCTGCGGCAGCAAGGATTGACGGATGTCCTGTGAGATCAAGGACTGTTGACTTGATCCTGCGGCAACCAGGATCGCTGAATGTCCTGCCAGAGCAAGGACTGGTGACGTGATCCTGCGGCAACCACGATCGACGAATGTCCTGCCAGAGCAAGGACCGGTGACTTGATCCTGCGGCAACAAGGATCGATGAATGTCCTGTGGGATCAAGGACTGATGATCTGATCCTGTGGCAGCGAGGATTGATGAATGTCCTGTGGGATCGAGGACTGATGACCTGATCCTGCGGCAGCGAGGATTGATAAATGTCCTGTGGGATCAAGGACTGATGACCTGATCCTGCGGCAGCGAGGATTGATGAATGTCCTGCGGGAGCAAGGACTGATGACTTGATGATGTGTATACCTCGAGTGCTGGCGAAATACTGAACTCCCGAGTCAGCGATTACCTGCGTTTTTATAGGCGCCAGCCGTAGAAATAACGGCTCTTTTGCTCACTCACTGCTCACTTAACGATGCTCTCGCTCACTATTCGTCAAGTTAACGGTGCTTGCGCTCAGCGGCTCTCACTAGCCTTAAGCTGCCCATGGGAGCAGTTATCTAGAATTGTTGTGGGGAACAATTCTGATTATCGTTGCTATGCAGTTTTTCTGCATATAACGGCGCGATCCATGGACGTCGTCGACATGAAGTGTTGTGGAGAACAATCATGTTCCTTACAGTCTCGTGAATGAACAAAACCATTTTTTTTTTTTTTTAAGATAGCGCAATAAATCTTGCAGATTATGAACTTTGTATTTTCTTATACATCCAGGCTCCAATTCGTTCAAAAGCTTCCGTCTCCGCCATCTCTCCGTTGATTTTAACGATCAATTGTCATTTTGTTCAATTAGTTTGCATTCCAGCTGCATACAAATTTATATGCAAATTGCAATTTAAGCTACACGTGCCTGTCAAATAGATTCAATTGAAATTCTCCCAAGATTCTTATTCTTCCATATATGTATTTATACTATTTTTTTCTTCTGTTTTTCTTTTGTTTATAAATAATTCAAGACTAAATCTTAAGAACTTAATGTATAAACAATTCAATTTTATCCCCAAATTATTCAAATAAAACATTTCATATTTTTTTATAAAAATTGCAGTTGCAGTTTTATTGGATTATTCCTGCCAGCTGAATCAATTGGAAATCTATAAAAGACACGGGCAACGCCGCGTAGCACCTGCTAACTAGTTTATTAACATAATCGTTTGATAAACAAATTGCATTTATTTTTAGCTTTATACAAATATTTGTGACCACGTGTAATACCCAAAGTAAGGTGGAAAATAACAACAATACATAGAGAAGAAAACTTTGCACTTATCATGTGGAAAATTGATTGAATTAAATAGGTAAATGGATGAACAATTAGATGACGCTCTCCACGGCCAAGGCGATGCCCATGCCGCCTCCAATGCAGAGCGAGGCGATGCCACGACGTTTGTTGGTCCGCTGGAGCGCGTAGAGCAACGTGACCAGGACACGGGCGCCGGAAGCGCCAATGGGATGGCCCAGGGCAATGGCGCCACCATGCACATTCACCTTGCTAGCATCCAGTTGGAGGCACTGCAGCACGGCCAGGGACTGGGCGGCGAAGGCTTCGTTTAGCTCATAGAGATCGACGTCATCGCGACTCCAGCCGATCTTCGCAAGCTGAAAGGCAGAAGGGACATTCTCACTAGGCATATCCATAGAACAGATCAGAGAGGACTGACTTACCAATGCTTCCACAGCGGTAACTGGACCCAAGCCCATCACCTTGGGTTCTATGCCGCTCTGTGCCCAGCCCACAATCTTGGCCAGCGGCTGGACGCCACGCTTGCTCACCTCCTCTCCGGACATGAGCAGCACGGCAGCGGCGGAATCGTTGACGCCGGATGCATTGCCAGCGGTGACAGTGCCATTGTCCTTGAAGGCAGTGCGCAGCTTTTGCAATCCCTCCATGCTGCAGCCGCACTTGATGTACTCATCCTTGGTGAACAGTGTTGTGCCCTTGCGATCCTTGATCTCCACGGGCACAATCTCGTTGTCGAAGTATCCTTGTTGCTGAGCGAGCTCGGCACGCCGTTGGGACTCCACGGCGGACGTATCCTGCGCCTCGCGACTTATTTTATACTGCTCGGCGAGATTCTCCGCCGTGACGCCCATGTGGATGATCTCCATGGCATCGGTGAGGCCGTCGTTTAGCATGGAATCGACCAGGGTGCCAGGTCCCATTTTGACGCCCTGACGCAGGTGCATGACGTGCGGAGCCATCGACATGTTCTCCTGGCCGCCGGCAACAACAATCTGCGCATCGCCGGATCTGATCGCCTGGTAACCGAGCACAACAGTTCTGTCAATAAAGTTATTCACATATTAATGTTGGATCATAAAACGGGTCAAAGTCTGGAATGCATCATACTTCAAACCGGATCCGCAGAGCATATTGATGCCATAGGCGGGCACCTCGATGGGCAGACCCGCCTTCAGGGAGGCTTGACGGGCGGGGTTCTGACCTTGTCCCGCCGTAAGTGTCTGAAAATGAGTTTGTTTTTAATTTACATAACAATTGAAGCGAAAACACGATATAATCATGGCAACAACAATTGCGACAATTATTATTCATTCACCTGACCCATGATGACTTCGTTGACATGTGGCGCATCCACTTGGGCCCTCCTCATCACCTCCTTGATGACCACACTGCCCAGATCCGAGGCCTTCAGTTTAGAAAGCGTGCCATTGAAGCTGCCTAAGCAAATGCAAAGAGAAAGTTTTTTGGGTTTCTTTTTTTTGGGGTAGAATAAATATTGCATCAGTTTTCTATGAAAATCATTTGTTTACCAATTGGCGTGCGGGCTGCCGATACGATGAACACGTCAGACATGTCTTGCAAGCAATAGAATTGGCGACTTCTCAAAGTTTATCTAATAATATTCGCAAACAATATTGCCCCACCGCGCTCGTGTTGTTACTGAAATGAATTGTGGGCGCGTTTAAACAAAAATGATATCTCGCACCGGCGAAAATGCCATTCAAAGTGGCCAATTCGCCGCGACTGCATTGTTGCTCACTGCGCTGACACTTGCTAGCTAGTCTATCGATATAATCGGATAGATATGAAATAAATTCGCACTTCCCTAACTCGAATCACCTTTAATCCAATGAAATGGTTCGAGTTATAGAGATATTCGACTTATACAGTTTGTTTTCTTCAGTTTATTTATTTTACTGCCACTTATTTAGCTCGAGTTAGAGAGAAATTTGAAGTTGTAGAAGTTCGAGGTTATGTAGTTGTAATTGATTATAAAATTGTTCTATTGTTTTGCACATTTGTTAAATATTTTCATGAAGATATAAAAGGCAAAAATTTGAATGTGTTTTGCCGCAACAAAACATCACATCATAAATGAACATGATCAGTAAACCCTTTTTGTTGACTTCTTTATTAGCGATTTTTTATTGTTGACATTTTTTAACTATTATTTTAAAATTTAAATCATAAATAATATAAAATTAAATGTTTTTAAAAGTAATAATTCATTTCAAATATCGATAGCTTATTCACTCATAAATATCGATTTACTCAGTGGTCGTTGACTATTGACTCATGTTATCGATTAGTTGTTATATCGATACGATATCAGGCAGTACACAGAAAATTATTTTTTGCTGAAAAAAACGCACAAAACGCGCATTAAAAACGCAAATAGAACAAACGAGCCCAGCCTGCGACTGCCAGACAGGTTGCGAGCCATTAAATATACATAGTGAGGATCCAAAGGCGACGTTTTAAGGAGCCGACCGAGCTACAGCAGCAGCAGCAGTAGCAGCAACAGCCCCAGCCCTCGCCCAACAACAACAACAACAACGCCAACACCACCACCCTAACCAAAGACAACTACAACTACAACTACAGCCGCACAATCACACAAAGCAGCAGCAGCAGCAAACGCAACAAATATGCAGGCGATTAAGTGTGTCGTCGTGGGTGACGGTGCCGTCGGTAAGACTTGCCTGCTCATCTCCTATACGACAAATGCATTTCCCGGCGAATACATACCCACCGTATTCGACAATTACTCCGCCAATGTGATGGTCGATGCGAAGCCAATCAATTTGGGATTATGGGATACGGCCGGTCAGGAGGATTACGATCGCTTGCGTCCATTATCGTATCCACAGACCGATGTCTTTCTCATTTGCTTTTCGCTGGTAAATCCGGCATCGTTTGAGAATGTGCGCGCCAAATGGTATCCGGAGGTACGTCATCATTGTCCCAGCACGCCGATCATTTTGGTGGGCACCAAGCTGGATTTGCGTGACGATAAGAACACCATTGAGAAGCTGCGCGATAAGAAACTGGCGCCGATAACATATCCCCAAGGATTGGCCATGGCCAAGGAGATTGGGGCTGTCAAATACTTGGAGTGCTCGGCGCTAACGCAAAAGGGACTAAAGACGGTCTTCGATGAGGCTATAAGATCGGTTCTGTGTCCCGTTCTGCAGCCAAAATCGAAGCGTAAATGCGCACTGCTCTAATTTTAAGAAGCACACACACACACACTCACACACCACATACACACATAGAAGAACACCCACGAAGCATTGTATTTGTATTTGTCGTCAAGTCTATTTAATAACGTAATATTATTAACTAATAACAATTATGTAACTTAAGCAGCAGCCAGCACGCTGAGCGAAAGATGAAGAGAGAGAGAGAGAGGAGCAAGAAGGAATCCTGTATAGATCCAGGAGCTCATGTCTTTTTGCTTTGTTGAAAACTTGCCCAACACACACGCTTGGGAAACCGAATTTTCTAAACTAACTTCTGTATTCTGTTAATTAACAGTTGTCTGTTAATCGTCCTTGTCGTTTTCACTTGTTTCGTTCCGTGTGTTTTGTTGTTCATTTCCATTACAATTTGAATTAATTTCAACCATGTGCATTAATTTGAACTAAAAGTTAATTAAAAATTAATGTTGTAAAACCAAAAAAACATAAAAAAAAAAAAACTACAAAAAAAGAAAATAACTTTATAGAAAGAAAATTGTATCTAAGAAAAGTCGCCTCTTAATTTAGATGAGGATGATAAAGATCACAATGATAATGATGATGATGTATCAATCAGTAAACGTTCCATTGCAATTACAATTTACAAAAAATAATAACTACACATATTGTATTTAGATGTTGATTGAAACTGTTGCTGAGAATCGAAGGTAGAAAGAAGAAAAAGCTGGGAGATGGCAAAGATTAGGCAGAATATTATAGGAAACAAATACATAAATGTAAAACAAAAGCGAAATTGATCAATATTCGATGTATGGGATGCAATTCCTAAAGGCATCAGCGCAATTTCCATATTGTGGAACCAAACCAACTTTTTAATTGCTAGATCCAGGAGCTACATAATAAGATAATGTCCTTCGTATACTATGTACATGTACTGATTTAAAATACACAGAAAAAAAAAGAAAACACAAAATGAAACTTTGAATACTTTCTATTTTAAATATTGAGATAAATGTGAAAACAACCGAAAACACAGCAAATTAATAACATACATAATACATACATAAATGTGTCAATGGAATTCAAATAAAGCGTATAAAAATTTAATATTACAGCATCTTGAGTACCCCCAATGCAGCACAGCACTCCACATACAGTTATATACAGTGGGTCAAGTAGTTTTTTTGACAATGAAAATCAATTGTTTTATTCAGCAGAGTAATGCATTTTCTGCTTCCTAATTTTATTTATTCGTTATCTTTTTATAAGTAAAAATGATAAATGACTTTTGCTTTTTGTCAAAACAATTACTTGGCATACTATATATGCATATAAGAACGTATGGTCAATTTCCAGCGACCTCAACAGGTCTCTTTGGTTTTCAATTTCAACATTTATTACGGCGTATCATTGACAATATGCTTATCACAGCAAAAACAACGAATTGAAAAGAAAAAGCAAAAACAAAGAGACAAAATATGGAATATGAAATCAGCGTCCAACGCAAGAGATTTGGAATGACAATGTGGTTTTTGTTGGTGTTGGAATGTTCTCGCAGCTGGAAATTAATCGGGCACAACGGCGCAACAACAAAATCATTTTATGTTTATGTTACATAGGCGGACGCGTTCCACACACACACACACACACATGTGTGTGAGTGATTGCATGTGTGTATGCATATGACGTGTCCATTAGCAGAGATACACACTACGAATGCGATCCCATGGACCAATCATCAAGAGTCTGTGTCGTGGATGGATGACGTGTACGCACATTAATAAAAAAAGACTGAAATCACAAATCAATTAAACATATTAGGTGTACATAATTGAGGCTTTTCTTCAAGCTATTGTTATTAATGCACTTGTCAGTTTTCACTTAATCGCTAAATATGTATTACAATTTATTTGGCATTCGAGTTACAGTTCAATTGAGATTTCTTAGTTCCCCTGTTGTTTCCTTTTTAAAATAATAATTCGAGTGCGTTTAGAACTCATCATGGCGAGCCAGAGCTTCGCCAAAGTCGGTGGCCTGGGAGCCCACGAACACATCGTATTTGTCCAGTACCTCCTCCTTGGTCAGCTGCTCGTCGTGATCCATGTCTGCCTCGAATATCAAATGCTTGGCCTCGCTCTCCGCATGATCGAAATCATTGGGCACAATCCATTGACGGATTTCCGTCTCAGTCAGATAGCCATCGCCGTCGAGGTCGCGATGTTTGCTGAACGCTTCCCGCTCACTGAGCACCCACTCGGGCTCTTCCTCGCCCTCGGCGGATGGCCGGTACATGTCGCCAATATATTCATCTACAGAGATTTTGCCGTCCTTGTCCTTGTCCAAGTCTTCGGTGGTCTCTTGCAGCACCACGTCACGCATGGTGGGATGCTCTTCTGGATGCAGGAAGGCGGTGAATTCCTCGCGTGTCAGCTGGTCATCCAGATCCTGATCGGCCACAGCCCAGCGGCGACGATCCCGTTTCAGCATGCTCTTGTAGGAAACCCCTGCCAAGGTATAATATCACAATCAGAATCCTAACTGTCATCCTATCAATTTTCTGATGCTTACCATGCTCCTCCTGCTCCAGCTCCTCCTTGTCCAGGGCATCCATGAATCCATAGACAGTCTTGCGATAAACCTCCCAGCCGATGGTCGCATTGTTATCGGGATTATGTTGACGCCACACGCGATCCACATCCTCATCGATGTAGCGACGTTGCGTGTACCTAATCCAGTTCTTCAGCTCGGCCAATGTTATAAAACCGTTCTTATTTTCGTCAATGCGATCCACAATCAATCCCAGACGACGTTTACTCTCCTCGGGCGTGAGTTCGTCAAACTTTTTGGCCTCATCGGCGCCCAAAAAGGCTTCGTGGTCATACTGTGCGTTGTGCTCACCGCCCTCAAAGTGCCTGTCGTGGAGTGAGTCGTGCTCTAACGGATCGTTAATTATCTCACCGGCCGGTATGCTCGAAGCAACAACAACGCTTATCGCTGCTGCAGCAGCAACAAGTAGAAAGATTCCAGTTCTCATTTCTTGGATCGGAACACGACTGTTCGCTTTGAGAAGTCAAACAAAAGTAAAGCGTCTAGTTGGAATTGTAGAGTTGTAACGTTTAAAACAAATCGATGTGGCAACGTTTGTTTCCAGAAAAGGGACGATGTGGCATTGCAGCTCAGTGATGCCAAATATTTTCCGGAAAAAACGACAAAACGGCCAAAGAAAACTGGGAAAAAAGATGAATAACTAAAAAAAAAGTCGGACAAAACAGACCAAATTTTTTTTCCTATTTTTTTTTTAATTTCAAAAATTAAAATCATCTTCAATTATTATTTCTTCATTTTCTTTGTCATTGAACTTTGCCCATGGTGCCTACCACTTGCCAAAATAGCATTAAACGTGTCTATTTCAATTTAGTTTTTCAAACTAACTTGGCTAAAAAACCTTTCTACTTCTATGGCCACTATGGTCACGTGAGACGAGTCAGATTGAAAGTAACCACTTCTGAAAAATATTTCTTGCCTGCAGAGTTTTGATATTTGTTTGCTTCGGACCAAAATTTCGACGCATTTTTAACATTCTGCTATTTTAAGAGGTGCATTATGGGGTAATTGGAAAGTGTTTTCGCCTTTATATCGATTCCATTCTCAAAAAGTTCCAAAATTGGCAGTATAGAAATTAAATTTAATTGAATTGATATTTGAGTTGAAGCAGTTTTAACCAGACAAATGTATCCGAAAGAAGTCCAAATTGATATAACTGTTGCAGCTACCGTACAAGTGGCAGCGTTACAGTCTACTTTCAAAACCAAACCATAGGTGGCGTACTTTAGAATCGCAACCATTCGAAAATTTAACAAAAAAACAGCCTTTTTTTATTGTTGTCAATTTGATTTATTAAAATGCTTATGCGTTATTGTTAATTTATATAAATAAATATGTGCAATTAAAATCAAGCGCTATTTACAATTTGACACGTGCAGAGCGGTCATCCAACTATTTGCTGTTTTCAATTGAATCGTTGATTTCCTGATTGAGCGAGCTGAAATCTCCCGTGTTGCAGGAAATGCTTGGAATATCAAAGTTGGAGAAGCCGCGATAGTTGGCCACCTCTGGCTTTAAGGGCGATGGCAAGAGCACAGCCGCTTCCGGCACATCACTGTCTATTAAACTATCCGTCGTGGTATCCAGCAGACTGGTCTCCACGACGCTGCTCTTGGCGGTAGTATTTGGGACGTGACGTTGCACAAGCGGATCAAACTCATCGAGGTTCAACTTGGACTCCTCCGCGACACTGTTGTCCCCGCTCTGGTCGGACAAATCGAAATCATAGTTGATGTTGGTCAGACCGCCCTGGAATTCCGTGCCCAGCATCAGAACATCTCCGTTTTCGGAGGATTCCTCCAGCAGCGAGACAGCGTCGAAGGGCGTATAATTGAATATGGGCGAGGCAAAGAGATGGTCCTGCTGTGGCAGATTCTGGTGCAGTGGCGATAGACGGCCAACAGTGCTGAGGCTGGTATCCTTGAGGGCCAACGTGTGTGCCGCTTCCAAATGTAAATCATCCGGCGTTAGAGCTCGCCTCTCCTTCCCCTTAGCTGTCAATGAGTGTTGACCAAGGGCACCACTAAGGAGATTGGACTGATAGTGGCCAACAGCTGCTTCAACGCCATCCTGTGCTAGATGAGCACGCGCCTGTTTAATAAGGAACGGCGGCGTCTTGATGGGCAGCAGAGTCAACGGTGCTTTGGCAATGACCGTGTCCACCTTGTCAGTCACCTCGCGCTGGAAGTCGATGAGTTCCCGCTCAAAGTCTGTAATACCAGTGCTCATCATTGAGTTACGCTTTTGCAGTTGCTCCATGCACTTCATGTTCTCCGAAATTAGATGCAGACTCTCGCAGGCCAAGAGCGCGCTCTCCCACGGTGTACTGTAAGCCTGTTCTCCAGACATCAAGGCCTCAAACTCCTCCGAGCTAATGCTCAGGCTCTCGCCATTTAAGTTCTCGATAAAGGCGATGGCCGAGCAAAGATTGGTGAAGTAGTAGCCACCCTCGCCGCTCATCACACGCGAAGCGTTGGTGAACCGATTGACAAAGTTTAGATTGCTGTGAAGCCGCACGGGATTTGCTTTGAGCACCACAAAGATTAGAGCCGGCAGGAAATCATCTGCACTTGCTGGACCGCCAGTTGAACGTTTCAGGAGTTCAAAGATGTGGCGACAGCAGCGCACTGTGCACAGAAGCTTCTCCTGCGGCGAGTAGTAGGAATCAATTCCCACAAGCTCCGATATGGCATTGTAGACCAGATCCCGTGCCTCAGCATTCACCTCATCAATGCTGCAGTCCAGATGCTTGGCTGTTATCCAGCTCAATTGTCGTATGCGTTTCTGCACTTTGACATCGCTCTCCTCGTCCGTGGTGAAGTATGGACTGAAAAGGAAACTGCAACAGCACATAATAATAATAATAATCATGTGATAGGGACATTTGGGAGCAGCTGATGACTCACTTGTGATTCTGTGTCATTACAACTTTCTCGAAGAAATCTATGGCAATGTCCCGATCCTCGTTTGTGGCAATCTCGAAGCGTGCATCGTTGTGCACAACGTCTGCAAATCGCGAGTACGCATTCTGGACAAGATCAGACAACTCATCCACATTCTTGCTGCTGCTGTTGTTCATGTATTTGCGTATCTCATGGTCCAGTCGTTGAATTTCGCTCTTCAGCTTGCGCTTGGCGTCATCGGGCAGTCGCAGCTGCCGCAGTTGCAACATAAATTGATTCTCGGTCGCAGTTGGAACTCGTTGTTGTTGTTGTTGCTGTTGTTGTTGTCCGACTGCTGGAAATTTACTTTTCAGCGTCTTTTGCAGCACCGCTGGCACTATGGACTTTTTCTTTGGCATTACTGGCTGGCTGGCTGCTGGCGCCTCGTTCTGTGTCTGCTCCCTCTCCGGCTGCTTCTTTGTCTTGGCCCGACCCAGGGAGAGCAAATGCTGCGGCGACCTGCGCTCAGCGGAGCCGCCAACGGAACTGGGCACGCTGTTAATCGTTTCATTATCCTCGCTGGCTTTTTCTGAAAAACATGGGAAGCCCAACCATGACTAATTGCCATCAGTAGATAAAGACAGAGCAATTCACTTACGCCTTTTCCTCTGCTTATCGTTGCGCTCGCGAAAACATTTCGAGCAGAGTCCATCGAACTGTGTGTTTCCGTAGAAGCCACAGCCCTGACGACACTTTAGATCTTGCTGCCCGATTCGCAGCATGGGCGCACGGTTCGCCATCATTGGGCGTGGTCTTTACACAATTTTGATAGACTTCAAGATGATTTTCCTTAATTTCAAGCGAATTATTAGTTTAATCGTCAACAAGCTGCGCTCGATTGCAGATAAAACAGCTGTGCTATGGTATCGATACTTATACATTAATGGAACGATATGTCGATAATTTACTTACTCTTGCTACAGCAAACAATCGGCGGTATATTCAAATTTGAAATCAGAAATAGAGAATCACAGTGCTGTTAGACAATTAGTTATAATAATATAAAAACCAGCATTTGAATTTTACTAAAATTTTATTTTAGTATATTTTATTGAAATGAAAAACATTTAAATTGCAACTTAGGGGATATTTGAATACACTGTGTAAAATCGAAATGGCTTAGGAATTAGCCCACACATATTTTAAACAGTATGCATAAAACACGTTTGTTAAAATCAAATTTTTTGCAAGTTGATATAGTACATTGTTTCGTAAGATTTAGGACGGTTATACACGTAGAATGCAACTTCTGGTATGTATAGTCAAAACGGGTAGTTTCAAAAAGGTATACAAAGAAATTGATATAGGCATGCTAAATGGTTCACAACAACAATTTGAAAAAAGCTCAGAAAACACATAGCTATGTATGTATGTATGTAGTATAACTCTACGTCTAAACTACAAATTTTCAAGTTGACCTAACTGCTTTCTACTTGTCGATTCCTTTACTAACTTGCTTATTGTTCCCAATAACATAATCAGATTTTTGCCGTCGCAAAGCATAAAAACCCTCAAGACCTTCATACATCCATAATGTCCAGCTTAATTGACGCACACCACACAAATGCTTTTGAACTACTCAACTCTACAAACTTCTAGTAACGCTACTCTATTTCATTCTACCATAGTCGCTTTATAGCAGTACAAAGATTTGGAAAAAACCATTTGTTCTCATATTTTGTTTTTGTTTTTAATTAGTCTCACAAATTTCCAATATATTTGTAATCTGCTAAAGTTATCGAAATGCAACCTTGTATTCAATGTGCTCAGCTACCGTTAGTTTACGTATACTTAACATGATCATTTCAGTTATTCCACGCTCATTTTCCAATTCAACGCTTCCAAAAAGTCTCGTGAATAGTTGGTATTTGTATGTTTTTCTTTTAACCTAAGATCGAGGCTACTTATAATGTCTTTGGCTTCCGTTTTGCATCAAGTTTAGAACTCTTATTAGCTATAAAATGTAATTTGTCGATAACACGTTTTCAACAGTTATGCCGTTTTGGTTAAAGTTTTTGATTAAACATTCTTTGGTTTTGATTAATTGTTTTGTTTTCTTTTTTCTTCTTTATATTGTGATTTTTACTAATTTCAATTGTCTAGAAAAGGTTTGTATTGGTAAAAAATTCAAGTCTAACAATTTGCTTCAATAAATTCCTTATTCCAACTCAACTGTAGTGAAATCTGTTGGGTGAAGAAACTTTTTCTTACTCGGATTTCGTAATCAAACAGTGTACCCTGTGTTTAAAACTGAATAGATTCTTGTGTTACAATTAAATAACATCAAAATACGAGTATGAGTTCGTACTACAGACTTAGGGCTACAAAACTAGTTATAGCTAAAAAGTTCCAGTTCCAGTTCCATTAAGAATGGCAGCCATGTTAACTGAAGTACTTCAGCCCTGCAATCAACATGAACTTTTCAATGAACAGCTCCGAGTCCAGCACCTATGGAAGGGATGTTAAATTAGAGATTAGTTAAGGCAACCATCTGGGAAGGTCCTTTTCCATCTTACCGCAATGTGAGCAGCTCGTCCAATCAGCGTGTTGGCCGTGTGAGGCAGCGCATGGTGCACATCGAAGCGGGCGAGCGTCAGTTCCGGTCTCGCCAGAATGGGCGCAATGACATTGTGTACCATTTCCCTAAAGGAAATTGATTAAGTTGTGGATAACAATGATTATTTAATTAATTAAAGCCAGGGACTAAAACCCTAACCGGAACCCTAACCTTTTTAACAGGTAAAAACCGATTGAAATTTAAAACCGTAACTGAAAAAATTACAGAAAAAAATTTTTTTTCATTCAACCGAAACCTTAAAACCAAAACTCTGTACACCGAAATAACCGTTTAGTAGCCGTTTCATTTAAAGGGGTTAATTTCAGTTATTCATAGATCTAAACAAAAAAAAAAAAACAAATAAAAGAAAAATGAAAAAATTATCTGCATTTTATAATAAAAATTGAGAAAATGTTTTATTTTTAATTGTTTTTTAAAAATTGCAAATAAGAAATTATGGTGCAATTTTTAAATACAATTTAAAATCATGTTTAATTTTCAATATTTATTATAAAAATTTAAAAAAAAAGCTAAAAATAATTTTAAACGAAAAATTTTGAACTGTTTCGATTTTTTCGACCGTTATTCAAAGATTTTGCGTAACCGATAACCGAAAGCCTAAATGCGAGCATAACCGAAACCGTAACTGAATCCGATATACGTATCGGTTTTAGTCCCTGGTTAAAACACACCTGTAGATGGTGCCCAGTGAGGAGGTATCCCGCATGGCCGCCTTGCAGAGCTCCAGGCGCGCAGAGTGCGCGGGCACATAGCGATCCTGACTGGAGCCGCAGAGCAGAATGTTGCTGAAGTGGTGCAGCGTGCTCCGTTGGCTCAGCCGGTAAAGGAAACTGTTGCGCATGTCTGTGGTGTCCCTCATGCACAGCTGCAGCAGGGAGCCCGACTTCTTCCACTTCTGCATAAACCACATGCCTGAGGGAGCAAAAGTATGGAGGATGACTAAAGTCTCTACTGTCCAGTAGGAGCTGACACTTACCCATGTTGACCAGTCCACTTGTATTGTAGAGCGTGCCCAGATGGGGGCCGGAGAGCGAGAGGAAGGTGTGTAGGCGTGGCAGCAGTGGACGCATCTGAGGACGCGCCAAGGCGCTGCGTACGATGATCGTGCCCAGGGAATGTGCCACAAAAGAGATGCGTGCAGGATTCAGGCCACAGCTGTCGATATGGTAAAGGATCTCGGCCACCAGCCTGCAAGGAATCAAGATGGGAGTTATCAGAACGAGATAAGAATTATATGGATTTACCCACCGATCAGTCATGGTGTCAAAGTCAGAGAAGGTATCGCCCTGATTGCGCTCCGACATGAGAAACTCGAGATTCACGCCGGGTAATCCCAGCTCCAGATAGGTACGCACCAGACGCAGATCCGCCGAGTTGCCATCCAAGCCATGGACACAGATGACCAGGTGCATGCCATTGGGCGAGAAGGCGCGATACTCATCGCTGATATAGAAATAGGGCAACTCCGAGGCGAGCTGGACATAGTCGGAGTAGATGTTGCCCTGGTATCTGATCTGTTTGCGGAACTCCTCGCGGCACTTCTCGAATTCCAAGAGGGAGATACTGGGACTGGCTTCCTGATTCGTTGCTTGACCCTTGCGCTTGTGCTTGGTGACGGAGCCATTGGATTGCTTGCTCCGCACAAGCACAATGCCGTTGGAGTTCTCCTTATTCTCGTCCTGTTCCACCTCTGATGCTCCGTTCAAGCCGTTCATGCCGTTCTCCTGGACTGGCAACTTGCATTGGTGTTGTGGCGGACGCTTCAGCTCCGCCAGGCTGTGGGATTTGAGCACTGGCTTGTTGCTGAAGATTGCCGGCGTGGACATGGGACGCAGTGACTCGTAGATGTGGTAAACTGGATTGTCGATGGCACCAATGGGTTGACGTTCCTTCAGCGGTGGTGGTGGAGCATGCACCACATGACATGGTATGGATTTGGTCTTGGACTTGGTCACTGATGGAGTTGATGGAATGACGGGGGGCACAACCGATGGAGGAGCAACGGCGACGGCAACAAGAGCTGGAACTGCAGCTGGAGCAGGTGCCGGCTCTGGCGGTGGATCTCGGAACTCATCGGGCGGCGGTGGTGCCACAACCACGGAGACTTCCGGGTCCTGCTCCTGATCCTGATCCTGAAACTGCTGTGGCGGCGGCAGGCAAACCGTGTCCAATGGCTGCAAGTCCTTCAAGCTGGTTATATCAAATTCGGATTTGGATTTCTCACACTTGCTAGCGGCATTTCTGTGACGACTACGACGCGGCGGTGGACGTTCCAAGTCCTCCACCTCCGTGGACTCGCCATTGGGCAGATGGCGCAAGCGATCCAGCTGATAACGTGAACGTTCCTTCTTAATGGTGACGGTCACCGATGAGATCTTCTTGTGCAGCTCCTTGTCCTTGTCCTTCTCCTGGCCCTGCCCCTGACTTGCCTGTTGCTGCTGCAGTCGAGCCGGAGTGCGACTCTGACTGGAGCCGGCGGATTGGCGTTTCCTGGTCGTCTTATGTGGCTGTTGTTGCTGCTGATCCAAGAGCTTCTGCAGCCGCAGACGCAGTTGCTCCCCATTGAGACGCGTCTCCAGGCCCATGCCCATGCCCAGACTGAGCTGGGTGTGCCGCTGCTGGCGATGCTGGCCGGTGCTCGTGATAGTATCTGGACTGGAGATGGCCAGCGAACTGCGTCGGCTGCTCACCCAGCCGCTCTCCTCACTCAGCGAGGATGTGGAGTTGCTGCGCTGACGCCGCGAATCCGAATCGAATTCGGGTGGTGGCGCCAAATTGGGCAGGGATTCGCTGAATCCACTTGTGTTCGGATCACTGCTGTTGGTGTTGTTGTTGCTATTCGCCGTCGTGGTGGCATCCAGGCGGAAGGGCACACTGCTGGAGCTGAGCAACTGCAGCTTTTGCATCATGTCGCTCTCCGAGCTGCTCGACTCCTTGCGCAATGTGCCCTGCCCCTGTCCTGGTCCCTGGCCCTGGCCCTGACCCTGACGCAGCATCTCCTTGATGTCGGAGACGCGGACACGGGCAATCTCCACGGCACGTGGTATCTGGGAGCTGCTGCTTCTCGGCATCGTGGTATACTGACTGGGCGGAGGCGGTGGATACGAGTTCCGCGGCGGAACCATGCTCTTGGGCAGGGAATTGTAGGCGCTCGCCACCTGCTGCTGCTGCTGTTGTTGTTGCTGCTGCTGTTGTTGCTTTGGCGGATTGAGCAGCTTGATCTCGTTCAAGTAGTCAAACTTGCCGGGATTCCCATAGCGTTGTCGGAACTCGCAGATGTTGCGCATCAGATCATCGGCCTGGAGACGCGCCAGACCCGTGGGCAACGTGTTGTAGCTCACCTGGCGCGGATTACAGGCGGGCGCGAGGACAGGAGTCTCTGGGTTTGTCTGACAGCCGTCCAGCTGATCCAGCGATTTGCTGTGCCGCGTCGGCAGCGTCGCCTCGTTGCCCTCCACATCGAGATCCTCGAGCAACCCGGTCACTGAGTGCCTTGACAGATTGTGACGCAGTGCAGCCGGCTGGGCATCCTTGTTGCTGGGTGCAATGGTCAAGCTGGCTTGGAGCACCTCGCCACCCAAGGCGAACCGTGGTGTGACCACGCACTTGGCATGAGGATGGGCTGGACCATTGCCGTTGCTCTGTGGATAGTCGTAGTCGAAGTGACAGGCTGGGCAATCCTTGGTGCCATTCAGGCTGCTGCTCGAGTGCGTCTTGTTCGGCACCGTTGTCTTCTTGCTGCCCACCGTGGATGCCTCGTCCAGCTGTGGATCACTGCCGGAGCGACGTCGTCCGTAGCTCGAGCCGGGCACCACATAACGATCCTCAAAGATCAGCGGCAACGAGGAGGCGTCGCCATCAATTGGTGTGCAGTGCACGGGCAACGGTGGCAACGACTGAAGGTAGCGACTCCTTCGCGCCAGCTCGGCAATTGCGGCGTAGCCCTGACAGCCCTGACCCGGACTGCTGTTGGTCTCATGGCAACCGGCAGCTGCGTGCCTGGGCTGCTCCATCACAAAGAAGCCCTCGGCAAAGCGACGCAAGCGCAGGAAGTGATGCTTCCTGGCCAGCAGAGTGTGCACCGCGGTCGAGGATCGGGAGGCGAGCAGGACGCGACGCCACCAGAAGATGCTCTCCGCACATAACTGGGCGATGTCCGAATTGGCCAGAGTGGCAAAGTCATCCTCCGCCTCGAGCAGCTAATGGATTAGAGAGATTCGATGACGAGTTCGCGACAGAATTGCTGCTTACCTTTGCCTGCTCCATCAGCTGCTGCAGTCGCTCCCCCGTGTCGTTCTCCCTGAGCGGCGGCGAACCAATCTGGGAGTTGATGCTCGGCGGCAGCACCGTGCTGAACTCATTGAGAGTCGCCTTCAGTTGCTCAATGGCCCCGAGAAGCAGTCCACAGATGTCCCGGTGAATCTGACGGGATTGCAGCAAACGGCCAGTGGGGCCACCACTGCACTTGGTGGTGCCACCGATTTGTGGCCCGAAGAAGACGGCCTCCAGTGGACCGGGTGAGGTATTGCCACGACAGCTCAGCTTGCCGGCACTCCAGGGCTTCGAGCTGCGTGGTGCACTGCAAGAGAGAGCCAGTAGGGGATTAGAGCTGCAGTGGATAGGGGAGTTCACTCAGTGCACCTCCACATCTACACACACGATATACACACACATAGAAAGCGCTCCAAAATCTGGCGACTACACCAACTACGAGTGGATGAAAGAATACTTAGAATACCGGAATAACGAATGTTGATCTTACCATAACTTGATATATGAGAACATGCTTTTCCTGGAACCACCCGGAGTCGAAGTAGTCGATAGTCGATAGTCGATAGTCGATAGTCATGTGTGAAAGTTGTTCCATTGGATTATTTCGTTTGGTATTTTCGGTTTTATAATGGGGTTAATTATTATGTTGAGATTTAAATTAGATAAATAGTAAGTACTGAATTTTAGAAATGCAAACTCAGTTGTGTTGGGAAAAGTCTATTCAACTAAAATAGGTTTTAAAAGCATTGATTACTAAAGACTAATGCAGCAAACACTACGGTGTGGATTTGAAAATTTACAAAAAATATTTGAAAAATTTAAAATAATCGACAATTTGTAAATAGTTTTTCAGATTTTCAAAATTCATATGCAGAATATTTGAGAGGTTAAATTAAGAGGTTAAATCATGATGAAATTATTATTCCGCAAGAAAATCAGTTTAATAAAGTTATAAAACTTAAAATATTTTTCAAGAACATTTCAAGGAACAAGTGAATTTATTGCATTGTTATAATATTTAAATGCAAACTAAATTTTAATATTTAATGATTTGAAATGAATTAAACCAAAGTAAAATCAAAATCAGCGCACATTTCCATAAAGTTTCTAAGAGAGATTTTCTCTCTCCCTGGGCAAAGAGATAATCAGGCAATTTACAGCTCCCAGCTGAATGAGGAGGAGAATTGGAGATTGAGGGGAAAAATGTAATCTAGATCAAAAATGCACAGTAGACAAGGGCCAAGGTCAACAAGGAATTTGAATTCCAATGGGCTAATCTATTATTCATTTGTTTTGGGCAACGACACGAAGTCAGTTTAGGATTCCAATACACTTCTTTTGGTTAAGTTTTATACACTCGAACTGAAGGTGTGTTGAGCATTTTACGACAACTTTTAGCGATACAAAACAGCTTAAAGAAATTATTTCCAGAACTGTGTCGCAAGTTGAGGATGTGGTGATGGAAACTGGGTGGGATCGGAGTTTATACAAACTTTTGTTGAATCAAACGGCGTAAAAATTGACTGCGCCATGGCTGCAGGAAGTTGTGTCGTTGTAAGGCTGCCACGCCCCCACTGTGAATGCCGCCCACATGCTGCAGTCTAGTTTGTTGCAGTTGTCGCCAAGTTGTGCCACAGCACAGAAAGAATGAATGAAAGAAGGAATATACGATGGAGGAAGACAATTGAAATGCGAGAGAAGAGAGAGTCATTAAAATGTATGCACAGCGAGGAAAATTGGTAAGGGAAAATTTTGTGATAAGGACAAGTCAAGGGTTTGGAGGCGTGGCTTTGACAACTTTTGTGTGCAATTTTAATGAGTTGTAAGTAATTTGTGTGTCTGTGAGTCCGAGAGACAAGACAGGAGCTCAAGTTGAGACTCCAATCAACAGCAGCAGGACACGCAGGACGAGCGAACCACCCCCTCCCCCACTACCACCCGCTGTGTTTTGAACTCAATTTACTGTAAAAAATATGACTATCAACGTTGACATTTGAGATCAGGTTGTCAACTTCGCTTTGCATGCCTTGCCAGACACATTCGCCCCTTTTCCCTGCATCCCTGCATCCCTTTTGCTCCTGCGAGGACTCACTTGATGTATGGCTGATGCAGGGCCACAAGACTGGCATGAATGCCCACACTGATGGCCGCCAAGTGGAAGTAGTCGAACAGCACGGGCAGATGATAATGAAGACCGCGTCCCGGATGGAAATTCAACTGCAAATTGCGTGTGGAGGCCAACGTCAAGTTGGTAATGCCATTCTGTTCCCCGAACCACAATTCCAGCTGCAGTGAAAACTCGGCTCGTTCGATGGACTCCTTCAGGTGACGGCTATCAACTGCAAAGATACACAGAGTGAGAAAGGATATAGGTATAAGAGAAGGAATATAGTGACTTGACTTGTGGTTGCAGTTTGTGTGCAGCATGTTTTCATATATAGTATGTTCTAGTTTAAGTCGCAAATCCCTAGCATACATACAATACAAATCTCCTTCCCTCCATTTTCGTCGCAAATCTTGCGTGCAAACATATTTCAGTTTATTGCTGCTTTCTGTTTGCCGAGTTGTTCCCATAGCTCCATAGTTTCATGACTACTATACTCCCCCTCCCCACGCACTCTCATAGATTTACCACCAACATTGATTATCGGTTTTCGCTTAGGTTATCGTGATGACTACAAATAAATACAGTTGGTTAACCCATTTTGTATTGTCGAAGGTTTAGTTAACATTCGGAAAGTTCTTGGCTGCATATTTCTAAATGTACAACTGTTTGTGATGTTTGATTGACTGGTTGATATAAAATTAAATTGCCAATGTTCTATTAATCGATCCAAAAAGCGTTTCCAAAATCTCTCAGTTTATTTGTACATACATATGTTCCGACTTACTGTCTAACTCAGCGGTGGGCACAAAATCCGAATTCGGGAGCAGCCACTAGCTCCCGGAGCACATGCGTGCCCACCTCTGCTCTAACTGATCATTGTAAAGCTCAAACGATAATACCTAGAAGGCTAAAGTGACAGCTCGTCTACAAGTTTATTGCTTATAAATTTATCATTGAATTAACAACAAATTTCACTACTAACACAGTTACAGCTTGAGCTTATCTTGCCCAGAGTTTGTTCACTTGCTGCTCTGCCTTTCATTTAATCAAATTCAATTCACTTCACACCTCGATGCGCCTTTATGACCAGCCAGCCACACGTGTCTTGCCTCAGCCAAAGCTCCCTCTTTTTCCCTTTAATCTTTTCCCCTTTTCCCTCCCATTGCTGATGTCAACTCTTCTGTGTAACATAAAATTCATTTGTTTTCATAAAAAAGGGATTTGCACGGCTTCAACTGAAGTCGAGACTCAAACTCAAGCTACAGTCGCATTCATTGACAATAAAAAATAAAAGTTTTGTTCCTTTCCCGGTGGGGAAACGTCCTTTTTCTTTAACTTTTCTGAGATATTTGTGTGGCCTCCTTTGGCATTACTCATACGCCGCGTGTGACAATTGTTTGACAGATTATCCTATGTGGGGGAATATTTTAAACGCCGAGGCACTTTTGAGTCGAGTGTGCGAGGCAAGAGTTGGCGGCATAGTTTATTATGCTGCTTCATTCAGCTTGCAACACGCTGCAGTTGCATTTCGTTGAGACACGTGTAAACGAGATAAATTGCGAAGCTACTCAAACGAGGGTAAGGCGAGAAATAGAATGGATTCAGTTAGGCACTTCTTGGAACATCAACAGCAACACAACAAAGCTGTCAAAGTAAAAGTAACTTTTTTGTTTTCGTGCGGTTTTGTTGCTGCCACTTAACTTGCCACTCGTTTTGTATACGTTGAAGTGTTGCACACACACATTTGCAACAGACATGCGAGCAAAACTTGTCCAAATGAATTAATCACTTTACCCAACAGGCAACGAGAGGATGTTGCTGTTGTTCACTTGTTGTTGGCTCGCCAAAGGATGGTAACAACAACGACAACAACAACAATAACAAGGTGTCGGTATACATAAGCTAAACAAATCGAAAGGCAGCTCGGGTATCTGATGAAGTCTGGCAAGTGCTCATCAGCATCGCATCAGCGTGCCACAGGATTAAGCATGTGGCAGGGGCATGGAAACGAGGCACACAATAAGATTGAAATATGTAGCAATCACTAAGCAACGCTTGGATAATAACGAAATAAGATATAGAGCCTCCTTCTCTCTCCCTCTCTCCCTCTCTGTCTCTCACTCGACCCTTTGCTCTCCCTATCTCTGGCCCTCTCTGTGTCTGTGTCTCTGGAGATTTTTGTAGTAATACCTGCATTATGCTATTGAGAATTGTTTTAAGAAGTTGATTGAACTTACGCTTTCAATTTAAGCAGAGGAATTTTAAGTGAAGAGAATTTAGTATACATATTTAATTTATTTTAGCTACGAAACTTATTAACTGTGAATTTATTTTTATGCAAGTGAAGAAAATAAACCACAAATATATATTTTTAAAAACTTTATAACCTAACACACATTATTTAGTCGTATCATAGAGTCGAAGGTCTAGTCACTAGTAGTCTTAGCACCCCCTAATGTATTAGATTTAATATTACATATTTCATCTAGTTTTGTAAATAAATAAATAAGCCACAAATATTATACACGTGAGCAATTTTATTGAAATTTATTCCATTCTATAAATAAACTTTATAATTATAAAAGTTAAATTACGATTTTGTATGCTCATGTATTAACGCTGCCCAGCCAAAGATACTATATCTCATTTGTATCTCAGTTCTCATTTGCTAGCTATTTTATTGCACAATTCACATGAGCATAAAAAGTGAATTTATTTAAAAATAAATAGAAATTTCATTCCCTATATTTTTTATTTGTATTTGTATGTTGTTGTTTTCGTTGTTGATTGCGAACAAAACATTTTTGCTAGCATTTTGGTTTATATATTTTTTTATTTTTATTATTGCCATGCCCCCATTTACGAGCGCTGCTGCCTGCGGCCTCCCCCGCTCTCCTTTCCGTTCTCCCCTCCTCGTCCTTGGGCCCTCCTCAATACGACCCCATGAAATTGACTTTCAATTTGTTTTCCATTTTTGCGCCTGGTTAACTTTTTATGCCATTTTCATATTGTCTGTTGGCATTTTTTGGCACTTTATGTGTAGATATGTATAGTATACGGTCATATCCTGATCTAGAATATTTTTGTTTGATGTTTTCGGGGCAATTGTGGGGCGTGAGCTTGCAAATGCCTTCAAATGAGGTCAATGCATTGTCCGAGTTCTTTTACTTTGCTTCCTTTGACCGCAAATTGAATTTGTGAATTTGCCAGCGACAGCAAAATAAATGAAAACGAAGGAAAACTACTTCAATTTGGCCAACTAATTGCCTTTGTGTGTGTGTGTGTGTGTGTGTGTGCGTCTTGGGTGGCATTTGAAAGTGGGCGTGGCAACGCACTTTAGATACTGGAATTCACTAAATGCAATTAGAGAAACGTTGCCAATTTGAAATTCCAGCTTTGTCTGCTCTATAGACTGTCCAGCTGTTATACTCTCCTGTTATCTGTTACACTTTCTGTTATACTTTCTGTTATACTTGTGTAAGAGTCTAGGTTGGTGGTCAACCAACTGGCACTCCCTGGAGCTCAAAACTTTTGCTTGGTGACACGCGACTGAGCCAAAAAGTTCGTATTTGATTTATATATCCAATTGAGAAATAAACTTTATCTTTGGTCCGAAAAACTTTGCCGCCCACTGTGAAGCGACACGGATTGACAGCCAGCAATGCGGCAGTAGTTTGGCATTCCACCGATAGAGAGAGAAAGAGAGAGAGAGATAGCAAATTACGTGTACTCGTACTCACCCAGTAGATGACTGCGAAAGTGAATGACATCGCGTAGCGGCACCTCCTCGTTGCGATAGAGTATCTGAAAGATGCGCGAGGCGCCGCTGCCATTGATGATGCTGGCGGATGTGCAACTGCCGTTGCTGCCGCTGCCGCTGCCGCTGCCCGGCACCGTCGTTCCCGCATCCTCCGGCGATGACTGCTCTTGCTCCCGCTCACTATCGCTCGTCGGATCGACGCCAATGCCAATGCCGATTCCGATTCCGGCTCCATGTCCGTTCACATTCGGTTTGCCACTGGCATCTGGAATACTTGTCTCCACCTGGACGGGGAGGCGTGGCGACACCCGCAGGCCACAGCGCACCTGGTACAGCCTGCAAACGGGCAGAAGGGCAGAGGCCAAAGAGATTGTGACAATTAATCATCCATTGGGCAACGACTTGTAAGTACTTTAATACGGCATACACTTCGTGTGCATTATATTGTAAAGCATACGCAATGTACGACAGTCTGTTAAAAATAAGAAATTTTGATATAGATGATTGTTTGCTTCGAAGCTTATTCCAATTTCATATAAAAAAATATATAAATGAAAAATACATAAATTAAATAATTTATAAATATTTTTTAACAATTTAATTTGTCATTTAAGTTTAAAAAATATTAAAATATTCGTAGCACGTCGCATAACGTCAATTGCAAGCACAGCAAACAATTGCTTTCATAATATTCTTACTTTACCTCGCTGCCACTTTTTCTGCCTCTCTCTCTTCACCCTGCACCCATCTCTTTCTGTTGCTGTTTGCTGTGGATTGTTTATATTTTTACGCAAATTTCATGCGAGTTTCGTTTTGTTTTTCAGGTATTTTTAACACACGAGCTGCCCGGCAGTATATCTGCCCCGTCCCCCTTTCATTCCTCCCCCTCTGGTGCGTACAGTTTGTGTATTGCGTCGGCTACTCGTTCATCTTCAAGGGCCACCGTCAGCAACAGCAACAGCAACAGCAAATAAAGAAACGCAAACAACGGCAATGGCAACTGCATAAAAATTGAAAATTCCCATAAACACTTGGCTGACAATTAGTGAGTGCTACGGTCACTGCAAATGCCACGCCCCAACGCCTACAATTGACACTGCTGATTGCCTTTGCAATCGCCAATTTGCATTTTTTGTACATATTTATATTTGTTTATTGCATTTGAATTTCCTCTTGTTACAGGTATTTTCGAAATATCTGAATATATTATATTAAGAGTACTATATGGTGTTTGGGCAAGTGCGGCTCTTAAGTGGTCACTCATCCACATGAGAGAGGGGTCAAGTAATTGACCTAGATTCATCCAAAAGTATTTGGCATACATGATCTTTTCGGATCTTTTTCACTGCTGACGGCAGTCCGCGCTAGTGACGAAAGCAGCACGAAGGGTGCAAAGGCAACTAGCAACGGAAAATTTGCTACGACTGTCCGATCGGGTCAAGTTATATACCGATCGAAAGGTATTAATTTAACTTACAAATGTGCATACTAAGACTTTTGGAAACTCACTTGGTTCGTCGATAAACAGGTGTAAATGGGAGGAGAAAAATTTAAATAATTGGAGCAAATGGGGCCGTTGGAGACTTTTTAAATTTTTTTTAATTATTCCATTTATTCTATTTATTCTATTCTGCTCTTAAGCAAAAAGCATCTGTGCTTGAAAGCCCTTTAAAATACCTTTCCAACGATATGTAGATCACATCTGTAGTGTAATGAAGTGTATCGTAGTGTACTTTTTTTTCATAATTCTTGTGAATAAATTTAATCATTATTCGTCACAAAATTGGATATCAGAAATTTTGGGGCATGATAATGTTTTCGTCACTAGACTTTTACCTCGTAAAGAGGTATTTTTAATAAGATAAGTACCCATTTGCATTGCATCGCTTAACAACACACGAATGCATTTCCATTTGCAATTTCCAATCATTTATTTCTGGAATTTTTACAACTTTCATTTATTGCACACATACGGTTTAATAGATAGACAATTCTTGGAACACATTGTTATAACAAAGCTAGGCCAATCGGGTATTAAAATTTCATTACTATAGCCTATACCCGCTTACATTTCCCATTGGAGGATGCATATTTTAGAATTAGCCAAACATTTATTTTAGAGTGTCCAATAATGTATAAAATGGTGGCAAACGATAGATATTTTTACTGTGGAAAATAGCAATAAAACAATATAAATTATTCAATTGCCTACACTATTTATATAATACTAGTCTCATATTTAGATATTATATATTCGTAATTTAATTTATTCTAATCAGCAATAAATTGTTATTTTTAAAACATTGCAGGTGGTTATTTCATAAATCTTTTCGGATTTTGTAAAAGACGACTTTCATTCAGAATGTATTTATTTTCTTTAATTTTTCGTACGGATTTGAGGCAATTACACCTAATGCTTATTTATTCATTTATAAACAGTTTACTTACCATGTAAAATTATAAGTAAGCTAATCTAAATGGCAGTTACCTTTAATTATGTAATTTTTGACGAATTTTTAACTTGGCATTTGAGGGAATCGAACCTCAGTTTTCCAACTGAGAGTTCTAATTTTGTGGTAGGTCGGTGACTCTAGCCACTGAGCCACCAGACCACACCTAATGTTACTTACCCGCGTTGAAAGAGATCCACATTGAAGAATTTGTGCAGCTCCACGGAGAATTCTATAGTGGCCTGAAGGTCGCCCATGGCTGAGATTCTTGATGCTGCTCCTGCCGCACCTTCTTCTTCTTCTACCTCTTTGGTCCCGCTGCAATTGTTTGGCCCAGGAAGAGTCTTCCGGACTGAGTTTGCCGTTCAAGTTGTCATTCAGTTCTTTGGCTCTTCGCTGTGCGTGTGAATGTGTGTGTGACTATGAGTGGATGTGTGTGTGTGTGTGTGTGCTTGTGTGTGTGGGCGGTTCCTGAAAAGTGTAACATATAAGAGAGGGAGAGAGAGAGAGAGAGAAGTAGATGAATGAGTATGTACAATCTGTGGTAAGTAGAAAAGTGTTGCTAGTTGCAGCTCATACATAACATAAGTTGGCAGTGTGTGGGTGGGCTGAGAGGGCGGGCAAATTTCATGCCAAGTTCGATTAGGGCACACGGACAGAACCGCGCTCTCAATATTTATTGCACACTATTGGCAACCAGGGCAATTGATTGGCTCGTAATTGTGCAGAAACTGTGCCAAGTGGGATTTAGTTAGTTAGGAGCCAGAGCGGGAGAAAGAATGGTGCTTGGGCTAACTGCAAGTTGCCTGTGGCTGAGGTTAGCAGGTCAGCCACAGTGAATAACAACAACTACAACCACATTGGTAGCAACAACAAACAAGCTAAAAGGGAAAGCCCGCGACCATGTCAGCAGAATGAGGCCAAAAGCAAAGGAAGAAGACAAAAAACCCTCGACGACAACGACGGATAAAACTTTTAATCGCACAAACAACAAAAGCGTGTACTTGTTGTTGTTGTCATTGTTGTCGTTGTTGTTGTTGTTGCTGTAGTTGTTGCTGTTGTTGTTGTCAGTCAAGCACTAAAGCCCACGCAACAGCGCCTACAATAACATTAATGTGCTGCAGTTAATGTCGCAGTCACTCTCCTCTCTCCTCTCTTCTTTCCTCTTTCCCCTTCCCTCTTGTCTCTCTGTCCCTCTGCAGTGGGTCACAGGCTGTCCTGACTGGTTGACACAATGGTAACGCCAAGCAAAAGATGTGGCAACGGGTGTACACTGTACACCACAGTGTGCGGTGGATGTTAGCCATTGTCAATGTGGGTTAACCCACAGACTGCGCCATTTTCAAAATGAACTCAAGACGAATCCGTCTCTTCTCTGTCCTGCAGAATGCGAATCAGGCACCTGCTGTGGCTTGAGTGATGACACCATTCGTTAGCACATCTTTAGACACAATTTGGCTTTATAGTTTGTCGCAATTTTAGCTTGGCTTGTCATTAAGTTTCTTCACTCTGTCAGCTACTCAATATTTGCAACTAATGATCATATTCATGGCATTTTAAGGATTTGGACATTTTGCGAATTTCGATTTTTGGCTAAATTAAAAGCAAATTTGTTGACAGTTGTGTTGACAAAGTTTTAAGCATGTTTTGCGCTCTCAAATAATGACGCTTTTAACTTTTCGCTCGTTACTTGTGCTCAAAGCAAAAATTACACATACGCAGCGTTGCCTGTTTGGATTTGAAATGTGCATAAACTTTGTAACTGGGTCAACTAAGTTACAAGCGTCCCATACAGAAAAAAATAACACAACTGGAAAAGGGAATAGATGAGTGTATAGGACTGCTAGATACCCTGTTAAAGGATATCACTAAGTTTGACTTATTGAAATTTAATCGTTTATCCTTGTAAATACAATTCCAACAGATTTGTCATTAGTTTCATATTTTTATAGAGTACCTGTGTTGCTTGCACCAACACTCTTTTAGCCAATTTGCATATTTTTATAGGGTATAAAGAGCAAAAGAATAACAAAATACTTGCTGAAAGAGGCAGTCAGAGGGAAACTTTTTAAACAGTTGCTCCAGCACTTTGGCATTCTATTTTTTTTTTTTTTTTTGGGGATTTGGGCAACGAGAATTTTGCCAACAATTGAATACTTTGCAGCGGATTAACGGCGGATGGAGCCGAGTATAATGCGGATCTTGGGACGGACTAAGTAGACCACAAAGCCCCTAATGTTGATAGTTTCAAGTGATTTACAAAACTTTTTAATTGGACAATGAATTTGAAAGCTGCGAAATTATTGTCCAATTGTGGCACCAACAAAATTGTGTGTTGATTTTAAAGTAATCATAAAGACAACATATTAAATTGCTCTAATTAAGTGAAGAGTTTCGCAGCTTAACGGTTTACGATAAACTTGGCACTTCATATAATGGGCTCAAGGGAGAACACTGGCAACAAAAGATACAAAACAGAAGCCAAGCAACAATTTCCGATCGTTTTGTTAAGAAGCCATTGGCATTAGAACAAAAGGGTCTGCACTTGATGGCTGTGAAACAATGATAATGACAATGATGGCGATGATGATGATGCTGATGATAATCACGGTGATGTGGATAAAGATGAGCTCAACAGGAAGTCGCTGCTCGCGAGCCTTTCCTAATGTCCTGTCGATGACAACGACCCAATAAAAGCAGAAATCAAACCGTTCGTGCTTATCATCATAATGATTATACCTAATGTCTCTGGCTGGCACGGAATTGAGCGCCAAAATGGCCATGGCCATCATCAGCCCACTTCTTTTTATCCACCACTCCCAATTCCCCTCTCCAACTTTCCAACTCTGTGTCTCTTTCTCTCTCTTGTTTTCCGAGCCGTTTTACGTTTCGTGCGCCCAAAATTATCGCCTTTTTTTCGTCTGCTTTCAAAGCGTCTTGTGTTTTTGTGGGTAGTTTGAATGGTAGGACAGGGGCATCTGGAGCGAGGAGGGGAGGGTATGTCTACGCATGAGCCCGTCAATGGCAGACCCTTGGTGAATGTGGCAACTAGATGCTGATAAGTTGTGACCCGCTACGTTGCCTCGTTTTGTGGCACGTTTGTTTTCTTTATTCTCTGGCAATTTTTTGATAAATAGTGTCATGAAGACGGGCTTTCCTTCCTGCCCACACACACACACACACTCTTCTCTAGAGATAGTATGTGTGAATGTGTTAATGTCTAAGGTCATCGTCAGTGTCGACGGGCTCTTGATAAATGAAAAGCTTTCATGTTCATATTTCAATTTAATACTCTGCGTCGAACCGTTTCCTTTCAGGATTCATTCTCATTTTCCTTTTCATTTCCATTTTGTGTTGACCAAAGCTCAAGGCAATAAATTCAATTAAAATTCAACTTATTTACTATAACTATATTTTGTCTTATTTTAATTAAACTATTTTTCATGGCTTCGGTTGCCAAAAACTGATAATTTTGGCAGAAAATTCAATCAACCAAATGGGGAAAAAAGAAAATTTGTTTACACATTGTTATGCTGGAAAATGGCTTTTGTGATAATCAAAAATCAAGATCAAAGCTCGAATAAATGGGAAAACTTTTCCGAAGGGATGTGAGTTCTCAGTATTCCGTATTGAGTATTCAATTATTGTTGCTCCTTGTTACGTGGAATTCAAGGACTGTTCTCGGCTTTCGAGTAAGTCAAATTCTTCTGAATCAAGTGTACTACGCAGTAATGCCCTTAGAATACTCTGTTAACAACAGACTGCTAATAATGGGCATGATGTGTTGACTCATACTTTGAATTAAGTCAAGAGAAATTGATTTATTGTAAGCAGAGCAATAACAGTGTAAGGATAAAGATATTTCAAGGTATTACATATTTATTATGACAGCTAAAAGTCTAGGGTATCTATTAGACTTGCCTTATTGCTTGCTAGCAACTTTTGATGTAATTTGAAGCACATTTTGTCAACTTTGTTTGTTATTTTTGTTGCCGTTGTCGAAAAGGAAGCCCATGAAAATGTTGCCTGTAAGCCGGCCACGCCCCTTGGCAGCCGCCCCTTTAATTTTTCCATAACAACGAGGCAAGCAGCCAGACAGAACAGGAAATAGACAATTTTGTATCAAAGCTGCGGCGAGACATTTCCCACTGGCCAACTGGCAATCGCAATGCGAGATCAAATGTAAATCCCTTTAAATTATTTAAACAGCGTCGCAAAGTTATCCAAAGTCATGCTCTTGCATTTTGTATGCTCCACTTGCTCCAGCTCCTACTCCTGCCTCCACTCCTGCTTCTCCTCTTTCCCCCACTTCTACTCCTGCTGCTGTTGCAGACAATTTCCCAGGCATGTCATAAAGAATGCCCTCGAGTGCCGACTGTTCGTGAGCATGAAAATAATTTCCTTTCCCTTTAAACCCACCTCCTTTGTGGCGCATAACAAAAATAAAAATTGCCAACAGTTGCAGCTGTTGGACGTCGACATCAAAAGGGTTGTTGCCCCCTTCGCCCGTCTTGGCCAAGTGCATCGCGTGCTTCTGGCCATGCCGAAAGGGTGCCTCGACGCCGCTCACGTGCACGCGTTCTGGCCAAAGAGGCCAAAGCCAACAGCCAACAGCCAACAGCCAAAGCGGGCTAAGAGCAAAACAACTCAAGTACGTCAGCAACAACAACAACCACAACAACAACATATTGAGGAGGAACAAGAACAACTACAATGGAATTGAGTATGTAAGGAGGAAGGAGGAAGGAGAAGGAACAATTGCTGACGACCGTGTCACATTACGTGGCGAGCAAACGTCTAGTCACGTGGTCAACTAAAGGAAGAAAGAGTAAGCAAGAGAAAGACAAAGTGACACAGAGAGATAGAGAGACAAGTTTTTCAACCTCATATGTGAGCAAAACTGTAACTTATTTATGAAATGAATGCCTGGCCAATATATATTTCATAGCTATTCAGTTTGAGTTTGTGAGTTATAGAATTGCTCCCTATAGGATATACAGGATTAAATTCATTGTAAGCTTGACAGAAGTAGCTTATTCAGCATTTAGAAGAGAAACAATTTGGATTGCGACGTATGACGACTTTTAAAGTCTAAGTTTCACAGGATATAAATAATGAGTTCCCAATAAAATCGAGATTTTATATTTTACATTTACTTAAAGCAGTCGATATTTAAATCAGAAACAGAAAATATGATTTTAAATATTTATTTGAAAAAACGAATTTAAAATTGTATTTGGTATTAAGTTGTAAGGATAAAACTTAAACAGAAATAAACTTATAACAAAAAGATTGCAGACAATAGATCTCGTCTAGGTTTAAATTTAAAATAAATCCCATTTACTTCTCTTTCTAGGAGCTAGAGGAAGAAGAATTGATGCTCATTAATAAGTTATTAATATATTTTTAAATTTAGAGTTGGCAGATGGAAATCGCTTTAGTATATTACAAAACCAGTTCGCAAAATAATCTTTAAAGTATAATAATGTATGTTTTTCATTACAGACTTAATCATAGATTTCCATTCCTATTGAACAATATATTAACAATGAAAAACTGGTAATTGTAATACCAAATTTTAAGGATTTTTAAAGCTTAATTGTAATAGTTTTCGTTTCCGCTGGAGTGTAACGCATAGATCTGGGGTTGTTAGTTTATATGTATATGTATATTGTTGAGTAGGAAGACTTAATTAGTTGCATGAGTTATTTTTAAGGGGGCTGCAAGCACTTAGTTGGCCATTCTTGTAAAACACTCAGTAGTTGCAGTAAAACAAAGCACGGCAAGTTGGCATTGTGTGGGCCATGCACATGGCTAAACTCTCTGGGCCAACTGGCAACTGGCTGAGGTGCAACTTGAATTGGCAGTAGACCGTGTGGCAGTAACGAGGGAGGAGGAAACGGAGGGTAGCAAGACGGGGCACAAAATTGAATTGCGACTTTTTATGCTACCTGACATGTTCCACCCCGCCGTCAGTTAAGAGGAAGGCAAAGAGGCTCATAATGGAAACAGGATATTTCATTACATTTGTGCATGCATGAGTGCTGACTGTGTAAAGCAGGAAAGAGGAATTAGGGGGTAGGGGGTGGTATATCCCTACACACACACACACACAGAAAGGAAGGCAACATTGTTGAAATGTGCAAATATTGTCCCAAGTGGCGGCAATAAAAGAGTCTACATCTTCTTCGTCTTCTCCTGCTGCCTCTTCTCGGGTTTCTATTATGAGAATATCCTTCTCCCTGTGTGTGTGTGGGCGTGGTGGGTTACCTCTCGAGGGATTCTTTAGCTCAACAAGGACAGCTCTTTTATCAGAGGTGCGCACAATTTAACATTAAATTAGTCATGAATGTCGCAGTAGCAATTTCAATTTCCATTGATTGAAAGACACTCAAATTGCACACGAAGCTTCCACGAGCATGACCTTTAACCTCCGTCCCGTGCAGACTATAGATACGCCCCCTTTTTGCATAATTGCAATTGCTGGCAACATTGTCGTAATATTTCAACGTCTGTCATGGATGTGGATGGATGCGCATAAAAATACAGCATAATATAATATGCTTAACCCCTGTTTGCCACTGGTCATGGTTGTGCTGGGAAAGGGGAGAGAGAGGGGTGGGAGAGGGGGTGGCTTGTGGTTTTGTACGGCAGTTAACTTTGCCGTGACATGTGGCAAGCATAAAAGAACCGTAGAATGTCATGTTTGTTGTGGGCCGAACATGACGTTGAGTGGACAACGAAACGACGACGACGACGACGACGACGATGATGTTGATGTTGATGACGTTGACAGAGAAATGTGACTCACAAAGTTTGTTAAACACAGCCTGGAGAGGAGGGGGCACAACATGGCAAAGAGGAGTCATGTCAACACATTGGCATATTACACTGTATAACAACCAACAGTTGACTTTTTTGGTCTGGGTGCAGCTAGCGTGAGGTGAAGGTGACTAATCCTTAGTTATTTGATAGAAGTTAGCTTAGGTTAAATCAATAGAAGGAGTTGATATTCTGGGTTAGTGTGAAGTTGGAGCATAAAGTAAGTTTAAAGTGAAGTAAGAGTGAACCTGGGCTAAAAAAATCGTAAATTATTAGTTAGCGCTCAGCAAATGTGAATTTACAAAATAAAAATGAATCCATTTAAATGCCTGTCATAAAATAAACAAGGAGAAAATTCTATAGTCGGGCACGCAACTATACTATACCCGTTACTTCTTTAATTTAAAATATATTTTTTATTGCATGCTTTTATGCTCTTATATTGTTTAAAAATTTTTATTAGGCATTACCATCTTTCTAATTTTCTGATCTTAGTACGATTAAGTAGGATGATAGCTAATAACATTAGTTAACGTTTATTAGTAAAAAATTCCTAATATTTTAAAAACTTTGCGTTTGGTAGATTTTCGCGATTTACGGAGTGGGAAAAGGGCTTAGCAAAAATTTGAAACAAACTTGATCTGCATGGGGTTTATTGATGCTAATCAAAAATATATACACACTATAGGGGGTCGGAGATGCTCCCTGTTACATACATTGCAACGAATACAACATACCCTTTTACTTGTTTTTTAACAATAAAACATTTTTAATTAATTTGGGCAAAAATCTTTTGGCATATTCACAAGGTTTGACATTTTTTGCTGCCTAGTGTTTTATGGCTGGTGGGCGGTTGTTGAACCACCTACAAATTGTCCAAATGACGGTCAGTTGGGTGACCTTTAATATGTTCCTTCTGTTTGTTCATTAAATGCGACTCAAATTTTAATTAAATGTCGCTTCGAGCTCGACGGTTATTTGGAACGCACTTTTCACACACATTTCACATAATGGTACATTTTCCATTTTTCATTTCCATTTTGAATTTTATTCACTTTTCACTCGCTTTACATTTTTGCGTTTCGTTTTGTTTTTGTCGTTGGCTTTTTGAGGGGTTTTTTTGCCCTACACATTTAATTTGTGACAATTTCGCTTTGGCAATGAAAATGTGGAAAATGTATTTTTAAAAAGTCCACAACAACTACAACAATAACAGAGCGGATTATCTGTTTTTATGCCGCTTCTTCTGCGTCTTACACTTTTCCTTCCTATTTGTTCTAGTTGCGTATTTAAAATTGATATTTAATTTTGTATTTTGCAATTAGCAAATGATTTAAGAATAATTGAAATTATCGCAAGAGCACATTTCAAATGATTTATTTATGTGCTGTTGATAAGTTTGATTTGAATTTAAATTTGGAACGCATTGCGAGTAAAACAGAGAGCGAGAGAGAGAGAGATAGTGCGAGTGAGAGAGAAGAGGTGAGCGGGTTACGAGCACTCGACGCCCATTGAATTAATTAGGCTGCGATGAGGACGACACTTTAAACGCGGGCTGTACCAGCTGTGGGTGGCCATAACAGAAGCCAATACACACACACACACACACAGACACACTCACACTCACACACACTCACACACACACATACGCACTCCCCTTGCTCAGATGTTGGCTCGTGCTCTTTGTCGTCCTCTTGCTCCTACTCGCTCCTCACTGAAGCAGAAGCATTTTGCCCTAATTTTACTTTCTGCGATGTTATCAGGACACACAGACACACACGCACACAGACTCGGAGACAGGACACATCCACCTCCCCAAGCACAGAGACAAACCCACACAAAGAGCACGAGCAACGGAGCGATTTCCTTTTTTTCTTATTTTTTTTTAAATTGTGCCCGCCCACAGTTGTCGCCTTCTGTCGCACACTCCTGACTCCTGTTTCCCACGCTCTCCACGTCCCTCATCCCGCAATGGAATGTCATAATTTACGCACTTTTTCATTTGTTTGTCGTTTAGTCGCGCTGCATGGTTAACATTTTGTTTGGTCCACGTTCGCGTCCTGTTTGCGGTCGCCTAATGAAATTAAAGTGGAAACCTCAACCGAAATTGTGGCAATGCCCACAACACAAAAAAAATAAAAGTCCGCACTGCGTTCACTCCGTCGACTTTTCGAATCCGCCTCAATCAATTGGAGCGCGCGTCCGTGCCGGGAAAATGTCTGCAATGAACTGATGACAGCCAACGATGGCGACACGCCGCTCGGCAAAATATCTACGGCACACCGTCTGTCTGCCCTGCGCCGGACACCGCAGCCGGAGCACGGAATGCGTCGTCGTCGGTGTCGTCGGTGTCGTCGGTGAGCTCGTGCGTCGGCTGCCTCTGTGTTTTGGTTAGTTGGCTGCCATTACTAAACTATTTAATTTTCGTGCTCTGCTAAAGAGCGCAGAGCAGGAAAGAGAAATGCCTGGGCTTCTCTTACTTTCACAGTGGGATTGAGAGCTATAAATGCAGATAAATATTTGCTGAATTTACTTTTCTGTATTCTTCTTTATGTTATGAATATTATACCAATGTGCAACTAATTTTTAAATATTTTACCAATAATAATGCCATGTCTGTCGTATACTTAATTTTTGTTTCTAAGTATATTGAATTTGGAAACCTGATTCAGTTTTGAAGTGTTTTCAAGCCGGTTTACCCACGTCGTAGAGGAACGAGAACTGTGAATGATTTATGTATTTATTATTATATAAATTCAAGAAATTGACTGTTAGTGTTTTAAAATCTAAACATCAACTTTTGATACAAATAGAATGCGAGTTCCGTAATAAGTTTTTATTTAAATAAAAAATTTCCTGATTCCATACTATTTCACTATTGATGGTTTTATTCACTTTATTTACTTTTATGAATCCTTAATAGCTTCTGTAAAGCACTCTCCGGCCTTCCCAGGCACTTTCTCTTAGTTACTCTTCGGCTTCTCTGGCGCATGCGTCGTGCACGTTCTCTTTCTCTTTGTACTGCTCTCTAGTTCAGCCCTCTTGGCCGCATAAACAACAAACAATGTCAGCTATTGGAGGCCTCTCGTTGCACGTTGTTCGCATTGTCTTTCTGTCCCCAGGGACTGTGTCTAGCTCTTGCCGGTGGGTTAATGGGCAAATAGGCAGGTGGATAGGTGGACAGGAGGATAGGTGGACAGGATAACAGCTCAACAGCTGGACAGTTTGAGAGATAAACCGACAGTTGCCGTATGCAAGCTCTCTTCGCTAACTCCAACTTTCTCTCTCTTTGTCATTAGCTGTCTCTGTCGGCCGATTACATGTCTTACTTGTTGTGCAGCGTGACATAGTGTAAATCGTGTCACAGCGCGATGTAACTTCAGATGATTATATTACTTATATTAGCACTAGTTGTGTTTAGTTAGCGAGTATACGACAGGTGGCTGCAAGCTTAGCGGGTCACATAATAAGAGAGAAGGAGAGCGAGAGAGTGAGAGAGAGCGAGAGAAAAAGAGACAGAGAAGAAGAAGGATGAGGAGCACAAGTCGAGGCACTTTCATTTTTATTTGCACGCTTTATGGCTAATATGATTATTGAGCATTGCTCATACGCACCGTTACACCACGCTGAAAATATTCAAGAATTTCACAGAGATTTTAAGCAGGGAATATTTTATTTTTTTCGTGTGTCTAATTTATTTTATTTGTTTTTTTTTTTTTACATGAGAAGATACAAGTTTCTAAGTACGATTTACACGAGCGTATAATTTAATTAGTTTACTAGCTATGCATCATACAAAATTGTTAAATTATACATACATATAGCGAAAATAAAGATAATTTTGAATGATGTTTTTTGAAATTTTGGATTCGCATGAAATGTTATTTTAGATTAACACATACAGCACAGCACAGCAAATTGTCAATCTTATGAACTAGTAAACTATATATAATAACTACTTGTAAATTTATGCTCCTTTCCATTTTGCTCTTTGCTTTCTGTGCCGCAGGTCGTATTATTAATAGCTAAGTATACACATTCACATACATACAAATATATATGTCTGAATTGTCTGCATAATATTCGTATACTATCAGATGAAGCTGCTTCAGACAGGCTGCACCTCGCAGACGAAGTAGGTCTCAAAACTGCAGGGTGAATCATTCCATTTGAGCCCCTTGCCATCGCGATTCCACAGCTCGAGGCAGTTCTCCTCCTCGCCGTTCTCATAGCGGAAATTGTTGGGCTCGCCGGCATTCCAGTTGGTGAATGTTATCGGTCGTCCAGTGGCCATCCAAAAGTAATTGCCCTCATCGGCCAGATCTGTGCCGGATATCCAGAAATGCTCGTGACCCAAACCTGTGAATTGAGAGAGAGACAGCTTTTGGTTATAACTTGTGACCACTTATCAATCGGTTAAGGCGTCAACTGAGTGTCCATTTGAGGGGGCGTGGCTACACAACTACTTAACTCGCCCTCGCACATTCACTTTGCAATGATCTCTGTTGTTGCCTTGGAAAGTGCATTGGAATTGAATGCATGGCCGCAATTCGAGTCGCTGCCCCTTCTCTGCACCCCCCTCCCTCCCTCTCTAGTGTCTGCTATTGTCATCGACCAAGAGTTTTGGGTTACCAACTTCCGTGTATTATGCACGCTAGAAAGTCAAAGCCCCCCAGCCAGTCTCCGTCTCATTCCCTCTTATTTTAGTGCCCTTTCGCTCACACCTTGGCTGGGGCATTCGATTTCCATTGACCACTAGACGTTCAGTCACTTACCAAAGTCGCGTATGTGTTTCTCCAGTCTATCGTTCTCTTCCTGTGATGAAATGCTCGCCAAGTGCATGCCATGGTAGCGGCAGTATTGCGTGGCTTTGAACCAATTCGCCTGCAAGTCAAAGAAAATCGGAAAAAGAATAAGATGAAAAATGTTTGAAAGAAAGAGACGTTGAATAAATACACTTTGAGGTATGTATACAAATACAGTGCCATTTCATTTGAATATAGATTAAAAATATTATTAAAATATATATTTTAATCAATAATAATTAATACTAAACATTTATCAGGTTTAGTAAACACACAATTGTCTCTGTTCAGAGAAACTTTAATAAATACATTATTAAAATATATATATTAATCAATAATAATTAATAATAAACATTTATTAGTTTTAGTACAATTTTTTTTAAATGAAAATAAACTCACATTTGTCTCTGTTCAGAAGAACTTTAATAAATATATTGTTAAAATATATATTTTAATCAATAATAATTAATACTAAACATTTATCAGTTTTAGTACAATTTTTTTGAACTGAAATTAAACACACATTCATCTCTGTTCAGAGAAACTTTCCCACAACCAAACAAGTCCAATTTTCGTTTTTATAGGGTATAAAACGCCAGAGAAAGTTTGTTTTGTTTTTCTTTTGCCATTTGAAGAGAATTCACGTAGATCCCTCAGCTGGCATAAAGTGCACGACACGTAAACAGAACAGAGCCCGTGTCGCAGGCCGTTAAGACTGCCTCTTGCCTCATGCCTCTTGCCTCATGCCACAACCCTGATGCTGAGAGAGGGTGGGATTGAAAGTTCTTTCTTTATTCTCATATGGCACACTAATTGACTTCTTGGCTTCACTGGAGCGTTCCTTTACAGGCCAATAAACACTTTCAGTTAGCGTGTTGCCCATAAAAACCAACAACAACAACAACAAACAAAAGAACAACAAGCAAAACCGAAGGAAATTCAGATTCAACACTTTCACTACGTCATCGACATTGCCATGGAGACGAGGATGCTGCGTTATTCGCGCGCAATTACGGCTAATACAATTAAAGCCAAGTTAATGACGTCGTCGAGATGGGCGGTCGACCGCAGAGCAAAACCGAGACCAGGGAGTGGCAGGAGGGGAGCTAGTTACGTAATCGATTTAGGTGCACATCACCTGGCAGACAGAATATAGAAAGCACTCACATGTGCTGGCAACTAAATTGTGTTGTGGCAACTAAAAATCTACCTGCAATAGATTTTGTTGCCACAGCCCGAATGAAAATCAACAGGCAAAGGGTTGGCTAATTAAGAGGCAAGCGCAGAACCCATTAGTGTTAATTGAATATCAAATTGCATTTATTGATACGCATACATACATAGATAAATTGATAGACTGATGCCCACACACATACACACACACACACACGCACACAGGACATTGCGAAAGTGTTGCCAACAAAATCGAAAGCTTTGATGTGTTGGCCACATCAACAGCGACTCTAATTGACAGCCAAACTCACAACATGAATTTCCAATCCTGCCCTGACGCCCTCGTCTAATTCCCAGGCAATATCGACCAGGTCGTTTGTTAAATAATTCAAAGTAAAACATAAAATGCTGTCAACTTTTATTGACGTTCGTCAGTTTGAAGCGGAGATTTGCAGTCAGGTGAAAGGCCATGATAGGAGACAGCCAGGGAGAAGGTAGAGGAGGAGGAGGAGAGCAAAAAATGAGGGGCAATCAGAGGAAGCCAGCGGCGGACACGTCTGAATGTGGCAACTTCAAATGCCCGTTTACGATCTGGATCAGAGTCATGCAATTGAATGTGAATTGTTGAGTACTCGACTCAACTCAAATCGACTTGAATCGTATGTGTTTTAAATTCGTGACAAGCTTCAGATGTAGGCAGCAGTTGATGAAAGGATTGAGCCAGGATGATTGTCGGTTCAGTTTGATTTTCTGATACGATATTACGCAATGAATGTCAGGCGAAGCAAAAGTGAGAGTGCCAGAGTGTAAGACAGTAAAAAACTAGGCGAGTTGCATTGTATTCATTTACGACGAGGCAGAAACGACAAACAAAATGATGAAGAAACTAGCAGGATAGGAGTGATTGACTGGTGGATACCCTATAAGTAGATTTCGAGTGCTGTCAGTCTACAGAAGGTAAGAGATATGAAGTAAATTGGCAAATAGTTGCGATCAAATGATAGGAGAGAAAAGAGTTAAGGTAAGCATTGACTACTGGATACCCTGTAATTATGAAAGGTATATTTGAATATGTATTGATTATGAAACATACAATATTTGAAAATTGTGTACTAACAACTCTAAGCAAAACAAAGAGACAGAAAAATTAATATGGTTGTATATAAAATAGCCATATTTATTTAAGGAAAACATCTTCAAAATGCTTTAAATAATTGACATTAAAATAGGCATATTTTATTTAAAGGCAACATCTTCAAAATGCTTTAAATAATTGAAATTCATATTTACACCTTGCATATAATTAAGAGCTTAATATAAAGCTAAGCTGCTTGTCCTACAAATGACAACAAATTGAATTTACAGCAGCTCAATTAGGGGGCTACATTAAAATGTTTGACAATTCTGTTAATTTCATTAACACATTCGACTATTTTGAGTTCAGTTGCTCAATCGACAACTGCCTACAGCAAATACACCGTCCCCCACCTCAGACTCAGCCTCAGCCTTTAATCAACTGCAATTAGTGTCGCATTTATAAAGAAAAAACATCAAGCCGAGACCAAGTCCAGCTGTTGACTTGGCCAGTTGCAGTCGACTCTTGGCGTGTTGCTGGTAAATTAATTTTGCCATTTTCAATTTAGTTTTTTTTCGAAATTTGCATGTTTACACACGACGAAATGTTTATGGCCAACGAACGAATCGCATTGCGTAATACGCGAAACAGAAACATTTAAATAAATATTAATTATTCATGAGGCGCTTACAGCGCCATTCTTAATTGCTTATTCCAATAAATAATTGGAACATTTCTAATGAAGTCCACAAAACATAAAGCCACAAAAACAAAACTAAATGAATAAATTAATACATTTCTAATAATCCCGGTTTGTGAAATGTATTCATAAGTTTAAATGTCAACGTTCGAGAGAGAGAGAGAGAGAGAGAGAGAGAGAGAGAGAAAAGAGAGTGCGTGAGTGAGTGTTAACGTTAGTGGAATTTTTGCTTATACATATGTTTGGGCTAATACTATTGCTAATAAGCCGTGGGACCAGCACTTAATTAATGTGCTAATGATAAATTCAATTCACAATCAAACTGTCGATTTGTTTACAATACAATTGTTTTACGAGTAGTACTAACAAAATCCCGCCTCATAAACAATGTGTGTGCACAAAAATTAATTACTTTTTCGCTGCACTTTGTCCTTTGTGTTTTTTGTGTTCTGATTGGGGTTAAAGAACATTTAATAGATTTAATCATACAATATTCACTTTCGTCATAATTACCCAAACAATTTAATTGATAGAAATTAAATTTCACTAAATTTAATTTAAGCAAATTTGCATAAAAATCTGGTTTAATAATAAAATTAATTGTCAGAAGGTATGGGATTACCTCATTCTTTTCTAATCTTTATCTTTATCTTCATTATTATCCATTTCATTTCACATTCGATTGATTTAGTGAGCATCATAAAAATCAAATTTATAATCATCTCATTATATGCTATTTAATTTAAAATTTGAGAAATCGTTTCGAAATTATTATTTGTATTTCCAAATTAACAAATGAAAAAAATTTGCATATGAAATTGGTTCGACATTAAAATAAAAAAATGATATATGAAAATAAATTTTTTACAAATTAATAAGCTCACTATCTAGTTCTTTTCCTTTAAAATTCTAATCGATTTAATTGGAAATATTACCTTTTCATTTCGTAGAAATAGTTTTCAAAAGAATGTCGAATTTTGCATAAAAAACTTGTTTAACTTTAAAATAGTTTCGTTTCCATTTTCAACCACATCAACTTTTATAAATAAATGTCAGAATTTTAGCCGAAAATGCAAAAATTTGCATTGATTACCTCATCGTCTATCCACTTGAACTTTTTTCTATACTTAAATACTTAATAGATCATTAAACAATTAAAATAATTAGTTCTGTTTAATTAAATTTAGTGGTTTTGTGTTCTCAAACACCTGCTGCTTAAATTTATGGTCTCATTGAACTGCCAAATGTTTGGCTCGAATTCTTTGGAGTTCATATCATGAGAACAACATCTCAAGAGTGTGAATAAACGAATAATCGATCGTTGCCTGGACAATCTGACCTTTCAGTGCTTCTCACTCCCCGTAAATCACTTCCTCAGTTCTTCCTCTTTCATGTATCTTAATCACTTGACTCATAACTGTCATTTCTCATTAATTTGACTATAAATTCGTTTACATCTGAGTATTAACGATCAACTTAATTATATCAATTTACAATGACGATTTCAGTGACTGCCGTTAAATTAGTATATTAAACTATATTTATGGCGTAGCTTTAAAGTTCAAGGAGAACGCTTTATATGGTATATGAGAAGAAGAAGAAGAAGATTCATAGTTTGCATGTGAATACAGCGCCGTTGTGATAGATTTGCATACTAGTCTCACTTGTCCATCGTTTCGGCCATTGGCCAAAAAACGCGCACAAGTCGTGTCCAAGTCGCGTCGTAGTTGCAAGCGTTTTGGGCGCGTTTTGAATGACTCGTACACCGTTTTGGACCTTTATAGTTTTGACTAATATGTTTTTAATATGAATGGTGGCATTAATTACAAGACGTCATCTCAACTACCAAATTGCCGATGCGTGTAAAGCACACGAGCCTCTTCAGCTGTTTGAATCATCATGGCCAATTGATCAATCGCTGAGGTCTTTGTGATGATTCAATGACATTGGTATCAGTTCTGAGGCTAACGATATCAGCTAGTCAATGATATAGAGAAGGTTGCCTGATCCGAGGTGTGGCAGCTTCATATCAAAATAATAACAAAAAAAAAACAAGAAAGAAGTTAATCTTTGGACGAAGACTTGATACCCTTACGATGAACTATATTTAATTCTAGAACGATTGAAAATATGTCACTTATCCTGATCAATAATATGTACTCTTCATGGAATCTTCCATGGAAATATGGTCTTAAATGTGACTACTATTAACTCAGCATGATATTGAATTCTTTGTTTGTTGTCTGTTGTCTGTTGAAATCGACTTAAATTTTTGTTGTAAACATAGCAGATGCAATGTGTGCAATAACTTTATGAGACGGTCGAACCGGACTGGGGACCGTTGAACCGTTGGACGGTTGCAGTTAAATGTTAATGGTGCGGAATGCAGCTTACCTTGAAGAAGATGCCGAGATAATATCGCTTCTCGCCCAGCTTCAGCAGCGGCATCGTCCATTTGTTCGGCATGTACTGTGACTCGTCCACGCAGTTCGGGCAGTCTATAAATAAATATCAAGGAAGCACAAGGAAACAGGCATATTAGTATACAAAAAATTACCAAAAAGAATATAAATTTCTGTAAAAGAAAAAAAAAACCAAAGCGAGACAACGGCATCGAATTATGAAGGTCGCAAGAAATTTGCATTTTAAAATAACTGTTATTAACATGATCTTAACATTTGCATGTTGTATAAATAACCAAAAAACGTCATAATCAATAAGACTTTATCTGTTTCAACTGAATTCAGTTATTTATGCATACGAAATTCTTAACAGATCGATATTTAAACACAAAACTTACTGTCAAATGAAAGCGAATTTGCAATGAAAGCGAATTTTGTTGTACCATCTAAATTATGATTGCTCTGGGTTTCAAGGGGCGGCTGCCATCACCCAAAAAAAGAAACAAATAAATAAACCAAAGCATTTTTGAAAAGACTTTAAAGCAATGGAACAGGTTCTTCCCCAGATTCGAAGGCAACAAGTTCGACCTGATACACTGACAATGACGTCTTGGCCAGAATGTTTGACAATGGCTTTGATTTGGGGAACTACAAATGAAACGAAACTGAATCAAGGTTAAACACACCATTGTCTTGGTCTTAACATGCGTGGACTGAGTTTATATTCAGTTCTGAGTATGTGAAGGTCATTACGGCAATATGGGAAATATTCGTATATTAGTATGTTGATTTATTGTGTGTATGGGGTAACATTCTGTCAAACATGCCAACAGCATGTTGGCCAAGCTAACGGCGTTTCTTTTGTCTTTTGGTAACAGACATAACAGACACAACACAAAATACAAAAAACAAAATACAAAGTAACCAAACAACAAAAGGCAATAAAACGACACCGAAAACTGGCATCTGAGCAAAAATTTCATTTTCGCGATTTTTGTTAATTAATCATCACAAATGGTTGCCATTACGAGCCAAGGCCATAAGCAGAAGGCGGCATTAATGATAATTATAATGGTGTTGAATGGTGCTTGTTGTTGCTACGGTTACTGTTGTTGTTGTTGTTACGATTGCTGTGGTTTCTTTGCGCTTTTTGGGCAGCTCAACAGTGCAGACGTTGCGGCGAGTCATTTAAGCATTTACTCATGTAATTTTTTTTTCAGTAATTACACTGAATAACGGGAAACAACACCAAAAATGTAATTTTATTTTAATAGAAACATTTGAAATATTAAAAAATATAATAATGCGAAATGTTGCAATTTATCTGATGACAGCATGTTTAGATTTGAATAGGGCATTTAGTTATAAAGTGCGCACTAAAAGATTCTAATGGAAGGATGATTAAAGAAATTGATGATTATTTCTTTGATTTACTTGCTCTGAGCAGCAAAATGCTAATTATTTTATTAACTATTTTTGCACAATTTTCATAAAAATCAAAGAAATTTCGCTTATATTTTTATAATTTTAATTAAAGCTTTCTTATACACAAATGAAAAATAAGTTAGCTAATAACTTCTGCAATTTTCTGACAACATTTTTAAACCCGCTAAAAAGCTACAAAATGATTCTAGAAATTTTAGCTGGTGACATAGCCTCAACGTAAAACTGGTTTAAATAACGGCTTCAAAAATGCACTTTCTTTCGATCTCGATTTCAAATTTCACATTGAGTTGCATCATTGAATTAAACACGCATTGTTAATTACCTTATCGACCGGTCGAGATCAAACCTCAATTGGACATGGCCTGAGATTTAAAATTAAAGGTGTCAAATTGATTAAGTTTCCGCAAAAACTTTATTCAATTTGCATTCAGTTTTTTTTTTATTGTTGGGCGTAAATCAAAATGCTCGCCAAGCAAAAAATAATTGTGTTTTAATAAATTATCAACAAGTTAAATAAACATTTGTGGCATAATATTTATAGTTTGAGTTTCGCATGCAATTAATTTAATTTTTGGGCTGAAAACCAGTTTGGATTAAAGGCCTGCAGGCGGATCAAAGTCAATGCCAATACTCGACATTATCCCCCGCCTGCGCTCCCTTGCTTTCCCCCCTCCCCAATAACCGATTGCAATTAAAATTGTATTAAACAAGGCTGTACATCGTTTGGCTTACAAGCTGCGACCTTCAGCAACCCGTTGAAAAGTGGAAAGAAATCAGAGCCAAAGGTGAGGACAGTTTGACGTAACTGACGCAAGACCTGTACAGATGTCAGCTTTTATTTACTCCTTTCAGAGAACCGTTGAAAATAATTGGCAGCGACAACAGACAGCGGACAGCACACACCAACGAAAAAAAATACGACTTCCATTTAAACATTGACAAACTTCCTGTTTAATAAAACATCAGCTGGGCTTTTTGTTTTTTTCTTAATATTTTCCAAACGAACAAAAGAATTTCTTGAGTTTATATTCAAATTATGCATTTTGATTGTTGTCAAATAAACGAGTTTAACTTTTTTATTATAAACTAGTTTAATTTTTTGCTGGTTAAAATATCATAGAATTTAAATTTGGAGTGTCAAGCCTTCCGCTTAAATGATTAAAGCAATCTCGATTCAAATAAAATGGCTGCAATATTACGTATACGCCCGACTGGTCTGTCATCCATTGGGCTGTTACTTTTTAATCAATTTTGGCCCAGTTTTTGCACTCAGTATCTGAATTTTTAATCGATATGGAACATCTGACCCTGGCCTTCAGTTACCTTTTAACTTTTTTTCGCTTTTTAAAGCAAATTAATGGGTTTCTTTTATTTGATTTATTGGCGCCAGTTTATCGCTCTCCTTCGCTCTCAATATGGCCTGCATTTTTTGTCACAATCAATTTCATTTTATTACAGATATTTCAACAGCTGCCACAGTCGGAAAAAAAACAATAAATCCAACGTCAGCAGACAGGTGTATCAACAAAAACACCAAACACTCGACTAATTTGTCTGATTGCTCAAAGCGAATCAAAAACCAAAACCAAAATCAAAAAAACAAAACTGTCATGAAATAAATAAATAAATTGGAGCTACAGACATTAATCAATGAAATGCGTTAACACGGTAGCTGGAACAAACACACAAACACATCTCCTTAATGAAACGCCGAAGCCAACAAAAATTCCAAATTTGAAAAGTGAAAGTGAATTTCGAAGTGGAATTGGAATTGCTCGATTCAGTTGTCGGAAGGATGTGCAGCACTGTGTAATGGTTATGCAATTGCAGATGAGGGGAGTGATTTATTTCTCGTTCAACATACCAGCGACAGGACCTGCTGATGCTTTGTTGGGTGTTGCCAATGTCCTGTCCACTGTGCAGAGCAGTTGCACAGCGATTATCACAGTCAAAATGATATATTTTTGCATGTTTGTGCTGTTACTTTTCGATCGAGCTGCTTTTGAATACGATTATTTTTTATGTTTATGTTGAATCTATTTTTGATTGTATATTAATTTTATTTATTTTTTTTTCTCAAAAATATATTTATCCAGTTATGCAAATTAGCACTTCCGTAAAGATAGCAAAACAAAAATTTCGCTTGGCTTTTTCATTCAACGCATTTTTGACCAAAATTTATGGAATGCTGCAGATGCACAGATTTACATATGAATTTAAATGCGCGTTCCGCTTCGTATTGTAATCGGCGCCGTTCGTTATCGAGATTGGAAGATCGGGAAACGGAGTCGAAAGTTGCCAAAAAAATACAGCGTAGATAAAAGACGTTGAATATATTTAGTGACTTTTTTTCAGTTTTTAATTATTGACCAAAACGAAGACGTCGTGCGCATGCGCGCCCAAACTGACCGTCGGTTGTCGAAGAACTAACAATTTTGGACCTCATTGGCGCCGACTAACGCAGAATCTCCAGCGAGAGACAACAGTTGAGAGTTGAGAGCTGAGAGAGAGCGAAAAAAGAGAGAGAGAGAGAGAGCCAGTTGAACTGGTTCGACAGAGAGTTGCAGTCACTTCGAACTCGTTTGGGGGGGGTTTTTTTGTGTTGAGTGTGTGTGCGACACGAAACTCTCTGAAAGATCAGCGGCAGATGAGATGCTGTGTGGACATTCAGTCGAAGGCAGAGCCAAAGGCGCACTTGTTGTGGCAAACAGAGGGTCGGAGGATGGGCGGGGCAACTGCGGCTTGCAGCTTGTCAAACACTTGACGTTTGAAGCCGCAGACATAACTTGAGGCAGCTGCCTTTGCTGACCAAGGTAACATCAGTGAAGCGTTCATTTGGACATGCCCACCAAGCTGAGCTCGAGCGTGAAATAAACACTCCCCCTCAACACCCCTCAACAACAAACCAAACCAAACCAAACCAAAGCAACTCAGTCAACATTTCAAAATTCTGCTTATGCGGTTATCGCATTGCAAATTCTCTGACGTCTCGACGTTCTAAGATTTTGCAATTTCACTGAATCTTGAATTTGAAACTGAAACTGAGTCAACGTCAACCTCAGCGTCAACTCAATTCAAATCAATACCATTTGTGGCTGATGCTTTCGATTTCTTTTGGATAGCGATACATTGTTGCTAGCCGCGTTTCATGATTGACCTTGACAAAATTTATAAGTACACGTTTTGGATCGCATTGTCAGCTGTCAGATGAGCCACTTGAAATATATTGCGTATACGTAATATGGTCATAATTTATACTGATGTCAAGTAATTTCTTACAGTTAGCTTTAGGATACAAACAGAAATATTTCTCAAGCTATTTATGAATGTGCGTATACGTAATATGCCCACAACCATGATTCTCACAACCATGAATCTTGCAATAACAGTTGAGTATCATAAAATAATATAATTCATATATCGCTTGAATTTACTGTCAGTCACTCGCCTTCAATTATCAAAATTTTAAAGTAATCCCAAAAATTAACTACTAAATTGGCCATCAAATGTCAAAAATAACAGAAAGAACTTCAGTCAAATGGATCCTGAGACGGGAGAAGAGTCATTTTTGGCGATTGAAATAGAGACCATGAATGAAGTGAGAAAATGGGCACCACTTATGGAAATACTAGCAGTTGTTGTCTTAGTCTGTGGAATAGTTGGCCTATTTCTCAGCTATATAAAATGATGAAAATGTGGCCAGGGTATTCGGGTAGTCGTGCCAACTCTGCATATTTTGGATATGTTATTGGCATTCTTATAAATGGCATCGGTTTATCTGGTTCTTCTGCTTGGTTTGCTTGGTAGACCGTAAAATAAACGAGAAATCAACATCAAGTCGAAACAAGTTGGCACATGTTGAACTCCGTTTTAATTTTATATTCAGACTCTCGTGTATTCAGTCAGATATCAGAGTATTTTCGAATCAAACAATAGCCACAATAAATTTCATTGCTACTCGGCCATCTGCGATTCAGGGTTTGTAATAAAATCCAGAATCGTGGCTTGTTTTGCTGCCCTACTCTAGGTCAATCCCCTAATGGTAGTCGGAAGTTGTCAGTCGCGCAATTGATAGTCAACAATTTAAAATCAATTTGGATTCACTTATAAGATCAGATAACTGCGTGTAATATTGAATTGACTAATTTTTGACTCTCGTTGGCTTGTTGACTTAAGAAACATTTTTGAAAAATTCCTAAAAACGTGTTTTATTATGCGATTAAAGTCTGTCTGCCAAAAATTCGTTTTTATCAACTTTTAAGCAGATACCTAAAACATAAAATAATTTATTGAGTTTCTAACGAAAGATGGACAGCTAATGGATCAAATTAAAGCTCATTAATAAATTTGATTTGTAAATTTTGGCAAATCAATTGTTTGTTTGACGTGTTTGTCGACGGGCACTCGAAAGTGTTTATAATTCCCAAAGAACTTTTATATAATATTTATCTATTGTAGTCTTTCTGGAATTCGTCGTTTCGCCCTCAAGGTTGAAGTTGATTGACTTTCTTAGTCAAATGTCACTCTGCTCAAAGAGACAATAGATCGCAGAGATTTATTCCCTTCATGTTATCTCAATCGAATGTCAGCAATGCTAAAATTTTATTTGCTTATAAATGAATTTTCAATTTGGATTTAAGACAATGAGTTGCATACAAACAAGTTCGATTCAGATTTCCGCTCTGTTAGCAGAAGGTGTGAATTCAATTCAAATTTGGGAAACGAGTTTCAATCTTAACTCAAATATTGTTAGCCATAAATTACAGATTCAATATTGAATTTATTGAGTTCAGCCAGCTATCAGTTTTTGGCCCTGGCCATCGCAAAGTGGCGAATATATAACTTTAATTGCTCAAATAGACTGACAAAATAAAGCATAAATTAAATGTATTCGTACTCGCATTCAACATACGCCTCGTGGCCCATGAAGCGAATCGGCGGGAAAACGAAATATGCCACAGAGACGGCATCAAAGTTGTTGTACTCGTATGCAAATAAATGAGATGAAGAGACAGCAGTGTGTGTGGCATAAAGTGGCAAGCTGCATCAGCAGCAACACAAGGTTATTAACTCAAATCAAATACTGATGATATCACGCATACGTCCCGTTTACTCTACAAGACAGTTGTAATTTGATTGAGTGACGGCTTTGCAATAAACCTTAAGGCTGCGAGCACACTGGGAGCGGAGAGGGCGGTTCAATAAAAAAAAAATTGGTTTTTTTTTTTTCTCGAAGCCTAACTGGAGCTCCACTTGACGTCTTTATCTCTCTTAATTGTTAGCTTGATTGATGACTGTTGACTTGGACTTACCACTGTCGATCTCATTCTCGCTGGGATCACGATGGAATATATCGCCGTAGTACTGATCATGTTGCTCTGATTCCACACTTTGCAGTGACTCCTGGCCATCATCGTCGAACTCATCCTGTGGATTCTCGTTGGCTTGGGTCTGCTGATCCTCGGCCAGATCTAGATCTACATCCTCCTCCTCCTCGTCCTCGTACGGCACTCGCTGCCGTTTGGAGCTGCTCGTCTGTCGCTTGGCGGACGCAGCTGCCAAACGATTGCGAATTGATCCACCTCCACTTTTCTTGAAGCTGTCACTGCTCGCGGAGAAGCCACGTGGTCGTGGCCGTCCCGAGGGCTTCGGCTTGGGCAATATGTCCGCAATCGTGGGTATTTTCTGGCTAACACTGCGATTGGGAAACAAACGTCGCTCCAAATAATTGGCGAATATCTGTTGCGTTATTTGGTTCTGACGTGCCAGCTCACTCTGGTCCAGCTGGAAATCGCCAGTGACTGGGCTGGCTCTGCTCCCTCTGCTGCTGCTGGCTGCAATTGAAATCACATCACAAAATGATTAATCATGATAATCACATGTGGGACGGGGCAATTGTGCAATGCCCTCAGCTCTTAGCTGGAGTAATTACATAAACTCCGCCGACCCACGTTCATTTCGAAGCGGAGGTGCAGTAAATGAAGTAATTAAAATCGAGTACAAGAAAAGGTAGCTACAATACAAGCACACCAATCTTACATGCCCTTACATCAATCTTAATTCAAGTTTAAAGGCCACTCTTCAAGTTGCAAGAAAACTTGATACCAGTTCTCTTAATTCAAGGGAACTACCTGAAACGCAGTGGCTATTTGGGGCCATATTAAATTTAGACGATGATGTCAAGCTGCGGCGACACGCATCCATCAAATGTTGGAGCGATGCTCCGGCCTCAGGGTCGTATACTTAATATTTAAATTCTGGCTACTGACTGATCATTAGCTGTTGCTTTAGGTAGTTAAAGCATATTTATGAATTTGCATTTAAACCTTTACTGAACTCTTCCCGCTTCTTTTTTTTAATGACAGATTGAATCTTCGGCTACTTTCTTTAACAACATTTTTCTTTTTGCTCAACTGTGTCAAGGCCAGCAAAAGAGTTTTGTGTTTTTACTGCCAAGCAGCTTCTGTTCCACATCGACTTCCAGTTCCCGTGGCCATCTCCCTTCAGTTAATGAGTTCAAATTGCCAAATAATTGATATAAACGCGCACTCAAAGCAGCATTAAGGCCATAAATGCCACGAGTGCTCGTACTGTTTAACAGCTCCCCAGCTTGATGCATTAGCCCCAAAAGACAACGCATCAACAAAACCCAACCCAACCCAAAAAATTGTCGTGCTGCCGACAAAATTTAATTACCAGCTGCTTCAGTTTATGTCTGTCTGGATTTTTGTAACGCCTTTGAAAATATGTTTTTACCATCATTAAACTGTTAAGTGAAATAAAATATATTATGCAATTTATTGTCGAGTCAAAAAGTAAACATAAAAACTTTCTGTATTTTTTTTTTACTATATTTCGCACTCGACTTGGCCATCATTTAATAGCCCGTAGAGCCTGTGATGGAGTGGCTATGAGTGCAAAAAAAAGTTCGCAGAAATTGGGAATGTTTGCTTGAGTACGTGATAAATCTTTTTGTGTAACAAGCAAATCGCATCAGAAACATAATTGATTTGGGCTGTAAAGCGCTCAAAATTTATGTAAGATTATACAATGAAAATTTTTTTTAAATTTTTCTTCAAGCTAAAAATTACTCAGAATTCCCTTAATAAAGTTTGAAGTTTGGAAAGTAAAAAGGGAAAGCATAATGTAAAATATAAATGATTTTAGTAAACGTTGATTGACTCTATCGGAATACAATTCAGCTGCTTTCGAACAGATACTCGACATAAATTAAGATTCAATTTCAGTTTTAAAGTGCTGCACTCGAGTTGAGTTTTGAGCAAAGTCATCGACTGATTAATTATCTATTCAAAATCCATTTGCTGGCCATCCTTCAGCAGACAATTGTGCTCCGCCTGAGGTCACAGATTGTACAGTTTCTGCTTAGTCGACAAATCGAGAGAATTGTTTCAACAATGGGTCATAATGGCAGCCACATTATAGGCCCATTGTGAACGCGGCTTATAATTGTTCTCAACGAGCCAACAAATCAAGCTGAATAATCCTTGAGTTATTATGAGTATTTTGTGGCTCACTTTGAATGTTGTTCTTGTTGTTGCTGTTGATGTTTTTTCTATTTGCAATGGCAATTTACATGCCATTGTTGACAAATTGAGCCACAAAACGTGATGGCCCAAATGCTCAATATAATCGAATTCCCGATCTCCGATCGCCGATCGCCTTTTTGCACGCAGCCTTAAAAAATACCAATTGCATTTTTATTTGTCATTTGATTGGAGTTTATTAATTTCACGAGCTGCCAGCGAACGTGCAACGTGCAGCCGTGTAACCATGCAACCATGCAACATAAAGGCAGCTTGTAACCCAGTTCTGTCTGAATTGATGTGTATCTGTATTTAGCAGATACACGGCAAAGCCACATTGGCTAATTGTCGTTTGGCTGGCATATAAATCATTGGAGACTCGCAGAGGATGTTGAACTGCCTTGAAAATGCAACAACGAGCAAATCAAACAGTAAATCATTTTGACTTGCATCTGTTGCAAATAACCAGCAGCTACACCAGTGGCATGTAACAGATAATGTATTTGTAGCTGTATCTGTATCTGTAACTATGACTACAAAGAATCGAGGGCCGTGTAATTGCCGCTTGGCTGAAAAGAGGTCAATTAACAAGCAGCAGCATCTACAAGTACTCCAACATCAACTGCAACTGCAACAACAAAAGAGTTTGCTTTGAAGTTGCGTAATTCGCCATTTGCCATGGAAAGGAAACGGCAAAAAGTAAAAACTAAAAATTATGTGCGAAAAACATCTATGCCAAAAATGCAACAAACTCGATCACGACGACAAGACAAAAACTTGCAGCAAACAAAAACTGTTTTAGATTTTCATCTCATTTTCGAGATAATGTTTACCAATTACGCAATCAATGCGCTCGCAATTATCTAAAAACACTTTTATGCGGCCGTCAACGCGGCGTATGCGTAACGCAACACCGAAGCGCATACGCCCCGTTGGCCGTGCTGTGGTGAAGTCATTTAATATATATAAGATGTACATATAGTATATTTATATATATATAATAGTCATGCGTGTGCAATTGATTCTCAATGTTAAACAAGATTTGTAAAAACTGACAGCTAATTAATGGCCTCAGGAATGGATTATGTTCTGCTGAATAGACACATTTTATAGCTTAATTGCTGACCACTTAAATTGTTGTTGAGTCTATAAATTATTAATCAAAAATTTGCATATCTCATGTAAACTTTTCAGCCTAAGAACTTGTCAATCCACTACCAATATATTATCAAATTTATTTGTTAATTCTCGATGATTGCAAAGCAGGTGCTTGAACTCAACAGGAAAAGAAGAGAAAGGTGAAGAAAACATCAGAATTAACTTATGTAAATACTTATCAAACTATTAATAGTCAAGTCAATGAACGATACATTAAACTTCTATCCGATTACCAAGTATGGGAATGTTATACACACGCGCTGTCATTTGGCTTTTGTTTGGTTGCAAAATGTCACAAGGTGAAGGAAGAGTTAATATATTTATAGCAGACTTGTACAATACTTATAAGTAGTGTTGACTTTAATACGAGTTCCATAATTCTTTTTGCTATCATTTCAAATTTGTGCATATTTATTAATTGAAATTAGTTTATCGACGCTTTTCATGAGGTCATCAGCATTCCAAATGCAACAGAAACAGAAACACAATTCTCAAACACAAACCATAAAAAAACTTTAAGTTCAGAATAGCATGTGATACGATCCGATTGCTGATAAAATGTATTATTGAAATGAGATTTTAGATTTGTTATTTGCGCACTACTGTTGAATATTTCATAAGGCATTTCATATGAAGATGCCAATGACATTAATAATTTTTTATCGGCAAAACATATAAGACTAGAGCCAGTTTCCAATTTGTATTATGGATGGAAAGAAATGTTTTGGCTAAAAGTTTGCATTCATTAGCGAGATTAGAGTTAGTTTTTGGTAGGAGAACGGGTAACGGTACTTGATAGATTCTAACTTTCATTTCATTAGATTCTAACTCTAGATATTTAATTAATACATTCTCTGATTCTCTGCTATCATCTGTCATATAATTAGAAAACAAACTCATCGATTTTAAGAGCTTATAATTTTCAAGTTCTACGCAAGTTTCTTTGCAAGGTTAACTTCTTTAGATACACACTTTCTGCTGTCACTTGCCGTATAATTAGACCCCGTCCACAGTAAATCTATAGTCGCACTTCAAGGTCAATTTGATTAAAGCCTTCTTCTTTCACGCCTCAACAGCTTTCGTCGGGCATCGAATGAGGCAGCATTAAAAGACTTTATAACAATCTATCTAAGTGCAATATTAAATATTTGTTGGGCAATTGACACAGCCTCATTACGCGCAAAATGTTGGCTGACGACCTTGGCATGGATTTAGCCACTTCAGATGCCACTGGCCACTCGAGAGTATGAGGGAAAGCTTCGAGTACTCGTACTCACCTCTTTTGTCGCGGCCAGCGGCCTCTTCCGCCTTCTGCTTCTCCTTCTCCAGCGCCAACACCTCCGCAATGAGACTTTGTGGTTGTGGTGCAATGGGAACATTTGGCCGCTTGCTGGAGATGCTGTTGTTGTTGCTGCTGCTGCTGTTGCTGTTGCGTGCCACATGATAACCGTGTGGCACATTGCGAACGGCCACTGTGAGGGGGGGACTGTTGTTGCCGGAATCAACACTGGCCAGCGATAAGAGCACGGTGAAGAGTGTCAGACGTATCATTATAATCATTGGTTCAATTTGGCTTTGTCGATATTACAAGTGCACTTTGAGAGCGCAGCTCAAATTGAGGTTCGCGGGCGCGACGACGACGACGACACAGACACGACTGACAGACACCTCGTTAGAGAAAGCCAAGAAGGGGCAGCCAAACTGGAGAAGCTGAAGATGCTGCACAAGATCGATATGGCTTCGAATGGTCTGCTATGACGTTCACACTGACGCTTTCTAAATTATCAATGCAGATCTTGATCGCCAGTTATGAAAATGAGTTCGATCTCGATCTCAGTCGGGCTAAGAAATGTTTATTTTGGTTATCTATTGTTTCAATGCTTCTGTTTTCTCCTCCTATATTTCATGGCATTGTGGAATAGAGAGCCAGGCCAGGCCATTAATCTGTGGCTCCAGCTCCAGCTCCAGCTTCAGCTTCAGCTTCAGCTGGGTATCCGGATTAGGTAATCGAGCGATTTTGTCTCGTTTCGTTACGTTTACTTTCTTTCCGTATTGTTGCCGTTGCTCTTGCAGCAACTTTTGTTGTTGTTTTGTTGATGTTGTTGTTGTTGTTGGGAGAGCCACTCACTCTCACTTTTGTTTTTGAGGTGCTCGAACAAGTCTCAGTCTCGGACTGGTCGATTCAAAAAGTGGTTCGCATTTGGCGCTCAGCTTTCGTGCTGTCCAGAGCCACGATTGTTGCTCCGTTTCCGAGATGCGAAGTTGTTACGGTTTTTGTCTTTTCTGTCTGTTCAGTTGATCGCTGCGTTAGCTTTCGACTTGGTTACTTACAGACTAAAGCGTTTGAACGCAACTAAAACACGTTGCGCGCTCGATTCCTCTCTGGGGCCGATCGTCTTTGATATCGACGCAGTCGCCTCTCGGCCGCGGTCAGCTGCTGCGACTAGTATCTCCTCTCTCTCTCTTTCTCTCACTCTATCTCGCTCTCTTGGCGGTCTCGGCTCTCTCACAACTCGTTTGCATTGACCAAGCCTAAAAGCAGCATCTGCTAACCATTCAATTCATTCCTCTCCTGCATTTATCGGCGTGAAAACGATGCCTCTGCATCGAAGTCATCTTCAGCCAACATCGGACCAAGCAATGCGGTTTTTTAATTACATAGCAGGTGCGGAAAGAGGCGTGGTTCTGGCCGTGTTACATCTCGTAACTGACTAGGAACCTGTAATCGAACCATCTTTTGCCCTTTAACAGGCTCAATAAGTGACGACTTTTAACTAACTATACCATAAGTTGAGTTTAATCTTGGTCAAGTTAATATATTTTTATGGACTACGACTCAATATTTTATAGCTGCGATATATAAGACTTATTTATTATTCACTCGTTATAGACATTTTCAGAATATTTAAGGAAGAAAATCAGTATGAATAGATATACAGCAGCTGTATATTGTAATAATGCTATCAAGCCAAGATTAACTTCACTTACTAAAATTTAAAGAAACTTAGTCAAAATATATTAATTAACTAAGTCAAGTTTTATTGAGAAATCGGCAGTCGATTAAGTTTTTTGAACGATCGTTTCTTTAGAAAATCATGTATTTCGTAGTTAAAACGGCACATTTAAAACTTAAACTGTGAGTACATAAAATTCTTGAAATGATCTTAGATATATTTTTATTTATTTATTTAATGTCAGGCTAAAAGCAGGTAATACAACAATTCATTTAGAAATATAACATTAAAATTAAAAATATATACATGTATATTACTTGATTACAAAATAAATTAAAATTAAAAACTCTGGGAAATCTTAAAGAAAAAGGAAAATGATTGGCCCAACATTTGTTGCTAGCATTGGGGAAAAACCAAAATGATATTAATAGTGAGCGAGAGAATATAATATTTAAATTATCCATTGACACACAAAATTTTATCTTATCCGAAAAATAGTTTTATTATAAGTATGATGGGGTTACAATTTTGTTCATTTCGATGAAACTACTAAATGACCAAAAATAATTTCGTATCCATATGTGAAGAATTTGTGTGTTATGTCAAGAGTTACTATATCCATATTTATATGTGTATAATAAGCATACAGTTTTTGTATAGCAGTATCAACTGTCAGTTACTTTTTCTTCTTGCCTTTACCCTTGCCCTTTCCCTTGCCTTTGCCCTTCTTCTTGCCCTTGCCACCCTTGGCGGCATCGAGGAGAGCTTCGGTCACATAAGTCTCAGTGGTCACCTTACTGATGGGCAATGTCACCGGCTGCTTGGGAGTGCGCAGCTCGATCTCAATGGTGTTCTTCTTGTGCTGCGACTTGGACTTGCTGCCCAGCTTGACGAGGAACACATCGCTGTCCGTCTCATCGCACGTTTTGTAACACACCTGTAAATGAAAAAGTTGGTAAGGATCGATTTTATTTGGCAATTGTTGATACAGTCTAATAGTCTAGTATATCTGATTTAGGAGATCAGTGATGTCAAAATTATAACACTCTCTGCAATTGCATGAAAATGGCATGTAGAAAGCAACGAATTCGAAAACGACTATGAATTGTTGTTGCCACACGTTTGTTGCCGCAATTGGTGCATGTGTGGACTTATGCAACACCACAAACAGACAAAAGGACAGACAGACAGACGAACACTAGAGCAGCAATTGAATGCAACCACCACAATGCTTGTGGGCCAAGTCATGGACCGTTTGACTTGAATTCCGCATTCCTAAACGAGCCACAAATGTGGCCTGTGGCATGGAGTATAAGACATGGCACATGGGGCAACAGGAGTTACGCTCTTGGCGCTTACCTCGATGCCCTTCTGTCTGGTGTCCAAGTTGACGCCCCTCAGGGTATCCTTAATGTCCTTCGCCTCCACTTGCATGCAGCAATTGCGTTGATTCTTTGCTGGCGGCTGCGCCGGAATCGTTGGAGCACCGCCACCACATAGACGACGCCGAAAGCAATCGACTTTGGCCTCATTCCGGTCACAGACCTGCGACCTATAACAATCGACCTTGGCTTCGGCATTCTCGCACGCCTCCTTGATCTTCGAGAAGGGCACGTAGTAATCATCCGCGTCGCAGCTATCATTTCCCGCATACTTGATATTGGCTCGGATCTTTGGTATCTTTGGGTGATTGACAATGCTACCGCAGGTACGACGCTGGATATGTTTGCGGGCAAAGTCGCTGCGCTGCAGCAGATCATTGAGGCAACTGCTGGACGGACAATCCTCCAGGCTCTGTCTGTAGACGGGGTCATCCTCGGCCCCCAAATTCGAGCCGGCCCCATCATTGACGCTCTCCACCTTGTGGGTATTCTTCAAGACACGTATAGTTAGTCCACTGCCATTGAGGCAGGCCTCAAACTCGTCGTATGCCTCTGGACCCGGATCCGGACGTGTTGGCTGTATAAAGCACGGCTGTATCTCCGGACTGCAGTCGCATTCGCATTGGCACTGACAACACTCATTGCATGCCTCAGCCGCTAAATAAATAAATAAAAATAAAATGAAAAAAAAAAATAAAATAAATAAATAAAATTAATAAATAAAATAAAACAAATTCCTCATGTATACCGAACAATAGAGTTAGAAATAGCAGTAATAATAATAATATGAATTATAAAAATTGATATTTCATTTACATTGATAAACTTTAAATTTATTCTTAAACCTAATTATGTAGCGCTAAGAATCAAATAAATAAATAAATGCGATTCAAGTGAATTTGCACAAGTATTCAGATCCAAGTAAATAATATTACTTACGTCTTGGCATCATCGGTCTTATCATTTGATCTGTCACATTGATTGCACAAGGATCCTTTTTACCCTTCTTGCCCTTCTTACCCTTCTTCTTCTTGGCCATGTTTATCGAATGTGTTTTAAGTGGTCGTGTATGGACTCAAAATTCAATTTGGATATAATGTATAAATTAGTCAATTTGGATATTGCACTTGGCCAGCAAATGGCGCAATTTCCGTATAGCTCGTATTGCTTGCTGCAAACCAAAATAAAAATAAAATATAAAAATTAATGATTTACCAGAAACTCAAAAGAGTCAACAAATTGCTTCGGGAACTGCCCACCTTCTGGAGCTGTATCCATGAAGCAATTGGTTGGGTTACCAGTCAGAAAAATCTAAGAACAATTTCAAAGAACTCAAAATCGTATAGTGAAATAACAAAATAATTTTCTTTGTTGTTTTGATGTGTTCTGGAATTTTCTAAACGATTAATGGGAATAAAATAAAAACTTTTACCCTGGATAATTTTGTTCTGACTGTTGAAGCGTTGAAATAACTAAAATTTTGATATACATTCGTATACAACATTTTCAAGGATTGCTGTGCTCTTAAACTTTTCGATTTTCAAATTCAAAATGGCGTCCAAATGTTCCAAATGGTTTATTTGGACGTTGATGTACTAAACGAGCAGTACACTCAAGTGGCCCAAACGACACCAAGCACGGGGTTGGTGACGCGCGGAAAAAAAAACAAAGGCGGAAAAAAAATTGTATTGTAAACAACAAAAAAAAAAAAAAAAAAAAAAAAATAAGGAAAAAAAAAAAAAAAAAAATAAAAAAAACAAAGGGGGAAGAAGGAGGAAGAAGTAAAAAATGAGAAAGGGTTGTTATAGTACCAACAAAGGGGGGGGAGGGGGAATAAAAAACAAAATAAGAACGGGGGGGGAGAAAAAGGGAAAAAAAATCTAGAGGGGGTGGGGGGGGGAAAAAAAAAAATATTTCTAAATAAAAAAAAATAAAAAAAATCCCCCAACACAAAAAAAAAATTATGAATAAAAATTAGTTGCAGAATCATTTTGGAAGCAAAACTATGGTCAAAGTGATATTCTGCATGGAAATTGATTTAGATTTGATAAAGTAATAAATTTTCTATAAAGTGTATTGCAATGGAAAAATTAAAACAGAATCTAAATAATTTTAATGCAGACATTATTCAGAGGTAAAACTATAATTGAACAATCGCATTCTGATTAAATAATATAAGCATGGAGAGTATTCAAATTATGGGGATTTTTAAATAAAAAACAATTATTTGTTTTGTATTAATATTATTTTATTGTCTGTTGGTTGAGGAAGAACTGTTTAGTACCAACTCATTTGGCTATTACATTTAATTCTTAATTGATTTACTTCAACACACACTTGATCATCCCAGCTGGAGTGACTCACATCTCCAGATCTTCTACGCGTTCTCGTTCGTCGGACTTTCCAGTTGCTCCACACCATCGAATGTAGGTACGTTATTTCCAATCTCCGGACAGTTGGAGTTCTTCTTAGCCTGTTTGTTGCGCTTCTTTGATCGACGTTTGAGCGTTCCAGTGGGATTATCTGGGTATAGGATAGCTAGGGATTATGATTTGATGTTGGTGCATAAAACATTTAGCTTACTGCGATCGAAGGCATCCTCACAAATATCGCAGGGGCACAATTTGTCATGATTGCAGGCAAAAAAGCGATAACATTTTGTGTGTTGCTTCAAATGGACATCTTCTTCGTGAATCAATGACGGACGGTTCTGTGGCTGCTTCGAGGGTGGCTGGGGCACGTATCGGTTACCCTCTTTGAAGAAGGCAGACACAATTGTCGGACCGTGGCAGGATAGGCGTATGATGAGCACAATGTTACCGGTTTGCCGGTTGCAGAGATTAAAGAGGGGGATCATTTGCTTGGATACCTCTGATAAGGGTCGAAAGTGCTCGCGTCGCTCAAAGCCAGAATCATAGCAATCGCATCTGTCCAACACGTAGTTTGAATTCTTCATTTTGGGCATATCTGCCAGCTGCTCCTGCCATTCTTTATTCCAGTCATAGTTGCCCAAATCAAAGCTTTTTTTAACGCGATCAAATAAAGACTTTATCTTAACTTCCATTAGTCCTACCAAAAACTTGCAGCAGTTTGATCGCTTCTTATAGACATAGACTAACAACCGATCATCCTTTGTGACTGGTGATTCCAAAGCGAATATACAGCGTTTGCCAGTCTTGGGACGAGAGGGATTCTCCCGATTTCCATAATCCCGATCGCATATACTCACATAAACGCTATTGCGAAAACAAATCTCTACACAGATTGGATATTCCTCTGGTGCACAATAATTGTTGTGGGTGATCACAAGATCATCAACCACAAACTCAAACATATAAAGTAAATGTGGAACAACTGTCATTGCGATTTACCAGCCTAACTTAAAAAACAAGATAAAAACCAAAAAAAATTTCAAAATAAATTTTGAACTAAATACTGAAATTTTGTTCTGCTAGTTTTTAGGATTGAAATGTGAGTGACTTTACATCTTAAATATACAAATAGTTAGTGCTGTTTGACTAGCAGATATTCTATAGCCAGCTGAGGCATGAATTTCAACCTGAACTCATCAGATTATTTATTCCGGATGTGACTTGGAAACTAATGGGCAAGGCATAAAAAACGATGGGTGTTCTTTGGCCATGGTGACCCTGTAGATAAAAATCTACATAAACACTAAGGGCCGTTTTCTTTAATGTCTAAATAAGGTGTTTTAGAACTATTTTAAAGAGAATCTGACGTAAAATGTATAGAAATTAATGTCACTTTTTATTTTTGTTTTTAAAAATATTTTTTTATTTGAATCTTAAAACAAAAACATTTTTAAACATGTATAGTAGATGTTTACCATATCGCACTATGTATTTAAAAGTTGAATGGCATTGACATTGGTCTACGTAAAATTAAGACTATAAGTATAGAAAATTCAACTAAGAATTATCAAATTACCACCTTTCAAAAGATGAAAAAATACCCAACTAAAAAGGACAATAAAAACAGCCAAAATAAATTGCAGATTTGTTGGCCAAGACGCTGCGCTGCAGCATATTGTTTAGGTATTTATTGTATTTGCAATTCTCCAGGCTGACAATATTCACGGTCGTAGATCGAATCCCACCAATCCCAACTCCCTCTTGGCGTACTTTTCCTTGGCCGTTGTCCTTCTCTTAGGGGTCCTGGTTGGGGATCCGAACACGTTGGGTAATCAAAACACAGACTGCAGACGCAATCGCATTGGGTTTAGGCAGCGACAACACTCTTCACACTCGTCACAATCGTCGATCACTGAGAATGAATAAAGTGAATAATTTGTTGAATTTTTTCAAGTGGGAAAATATCAACCTTTTGGTCACTTGGATATTGCTTGTACGATCTTGACCCGATTTAGCTCTTTCTCTTCTATTTCTTGGTCAGTTTGAATATGCGATATATGGTCGGGATAGTATATATGACTTGAGTACGGATCGCGTTAGTCAACTTGGATATTGTATTTGACAAGTAAATGGCGTAATTTTCGCATAGCTCGATTGCGTGCTGTTATAAAAAAAGAAATAATAATTATAGGGTATTGCTTGGCTGGGCATGCGCTCACCTAAGTCGCAGCAACTCGCATACTCGGGACAGCAATGGGCGCAGGGATCGTTAAGTTCTTCCGATGGAATTGGAAAGGACGATTCGCAGAAGCAGCTGCCTCCTTCCTGTCGCTTCTTCTTCTCCTTCTCCTTGCCCTCCTTCTTTTTCTTCTCCTTATCTTGTTGCTTCTTTTCGGCTTTCGCCTCTGCCTCTTCCTTGGCCTTCTTGTCCTGCACCCAACGCGGATAGGCGGGAACGCCACCACAAGGACCGCAAGGCTCCAAACGCTGCTCAATGACCGACTTGCGGCGCTTGGAGGGCACAGTGGGACACTCTATGTAAAGTAGTAAACAAAATATCAGAATATAATAAAATCAAAATTCTAGTAAGGAATCTCTATGGCTAGTAAAGAAATCAGGGACCGCAAATAATGATTGAAATTGTGTTCACATCAAAAAATCAAAGACTAGAAAACATATACAAAAAATTTATGATTATGATTAAATTTGAGAGAAAAAATAAAACTCACAAATAATCATTCTTTATGATTTATATTTTTTTCGCTCAAAATAAAACTCACTTTAAGTTCAAAGCTTTTTTTCAGGATTTTTACCCAATATATTTGCAAATCCCTTTAAAAGAAACCCAGGGGATTACGTAAACTTTTTTAAAAGTGAGATTTATTTTGAGCGAAAAAATTAAAATCACAAATAATGATTTCTTGTGAGCTTTTTTTTTCGATCAAGATTAATCATTATCATTGAAGTAAAATCCTTAAAAATCTTTAAGTAATCATTACTATGTAATATTATATAATATAACTCATAATGATTACGGTCCCTGAAAGAAATATTAGAATTTAATAAAATCAAAATTCTAAGTAGGGAATACAGTAATAGCGCAGATTAAGCTTACCGCGATCAAACTCATCCTCACAATATTCACAGGGGCACAATTTGTCCAGGTTGCAGCTGAAGTAGCGCAAGCACTTCGGCATTTGATTCGCTGCGTCATTTTTCTGGCAAGGATCGGGCATGGTGCACTGCGGCAGGGGAGGGGGTTGACAACCGCCACGACATTTCTTGCCAGTGTCCATGGGACCTCCAGTGGCACTGCCGCCACCACAGGGATCTTGTGCACACGGGTCGCACGGGCCGCAAGATGGACAGGATGGGCTGGGCGGACATGGTGGTGGCGGGCAGCACGGATCCGGGCACTTTGGATTGCGGGAACAGATGGGGCGATTGAGTGAAAAGGTAGACACAATAGCCGGTCCATTGCAGAGCAAACGCATGATGAGGACCATGTTGCCGGTCTGTTGCTTGCAGAGATTGAAGAGCGGCAGCAGACGCTTGGTCAACTCCGAGGTGGGACACAACTGCTCGCGTCTCTCATTGCCGGGATCGTAGCAGGCGCAATTATCCATAACGTCCTTGTTCTGTCCCTTCATTCGAGGCATCACCTGCAGCTGCTCTTTCCATATCTTCTCCCAATTGGGATTCTCAATGTCAAAGGACTCCTTGACGCGATCGAATATTGGCTTCACCGGCAGCTCAGTTAAGCCAATGAGAAACTTGCAGCGGCTCGTTCGCTTCTTGTACACGTGGATCAAAAGGCGATCCTTGTCGGTGACCGGCGATTCCAGCGCGAAGATGCAGCACTTGCCGCACTTGGACTGGCAGGGATTCACACAGGAACCGTACTCGCGATCGCAGACGCTGACGAAAACGCTGGAGCGGAATGTGATCTCAACACAGGTTGGATATTCCTCCGGCGCGCACAAGTTCTGCTTCGTTATCAGCAGATCGTCAACCACAAACTCAAACATGTATATCAAGCTTTTGTCCGCTGCCATTTTGCGATGGGCTGAAAGCCTTTTTTATTATTAATTTTCTTTTGCGATTTCGATTTTGTGCGGTGGTTTAGAGAATAAAATCCCAAATTTTGTTACTAAAAATTTGAAGTTGTAATTTTGGCCGAGTCAAGAAACTGAACTGTGCCTCACACGGCTATCCCAAAACCCTTAACCCAACAGTCAATGCCTACTAAGTGAATTAAACTCCGATTATTAAATTTCTGATTTCGTATTTATAGTCTTTGCCAAAACTGATCCGATTTTCAAATAAAACATGTTCTGGGCTCCAAAGTTACTGATTTGGCCTTTTTCAAAAAATCTATTTTATTAAATCTCACTTTTCAAAATGTCATGAACTTAACTCTGAACTAAGATGTTCAAACTTCTGAGCTTCGAGTTGAAGATTTATCATTAAAATCAATTTAAATAAAAAAAAGCTGTAAAGTACTTGAAATTCAATTTGTCCACTTTTCGATGTATGTATTTTGACATAACTGCGTTTAATATTTATTATTTTTTTTTATATTATTTATTAATGTTTAAAAATTAATGCACCAAAAATGTTTCCTTAGTATACGCTAATTTAAGTTTAATATATTTAAGAATATAAATTAATTCGTATTATAAATAGACTAGGCAAATCCCATAAACATATTTTGAAACCCTTTTTTAACGGCCGTTAGTCCGATTTAAATCATAATATAGTTGAAGGAAGAACATTTTTAAATGCTTTTAGTAAAAATACCATTGGTTTTTGTGGGTTTTATTTTCTAGCAATGCATAAAATCCTTTATTTTTATATAACGTTTGAAATTGTTCTACAAAATGGTTTTGAGCTACCTTTTACTTTGATATTGTAAGGGGCGATGCAATGATCGCCGCAACTTCTAAACGCACTTCACCCCTGCAAGAAGCTCGCGTAAGTCGATTCTACTTAGGCATAAGAAATAAAATATATTAGCTAAGGGGGGTGGGTTATGGGCGGGTACAAGACGGGGATACAAATGAATGTGTTTAACACAATATATGCGATTGGGAGTAGCATTGTATACAGGAATTTTGTAGAATGTAGTTATTTCGTGCATTGTCTTTCAATCTATTTGGGAGCTTGCAGATGTCGGCAGTCGTAGGTCACCTAAACGATATTAACGTCAGGCGGGCTGAAAGGATATGAGCGGAAAAAGCCGTGGCCATTGGACAAACTCAACGCCGTAGTGCAGAATGCCGGTGGCACTGACCGCAATCATGGCACCCCAGAAGAGCATAAATAGCAAATTCTCCGTATTGAACTCGGCCGGATATGTCATGGTGATTATGAACATGGCCACAGCGATGAGGAGCACCGAGGGGAAGGCAAAGTAGCGCCAACCGCGTTGCGCCATCAGTGGCGATGGCAGAATGCTGCCTTCGTTTTCGTTGATTTTGTAGTTGCCCAAGAACAGGTCAATGCCATCCTGGCGCACACCATCCGCAAAGTTGTTCAAATAATAGCGGATGAGCGAGTTCTTGCCATCATTCAAGGCACCCGCCTTGGTGCGTTTCCCGGTGCGGGTAAAGTCCGTTTTGAGGGCACCTGTGCCGGAATATTGCAGCGATACCAGATCAGCGTTGTCCGCCCAGACGCCTTTGAATATCGACTCAAAGTTGTTGGAAGCCTGCTCCACACGTTGACCCACATGCAGGACGCCCAGCTTTTGTAGCACAGCGGTCAGGGAGCGACGGGCGAGCATGCTCTGCACCACATTGGTTCTGTCCAGGCAGTCGATGCAGTTGGTCCGAAAGACACCCGTCTGCGTGGACACCAAGTTGCCATTGTCGAAGGCATGATAGAAACCAAAGTCCTCCTGCTCGTGAGCCAGTCTATCGATCAGAATGTTGAGTCGATCCCAACGCATTTTGCGGCACTCGTGATGGAAATCGAAGGCCTCGTATCGCACCGAGGTGTTGCCCAGTTCGCGCACCAGTCGGGCAAATGTCGCCTCCAGCTCACCTTCGGCACCCTTTTGATCCACCAAGTTGACGGCCACCTGCTGTCCATAGATTTGGATTTGTTTATTGAAATGTGCTGCGCATGCAGCCAAATGATCTTTGCCGGGAACGAGACACGGTCTTGGCTTGTAGCGCAAATTGGGCAGCTGATGCCAGTGGAAGGGCATACTGCCTCGCGTTTGGACAAAGCTCGTGTGCTGTCCATTGAACTCGACAATCTGTTCCGTTTCGACAAAGTTGGCAACATGACCCTGATCGTTGCTGCCACGACAGAATAGACGAGTGCCCGCACGCTCCACAGATCGGCGAGTTATGATGCTCCAAAAGAAGGTTTGTCCATTGATTTGCACCTGATTGATCGAGACAAAGCCCAGCACCAGCGGCAGTTGGAATCGCTCCATTTTATCGCACCTGAACTGCTGCAGCACATAGTTATTCCAAACAAATCGCTTATCCGCCCGCTGCAGCAATCCCGCCCCTCGAGACTTGGCGCTGATTTCCCTCTGGCGCTGCAGCGTCTGCGTTAGATCGTAACGGTATGAGAAATAATAGAACTTGGTGTCCAGAGTCTTGCGCAACATGCTCAGGTACTCCTCGTTTTCCGAGCGTTGAATGGCATTGGGAATATAGGGTATAATATCATAGCCGGCCAGACGCCACACGATGGTATTGTTAATGACGCCCACAAAGATGCGGTGGGTGGCCACCAGCAGATAGTCACAGCTGAGGAGGTGGATGGAACCGAGAATGCCACAGATGCGTCGTGTCGGACGCAGATTCGTCAGCTGTGTGGTCTTTGCCTGCACTCGCGTCACCTTGTCGAGGCGGCCAATAATCAATAGCTCGTTCTGCCCATTCGGCTCGACAATGAAGCTCTCCTGCGTTATGTACAGATTCATGTCATCGTACACGTCGTTTTCTGAATCCATCGTGGCGGTCAATTGGTCCGAGGTTGCACCTAAAATGCACCCAAATCTAATTATTTTTGCACTTATGGGTGGGGTGGTGTGGACTGTGTTACTACATACCGTTTATCAATACTTCCCACTGATGACGGCGCTCACACGCAACACACACGCACACACACTCAAGCACCGGCAGCAGAAGATGAAACAGCAAAGATGTTAACTGCAGATTATGTTTGTTTTCACAGCGCTCACGCTCGCCCTGTGTGCGGTGTCGACTCGTGGGGCGCCACTAGCTTTTTTTCAATTTTGGAGATGCCACAACTCAGCTAACAACAAATAACATGACAATTTTTAATAAATCAAGAGCCAAACTAGGTGACGAAGGCACAAGCACTCACACACGGATTAAGGTGCCCACACACGACAAGCTGGTTCGATGAGCATGTTTGTCGTGTGTAAACATCGAATCAAACAAATTATTATTATAGCAAATAATTAACGGTGGGTTGGAATTCATCCCAAGATTGATTCAATATCGTTATCTCCGTTTTCAAATTCATTAAAAAATAGCCGCTCGCCTCAACGAAAAATTCAAACAAGCTTATGTATGTTCAATTGAACGAAGTTCCCAAACAAAGTGAACGACGAACGTTCGTTTCGTTCGCACATTCAAAAATTCGACAATTTAATATAAATTAGAACCATTTTTAAGATATATATTTCTTAGTAATCTTAAAAGTTTATTAATTTAAATCTAAAAATATTTAGGTTTCTTTCTTGTGATGCTGCTGTTCGCATGATGTTGGCGCCATCTAGCGGAATTGCAAAATATCAACTCAACAAGTGTGCACATATCTAAAATTAAATAGCACTAATAGTGTATACACATCTTTTAAGTGCAAGAACATTTTTCTCGTCATTTCAAAATTGAACGGACGACGCGACACCACAGCGGCTTGTGATATATTAATTTTCAATTAGAAACTTCTTCGATATATCAATGTATAATATTGTTAATAGCTAAACTAGCTAGATCGTGATCAGGACATAAAAGTTAGTGTTACACTTTAGGTACACACACTCACACAAACAAGTGCAGTCTGCATAAGCACAGTTAGTTTCGAAGGCGTCATTTTGGGACATGGACACAACATCGGGTGCGAATGGCTCGCGGCAACAGCAGCAGCAACAGTCAGCGCGCAAATCGAATCAAAACATTCAGGTCTATGTGCGCGTCAGGTGAGTACAAGTTGCATATGTTTCTTGCGGCAGCTGAGACAGTTAATGATGATCATTATGAAATTGCTCTGCAGGCCGCTCAACTCACGCGAGAGATGCATTCGCTCCGCGGAGGTTGTGGATGTGATGCCGCCCCGTGAGATTGTCACACGCCACACCGTTGACTCCAAGCTGACGAAGAAGTTTACGTTCGATCGCACCTTTGGGCCGGACTCGCGCCAGTGCGATGTCTACAGCACCGTCGTGGCGCCCCTAATCGAGGAGGTGCTCGCGGGCTACAACTGCACGGTGTTTGCCTACGGACAGACGGGCACGGGCAAGACTCACACCATGGTGGGCAACGAGTGCGCCGAGCTGAAGTCCTCCTGGGAGGATGTAAGTATTCCATCCATCCATCCTCAGTACAGTTGCGTTGCATTAGAAACAAACAAACAACAAAGTTGAGCATAGAAAACCTGTTTGGCTACTTTGTCGATGACCTCGCCAACTTATTAACTTCCAAGAATTTGAGAAACCTTTTTTAATTACCTGCACGCCTTCTGCTTTAGGACTCGGATATTGGCATTATACCGCGTGCGCTGAGTCACTTGTTCGACGAGCTGCGTATGACGGAGCTGGAGTTCACGATGCGCATCTCCTATCTGGAGTTGTACAACGAGGAACTGTGCGATCTGCTCTCGACTGATGACAACACCAAGATACGCATCTTCGATGACAGCACGAAGAAGGGATCGGTCATTATTCAGGGACTCGAGGAGATTCCCGTGCACAGCAAGGACGATGTGTATAAGCTGCTCGAGAAGGGAAAAGAGAGACGCAAAACGGCTACGACTCTGATGAACGCCCAATCTTCGCGATCCCACACCGTTTTCTCCATTGTCGTGCACATTCGCGAGAATGGCATGGATGGCGAGGAGATGCTCAAGATCGGCAAACTGAATCTGGTCGATTTGGCGGGCAGCGAGAACGTTTCCAAGGCGGGCAACGAGAAAGGCATTCGAGTGCGCGAAACTGTCAATATTAACCAGAGTCTGCTGACCTTGGGACGTGTGATTACCGCACTGGTTGATCGTGCTCCCCACGTTCCATATCGTGAGTCGAAGCTGACGCGTCTGCTGCAGGAGTCGCTGGGCGGTCGCACAAAGACATCCATCATAGCCACCATCTCGCCAGGGCACAAGGACATTGAGGAGACGCTGAGCACGTTGGAGTATGCGCATCGTGCAAAGAACATTCAAAATAAGCCGGAGGTCAATCAGAAGCTGACCAAGAAGACGGTACTCAAGGAGTACACCGATGAGATTGATAAGCTAAGGCGGGATCTGATGGCGGCACGCGATAAGAATGGCATCTACCTGGCCGAAGATACTTACGGCGAGCTGATGCTCAAAATGGATTCGCAGACTCGGGAGCTCAATGAGAAAATGCTGCTGCTCAAGGCGCTCAAGGATGAGCTGCAGAGCAAGGAGAAAATCTTCAACGAGGTCAGCATGAGTCTGGTGAAGAAGACGCAGAAGCTCAGTCGCACCGAGCAGCACTTGAGCGAAACCAAAGGATCTCTGCTGCTCACCAAGAAGGTGCTCAACAAGACCAAGCGGCGCTACAAGGAAAAGAAGCAGCTGGTGGAGTCGCACGTGAAGACCGAGCAGCAGTTGACCACTCAGGCCAATCAGATACTAGAGGCAGCTGACCTGGCCACCGACGATACCCAGCAACTCCATGGCACCATTGAGCGGCGTCGCCATGTGGATGAAATGATACGCAATACGTGTCAGCAATTTGCGGAACGCATGCGGGATAATCTGGAGATGGTCGACGGCTGCTTGATACAATACCAGGAGCAGCATGCCAGCTCAACGCAGCTTCTGACCGAGGAGTTGAGTAAGTGATCGTAATCTTAATTTTGTTTAAAGTAAATGCTCACTTTCCGCATTCTTTCCCTGCTCAGCGAACTGCACCAGTGTGCATCAGCGTCTGGTGGCGAATGCCACTAAAAGCATCGACAACTTGCGTGGTCTGTGCTGTGAGTCCCTGACTGCCCATGGTCAGTTGCAGGCGCAGTTTGCCACAGCTGTGGCTAGCACGGCAGATGCCCATTGCCAGACACTGCTGGCGCAGCTCATGGAGCATATGGAGCAACGCAAGGCGCAGTTGAGCCAGGACATTCTGGCCAATCTGCAGGAGCTGGAGGCCAACAATGAGCGACATAGGGAGGCGTTGGACAACATGCGTGATGGCTTTACGCCGATCATAGAGCGCAATGCGACGGCCGTGCAACAGCATGTCGATCAAGTGCAGCAGCAGCTGAACGAACTGACTGCCCTGAGTGCTCCCGACTCGGAGCAACTGCAGCAGCTGACCGCTGAGCTGGCCCACGAGGAGGAGTTGGCCCAGCAGGAAGCGGAACTGATGCGTCAATTGGAGCAGCTGCAGCAGAAGCGGGCCAAGAACACAATCAGCATGAGCACTCGAGTCGGGCAACTGAAGCGCAGCCATATGGCAGTCAATGAGCAGGCGCAGCTGACCGGCAACAGCGTGAAAACCTATGCCACGGAGGCAACTGTGGCTGCCCAAGCCGCGCGCGATGAGCTGTGCAGTCAACTGCAGGCGGCGGTGCTGTGTGTGGATCATGGAGTCTCCAAGTGCTCCACTCTGCATGTGCAACTGGATAATCTGTGCAAAGAGAGCGACAATCAGGCCGAGTCCAGCATGCAAACAGTGCGCAGCAACCAGCAGCAACTGCGCCAGATGTCCACCGACAGCGAGGAGCACGCCCAGCAGCTGTGTCACGAGCAGCAGAAGCAGCTGAGTCTGGCCACCAGTCAGATACATCAGATCATGACCGCGGACATTGATCTGGGCATTGGACATGCTACGATCACTGGTGATCTCATCGACAAGCTGGCCGAGCAAATGTCGCAGCATGCCGCCCTGCAGCATCAACAGTTGCAGACTTGCCACGAGCATCTCTCCAACTTCCATCAGAGCGAACTGAAGACATATGCGCCCACAGGTGCCACGCCTTCGAAGCGTGACTTTGTTTACCCACGCACACTGGTTGCCACATCGCCGCACCAGGACATTGTGCGTCGCTATCGCCAGGAACAGGACTGGTCGGATCTGGACACCACGGCCACTATCGATGAAGTAAGTCTGAAATAAGACTTCCATTAATTTCTGTAACTAATTGTAATTGTTCTTGTAGTGCAGCGAGGGCGAACCGGATGAGGAATCATTGCAGTCTGTGCAGGAGCTGTCGGAGACGGAAACCATTATGAACTCCACGCCCATTGAGCCCGCTGATGGCCAAGTTATCAATAGGCGTGGCTCAAAAGGCGGCAGCGCTCGCAGCTCCAACACATTGAAGCCATTGTCCGGACCACGCAACAGTTCCCTCTCGCGCTCCCTGACGCCCAGCAAACACTCGCCGCGCAACTCGCCCCGCAGTTCACCTGCCTTTAATAGGGTAAGTTGATAATCCAAATGCTAAATGAGCGACAATTATTTATGGAATTCGCTTTTCCCACTTCTAGCACAACAAAGAGAACGTGGCCTGAGGAGAGGCCTGAGATCCATCAGCCCAGTTATAACAGTGGAGGCGTTAATTGGAGCATTTCTTCTGTTTTATATTTGCACTGTTCCTTTTTATTTTTACGAATTCTTTTCTTGGTATCATTTCATTAATTTTTGAGATTCTTATTTCAATTTGCACATTTTTCGTATTATATAGACACACATATCTGTATTACAGTCACCGCTCGATAAGAAGTGAACCAAGTAATTAAATAGAATTTAAGAATTCCTTCTATAAATAGAATATGATTTTGTAATCATTCAATATTCACCCTATCGAAATTAAAGATTCTCTGTAGAGATTATAAACTATAGAAGCCCTCAGTCGGCATCTTGTTGCTCGTCGTCATCATCCTTGAGTATGCCCAGGCGTCGTGCCACTTCCTTCACATTCGCGATGAACTCCTCCTGCACCAGGTTGAAGCTCATCGCCAGCAAAGCAATGCCAAACAGCAGATAGAGCGAACAGTAGGCAATGGACTGCTCCGACTCATCCTTCACCCCCTTGGCAGGCACAAAGTCGCCAAAACCTACAGAGAAAAGGATTAATTCAAATCCCAGAAGTAAGAGCATGTCCACTCACCGATTGTTGTCAACGTGATGAAGCAGAAGTAGGCAGAGTCCAGGAATGACCAATCCTCCCAGAAGGTGAAGAGCGCAGCTCCACCGAGAATATAGCTGACCACCAAGAAGACGCACAGCCAGATGGGCACAGGTCTGTCCTTGGGCACCAGCTCGAACCTGTCGCCATACTCATCGTCGTACATGGAGTCCTCGTCATCGTAGTCATAGCTCGGACGTCGCCTGATCTGGCGCTGCACTGGGAAGCCCATGGGTGACATGATGCGGGGTGAAGGCGGCAGACGACGTTCGCGTTCTCGTTCTCGTTCGCGACGTCGCTCTGGCCTCGGCTCTCGATGGCGGGAACTGTGCCGCACCGGGTAATCCTCGTAGATGCCGTTGTCGTCGCACATGGACAGCTCATCGAAGCTCTCCTCCACGTAGTCATCGTATCGAGGCGATCTTCCGCGGCGCTGTCGCTGTGGAGGCGCCGCATCGTAATCCGGCGGCTCCAGATGATTGCCATAGCGAGAGGATTGACGGCCCAGGCTGCCGGCACGTCGTCCATTTGGTCGCGAATGATGCTGTTGATGATGATGTGGCTGTGGCTGTGGAGAACGCTCCCGTTCCAAGTCCCTTTGGCGTCGACGATGTGCCGATCTGGGCATCGATTGACTGCGAGGTGCATTCCGGGCCTGTTGTCCACTGTGGGCCAAGTCGTCGCCGTCCAGCGCATAGCGATTGGGTATAATTGGCGTCTTGCGCACCACATCCTCGTCCACATCCTCGTAATGCGAGGAGATGTGTCCATGCCGGGGATCCACGGACTTGGCCCGTCCCGGCGCCGAGTGTAGGCGATGCAGCTCCCTGGAGGCACGTGCATCCTGCCGCTGTGGTGATCGCACTGATCTCACACTGGCTGCCCGCTTCGCCGGCGGCTGCAGGTCCCCAAAGTCGTCGATAGACCCGTGGATGTGTGTCCGCGAGTGGCCGAGATAACGCTCCCGCTCCACAGTGTGCCGATCCCGCATCCTGTCCCGCTGCTTCTGCCGGCTGCTGTAGCGACTGGACCGGTTCAAGGTCTGCGTCTCGTACTCGTCCCCATAAATCGTGTGCCGCTGGCGAGGCTCATGCTGCAGTGGCTGTGTGTACTGCTGGTGGCGTCGCTGGCCGCGTCCTCCACTGCCACGATAGCCACCACCAAAGTCGCGATCCCTATCCCGGTCATCGTAGCCGCGACCGTAACGCAGCTCTGGATCGGAATAAGCGTGTCCCATGGAGGGACCCAGGCCAGAGTCGTTATTGGAGCGCTGCGTCATCTTCATTGAACGCCTGAACGAGGGAGGCGGCTGACTCCTCGAGGTGACCCGCTGTGGCCGCATCCTCACCGACCTCTGCCGGGATCGACGACTCTTTGGCCGCTTCGCCGACCGAGTGCACACATAGCAACAGATCCGCCAGTAGAGGAAACTGTGTGACAGGTGAACAATTGGAATTGTAATTGGAATTGTAATTGTGATGGCAATTACTGCTCCACTCACCGAAATGATGTGGCCATCACATCTCCAATGTTTGACAGGCACAGCAGCATCAATGGAATCCCAACGATGGCATAAAAGATCGTCGTCACCTTGCCCCAGTCCGTGCGTGGCGATATGTGGCCATAGCCTGTCCAGCGTCCGAGTTGGATTCCAAGTTGTCACATGCGAATGAATAACAGGGGTACAACTGGTAAGTGGTCATGCTTTAATGGGCATTACTAAAGTCTGATCGGAAATACTTTAGAATATAGTCTGAAATGCAAGTAAAGGGACTTCCCCAAAAAATAAGGAGAATTCGTAGATGATTTTTGTTGCGAAATGTGAGCAATTTTATTTATAGCGTTGCATGTTACCGAATTTTCTTAAAATTCACCTTCAAATTGAATTTTTTTAGAAACTGACAAAATTGTATTTTGTTTAATTTTTAACCCACTATTCTCATTGATAAATACTTATTTTACATTTGAATATATTACATTTTATAGCAGTCTTTCTGTTTATTTTATTCCGAATATTCGTTGTAATAATGCCAATTTCATTTATTTCAGATTTTCTCAAGGTTCTTTTCTTTGCCTTGACCTTAAGATAAGATTTGTTTGGCAATTGCCGAAAATGTTAATGAGCATTTCGTGTCTAATCGAAAACTAACCCAACTAAGTATTATCGTCTCCCACATAAAATGAGCAAGTTCAAAAAAGGCGTTTCAAGTTTTGCCGCGGAAATGCGGAAGTATTTGCATTTGCCTAGAGTCTCATAATGGGTGTGTATTAGACTTTGTAAAGTGTTAGCTCAAACCCAAAAATGTGTCGGTCATTAAACTCAGTTGTGGCAAAAAGACTTGCAACTAAGTAAGCCAAACAAATAAGCCCAGTCACATAAATCCATATTGGGAAATTGTGCAAAATAATAAAGTTCCCATCATCAATCTAAAAGTTAGAAACTAAAAAATAACAAGTCATCTTCGGTCAGTCGCGTCTGACCTTGCGATTGTTTTGAACGCACTAATACCAATTCAGTTATTTTGATTTCCTGCCTGACCCCGGATTAGACCACAACCCAAATCCAAGCCTCATTTCGAGCCCGTTTTAGAGGTCACTCACGTGCGGCACACTGACTGGGCCAATCAACCTGTGTGCAACAAACTGTATCCAAAAAAGCCCAAAAAAAAAAAAGAATAGAGCCCAACCAAAATATTTGTTATGCTGCCCGATCTGAATGATAAGCCAGATTTATAGCAATTGCTGCAGTTGATTTGAGCCACGTTAATGGGTATTAATTATGTTTATCAGTCAACTCATTGTAATTCCCAGAAAAGCCTTTATTGATGTCTAACGATCAATTACAAAAGCGTTCCATATTTATGTGATTTGTACGTGATCCGGCGATTGCAGCAGTTCCTGGGCGGCATCGATCACTGATCACAGATCAGATCAGTGATCAGTGATCACAGAACTCAGATCATGCGTCTCTTTGCGGTTTTCGGACATTTCTTTGGCAACGTGAATCAACCCATGCGACGATCGCTTTGCTGATTGCTGTTAAATCTGGCGTATCGTCGAGTGCGTCTGCCACGATCCACAATCGTCTCTGCCTTGTTTATTTTGATTCACTGACTGTTTGCACTGTCGCACAGTGGAGCGGGTAGATGAAATTGCTGTTCTTTTATACTAATAAGTCACTTTTGAAAAGCCCATCAGGCAATAGTTGATTTTCTTTATATTCTTTAAATTCGTCTTCTACATTTTCAGCTTATTTGATACAAGTTTAATAAGTTGAAATTACAATTTATAATACGCATTTGGGGTTCTAAGGAAATAGCGCTAATAAAACGTTCCTTGTACTGGCTACAAATACTGTGGTGCTCAAAATACGACTTTCTGTTTAGATTTTTGAATAATGTTTTAGAGATTAAAATAATTATTGTGGGTCTACACTGGTCGGCATATTTATTTTGACCACACTTAGTTAGATCCACTCATAATTTGAAACTACTTTATGACTATTTTAACCCCTTTTTCCACCTTTTCATACAAAAAGTAGCTTTTTAGCAATTTTCAAAACTAAAAAAATACTAGCGAAGAGATTTTTGAAAATATTTCATTGCAGTCACTATTAGAATGGTTTGAAACATTTTTGTGCGTCAAAAAAGCCCGAGGAAAAAGTAGACCTTTCAAAAGTAGACCTTTACAAAAATTCTAAATTCTTCAATGGGTACTTAATGGGCTAAGGAAAGTTTTGTATCATTCAAATTATGAATAGATGTAACTTGAAAGGTTGTCAAAATAAATATGCCGACCAGTGTAAGAACTTTAATATGTTTATATACTGGTCGAGCAGTTGGCAGTTGCCAAATAAAAGTTGAGAATTTGTTTCTCGTGGAAATGGCCTATAATGTCAGACAGATTGTCGTGTTGGTTCCACGGTGATCGTGATCGCGATTTGCGATCGTTGCGCCGCACCTGCCGTCCTCGCACAGTCGACTGATTTTAGTATCTGCCCATTGTTATATAAGTAGCGTGTGCCGATCGCAGTGCCGAATTATTCAGTTGTCGCTGGCAAAGCCAAAGCACCGAAAGCATAAAGAGCAAGTCGCGAGTGGAGTCGAGTTGAGTTCGTGGAGCGGCCAAGCGAGAAATACGGGTCAGTGTGTGAACAGTTTTAAATTGTTATCCGAAAGACAAAGATCCAAGTCCAAGCAAAAGAAAGGCCCGTTCCCAGTTGTGAATCATGCGAAGAGATTGCCTCATTGTGGTGCTGTCGCTTCTTTGTCAGCTGGCCATTGTCGCGGCCAAGTCTGGAGAGGATCAGTGGGTGTGGCGCACATACAGCCGAAGGGAGCGTGGCTTTCGGGATAAGGACATTGATCGCAATGCCGCCATCAGCAGTTCCTATGACAACAAGCTGAGAAGGGAGCCAACCACGAGGCGGCCGCTGCCTGGCGAGCCGGAAAACGATGAGATCGAGGATTATGTGGATGCGGATCCCCCAGTGACCAGCTCGCCCAATGTGAGCACGCGTCAGTTTAATCCCTATCTCAATCCCAATGCCTTTTCCGGCCAGCCGACGAGTGGTGGACAGTTTGGGGGTCAAGGCATCTTCGCTGGCGGCAATCCTGGCGTGCTTGTGAGTCCCGGTGGACACCCTGGAATTATAGGGGGACAGTCCTATCCCTATCCCAATGTCTATCAGCCCTCAGGCATCGGTGGATTCGGTGGTGGCCAAAATGGACTCGGACTTGCTGGTTATCCGGGTGGTGGCCTCTACGGCGGAACAGGCTTGGGAGGATCAGCTTACCCTGGATTGGGCGGCAGCTTTGGAGGCTTTGCTGGCGCTCAACCCGGCGCTGGTCTAAGCCAGGGTCAATTCCCGGGCGCTGGCAACCAATATCCATTTGGACCTTATCAAGGCGTCGGATCGAGCTTCAACAACAACCAGTTTGCAGTACCAGGTGGACAATATTCCGGCGGACAATATCCTGGCGGACAATATTCCGGTGGTCAGTATACCGGTGGACAGTATCCCGGTGGACAGTATCCTGGCGCTCAATATCCTGGTGGACATTATCCCAATGGACAATATCCGTCCAATCAGTATGGCGGAGCACAGTTCCCTGACGGCTATGGACCGTTGGGAGCAGGCTTGGGTCATCCTGGCTTACCTCCCACTGGTTTTGGTGGCAACTTTGGAGCCGGTGGCTTTGGATACGATGAGAAATCCCCCGAGGGCAAGAGTGCAAAGTCGGTGACCATTACTCCCGCTTCAGTTAATGATAAGCTCAGCAAGAAGACATGAGTTCCCATCCTAACAAATCCTCATCTCATTTAGCTTAGTGTTAGTCTATAGAATTTCAATCAGAGTTAGGCATAGGGATTTAATGTTTGCATTTTAAATTATACAGCATTGTGATATGTGTTAAATGCTTTGACAATAACTAAATTAAAACTTTTTTCAATTCATTGAATTTTCACTAAGTTTAGTTACTTTTCGAATAGAACTGTAATTTTTTAGTTAAGGTTTAATTGATTTAAAAATGTAACCACTATTCCCAGCTCTGATTTAGTTGTATGTTAATAAATACATGACCTTGTTGATCTTTTTGTGGACACTCACCAATCGTTGTTATCACTATGATGGAGTAGAAAAGGGATCCGGCGAAGGTCCACTGGGACTTGCGCACATCCTCGTCGCCATCCCAGCCATCGGCCTTGATGGCCGTGAGGATCTGTTTCTCAAAGTTGGCCAAGTGTTTGCTCACATTCGCCATCCAGTCGTTTTCCCTCAGCACCAGGGCATCATCCGAGAGCAGCCAGATGCGCTCTGTGAGATTGAAGCGCAGGTTTTGTATGTCCCGTTTCACCTGAGCAGCAAAGGATTCAGTTAGCTGCTGTCCAGCTGGCATTGAATTGCAATCTCACCTCGATCTCGTGGGGTCTCTCCAGATGCTGGAACAAATAGGCGCCGCCCACACAGTAGGAGACCACGAGCAAGACGAGCAGCACGTGGGAGACGACGCAGGTGATCACCTTCCAGGAGAAACAGATGGCGGCCACGCAGCGGCCACGTTGCGGCTTCGCCGGCTCCAGCATGTGAGCCGGCAGAGATTGGGCCCGCCTACCCGACATTGCCGCCCACTTCTTTGGCGATGCGTCTTAACGTGGCCAATTTCACGGCTCACTGAACGTAAATTATGAAAGGGCAAAAAGGTGTGAAAGTAGTCGACTGGGAAATACCCTACAAGTGATGGCAAAAAAAAAGCTCAGTATTTTTTATAGGGTATATCTACAGTTTTTTCATAATTTTACAGGGTATTTCTGCATTTTTGTATAACCTATTGTGTTACTTTAACAGGGTATATGTACAGGTGGGAATCCCCAATCTGCCCCGCACACAGTGAAATGTGCATTAAGATTTGTCTAAATATTTATTTAGTTGCCTCACTCGCAAGGTCGGTTATCTGGGCAGAGGCACAGAGTGAGAGGGATAGAGAGGGGGCGAGAGAGAGAGAGAGAGAGAGAGAGGGAGAGGGGGGCAGCGTGGCGCTGTGCCTTATGGAAACTATTTTCGGGGGAACATCATCCATCTCGTCAGCGCCGACAGCGGGCAGACAACACACAGGCACACTTCCACCTCCACCTTCCACATCCTCCACCTTCCCCGCTTGGTTTCCCCCCAATTGAAAATTTTTACTTTTCATGTAGCTACACAGTCTAAATACTTCCCCGAATGGCAGACGGACAGCCAGAAATCTCAATATATGTACATATATTCGTATATAGTACATATATATTTAGTGGAAAAGATGCTGCATAACATGATAAAGTAATTAGTATCTTTGAATTCACATGAATGAATTCCTTAATGATCAATTAACTTTGAGCAATTTATGAACTGATTGCATATTGATGGCATCATTTACATTTATGATTCCAACCCCTTCCGATGTTCCGTCACGTCCCGCACTATGAATTGTTCAGAATTTCCAATTTTCAATTCATGCTGTGTTTCACTTTTCCGTTTTGTATTTTCCGATTCGGTTCTTGCGACGGGGCATCTACCGATCCCGACGACTCTCCAAATATTACTGAAACGTTTCTCAACAGATCTCGCAGATCGACCGATTTGCCGAGTGTTTTATTTTTGTTTTGCTCTGCTAAAGATTTTGGAATACTTTTTGTTTACTTTTTGGCATTTCACTTGTTCTCCTAAAGAGAAACTATAGAGATCCCAGTGAGCTCCACTGTTTTTCTTCTGCTCAATCGATTGTGATATGTAATTTATTTTGGTGTCATTCAATCAATCAGCAGGCTTCTAAAATTAATAATAGTTGATTTTTATTATAATCTTTAAGTGTTTGTTATCAAAGTCTGATAAGCTAATAAACATAATAATATTAATGGTATATTTCAAACTAAAGATACTTAGAGATAAGACCTGTTTTCGAGCTAAATTTTGATCAGACTTTAGCCTTAATCGACATTCAGCTGCCTGAAAGAACCCTCCATGCCGAATAGACTCTCGAAATCAACGGGTTTACCGGGTCGGAGACTCTCATCAGTTCCATAGCTCTCCTCCTCCAACCAGTAGTGCCTATAGGCCAAAATGCGCTCTTCCCATTCCTTGACTAGTGCCTCATAGGAACCGTTTTCTCCGCCATACTCAACGGGCAAATACTTTTGGGGAATCTGATCGAACATTGTCTCAAAATTGCTGCCGTGCACATGAAGCTGGAGGTGAATTGAGATGCTTTTAGATGGTATTCTAGGATCATTAATATCTGTAGGTTACTCACTCGACCCTGTTGCTTCTTGGACATCATGGGCTTAAACATATTGAAGACCTTGTCGAATCCCGCGGGAGTGTTTATGAAGTGGGTCGCCTTCGTGCGTGTGGGAAGAGCCTCCTCCTGGAAAACGGTCATCTTTTTGGCGAATGAGGGCGTCATCTGTGAAACGTGACCCATCGTGACGTTGGTTAGGTCCAGGATGTGAATGACCCCATTGATAATGGCATAATCATCCTCATTTAGCACTATTTGATACATCAATCCTCCCGCACGGTTGATGTCTATGAAACTGTATTTGTCTGGATCATAGGCGCCCATCCGGATGATGGCTATACGTGGTCCATTGTCATGCAGAGGGCGTGGCAAAAACACAGCAGTGCTGCAAAAGGTTTCAGTACAAGATGCTGAGAGTAATGGAAAAGGAGGAAGCTCACCCGATGCGGAATAATGTCAATAGCTTGTCCACATCCACATTCCGACCAATGAAGTACTCCGGATACTTGGTGCGCAGTGTGTAGTAGCGATCCAACTTGGACTTGGCCCTCTCCAGGCTGTACTTGCAGCCCCTCAGGAAGTTCACCAGGAACTGATCATTGGTGCGAGCCTTCAGGTGAGGCTGTTGGTTGATCCACAATCGAAGTGCGGCAATATCCTGATCGATCCTTTCCGGTTTCTCGTTCAACTCCTCGATCGCCACCTTCTGCAGCTCCGGAGTAAGCGGACGAATGTCGGGCATGTTGACAAGGTCTGGCAGCCAGTTAACAACTGAAGGCCCTCTTTGTTCCAGCTCGATCAATGGCCACGGTCGGAATCGAACTTGATAAGATAACGACTGATAAGGACGGCAGGAGAGTGAGTGAGTGAGAGAGCGATAATGCAGTGCAATCTGTATTTTAGTTTATTGCTGTTCGATATGTCTACATGATTCGGATTATTGACTATTCAGTCGATATCTAACATGCGGAACGATCCATCCAAGCCAAAGTGACTCGGAATGTTGAGAGTATTATCAGCGTAATCTTCCCTTAGTTTTTCGTTGGCCCCAAAATGACGCGACTGCTCGAAGTAATCGCGATAGCTCCACATCTTCTGCTCCATCTGACCTACAATGTCCTGCATGGTACCCTTGGAGCCGCCGTATTCCTTCGGCAAATACTCGCGGCGAACGCGTTCAAAGATCGCTTCAGGATCGGAGCTAACGGAAACCTGTGAGCAGGATGAACAATTAAATAATCTCTAGTTCATCTCAATACGATTTAACATACTCGATTCCTGATCTTAGCGGGAAAGAAGGAGCGTAGCGAATTGAAACCGCTCTCGAAAGTTGATGGTGCATTTATGAAATGTATGCCCTTTTGCCTGGTGGGCATCGCCTCATCCGCGAAGGCCGAGAACTTGCTCAGCAAGTGCGGCTGCAGGGCAAACAGATTGGCAGCCGAGATCCCAGTCATGTCCAGGAACTCAATGTAACCACTGACATTCGCGTTGTCGTCCTCCAGCATCATAATCTCGCCGAACATGGAGCCGACTCGTATGATGTCCTGGAACTTGTACTTGGCCGTATCATAGGCACCAGCCCGTATTATGGTCACCGCCGGACCCGTGTCATCCTCGTCCAATGGAATACGCAGAATAACGCTAGAAGGATAACTCTGATGATATCATATTCGATCGAGAGGTTTAGAAGGTTGTCCTACCCCATGCGAATGATCTGCAGCACCAGTGGATCGTCGGCTAGTCGATGCTCGTTGAAGACCTCGGGAATTGCTGCCTGTAGGGTGTAGTATCGGTCGATCTTGTGCTTCGCCTTCTCCAAGCTGAACTTGCTGCCCCGCAGGAAACCCAAGAGGAACTGATCCGTGAGGCAGGAGCAGAGATGTGGTTGCTTTTGCAGCCAATCCCGCAGCGCAATGATGTCAGCGGATATCCGAGACGGCACCTCGTTCAGCTCCTCGATGGCTATACGCTGAAGTCCTTCCCGCAAAGGACGAACACCGGAGGATCCGTTGATATTGCTCATGTTGCTTGGTGTTTTAGATGCAGACTGGCAACTCGATCTACCATAAATTGTCCACAATGCAATTTAAGCAGGTAATCGATATTCTGTGATAAGAAACTTTCTTCAAGTGATTACCCTAATCTGACAAGTGATTAGTTTTTGATTATTGGTAAGAATTATTTGAGAATTTCGCCACATTTTGTTGTATGCTTTGTTCGATTTCTACAACTAATATATCAATATTTCAAAAAGATGCGCCGTAAAAATATCCCTTTTAACGGTAAAAAACAAGGTGGCAGCCTTTCACAAGGTTGGCGAGAAAAATGCACGATGGCAACCTTGGTCATATTAAACTCCTTTAGAAAAATTGTTAAATTATTGTTTAAAAGTTGTTAACGATGAACATGATTTCGCAGGTGATTTGTATACTTATAAACATAATTTAAAACTATTTACGATTAAATTCAGTGAATATAAAATAGTAAAATATTAACAGAAGTATATTTTGCACTTATCATTTACGCAATTGTGACTCGTTACATTAACATTTTTATGCGCGCTAACGAATCATATATCGCACATCTCTAGCTTGGCGAGCAGCAACAACACTGTGAGTTAACAGCGAAGTGTTGGGTAAACATTGCTCATTTGGGTGAACATGTTCACTTGTTCTTTGTTTTTAGGTGAGTCAACTCGCTCAGATTGCTCACTTGTTTAGTTGCTCACCTGTTCAGTTGCTCACTCGACATCTTCGAAATGGCTCCATATTTTACACTACACTTTTTGATAAGCGACATTTTGAATTTTTAACATGAGTATTTAGATTTGACACTAATCCAACGATGTGTATGTTAAAAGAAAGACTGAGCAAAAAAGAACAACTGAGGAATAAAGACCAATTTGGAAGGAACATGTTCTCTTGCTCACTTCTGGGAGCAACTCTTTTGTGTTCACTCACTCATGAAGCAACTCAACATTAGCAACAACACTGTGAGTTAACAGCGCCTTTCAGCAGACGCACAAAAAACACAAATAATAAAAATAATATCAAAATTAAAGTGCTAATTTGGTTGAACTGGCAGCGCGCGCTGTAAACTATAACAATATAATTCAATTAACAAAAACACATGAATACTTGCTGAAACGAACAATTTGAATTCGCTTTGAAAACTGCAGTTGTTGCGGCGCAAATTGCACTGCAAAAAATTCAACAAAGCTGCGGCTTTCGGATAATAAAAGGCTTAAATCAAAGTAAGTTGGGTGAAAAGTGCGGAAAGAGGAACAGCGAAAGAGAAACGGCGGCAACTGCAGTTGAATAAATGCCACCAAAAAGGGCGTTGTTATTGCCACATGCTAAGTCAGCAGCAGCCGCAGCAGCAGCGAGCATAGCAGCCCGGTGGGTGGCAGCCGCCCAGTGGGTGGTGGGGTCATGCGACCCCCTCAAGGGCACGATAACACCGCAGCCAGGTGGCGTAAGTGGCTGCGAATTGAGTGTGCCTGCCTGCGTTTTGATCAATTTCGTGAAATTTTAAGACTTTAAGACCTATTTGCATTTGGCAGTGATTCATCATAGTCCATCATTAAATCATTGACGTAATCTTTAAAATATTCCAATTAAGCAGTGTGCCTGTACTTAATTCCAGTTAACGTGTGTCAGTCAGATCAACCAACAATAAGGCCAAGATGCAAAACAATCCCAGTCCACAGTTGCCTTGCAAGGGCATTTTAAAGACTTCGCGCAGCTTTGACAAGTCGGGTGCCAGGTGAGCAAGCCAATCAACTTTGACCTTTTGGCCGTGTTTAAAAACTGATTAAATCCGCTTTGCAGTTTCCGTAAAAGTGCCAAGTTCGATGAGCTGAATGTGCTGCAAACGTTTCATCCGGCGGACAAGGACTATGGCCACATGAAAATCGATGAGCCGAAAACACCTTACAACTACACGGAGCCATTTAATGAAAATAAAGATGAGTTGGACACCGAGCTGCTGGTGGAGAAGTAACTATAATAGACCCCACTTACATCCAGTGTCTACTATTTATAAATCTACTTATATTTCGAATATAGACTTCGCATTGCGGCCAGCTCACAACAGTCTTCCCAGAGCATTGATGATGAAGGTTCTTCCGGCGATGAACAGCCCATTAGCGAAGAGGAAAGACGTAAGCTAAATGGGATATACCCCAAGACATTAATATCCATATTTACTCGACTATATGCATATACATGTTGCAGAAAGACGTCGGGAGTTCGAGCGGCGTCGCAAGGCGCATTATCGTGAATTTGAAGCGGTTAAATTGGCCCGCAAGTTAATAGAAGAGGAGGACGATGATGGGGATGATAATGACGGAGGCGCTGCATCTGGGTCAGCACAAGGCGCCGCCTCCAGTTCCAGCAGCTTCGCGAGCGGCTCTACAAAAAAGTCGAGTCCAAAAGCAACCACATCCGCGTCCACCAGTGCCACCAGCAGCAGCAATATGGACCTGGAGCCATCTCAGAACTAAAAGCAATATGTAACTCAATATATATACGGGGCTCTAACCAACGTTGTTTGTTGATGTTAATGTTGTACGCCAATTGCGGCTCATCCAAAACTTCATTTATTGCTACCAAGTGCTATCGTGATGAATTGAATTTATATATATTTACCTTGCGTATCAGCCGAGGCTCATATAAATATTTCAAATGGCAACCGTCGCAAAATGTGCTTTCCATCAAAGAAAAATGAAGAAATAAAGCTTCAATTGAAATTGTAGTTGCAAGATATTTTACAACAATTTGCACATTATTAACAACATAAACAATTGGTAGCGTTACACGTAGTTAATGGTTTTATCATTTTTCAATTGAATAACTTTACCTTTAACTTAGACATTAACTTTAAAACTGATCCTATGTCCAACTCCAAGCGTTACGCATTAATTTGCATTTAATTTTCAATAAGTGGAAATTTAATTTCTCAACACGAAACACACAAAAGTGCCACAAAACTAAAAAATAATAGGAAAATGATAATGATTATGGAGATGAAGATGGAGATGGAAATGCAGATACAGATAATGAAGTAAGCCATGATGGAGGATAATCGCTTGAAAACTTGTATTTGAAATTGATTTGGCCTTACTTTTAGTTATTTATTAAACCAAAATGTACTATTATTGTGAATTGTATAATAGTTCTTTTTTTAGCAATGCAATGCGAAAGTTTCAATAAAGAGCAATGGGAAAACCTTTGTAAAAATCGAAACCCAACCAACCGCCAAAGCTGAAAGAAAACACAATTGTCGCTCTTCTCGTCGCGAGTATTCAAAAACTTGCCATTTATTTTAGTTTTCATTGTTCATTGTTTATGGTTATACAACAAATTGTATACATAAGGTAAATCCATTTCATAGTTTTGACATTGCTGGTCATTATTTTGTTTAGTTTGGTTCAGTTTAGTTTAGGTAAGTCTGAGTCTGAGAGAATTTTGGGGTCATCGAAGCGACTCCCCAGGACGCGCACAGAACCTTGGCCCCCTCCGCGAACAGCAGGCAAAGGCATCCTCATATTATTGCCAGCCGGTGAGAAGGACGTTGATATGCGATCCTCGGGATATCGCCTCGAGACAATTACAATTCTAGTGTACATTCTGACAATACGATCTCTCAGTTAATCCATTCTCTTGATGGTATATAACTTACTTAGCGGTTGATTGACATTTTTTATAATATGCTCGTTAACAATAAATTCGTAAATATTCAAACATATTCAATATGTATGCATAGTAATTCAACAAAATAAAGACAAAAGCATGTAAACTCAAACTATTTAAACAATGAGACGCGTTTTAAGGTCAGTGCCTAGAAACCTGCCTTGATCGGTCCAAGATTCCAGTCTATATATGTGGATATTATCGATTCAATTTACAGTTAGTTAAACCCATCATATAGGCTAGAATCGTGGCGATATAGGCGTGTTCCTAGGTCCTACCATTGCGATAAATATATAATAATAGATAAATAGATATGTTAGTTCGTTTTTACAAATATTAAATAAGTGTAATAATAAAGCATAATAAAGTTTCTCATTTTTCATTTTCCATATCATATCCATTGCATTTGCTAAGTTTCGTTTCTAGTATATCAATAATTATCAGCTTAATCATAATTATAATTGGCAAATATAAGGCATACTCCATGAGTATTTCTTTGTTTATCTTTATCTTTATGCATATGCTCCAATATATTTCGTATGCAGCATAGAAAAATAGAATCTTTAAACTATATCATCATCCTCATGTTGCTCATATACCATCATCATTATTATCATGGCGATATATGAACTCCAATCGGACTCCAGAAGTGTTGGGTATACTTCGTACCCTGATATTCGTTTCGTTTTGGCATCAATATATGTATAATTAATAATGATAGATAGAAAGATAGATACGTATATATAGTTGCTTTGTTAGTAGCTTTAAAAATTAGTATAACAATATACATATATGTATATATATATTTTTTTTTTGTATAGTATATAGTTTCATTCGTTAGTGGTCGTTTTAGTAACATTTACATGATCGTTTTTAGTATTATATGAAGTGGGTTCCATTGATATTTATTTTCTTTGTGTTGTTCATATTCTTAAAGTTTCCTCCTTCCTATGATTTGAACTTAACCGAACATATGCTGAGTGCCTGGAGGCACCTTGTAGCTGGGATAAGTGCAGTTCAATTGGTTCTTGGCAAAGAAGGAAGTGTAGTCCTGTGGATTCATAAAAAAGAATATTTGAAAATTACATAATTATCAATGTGAATAGTTTAACTAATTAATTCCAATATTAATATCAATAAGCTGAATTTCAAAATTCAAATCTAAACTGTGAAAGTGAGAGAGCGAGATAGAGAGAGAGAGAGAGCAGCCGTTTGTTGATATTGTCGTTTACTTACACGATTGACTCTACGGGGACGACAGACGGGACCCAACGCCAGCAGGCGACGCTCCTCGTTCTCACGCACAGCTGCCTCCTTGTACTCCGGTGGTGGCCATTTCAAATCTCCGCGCAATTTGCTGCCTCCTGCAGGAAGAGAAGAAGAGGAAGGCAATTGAGTATGACAATGCTGATTCACTGATCCACAGATCAAGTGGTTGGTGGGTTGGTGACTCACCCTGATAGCTGACGGCGGCTGGCTGCGAAGTGTAGACTGGCGCAGGCATCTGCGAGACGGGCGTCTCCCTGCGCAGGGTGATGATGCCAGGACTGGCGCCACGATAATTATGTTGCTGCAGATCGGTCTGATCCTGCGAGTATGGCAATTGCTGTTGCTGTGGTTGCTGTTGCTGTGGTTGCAGTTGCTGAGGCTGCGAATAAGAATTGTATTGTGGTTGAGCATAGTTAGCACCACCATTTTGCTGTGGATAATTTTGTGGATGCTGCTGCTGCTGCTGCTGATGGGGCGACGTCTGATAAGGTGCCTGATAACGCTGTTGCACCTGAGCCTGAGCCTGAGCCTGAGGTGGTTGTTGCTGCTGTTGCCAGTGCTGTTGCTGGTAGTTGCCGTTGGATGGCGCTTGATATTGTTGCTGTTGCTGCTGTAGACATAGTCGATGTTGTTGTTGTTGTTGTTGTGGTGCAAGACATGCGATTTTCAGGTTATGAATGTGGTGGTTGGGTGGTGCAGGTGCAACAGAGATAAACACATACAGAGAAGAGAAGACAATAGTACAGTTGCAGTTACAGTTACTGTTAAAGGTACAGTCACAGTTGCAGGTATCAATTTTAGTTAAGGACAAAGGTAGAAAACAAAGGGGGCTGTGGGGTTGGGGGGTATGTAATTTAATCAATTAATCAATCGATTTGCATTAGCGTTTCGCAGTTTACAGCTGAAATTTGCATAGAATAAGCAGAGTAGAAGAGAGAGAGAGAGATAAAGAGAGAGAGCGTTGGTTAATGGCAACTAAATGTAGTAGCTACAATGTATGTAATTAAACGAGTATATAATGATATAAGCATGTATATAGAGCACGAATTTGCATGCACTACGAATGAGGTAACTAAAGGGTTAAGTTTATACGTGCTACAGTTTAAGTGAACTTGACAAGACTTTATGTTGGCAAAGTTCATAATAATCTAAATCGTGATAAGCTAAGTCATGACTTTAATGTTAATATTGAATCTAATTAATCATTACTTTACAAGTTCACGAATTGTCAATACGTGTAAACATCATTACCAACTAGTTATTAGTATATGAAATGTCAAGAAAGGGATTTTTCGCAAAGTTTCTGTAGATAGACAGCTGCAGCAAAAGTTCTTGCGTCGGGCCAATGCCACTGCCAAAGCCAGGCAATAAATCCATTTAGCCAAAAGGTACCTGATGTGGATATTGTTGATGTTGCTGCTGATGTTGTTGCTGCTGATGTTGTTGCTGCTGGTAGGAGGGATAAGCAGCTGCTGCTGGCCCAACGCCACCAGCTGTGAAATCGCTGTGTGTCTTGGGCAAAGGAGCACCAATGTGTTTCCAGCCACCGCCCACATTGTCTACGCCATGAATGGGCTTGTTGTTGTTGTTGTGGCTGTTGCTGCTGCTGCTGCTGATAAGTTGGCTGATAGTGTTGCTGCTGTGCAGGGGCAGGGGCAGGGGACGGAGCAGGTGCAGGTTCCCTCGATGGCTGCCTATTGAACTGTGCCTGTGTGTATTGGATGGGTTGTTGTGGATAGTTATGGTTATTAGCTGGGACTTGACTGGCTGTTGCTGTTGCCGGTGGAGCAGCAGCAACTGTTGCTGCTGGCGCATAACCATTTGATGCATAGTTAGTGTTGGGACCATAAACATTTTGTGCAGCTTGTTGTTGCTGGTAGTGTTGTTGTTGTTGAGGTTGTTGCTGGGTTCGAGGCTGAACGTTGTTATAAATGGGACCCTGCAAGTTGGCAGCATGTTGTATGTTAGGTGTCAGTGGTGTGTGTGTGTGTGTATATATACATATGTATGTATGTATGCATGTATGTATGTGTGCCTCACCAGTTAACCCAATGACAGTTGCAGTTGCAGTTGCAGTTACAATTATATTTACAATTATCGCACATTAAATAAGTATTTACATAAGTCTCAATCAAGTTGAGGAGCATTAAACTAGATTTGATATGTATGTACAATAAGTGGCACTGACTAAAGTGGTTGCATTGGTGTTGTTGGTGGTGCTTGTCACAATTACCTGTGGTGCTGCAGCATTGGCAGTGGCCACAGCCGTGGCCTGTGGATAATAGCCACCGCTGCCAGGGGCCGGACTCTGCTGAGGCTGAGGCGTGAATTCACGCACGATCCGCTCCTCGGAGGCTGGTGGCCAGGCAACACGCTTGTAACCTGCAGAAGAGACAGCGACAGAGAGAGGGGCAAAGGAAGAGAGAGAGAGAATGCATTAATAAGTGTGTAGGTGGGCGTATAAAGACATTCAACAAAATGCGGCCAACACGCGCACAGACGTGGGCGTCTTTTAGCCTTGATTGCACACTCACAAAGAGCGACAGCCAAATAAAAAGAGTGGGAGAGAGAGGGGAAGTGGGTGAGAGAGAGAGATAGACAGGAAGAGACAAACAATTTGAAAATGATTTAAACCAATTAAAAGTGTACAATATACAATTGAAATAAGCATTTCAGCAACAACGACAACAACTCGAGTGAGTTTCTCTTTTCGTTGCTCGTTGTTCGTTGTTCGTTGCTCGTGTTGCAAATCATATCCTACGCTGCTGTCTGTCATTGTCATTGGTCTAAATTTAGACGGACGATTCACGAAATCCAAGAATTTGCAACAACAGCAGTTGATGACAGCATTGAGACATTGCTCACAGTACGAGTTGAAAAGCAAAACATTTTACAATTTTCAGTTGTGGGTGTTGTTCATGCAACATGTTGCACACATGACTGTTGCCAGTTGCCAGTTGAATGAGGAATGATGAATGAAATTGCAGCTGCAACAGTTGCTCGTGTTGCTGCATTTGGCCTTGAGATTCTATTGAAATTCATTTCAATTTTATACTAAATGTTTACCCTCCAGATTCTTGTAGTTCTCGTTAATGATTCTCCACTGTGCGCCCATTTTTTTGTTGTTGTTGTTGTTGTTGCTTTCGCTTTTCACGTATTTTTCTATAAATTTTCTTTTATATGTTGCGCCGCGTTTGTTGGCAACGTTTATTTATGATCGAGCGGCGCGTAAAAATAAAAATGATATTTCTTTTGCTTAATTTGTTTTTATTATTTTGTTGTTGTTTTTTCGCGTATAAAATAACAAGAGATGTATGTGTGTGAGTGTGTGTGCGTGGGTGTATCGGGGTCTGAGTGTGTGTTTGCGAGTTTTCACACACAATTCCAATGATGATATGATGATATTCGGCTCGTTATGTAATGCAAAATTAATTAATTGATACGCTCAATATTTGAAGGTTGATCAGCATTTGCGTTGGTTGGAACACCACAAAACAAAATTATCGTTAAGGATAAAATTATATGATTAATAATTAATTTTTGGCAACAAATTTTGCTGGCGCGCGTTTCGTTATGGTTATTTATATAGATTTATATATTTTGAGTTATATTTTTTTTTTTGTATTTTTGTTGAATATTGATTGTGGCAAATAATATGTTAAATCAGTTTGAATGTCGCAATTAAATTTGTATTATTCTATCTATATCTAATTCGAATTTCGTTCTTCGTTCGCGTTGGCCGCGCGATATGTTTGCCTTCGATGTATGCTACTAAGTGAAAAGCCAGCGGATTGCCGAGGAAATTCGACCGATACGAAAAGCTAATCCGCATCTGTGTGTGTAAATGAAGTGTAGTGTGATGTATATATATATTCAAGTGTGTCTCTGTATGCATATATCTATCTATCTATCTGGCTATCTATCACAGATTCCTTCTCTCTCTCTTTGTGTGAGTTTGTGTTTGTGTTTCTGTTTTTGCAAAAAGAAAATTACTTGTGGTCTATAGTATGGTGAAAATGGCAACGCGCGCTAAATACGTGAAAAATTAAATTGCTGTTAATGATGCTCGATCTGAGAGACAGACGAGGCATCTGCATTGTTTACACCTTCGATTTTTGATTTGTGCCGCACCTTGAAGTCCAAGGGTATGCCGAACAAACATAAGTATCTATATATATATAGATATAGATATAGGTAGCTAAAGATATAGATACAGATAGAGATACAAAAATATGCAGCATATATTTTGCAAATTCTCTGTTTTTACCATTATATAAATACGAGCCACATTATAGATTGTAGATCTGTAGATCGTATCGTACTTGGCATAATGGTTAATATTTTCTTGTTGCCTGGGCAGATCGGTATCAAATCAAGTGGGCGTTTTAGCCATCTATCATCGGGCGTGTGTATGGCTCATCTTGAGGGTGTTCCGGGGACAAGACTGACTAAACAGTTGCTAAATTTAAACGTCTGTCACATTTCGGGCAACAATGAGCAAATAGCCAAAACAAATCTGTTTTTAAACGTATTCGCACAGGTGTATGACACAATGTTGGCTCATTAAAATTATTAGCAATCTTGTAAAAATATCATAAGTATCAGACGATCTACAATGTACGAGTAGAATTCATTATAATAAATTTATAAACAAATTGCTAACTATACGCTTGTTAAACATACAAGAAATATGTTTTGCTGTCTGCCAAGGATCACAGATAAAACCAAATCGAAACTAGACGAATAAAAATTACTATTCTTCACAGATAAGAAAGCACTTAAGTTAATTAGGGGTACTAAATTGATCTTCATTATAAAACTATTTAAGAGCTTAATTGTGCTTAATCGGAAACCTTGCGTTTAACTCTGACGCATTCAGATGTCTTGTAATTTTGTCATTTTTGTGGTTTCACGATCTTGTCTGTTTTCCCTTGAAGCCACCTGGCTATATCTTTAACAATTTCTATATTCTTTCAATTTTAATGCATTCTTCTTTCTCTTTTGTCAAATTAATAATAATCTCTTTTCTTTAATCTATATTCTTTAAAATGTATATGTATTTTTCTTTCACGTTTGTCAATTTACTCCCGATGATAGCTTATTGTAAACAATTTCTTCGTTTAATTTTCGAATATATTTATAAGTAGTTTTCAAGAAATATAATAAGCCATTTTTTTTTATAAATTTATGAGAATTTGTAGGTTGGATATAACTAAAAAGATAAAATGTTGAAAAAATTTAGAGATAATTACTAATTATAAATATAATTAATAATTCAAATGACATTCTGTGTATAAATCTATGGAGTTACGAGAGTTTAAAGTTCTCCATATTATATTTTGTGGTTAGGAAAAAAAAATGCAAAGTTTTTAAAAAAATTTAAATTTTGCACTAAAAGAAACACAAAGAGAAAGACATTTTGAAATAAAATCGCAAAGTTCTTTTTTAAAGTTAAGAGAGTAATAATTTTTGTGGAATGGTTGGAAACTGAGTTGAATCAAAGAGATACGAATAATGCTAAAAATATACTTCTGATTGATTCTGATTAGTTTCACACTCGATGGATTAAATAAACATGGAGGACACAAACTGCAACAGGATCATGCCATAGATAGTCACTTCACAGTCACTATCACAGTCACAGTCACGATCACAGACACTATCACAGTCACAGTCACAGGACTTGCACGCACCTTCAATGCCTATATAGGGGCGTGGCGATGCATTATCGAAGGATCGATTGACGCTGAACTCGCGCGTTGATTGAGGCAACTCCTCGCTGGCCGCGATCGATTGGAACTCGGATTGAGGACCGACACCGTGTTGCATGAGGAACTCAAAGGGCGGCGGCTGCGAGTTGGAGCGGGGCGTGGCGGGAGGCGTGGCTGCCTGCAGCATGGAGGACGAGGCGGACATGGAGAGTTGCAGCGGCTCGGTGGCGGTGCGCACGAGGAGTCCAATGTTGTGACCCTCCAGTTGCGGCACATGCGTGAACTTGGCTTCCAAAGGAATGGGCGTGGGAGTGGGAGTCGGAGTCGGAGTGGGCGTGGCTCTGGCTGGCACTGGGTTGAGGCCAAAGGGCGAGCTGCAACGTTGTGCGGTGTCAATCAGGGGCGCAGGATACTTGCGCAGGGGCAGAGGACTTGGAGAGCGACTCAGCTGCCACTCCTTGGAGTCTCCAGAGAGTGCTAAAGGAGCAGGAGAAGGAGCAGCAGGAGGAGGAAGTGGAGCTGCTGGTGTGGTCACAATCTCAACAACGCTGCGTTGTCGTTGCAACTGTTGCTGCTGCTGTTGCAACTGTTGCTGTTGATTGTTGTTGTTGCTGTGTGTCCTCCCAGGAGATCTGTCGGGACACGTAGGGACTGCGTATCTCGTAGGTGGATTTGTAATTGGCCAGCGGCTCGTTCTGCAGGTTGTCGAAGCGCCACTGATCCGCCTTGTTGAGCTTGCCCCACCCGCGTGGCGACTCGCGACACTCGCCACAGACGGCGCACCAGCTGCCCAGGATGTCCGCGGCGGGCATTTCGTGCTGGCAACTGGATGTGTCCACTGCATCCAGCTCCTTTGGAAGTACTTGCTCCTGCTCCTCCTCCTTCTGCTTCTGCTTTTTTCCATCTGTTTGTCTTTCTGCTGCTTTTCCGCCCACAATTCCCGCTCCTTCCTTGCCCCATCGTCCACTGCTTCCCTTGCCTGTCCCTGCAGTTCCCGCTCCTCCACCGCTTCCTCGCTCTTTTCCTCGCTTGATTTCGTGGCAGTTTCCTTGCCCGTTGACAGCTGCTCATAGTTGGCAATTACGTCCGACACATGTCTGTAGTCCAAGCTGAAATCCTTGTCCTTGTCCTCCTCCTCCTCCTGCTCCCCCTCCCCGTCCCCCTCCTCCGGTTGGATTACTACGTGCTCTGCCTTCACCGCTGTCGGCGTCGTCTTGTGCTCCACGTGCAACAGCAACGCGCGCTCGTCGCTGTCCAGGGCGATGGCAATCTTGTGCAGATCCTCCAGAGCACGCTCCACAATCGGCACGTTCTCGGCGGGCATCTCTGGCTGCACGGATGCCTCGGGCATGTCCTGTTCCTTGGGCTGCAATTGAATGCCAGCTGCACGGCAATAAATCTGCCTCAAGATGGCCTGCAGGGGACTCTCCACGGCGAGGATTGGGGACTGGCGGGAGGCGAACATGTCCCAAGGCTCGCTGTGGATTAGAGGTGGTGGTGGTGCTGGCTTTGGTGGCTTCGGTGGCTCTGGTGGCGTGGGCGGCGGGGGCGTGGCCTGGACGCTGCGCTGCAACGCCGTCTTGGCGTTCTCCATGTAGGCATCAATCTGACGCAGATGCTCCGTGATGGACTGCTGGATGTGCGCATACTTCGCCTCCAGCTGCGAGATCTCCAGATGCGCCTCGTGCCGTGCGGCCAATGCTGGAGGCGTCTCCGGGTTGCCGCTGTAGACGACGCCCTGGCGACGCGTTGTCTTCTCCTCCTTGGATTCCTTGGACTCCCTGGACTCCCGGGACTTGCCGCGCAGCCGGAACGGCGGTGGCGGTGGTGGTGGCAGTGGCGGTGGTATCGGTATACAGCTGCTGCCGGCGGTGCTGCCCACCGACTTCTGTCGCTTCATTTTGGGGCCACTGTCCTGGCGCTGCAACTTGATGCCGCTGGTGGCACTCACATAGGTGGGCGGGGCAGGGGGCAGCGAGTCGCTGTCTGTGTTGGCGGGCGGCGTCATGTTGCTCGTGGTGTGATCCTGCTGATCCGGCTGGTCCTGCCTCAAATAGTCGCAGGCGTCGTCGTAGATCTGCTGCACTCGCGCCTCTAGCTGGCCAGGATCAGATGCACTCGACGGCTCAACGCTGACTGTGATGGGTATAATGCGCTCGCTGTCTCCCAGCTGCCCAGCAGACGGAGCAGCAGCCGCAGAGGCTGTGGCCAGGGCCAACGCCATCTGCTGCTGCTGCTTAAGTGCCAGGCTGTCAATTACCGTGGAGGCGATTCTTGGCAAGCCACCCGACGTCGTCTTGGTCATCAGATTGGCCGCAGCTGCGCCTGCCCTTCCACCACCAGAGACTGGCGGTGCGGGCAGCGGCAGTGCCTCCAAGTCGATGTCACCACTGGGACTGGGACTGGCCTTGGGCTCCTCCTCGCTGTCCCCGTCATTGGCTGTGTCCTCGGTGTCGTAGCTGATTTTCAGCTCGGTGGCCAACTTGATGCTGCGTCGCTGCACTTTGGGCGTGCCACGCCCACTCTGACTCGCACTCGCACTCCCACTCCCATATCCAGTCCCTGTGGCATTCCCATTGCGTGGCTTGGGCGGTGGCAGCTCCTGGCCAGCTCCGCCCATGGCCACCGCCCGCTTGCGAGCTCGTCCGCGGTCCAGCGAATACGACTGTCGCTTCAGTCGTGGGCGGTAGGGCGTGCTTGTGCGCAGAGTGGGCGTGGCCGCCCGCTTGTGGGTTAACTGTTCGTAGTACTCGCATCTGGGGGCCACCAGTCCAATGTCCGCGTCCGCCGCTCTAGTTTCCGGCGCCGAGAAGCCTTTGGCCTGGGGTGTGAGGCACTTGTGCTCCTCCTTGCAGTTAATTACTGTATTCTCGATTTTCAGCGGAGTATGAGAACTTGGTTGTTGTTGTTGTTGTTGCTGTTGTTGTTGTGGTTGCTGCTGCTGTTGTTGTCGCTGATCCCGCAGCTCACGCGCTGTGGGCTCTACGATTCGCGTCGGGCTGTTGAACTTCTCCCGCAACGCCTCGATGCTGTGCGTCGGCGAGGGCGTGACGGAGGCGTGAGCCTGCCTCGCCACTTCCGCTGCCGCTTCCGGCTCGACGGGCGGCCAGCTGTGATCCCGCCTGAGCAGATGCGGACGCCGAGTGGACATGCGGTTGATGCGCAGCACCGTGTCCCTGTCGATGACCACGTCGCGCTGATGGCTCAGATACTGTGTCTTGATCCGATCCAGCAGCTGCTGGTGCAGCGCGTGGTGTGGCACCTCGGCTGGCGCCTCTGCCCCATCCCTTTGTCGCCGGCGACTCTGGCGCGGATGTGGCACAAAGTCGCCTGGGAATGCGATTCCAGGGTCGAGGGTCAAGGGTCAAGGGTCAGGGGTCAGGGGTTAAAGCAATTAATATTCATTTCAGCGCATTAACAAACACTTAACGGGAAGGCGTACTTGTGGGCGTGGCTTGTTTATTGTTGAATGCTTTACACGGTTTTTCTTTGTTGCTGTTGTTGTTGTTGTTGTTGATACTCACAGAATACATATAGAAGATTAAAAAATAATTGGACATTTGCACCTACCACAATTGACCTGTTTCTCCTCCTCCTCAACGGCCCGCAGCACCGCCGAATTGGCCAAGTTCAATGGCTTTGTGATTTGCTCGTCGACTTCGATCCTGCAAATGTAATTAAATAACAACAATTAACACTTTTAATTATTTACACAAGAGCATAATTAACAATTGTCGAGAGCCTGTAAATGGGTCACACATAATTATAGAAATGCATAGACCCCGAATCTACAATTAATTTCGTTAAATTAAACATAAACAGCCTCCAGCTGGTACTCGGCAACGTCAAGTACCCGTCTGCTCTATAAGTGGCGTCAATATGTATTCCCCAATATAAGTAAAAAGTACAAATATTTATGTCAATGTTTAAAAATAGATTTCGAGTGTTGCTGTCATTACAGTTGTGGAGTGACTGCTCTACAGTTTGAGTGTTACAGTCTAACTGCTTTGCCTTTCGTTTTCACTGCTTTCTTTCGTTTGCACTGCTTGCTTATGCGACTGTTTGCCTGCTGTATACAAAAATAGATTGTTTGCGCGCGCTGGCGACAACTTAACTGCACAGTTGGACGAGTCACTTCAACAAGACCGTGTGGCCTAATGGATAAGGCGTCGGACTTCGGATCCGAAGATTGCAGGTTCGAGTCCTGTCACGGTCGAAGACAAATAACTTTTTATTTTTATTTTTTTTTATTTTTAAAATTTAGAAATTTGTTTGCCCTATGGGATATTTATATTTTTGCACGTGCTCGATAGTATTATATAATATGTACATGTGTAGTCTTGGGCATAAATTAAGAGGGCCACTGGAAAACCGTCTAGTCTTCCCCCCCCTCTCTTCGGCTACTGAGAGCGGCCCACACTGATCGAAAAGCCGTGAGCTAGCGAAATTAATGTGGAGTGACAAGTCTACGGCATTGGTAAGCAATATAAAAGCCAATGCTACCGAGTGCCTTTGAAACACATCCTTTTTAGCATCTAGCCGGGCACAATATCCACACCTGTTCTGTTCCGTTGCTCTCGCACACACGGGCAACGTAACGTGCAACTCACAATGTCGGAACCCAAACAAATACAGCTGCCGCTGCTGCTGTTGTCATTGCTCTTGCTGTTGATGGCAGTTAACAGCGCAAAGGCCGTACCGACTCTTCAGGCGTGTGGTCCGGGTCTGAACGAGGCTCTTTTCGCATTCTGCAAGGGCGAATTCGCTGGAGTTATTGCTCGCAAACGTGCCTCACGTGAGTACGAGTATCTGAGATGCAACTGTATCTCAGCAATTGTATCTTCTGTGGCTGTGGCTACGACCATTTTTTGGCCTGCGGATAAGAAAATTGACATTCCCCTATTTCCGCATTGCAGTGGATATCTTGGACTATGCGGAACAGCAGAACGGCGTGGACAATGTGGTCGAGACCGATGTCACCCCTTGGCAGCACGAGCTGCGTTCTATTCTGGCAACCAGACGCCTGAATCGCGGCATTGTCGATGAATGTTGCTTTAAGCCATGTAAATATGAGGAAATTAAAGCCTACTGCCTGAACTGAGAGTTGACTGAAATCATGAAATCACACATTGAACAGATTCCAAAGATATTTTAATCCATTCCTTATACGAGTACATACGCTACTACAATAATATTATTAAAGCACTTGAACAATAACCGGTTAAATTAACGTTTATTTCCCGTACGACTTGTTGTTGCAATTGGATGAAATAAAAAGCATCTGACGGTGTGTTTAAATACACCGAGATAAGAGCGCTTTCATTTAAGAGAAAAGCTAACAAATTTAAAAAAATCGAGATAAGCTCGAGTAGGTCATACATATTATTTAAATTCCTTAAATTGTTGCGATTCAAGTTCGCTTTAGCCGTGCTTCACTGTAATTGTTGCCACCTATGAGTCACAATGAGTTGCAATGGCAGCCAGTCAAAAGATGCATCACAACTTTTGGCTAGGCGCCTGCATTGTGTTTGTTGACATTGTTGTTGTTGTTGCAGCGAGTTTCCCCCCCTGTTTCCCTCCCCTATTGACCAAGTGCGTGTGACTCATCGATCGTCTGAGAATTGTTTAGCACTTATATAAACTATGCAGCAAGTATCTCACAGATGCGAGGCAAGCGCACATTATTAACGTACATTGTGAAAGGCCGCTGGAGATTGTTGGCAAGTTTCTTGGTCGACTTGGCCAAAAGCAGCTCAAACTTTTCGGCTTCAATTGTGTGTGCACACGCGAAGGCAAACGGGAACGTTTGAACGCGCTCGTTTGAGTTTCTGGTGATGATGGTGATGCCTGGGAGCGTTTTGTAATTAAATTGTTAGATACTTTTCGGCACTAAGTACTTATTTGCTGTTGCACACGTTTTGTCGCACGCATAGACACCGAATAACTGAATAGCTACTTAAAGTTTGTCTATCTGCCACCACGGGTGCGAGTGTGGCGCAGTTTAGGCCGGTTTATTCAAACAACAATTGCTAACAACAATGCCAGAGATAATGTTGTTGTCGTTGTCGTTGTCGTCGACGTCGGCGACAACAGCAGCAGCAGCAGCAGCAACAGTAGCTACAAATAAAATTTCAAGTCCAAAAGCATCTTTAAGATACGCGCTGCCTGTTGCTGCTGCTTTTGTTGTTGTTGGCTCGAGGCTGCTTCTACTTATGTGTAGCATTTGGTAATTACAATTAAAAGTCAAGCGATTTTAATTGCGCTCTTTGTGTGCGAATGTGTGTGAGAGACACAAATTGAAAGCAACTGCAACTACAAATCGCCAACAGTTGTCGCTGTCGGCGTTGCTATTGCTGCTGCTGGCGATGATGATGCTGTTGCTGTTGCTGCTGTTGCTGCTGCTGCTGTTGGCGTCGTCGTTGCGCTGCACTGCACAAAATGCGCTATATCATCCGCTATATAAATGTACGTATATCTATCTATATATATTAATGTACATATATACCATGTATATTAATGTCTTTTCATGTGCACCTGTGCAGGCAGCCGCCAGGTTGCCAGTTGCCAGTTGCCAGCAGGCAGTAGATACAAGATATTCTATCTAGGTAGATGTAGATTCACTTCATTTTTTTTTACTTTTATTTTTTTATTTATTTATTTTTTGTAATGGGGATTGAAGGCTAACTAATGCTGACTTTTGCCTTTGAGACTTTTGTACACTCTTTTTTTATGGGATTTGTTTGGCTTGTTGTTGTTGTTGTTGCTGGTTTGTGTGCCCTTTCATCTTTCACTTTCACGCAGTTCTATGAAATTATGCATTTAAATGTATAATCATTTCATTTGACTTACCCGTCGGCCCCGAAGGCTTTCAGCTCCCGATTCAGCGTGGCCTTTACGTTCTCCTGGGAGTAGAGGCCCATGGGTGAATTGAATTGCTTGTGCACAAGTTTACGTTGTGTGGCAGCCATTATGTTGTTGTTGTTGTCGTTGTTGTCGTTGTTGTTGCTACCTTTGCAATTTGTTGTTCGTGTTGTTTGGCTTGTCTTCAATTGCTTGTACGTTAGCTGCCTTTGGTTTTGGCTTTAGCTTTTACTTGTTTGCCCACTTGATTTTTCTCTCTCTCTCTCAGCCTCTATTGCCGTCTCTTTCTGCTTGGCTTGTCTTCGAAAACTTTTAAATTATTGTTGATAAAAAATATTTTAAAATTTCGTTTGTGACCGTGTTCTGTTTTGTTCTGTTTGCCTCTCTACAATCTACAGTCTACAGTCTAGGCTGCTTATCGACTTAACAAGTGGCTTTACAGCAGTTGTTGTTACTCTAGTTGTTGGTTGTTGCTGTTGTAAATGATTCTAAATTATATACAATTCGCCCAGCTTCAGTTGCGTTAATCTGCAAATACGCTTGCTACTAAGTAAATAGCTTAATTTAAATCGTTAATCGTAGTTCGTTGTTCGTTCTGCAATTAAAAACAATGAAATCGAAAATCCTTTAATTAAATAAATATTTTAAACATTTGCTTATATGTATGTATGTATGGTATGTTCTGTACATTAATGTCAATGATGAATTACTTATATGTACATGTGTTTACATACATATATATGGATTTATTTGATTGTCATATTTAATATGGCGAGTCTGCCTGTGTTTAACGAAAAGGTTTCATTTCCGGCCCATCAGCTTCCGTTTAAATTTCGTGTGTGTGTGTGTGTGTGTTTCAAAAATTAAAATTTAAAATTGAAATGTTCATGTCATCTGCAACATGCACAAGTTAAACAACGTATGAATCCCCGTTGACAACTTAATCCCATATTACGCATACTTATTATTTTTCATTAAAATTGTATTATTATGCCTCAAGAGTTGATTGTTTTTATGATTTCATATTCAGAATGAATATGAGTATCTTTGTGTCTGGTATTCGTATACTTATTCATCTGTGTGTGTGTGTATGTGTGTGTGAAGTAAAGTAAACGTCTTTGGGCTTATAAACCAATTAATTGTCATTGAAGTTTCCTTATTTGTTTTGCATAATTCTTTCATTTCATAAGCCCATTACCACTCGACTTTTTTTGTTATGCTAATTCGACTATGCTAATTGGATTGTGATTATTTCGAATATTTCACTTCGCAAATCCAATTTAATTAATGAAACACAATTAAAAACACAAAGGTAAATCATGAAAAATGTATTTCAAAAAACACCTTTGCTTCAATAATTTTTAAATTACAAAAAAAAAAAACAAAAGACATACATATTGGAATAATGCGTCAATGCCAGCAAACAATACATATTTATATAGAAAATTTCAATATTAAACTTTCCAAATATTTACATATATATAAATAGATGCTTGCTGGAAGCAATGCCTCTCTCAGGTATATCTAAAGAATCTATATTCTCTACAGATACATTTAAATATATATATGATTTATAAAAGTTTCTTTGTCTTGGCACCAATCTGTTGTACTTATTTTATTGCACACAATAATACTATATGTATATTTTTCATTAAAGTGTGTTTGTCTTTGTTGCTTTACAGCTGTTGCAAGCAAATTACAAAATATTTTGATATTTTTTTTCAGTCTTGTTTTTCCAATGACTAGAGAGACACTCACTACTGTCACATTTAAAAATGTATCTTAAACTAATTTGAGCAGCACTTTTTGGCCAGACGAAATATTATTATTTTTATATGTTAAATAATGTATTTATTTTTTCTCCTTGTTAAAAATAGATACAACAACACTTTCATAGTGGAAAATATGCTCAGTTTTGCAATTCTAATATTTTCCACACACCAAGACACACATTTTAAATTCTCATTTCTTATTTCTTTCGTTTCAGTTTCTCTCTTCTTTTCATGTTGAAGCAAATTCCCGCCTTCTGTGTCACCTCAAATAAAATTAGCAACTTTGAGCAAATGGTATTATACAGATTTGCGTCATTTCTAGTTTTCGTCCCTCCGTCCGTCTGTCCGTCTTTCTGTCTGTATCACTATTTCTTCGTCTGTTTGTCTGTCTAACTGTCAACGCTCCTCTGTGTGTAGGTCAGCAGACTGTTAACAAATACAAGTAATTCCACTTCTAATATTCTTCTGCATTTTGCCGCAATGCAATTTCATGCAGCTCACAAAACAAATCATACAAAAAATACATGTTGTGAATTGCAAAATAGATGGTCCTCAGAGCCAGTTTGATTTACTGCAAAATAAATTCTTGAGGTATATTTTAATTCTTTTAATATTTAAATTTTCCTTTTTTTAAAGCATTTTCGAAATAATGTTAAATAACATTGCACTCAATGTTAACAGCAAGAGTTGCTCTCGCGCTGTTAGTTGGCTCTCCAGCTATGTTAAACGCTACAACTTTTTATCTTTACATAATTATGAACACGTCAACTAAAAAGCTGATTAACAATGATATAAAATAGATATTTAACTGTAGGGCCGTTAATATCATTTAATTGTTGTTTTTATTTTCACTCAAGGATATTTCCACTTGTATTTATTATCCTTATGCTACGTTTTCATTAAAGAAAAGACATATATCTTTACAAAAATTGCAACATTCCTTGTGTACGCCCCCATTGAGGGCACAAACAACAGAACTTGACAGCAGAATGCAATAAAATGTTTAGCTCTGACTCGGACACTTGAGTGCACTCCACATATGTGCGTGTGTGTGGGAGTGTGCGTGTGTGTGTGCGTGAGTGTGTGTGTTTATTATGTGTGCTCGTTGATTCGCAATTTGTGCGTTTTAATTGAGCTGAACGCAGCTGTGGCCAGCAGCTGTTCAAATGGGAAACTTATGAGGTATTTGCATTCAATTGGGTTGCGCCCAAAATGCAGGCAACGCTTTTTGCCGATGGCTGTGAAAATTAATCAGAATTTAATAAAATATTATGAAGCAGCTCGGCTACTGCCACACAATGTATTCGTATATGTGCATGTGTGTTTGCTTGCCACTTGATGTTCCAATTAAAGTTTTACACACTTGCAACACACACACACGCACTCACACACACACACACACACACACACACAGGTGTACTTAGCACGGCATTAAAGTGTGCATGAAATGTGCGGGAATTCGCATAAAAAATGCAGGCACAAAAGGTAAGAAAAATAATGTTTTCAACAACTTTTTTAGTTCTTTTCGAGTATGAAGTAGCGATTGGGCGTTGCCCACCCACAAGGACAATATACACACAGCTGTGTGTGCGTGTGTGTGTGTGTGTGGGACTCTATTTTAGCTGAGCATTGATTCCATGACACAGCTATAGAAACAATATATTCGTGGCATGCATCGAAATCAGGTGCAAATATTGTTGCATTTGCATTGTAGCGCAACAAAATCAACTGAGATCTCTGTGTACCTGTTTCTAACAGTATGAGTATATCTATGTGTCTGTATTTGTATCTGCATCTGTAATTGTGCTTGTATCTTTTTGTATGTGCTTGCCTGGCATTTGGGGAAGCTCTGTTTAATTTAATTATTAGCTGGCAGCTGTTGCCGCATTTTGTTTGCTGCTTTACTCGTAGTTGGCGTTGTTTTTAGTTGAATTGCTTAAATATTTCATGGCGCATATCATTTGTTTATAGCTGTTTAGTTACGTTCTCGCAGATGCTGTTAAAGTTGTTAAGTTTTCGAGGTGGTGTGCGGGTGCGAGTGTGTGTTGTATGTGGGTTGTGCATATTTGTACTTACCGTCTGTTGCAATTTGACGCTGCTTAATCCAAATATAATGCCGCCAAATTGCAAAAGTTCGTCGTCGTGTCGTGTCGTGCTCTGGTTCTTGGTCTGGGATCACGACCGTGTCACGACTTTGCCTTCACCTTTCGCCAGCTGCACTTGCACTTGCCATTATTGCATTTATTATGGCCAAATATGAACACGCAAGTGCAGTTCTCGAAAAGAAACTGGAGCAACAGAGCCCGAACACATTTGCGGCTTTTTCTTTTACATTTCCTTTCATTCTTTATTATTTTTCTGAACCCGTATCCGGCCACGTTTTCTTCCGCGGCCGTTACGGCCAACCGGCGTTTTGTAAGCGCACCATAAACGAACTGCACTGAACTGAACTGAGCGACACGGCGCAGAACTCACAACTCAACTGATGGCGGATGGCCATTTGGCTGATACGGCTGCTGGCTGTTAGCTGCTAGCTGGTGGCCATTGCCTGGTGGCAGCCCCAGCCGCAGTGGCAGCAGCAGCCACAGCAGCCACAACAGCCACAACAGCCACAGCAGCCACAATGATAGCCAAAAGAAAACACCAAAATTGAAACACTTTACGCAATGATCACGCGTTTCGCTTTTCGTCTTTCATCATTCTACGGTTTCACATCCTAAGCAGCTGAATAACTGTGTGCCTGTATCGCCAGTGCGTGTGTGTTTGTGCACCAGTGCGTATCGCAATGAAAAGCGCACAGTGGTGTCCAGCAATTAAGTGCATGCTCACTAACACTCACAACTGATGCGGTCAATTTACAAAAATAAAGCATACGAATTTTGAAAGCAATTCTTCAAATCAAATAAACATTTTCTACAAGTCGTATTGCAGTGTTTTTTTTTTTAATTTGTTTTCAGATTCTGTTGCGCGCCCTAAAATATGCTGAATATTTTGTTGCTTTTGAATTAGTATGGTCACTCTAAAATTTAAGTGCATTTTTATAATGTGATTATTGTTTTTGTTTGCAATGCTGAAACTAAAAATTAGCATAGGGTATTCCTAAACTTAGAAGTTACTTTACAAGGAAAAAAAAATTTAAAAAAAGTTTCTCCAATTATTTGAGAAAGGAAAATATTTATTTTCATTAGAACTTTCTATAAACATTTTGAAAATTTATCTTTAGCTTTAAATATTGTTTATTGCTCAATAAAATATAGAACGCCCAATTAATTAGCTTGGGAAAAATAATGAATTTGGCAATGTGTCAAAAAAGTAAAAAGAGTCTGATGAATGCCTCAAAATACCCAGTAAATAAGCTAATTCCTGACTCAATTTTCTGCTAAGATACATATGTGCATATCGACCGATTAAAAGCTTATCATGTTAAGTGACTGATTCACCTATGACTCGTATTTTTATTGAATAATTGTAAGCAGTGACAACTTGTGGCACCCGCGACTGTAACATGGCTACAAATCACACAATGCATATAGATATTTTTGCCACTCTCTGTCCAAAGAATCAGAACAACAACAACAATAACAAGGAGACTAAGAACAACAGTATTCGAGACACCCAAAGTAGTTTTTGTGAATATTTCACAAATAAATAATAAAAATGAGAATAAGAACGCACAAATGAAATATGAAAAAATAGAAAATATATGCATGAAATAAAGATGGACCTCAGGCAGAGACACCATACTGCATTCAGAGTCACTCAACGAAAGATACATATGTATCTCAGTATCTATACATTAGAATCTACAGAGAGCTTTGTGTGTCTGTGGCCTCGTGGACTATTACAGAATTTTTACTGCTGCGCCTCGACAGCTCCACAAAACACAAAAACACGTCTCTAATAATATTCTATTTTCTATTTTCGAGTTCTATTTCACGTTCACAACGTCGTCGTTGTCGATGTCGATGTCGATGTCAGCGCGACGTTTTCTAACGCGTCCACGAAAAACCAGCGCAATTTTCCAATTTATTTATTCTTGTTTTTCCTTTAGTTTTTTCTTTAAACATAAATAGCGAGCCAGCATTCAAATTGAGAATCGTAAAATGTCATTTAATTGTTGCAGTTTTCCTTCTTTTCATTTTCATTTTAATTTTCATTTAATAATTTTTTTATATTGTGATTGTGCGAATTTCCTTTCAGTTGTTAGTTATTTTTTCTTGAGTTTCTTTTTGGTTTTTTTGGCTTGATTTTCAACTGCTAATTGTGCTTTAAATGCTAATTAGCGATTGCCAACTTTTATGACTGACAATATTGCGGTTTATATTATTCATTTTTCATATTTCGTTTGTCCTCTGGGGTTTTCAATTAATTTAATTAAATTTTGATTGCACGCACGCGCATTTTGATATCTGTCGAGTCAGAGATACTCGTATATAAATATTGGGCTTGTTTTCACACACACTCGCACATACAACACACACATGCAAACACACACAATCACAGAAATAAAAGTGCACAATGCACAATGTGCAAATACAGATGCACAGTCAGACGTATCTGTGAAGTTGCACACACACCTGCAACTGTGGCGCCTCTGCACTGTCAGCGACTACGGATACGACTACGGATTCTGACAGGCTGTTGTTGAAGGTGACCACGTTCGCGATGCGAATTATTATTGTTACTCACACTCGCACTCGCACCGTTCACCGTTCGGATGCCAGATCTCAAGAGAAAACACACACAACACACACAACAAACACACACTCAACACTTGCCGCAAGTTCGCAAAAGTTGCTGCTGCTTGTTTCATGGAAAACGATGACACACAAACATTAAGGAACGGCTAAAAGATACTAATACAGCCAGAGATTGAGATACAGATACAGCTAGTACTTATAACTATGGAGCATCGCCCACACACATATGCTTATAAATTAGACTGTTGGCCTGGCTAATCACGTATTTAGATACAACCTCCAAGTAAAGAGCCTGCACAAAGCAATAAATATTCAACATTCACAAACATTCGCACTCAAACTCACACTCGGACACTCACACACACACACACACACACACACACACACAGACACACACTCACTCAGATACACTCAGCTAATTAAAAACAAAATTAAGCAGCATTATATAGATAGATAGATAGATAGATAAATATACTTATGTACCTCTTCCATGTTCATTTACATACATATATGCTATGTTTGTATTAACAAGTATTTATATTCGCTCTTTTCGAATATTCAATATTTATTTTTGGCCTTTTGGAAAGCCATTTTAAAGCTGATTCGAATGTACTTCTCAATGTAAAGGTCTTTTAACTCTGACAGTCAGTTTGTGCAGTTAAAAGTTATATATTATAATTGTATTTATTACCATAAAACCATCAACAATAATAATCGGATAATCCGTGTCAGCTGAATAAATATAAATAAAGAATAGCATAAATAAATTGATAAAAGTTAATGTTTCCAACCACAAACACAATTATAATTATAAAAGAGTGCTACAAAAATTAACTTTTGTTTTACAATTAAAATACAAAATTTAGACTTTTCTAAGTTCTTATATAAGTTCTTATATACCAATTATACCCTATCTCGTAGTCTAGCAGCAAAACAAAGGGTATTTGCGATGCGGTATCTTAAGCATTAACTAAATACTAGGATTTATTTATTGTAGCATCGTATACTTTAGTTTTATGTGCTTATATTTTTGGAAATGTATTTTGGCTGTCGACAAGCAAAACAACTTGTAATTGTGGTTGTTATTGTGTGTTGTTGTTATGGTTTAATAAAGCGCATTTCACACAGTCAAATTAGAGGGTATGCAGTGCGGTCAAGCGCATCAATTAGTGCATTCGGAATGGCCACTTTTATGGCCCAATGGCCCAAACGGTTGCCATGCCTCCGACTCCTTGCTGCCCCGCCCCTCTGCTGACCACCGCCTGCTGCTCTTGACTCATTCAATCGCACGTCATGCAGGTCGTCAGGTGATCAATCCAATGTGGCCAACAAAAAAACAGCGAACTCAGAGAGCCGAGAGCAACTGACAGCCAACTAAGCTGCCTGAAAGTTCATTTTAGTATTTCACGCTAGAAAGCCAAAAGCGCAAGATACATATGAACATATTTATATAAATATAAATGTATGAATACATGCATATATGTTTAATGTTTGTGAATGATTAATGGCACATTAGAATTGAAATTGTTTTGCTCATGTGGCAGTGCTGATGCTGATGCTGTGGTTGGGGCAGGTGCAACAGCAGCAGCAACAGTAGCAGCAGAATATACATTGCCATAATGTACAAATATTTATATGCCTTTTTTTTCGCTCGCCCAGTCGCAATCTTTTTTTACCCCGTTCCCGTTCCCGGACTGAATCCCAAAGCCATTCCCAATGCAGAATGAGTGCGGCCTTCTATGAGCATGAGTAGGGGAGCAGATGCCAACTGGCAGAAGGCAGAAGGTAGAAGGCTGCTACCAAACAGGTGAGTGTTTATAATATGCATGCCCAAGTGTGAAAGCTGAGAAAAATCTAGTGAAAATACAAACATACCTATCGCATGGATATACTCTATATGCACATATGCTTAAACACATACTTATACTCACACTTATACTGTATGCATAGTTATACTTACTTGGTCTATTTATTTATGCTTATACATAAGCATGTGCACAGTTTGCTTTTGTCGAGATGTTTGGCTAAATGGTTGAGTAAATACGAACACATTCGTACCCTTCGATTCCCCCCACAATCTTAGGTACAAACTCGAATCCAATCACAGCTGCAGCTGAGGGGAAGTTGGCCAAATTGCAGAAGCCGCAGAAACCTCGAATGCCCTGAAAACCAGAAAACCCGAAAACTGAAAACAGTTTGTCGTTTGGCTCTGAATTGTCAAGGGGGTTCCACCAATTTTCTAATTTACCATTTTGCCATTTTCCAATGTTAGATTGACTCGAACTCGAGCTCGAACTCGAACTCGAAGTCAGAGTCGGAGTTTTCCTCAACGTTTTCTTAATAAACTTTAATGACTGCGGGCGTTGCAAGTGTCAGTTGCACACTTTTCCTTCTTCTCCTTCTTCGGTTTTCCACTGCAACTTTGATAGACCTGATAACCTGAACGTACCCCCAAAGTATGCAATGCCACGGAGCGTGCCACAATAAACCACGCGCAGTAGTGGGTGACGGGGTGAGGGGGTGAGGGTGGTTACGGGGTGAGGGTGACTGTAAAAGCGGGCTGAGCAATTTTCTACCAAAAATATCAAATGCTAGCGTAGATTTCAACAATAATTTACTTGGACAGCACGTAGCGAGTGTCACGCATGCAGCACCAGCAGCAGCAGCAGCAACGGCTCTGGGTCCACAATTTGTGGCATGCATCAAGCTTTTGGGGTTTCTCATTTGGGTGCCAACTCATGCATTACTCATGACGTTCATGTCAGAAAACCAGCCTCTGGTCGCTGGTCGGCTTCGAATTGTCTTGCCACTTGCTACTTGCCACACACACAGTTTTAATATGGACGCTGCGACATCTTCAGTTTAATGGAGTTGGCCATAAAAAAGTGGCGTAGAAGCGGAGAAAATGAGGGAAATACGAGGCAGTTTACTCTCACTTAACTGCTGACCTATTGTTGTTGTTGTGGCGCAAATTAACACATTTATTAATGCCGCAATTTGTTGCATAAATATTTATCGAAAATAAACACAGAGCATCAGCAGAATCGTAACATTAAAAATTTCTTGTTTATTTTTCTTTTCTTTTTCATATTCATATACATTTATAATCGTAATAATAATAATAATATTTATAATAATAATAGACGAATTTTATCACACACACATATGATATGGCTCACACACAGGCGCACACATACGCACACACAGGCAGACACACACACATACACGTACAGCATTAGTTGAGATTAAAATAGCGCGTTTAACTTTTTGTTTTTTTAATCTTTGAATTTGGGTTTTTCTTTATCGTTAATCGTATATTGATTTTGGATTTTTGGGTTTTGTTTTAGCTAGTTTGTAGGAAGAGTGCGCCTGCATGGAGCTTGAGCTTGAGCTGGGGCCTAAGCCGGTAAGTATTTGTCCGGCGACACCTTATAAATTCGCTGGGTGGGCGACCATTGCTGGCCAGTCGAGCAGCTGGAGCAGCGGGAGCAGCGGGAGCACCCAGGGCAGAGTGTGCTGCCAGCAACAGAGGAAGCCGAGCGCCACGAGGAGCGAGGCGGGGGCGTAGCAGCGGCTGGCGTGACCCTGCAACGGCAACTGCTCCGACTCGAGGCACAGCCGGAACTCGTCGTAGTCCAGGCGCGTGATGGCGCAGTAATGATTGAGCATGCAGAGACCTTGGCAGGCGGAGCTCGACTGAAACCTCACGGCATTGGCACGTTGATATCTGGCAGAGAAAAGGGAAGAGATACAATTGGAAGAGTTTTGGATTGATTACTCGTACCTGTGGAACCAGGAGACATCTCGGCCCGTAAAACGCTCCGCAAAGTTGTGCATCGCAATGGCCGAAATCTCGGAGAGCGCGTAATAGTGCGTCAAATTGTATTCCGGCTGCCAAAGTGGCTCGTGCGCTCGATTGGCCAGCGGCAGATCGAGCCAGTACTGCGTGTAGTCCAGCACCTGGCCACTGCCTGTGTCGAACTTGTAGAGTCGCAGGGCCGGATTGTTGGAGCCACCAATGCCCTCCTTCCGGGGCACCACCGAGGGCGCTATCATCAGCCAGGAAATGGGCGTGCCTACGGGAACGCAAGAGAACGCAAAGAAAGGGTGAGGGAGAGTAGGGAAAGATGCTCTCTCAGGGATTACCTTGCTCATCGTAGATCAGCCGAAAGGTGTCCGAGTGCAGATGCCCGAAGAACTGTCCCTGAATAACCGAGGCGTATCTGCGCACAGTGTCCAAATACCGCTTGTTGTTGCGCTCCGTGAAAATCAGCTGCCCACTGTGCTGGGGTCCCATTTGACGCTCATCCACGCCCGGCGGCATGTGACCCACAATATAGACCTGTTTTCAAGACATTTAATTACATTTAATTAGAAAGTAGCTTATTAAAACATGTACATAAATTTATAGCAAAAAAAGTGAAAAAGTGTATTTTAAATGAAATTAAATACGCCTTTTTTTTCCTCTTTAAAAAAATGGCTAAATTCCGTTTTTTTTATTGTCCAGTTAAAGTATATATATGATAACTAAACAAGGAATATTTTGACGTAAGATATTTAAAATGAATGCTCAAATTTGGCACATCGTATGTAGGGGTGCTACAGAAATCGCTTTCGCTTGAATTTCACTTCAAATTGTATGTATTTTGTATGAAATTTAAGTGAAATTCAAGCGAAAGCGATTTCTGTGGCCCCTGGTAAATTAAGTTGAATTAAAATGTCCATGTACTTGAAAGAATTCAACTAAAAATAATGATATTTAAATGATTTCCACTGTTTTAAAACTCAATTTTATAATGGTTAAAAAATATAAAAATGTTGTGAATGTTGTGTACTTGTTATGTAAATGGAGAAAATACCCTACCCCCAACTTGAAGGGTATTCCCCTACTTGAAGAATTTTCATTCTTGGACCCTACCGTTTCCTGTTTCTCCCTCGACTTGCTGAGCACCTCCTCCAGCCAGAGCCACTGCTGCTCCGCCTGCTGCTGATCCTGGGCAGACATCGTGCTGCTGGAGGTCTTGGGCTCCCCGTAATACTCCGCGGGCCAGCGCAGACTGTGGGACACCCTTGGCTCCGGCTCGAGATCGTGACGCATGAAGTTCGTGTTGAGGGCGACGATGCGGAGGCGACTCTTGGTCTGCTCGATGGAATAGTAGCCGCCCTGCTCGAAGGTGTTGAGCGCCTCGGTGGGCAGCCAGTGTCGCCACAATTCGCCCATCTGCTTGTACTTCTGCAGGCCACTGTGGCCGCCATCCTCGTGGCCCAGCACTGGGAAGATGAAGGGCGCTGAGAAGCTGCGTCCCAGCAATTCGGTGATGTTGCGCAGGATCTCGTGCTGCTTCTGCTCGGAGAGCGGCTGTGCCGAGTGGGAGAGAGCATCGCCGGTCCAGAGCACAAACTCCACGTTGTCGCCCTGCTTGGCCTTCATGGTCTTCACTGCCGACTCCACGAGACTCCAGGGACTGTCGCAGTTGTAGTTGCCAAAGGGACCCGGCGACTCGGTTTGATCTACGGCTGCCGTCGAGGCTCCGGGTCGCGACAGCTGCCAGCAGCTTTTGTAGATGTCGCCCTGCGTCGAGTAAAATGTGTCCAGATGCAGGTCGCTGATGTGCCAGAAGTAGCCTGAAAGAAACCGATAGAGAGAGACAGAGAGAGAGAGAGAGAGAGAGAGAGATTGAGTCTGGGATTGAAAATGGGATTAAGGCTGGGCAATACCTAACTGGGAAAGGCCACGCGTCCGGCATTTGCTTGCCGGCTGTTCGACTGAGTGTGAAAACCCTGGTCGAAATTAGCCTGAAGGTAGGGACAAGGGATTGATTGGTTGTCTAACCTGCCACTGACTCTACCTGAGTGAGAAGTCAATAGGTCACTTGATGGCCAATGCGAGGCGTTGAGGTGATCTACGGACGTGGCCAGAAATCAGTTGGCGTATGACATGCGCATTGATCAGGAGTGAGAGATTGATTGAGAGTCGAGTCTAGTCTAGTCGAGTCGAGAGTCGACAGGCAGGATAAGTATTCATCGGGTTAGTCAGGCGGACAGTCTGCTACAGATATAGAGTAAATATAGCGTAGTGTCTAGAGAGGGTGCTTGAGTACTTTGCATGCCAGCAAGATGAGCTTGCGATTCAGTCTGGCCTTGCTGCTGATGGTCGCCATGTCGCAGCTGGTGCAGCAGGTCGAAGGCAGGAAGAAACTTTGCGGAGATGCACTCAACGAGGCCCTTGACCTGATTTGTGCTCATTCTGGATTCTCACGTAGATTCAGGCGCGACAGTAAGTAGACAAATGTTCACTTCACACTCCAAAAAAAAGTTAAAAACCAACTTGCATTTTGAAGCGGACAGAAGCCCACGGAGCCCCGAGGAGGCAATGCTGCGCAAGTGGCGCCTCTTGGCACTGCGGCAACAACTGGACCAGCCGGAGGAGCCCCAACCCATGGCCATAATCAACGAGGCTGCGGATAATGGCGAGCTGCGTCGTCCACGTCGCAGGATTATACAGGCGTGCTGCATCGATGGCTGCACCTACGATGAAATTCGGGTATACTGCGCCTAACGACCCTCTTAACGAGCAGACCACTTGACGAGCACCAAAAGGAACAGGATCCGGAAAAGGAACCAGAACAGGAACAGGAAAAGGAAACCAAAAGCAACTTGTTTTTTTGCAATTCATTCACTTAACACTTAACCCCCAAAATTTACATTTAATAATTATATTAATAATAATATTTCCCAATGTCTTATTGTAATATTTCATGGAAACAATAAAGTTACTCGATAACAATAGCAAAACAAAAGGTTCTCCGGCTCTTCTTCTGCTTCTCCCTCGCTCTCCGCCCAAACGGGGCCACCAGCTGTGGAGCCCCGTGTACTTCCCCTTGTCTCCCGCGGCTTTCACGTCAGTGCTAATGCTGTGCCCTTGCATTCTCTGAACAATAATGAAAATATTGAATTTTTAATTAGATGACGCTGTGATTTTCAGTCAGAACAACAAGTTGAAGCCAAGCAGAATTCTATATACTCTGCCAGAGCTGATATTTAATTTAATTTATTAACATTTCATGCACATTAACATTTTTCAACTGTCTGTTATAAGTTATAACACTACATGTTCGAAGTGAATATAAGAGTATTCTTCTTATACTTATACTCGACAATAAGTATTTCTGGTACATGTATCAGCTGTTAGGCCGACATTTCCTGCTCTGTTAATGTTATGTTAAGCACACTGTTAACTGGATTTGCTAAAAATTTTTATAAAGTTTATGATTATTTTTGATTTTTATCCGATTATTTTTGAACAATTGTTATAATTTTAGATTTTTTTATTTTTTCTAATCGTAATCATTAAATAATTGGGCAAAACCGAAAATAATCTAATTACTAATAATTATGATTACTAGTCATTATTTAACACTTATGGAATAAACTTTAGACATTTTGTCAGACCCATTAAATAGCTTGCGTGGAGTTATTAGTAAAGACTTGTCCTCATTTCAAACAGTGCCAATTCCATTAGAGAATTCTCGATTCTCGGCAAGTGTATGAGTAAACAACAAACAAATAAAAAACAAGTGGGTGAAGGGCAGGGTTGAAGGAGGTGCTTTGTTTGTTTTTCAACAGTTGCGATCTACGCGTAATTCTTCTGCAAGGCATTGGTGTGAAAGTGAATAGAAAAACATAAACAAAGGCCTGGGCAGATGATAACGACCTCAGCTGATATGAGTAAAATGCCACCCACTCACTTTATGTGTGTGTCTGTGTATGTATGTGTACTTATGCCCACATCGTCAATGGGATGCTCCATATTCCATGCTGGATGGCTAACTGACATTTCCCCTAACGCTGTCTGACAGTACTCAGTACTCATTACTCAGTGAAGCTGCCTGGTGTTTTGGCCAACATATAAAACGTTGCCGTTGCTGCAAGTGTGGGCACAGTTGTGATCTGGCTATTTAAGTGAAGAGATTCGATTAGCATCGACTACCTGTGAATCACAGTGCAGCATTGGATTAACACACTCAACATGCAGCTCGAGAGCTTCAAATTTATATTGTTGGTCTGCAGTCTGGCCTTTGTGGTCTACCAGGTGGACTCCCTGCGCCTCTGTGGCAATGCCCTGCCCGAGGCCTTGGCTTCGATTTGTTCAAACGGCTACAACACCAAGGTAAAGCGAACAGGTAAGTACAGCTTATACTCAATCCCGAATCTATTGCTAAGCCATGAGTCCTTCAGTGCTGAGGGACTACAACAGCTTCGATGCAATCGAGGACAACGACAACAGTCTGGGCAACTATGGCGCCTACTCGGATCCTGACTTCGAGTCGCAGCCCCTTCTCCGAGCCTTGCTGGGAGAGAGTGCCCATCAGCTGTTGGCCACCCGACGACGTCGTCTGGGCATCTCCGATGAATGCTGCTTAAAGTCCTGTTCCAGGCGGGAACTCAGCATGTACTGCAATAACGATCCAAATCAGTGAATACTCCGCAGATCACAGTGACTATTTCTGACACTCGTATGAATTTGACCCACCTATGCTACTGTGTATAAATGCCTATAAGCCACTCATGTGCTTTATGAAAAATTGATGAAAATTAAAAAAAAAGAAATTAAGATTATTATTATATAGTATATTGTGAGAGCTACCATTCAATATATTAGCTTTAAGTTTTTGAAAACTGTAATGACAAATAAATGCTGAGATCGAAACTATTTTCTATTCTTCTTAAACTAACCAAAATGTACTCGACCACTAGGTATCCTGTTATTGAGATACTCCAACAATAACTTCCGCGTATGATAGCAAATATATCTATAATGAAATATGTTACAGTCGAACTTCCCTAACTCTAATCACCATTATCCAAAGAAAAAGTTCGAGTTAGGGAGATATTCGAGTTATAGAGTTATTTTTCCTAAGTTTATGAATTTTACTGCTACTCATTTAGTTTGAGTTACAGAGAAATTCGAGTTATAGAAGTTCGAGGGGGAAGATATTCATTTGAACATTGAACTCCAAATTCAACTTATAAAGTTGCTAGGTCAACAATCACATTCATTTAAATTGTTAGAAAACTACATTTTCTATTTGATTTTGAGACATTTAATTTTTTGTAAATCACCAAAATGAACAAATATTTTGACTTGAATTTTGATTTTACCAAAACTGATTCAATTTTTAATTAACTTTGTTAAAATAATCTTTGAAGCAATGCGTTCTCCTTTGTCTTTTTGGAAAATTCAAGTTTGTAACTGAACTTAAAAAACTGTGATGAAAAACTTCAGCAAGTTGACGCTTTTTTATGAAAATCGATGTAATTAACTCGATTGATGGTCAACAAATTAAGGAGTTAAAATACTTGAAAGTCGCTTCCGCAAAATTCGATTTGCCAATATTTTATTTAGAATACGAATTAAATTTTTGAATATACAACTTATTATGAGTAAAAGTCAAGAAGAATTTTTTAGTACGCTGTCGAAGTCTGATAGAGTTAACATTAAAATTAATAATAAGATAAACGTAAGTTTTTTATGCAGTTGAATTTTATTTAAAGCGTTTCTAAATTATATACTTTATATATGTAGGTTTTAACATGGGGGTATAAAAGGTTCTATTCAAGGTTGTATCTGTTCCAAAGTGTACTGTGATCGCGGTGCCCAAAAGGTTCCAACAAATGGATCTAGGCGGCGCAGTAGGCCGCTAGCTCGGATATGCGGCACGATCGGGCGCAGCACTCGTCGACGATCTGGCCCCGAGTGCGTCGTCGGGTGGCGGTCAGCGAACTGAGCGCGTTCTCCTGTTGGAAGAGGTTCCGGAACCGGGCATTGCCCAAGGGATAGGTTAGATCGGAGAGATCGGCGCTCACTGGAGATTCCTTCTGTTCAATGTACTGGATGGGATCGAGAGGGTCCAGGTCCATTAGAGCTACAAGAGGAGCACATTGAGAGGCAATAAATTTCAAGTGACTGCCATTAATAACTTACGGCTGCCGCTGCGCTTGGTTATCATTCCATTGAATCCTTTGGTACAAATCCTGGAGAGCATGTCGTTGAGTCGAGTGCTGCAGAAACGGGGATCCGAAGACTCGACGGTTGCCAGGACGCACAGGGCCAAGAGGAGTGCCAACGAGTAGGAAATTGTCTTGAACATTGTGTGCTTGTACTGGGATTAGGCAGTGCGATGGAACTGATGCTGCAACAAACGATGCCGCACGCTTATATACTCTACTCAAATATTGTTGCCACAATGGCTGTGACAGTGACAGTGGCAGTGGCAGTGGCAGTGGCAGTGACAGTGTGGGCGCCCCGTGTGGCAACTCCAACTATATTGGTGTCAAATAGCGTTAGAGGTGATTGCGACAAGTTGAGTGCATTTTCGAGTAGCTGCTTCGAGTCCTTGCCCCATTCGTTCAATGTCAACGCTCACTTTTCGTTGACTTATGCAAATTCTGGCAACTCCCACATTGTTGTGGTCGTTTGTGCGTATGTCACGGGGCAGAGAGACGGGGACACAGGGAGGAGACAGGGGCAGTGGTGAGGGAAGACAGAGGCAGACGTCTTCGGGTGCGTCTTTGTCAGCCAATTAAACAATTTGGGTGTAAAAGGACAACGACAGGCTCTGGCGTGTGCGAACTAAGCCCTAACCTGCATTTATGAATACCAAATGAGTAAAAATACCCTGTACAAAGGCAGGACATAAAATGGCAAGTAAATTCAACTTGATCAAAATATGTTGCATACTTTTAGGTGCGCATATTTCATGTATGTAATTAGATGAAATTTTGTTTTGGCATATTTTTTTTATATACTTTAATATATTATCATCGAGTGAAATTTTTTTGATTTCCATTACTATTTATTGAAATTAAAATGTTGTATTATTAATGACAGACTTTTTTGCATATCGTTTTATTTAGTTAAATAATTACAGTCGAACTTGCCCAACTCGAATCACCATTATCCAAAGATAAGGTTCGAGTTTTAGAGATATTCGACTTAAAGAGTCCTTTTTCTTAAGATTATTAATATTATTCGAGTAATAGAAGTTTGAGTTATGGAAGTTGAATTGTAATTGCTGAATAAATATTATTCTTGCATTGCATATTTATTTACTTAATGTTAACTAAAAATAATCGACAATGAAACTTATATTAGTAAAGTTAAAATTATAATTTAAGATTTTAAATGAGCATTTAGTTTTTATAATATTATTTCTAAAGACCTAATTAAACTTAACACATGCAGAACTATTGAGTTAAATAATGAATTCCTCAAATAATACAATAATTTAAATTGTGTATTATTTAGACAAATAACTTGAAGCTGATAAGCTACTGTTTAGTTTAATAACTTTTTTCTGAAAAAATTGCCAATTTATTAAAAATGGCCAATAAATACTGCCCTACCTAAGATATTTCCAAGACAAATCGACACCAAATCCAACAAAACTGTCGTTAATTCGACTAATAACTAACAATGTTCAGAGGGTATAGCTGAGTCGATCAACTCTAACTGAGATGTGGCATGCTTGGCTTGGCGTGGCGTGTCTTTACTTACCGATGCGGGCGTTGGCAACATCTGGCATCCACAGGAGCGCAAGGAGCGCGGTTAACAACCAGCTAAAGTTGAAGTTAGTCATTTAGCTGCTGTCGCTTTTGTTGTTCTTGTTGTTCTCGCTCAGAAGGGTTGGGGGGAGGGGTTGCCTTTGTGCTGTTTAAGGGTTGTGGCGAACGGAGTGGGAGGCGTGAGGGGCGTAAGGTGGAAGGGATAAAACTTTTTCCCCAAGTAACTTTTGCTTTAACGTTTGTTGGGCCGAAAAACTTTCTGCACAGTTTTTACTTTTATTCATTAGCTAAATTTTGTGCTGCATAAATAAGTGATTACGATTATGATTACTTTAACGAGTGCGAGTACGAATGCGAATACGAGTACGAGTACGAATAGGTGTGTGCATGAGTAGAGAGTATCGAGTATCGAGTGTGGGTAAATGTATGAATGCGAATTCATGCCACTTCATTTCTGGCGACAGTAGGCCAACAGTTCGTAGTAGGTGCAGGAATTGAGGCAGCATTCGTCGTGGATGCCACCTGTCATCTGTCGCCGCATGCGTCGCGTCTTGATGAGCACCTCGGTGCCATAGATACTGGACAGGATGGGGCTCCACTGGAACCGGGCATGCGACGGATCCAGCGCCGTGTTCGAGTTGGAGTTGGTGTCGATTCCATCGGATCGTCGCTTCTGCAGTGAGTTGTAGCCACTTTCGCAGACCACGTCCATGGCGGTGTTGAGCTCCTGGCCACACAGCTTGTGGGAGCCCTGCCTCAGCTGCTGAGCACTCTTGATGTCGCCGATGCCACCGGCGTGGCACCAGCCCATCAGCAGCAGTGGCAACAACAACAGTTGCAACATCATTTGACGGCGTTGTCCGCGAGTTGCATCAAAGTCACTGCTGCTGCTGCTGCTCCTGGAATTGTTCAACATTTTGCGGGAATCCTGTGAGAGCGTTTGGATGACTGCCACTGGCAACGAGCGCTATTTATACGTTGCAACAACGGCAGCATCTGCAACATTGGCAACATCGGCAACATCGCAGGCGGTTCAATGCACTTTTTGGGTGCATGCACATTTGGCAAACACGCATGGCAATATGTGTGTGAAGTTGGGGCTGAAAGAGGTGGGGATATGTTGTGGCATGCCACGGCAAAGCAATGCCGAAAACAAGGCAACAACAGCAGCCACTCATGCTGCCACTGATGTGGCAACAACTTGTGACTTAACGCTAAAAGGCTCTGACTGCTGTCGATAAGCATTAAAATTGAAGCTCATTAGCATGTTTTTACCTCTCTGAGTGTGTGATGTGTGTGTGTGTGTGTGAGTGTGTGGGTTGTGGTTGCAAGGTGAAAAGTATGCTTCATTTAGCGGCTGGCACTTGCCGTGTGTAGTCAGTGTGCCAAAGCGCTTCAAATAGAACAGCGAGTTAAGTATTTAAATAGATAGCGAGTGCCAAAGATAAACGCTTCGATTATTTTGTAATCGATGCAACAGTTGGTCGCCGACGTTGCCGCAATCAGTCGCAAGTATCTTCAGCCAGTTTACAGCAAAGTTGTTCACAAACAATTCAACAAACTATTGTCGAGCAGTTAAGGATTCCAAGATGGTTATCGATATTAAAATGTGCCGCTTTGATAATGTGCCCTGGGGATTTCGACTTGTCGGTGGCGCCGACTACGAATATCCCCTGACCGTGGTTAAGGTTAGGCACGATCATAATAGTGATATATATTATACATACATATATGTGTATATTACACACCTGCCACACCTGCCCGATGAGTGACCAATGTGACCACAACAAAGGCAGCTGCGGCATTTATTGTTTAATCTCGTTGTTGCATCTACTTTTGCACATTGTTTGCCTAATTAATTGCAAATATTTCATTGTCCCTGCCAATTATGTAATACAGTGCGTATACGTATTTCTGACATTATGAGTGTGTATGTGTGTGTGTGTGTGTGAGTGTGTGAGTGTGTTCATGTGTGTGTGTGAGTGTGTGGGTGAGAGTTTATTTGTTTGTTTTTAGTCAGTTAGTTGTTATTATTATTTGCGAATTTTGTTAATTAAAGCAAACTCAACGCGAATTCCGAATATTTGCCGAAATTCCTCTCGCTGTTTATCTAATCGTCAGAGAACGAATCCAAATGCATTTTAGTGCTAATGATTCGCATAATGCCGCTACTATAAATTAATTCAAATTTTATTTGGAGCCCCCTTCCTTCCTCAAACTTCCCCCCTTTTCTGGCTTTTATTAAAGAGTCGGCCTATAAACTGAGAACTGCCCGCAAAACTGGCAAATGTGTTGAAAGCAACAACTATAAATTAAGTATTGGCTAAAATAGCAACAAATTGCAACTTTTAATTGGCAAACAGTGCGGCACATATTCATACACACTCACACACAGATGCACGCACGCAAACTTATGCGAGGGCTGCCCCACAAATTGAGCAAACTAAGGAAACATTACTTTACAATTTTATATTAATTTAAGAAATGTCTTTGATTTAACAATTAAATGAAATACAAATATTTTTTTAATGCCTACAAAGAAAACCTTAGCTATTCGTATTAAAATGTAATATTTAAACTGAGAATCTTAGTTAAAGTCAGGTCCCATTTTTGGATTCAAGCTTAAAAAATTTCAATTTATGCTAAATTAATGAAGGCTTATTAGAATTAAGTTATTGTCTGGTATATCTTGACTTGATAAAATAAGTAAACGAATAAAGTGTTCGTTGAAAACAAAGTCCATTAAACAGGCTGCCAATTTAATTATCTCCACTCACAAAAGTTATTGTCAAGCATTTAAAGTATTTATTACGACTAAAAGCATTTCAATAATACAAAGGAGACCAAAGTTTTCTGTTTTTATGAAACATATACCAAATTGAAGGTAATTGAAGGTACGAGTGAGATGGAGATGGAGATGGAGAAAGAAATGCATAATTATTTGAATAGCTGCTCGGAGCATCCTTTTGCTCGAGTTAATTCGCGTAATTACGAAGTGCGGCAACTTCGCGGAGTTAACTGAGGCATAAACGGAATACAACTTGGCCATTAAATTGATTTTGGCAAAGTTTTATTATTATTTTTGTAAACTTGGACTTGGCGCTGTTGTTGCCTGTTTGCCATAATTTATGGAGCAGCCCTCAGGCAGCGTGCCACTTTCAGTGGCATTGTCTTGCCTCCCATTCCCATTCCCATTCAACTGCCCACCCCTCCCCGCGGTTTACCCTTACCCCCATTTTGGGCTTGTCTCATCTGTGTTTTTGTTGACATTTTGCGCGCATTTTATTTATATGCACTTTGCACGCGACGCTCGCGTCGCTCGACACAATTGATTTTGTATCTGCCAGATACAAAGTGTATCTTTTGTGGTTCCTACTTTGTATCTCTCTCTCTCTCTCTCTCTTTTTCTCCTACTCTTTGTCGGTCAGGTGACGGAGGGCAGCATTGCCGAGGAGGCGGGACTGTGCGTGGAGGATGTTATAGTGCGTATCAATGATACGGCTGCCACGCCCCTCACCCACGACGAGGCGCACCGCCTAATCCTGAGCAGCGGCAGCGTCTTTTACTTTGGCGTTCATCGGTAAGTTGATTTCCTTATTCCGTATTTCCAGATATTTAAATGAAACAAAAATGGCTAAAGTTAACATTTTCAAAAATGTTTTCTCACATGTTTAATGCATTTGATCAACACTATTTTTATTATAAAAGACAAGCTTTGAAGACTTGTCGTTTTCGAATTATTTATAGAGAGAAATGTATCGCGAACGCGACGAAAAATTAAAGTCAGTTTTGACTTCATCTTGACAAATGCGAAAGTCTGCGAAATGTGGCGAAGTAATTTGGAAGAAAATACTCTTAAATAATGTAGTTTTGCTATTTTAGAAATAATTTAGATATGCTAGTATCATTTTGTTTATTAGACAAGTTTTATTAGTAATTTGTTTCACGACATCGCGAACGTGACAAGATCTTCCATCATGTTTTTTCCAAGAATTTGTTCATCAAATTTAATTCGATATATCGAAAACAGCTTGTAAAACTTGTTTTAAATTAAACATTCAATATATTTCTGGTATGGTTAATGTTACAATCTTACTATCGTTCTTAGTGTAATCGATAGAATACAAACGGTCCATTTTGGAAGTCACTTTTTAAGAAAATGAAAGAAAATGTAGAATCTATATGATCATCCTATTGAATTTCATCTAGCGTATTTTGCTTAAATAAATAACTTGAATTCATTTTTGAAAGAAAATTGCACAAGATGTGAGTTTTTGATCAATTTTACGTTTTTGGGAGAGGTTTTTTCTGGAACGGCCCATGTTTATTTATTTATTTATTATAAATTTATAAGTTGACGACGCAACAAGTTTCACTTGAATTAAAAATTAAAATATTTAAATTTCAAAATCAATTATCAAGCCATATTATATATTATGCCACAATTAAGCTGATATTTTCTATATTCTTTTGTGTTGGGAAAACAGAGAGCGCGAGGAGGAGGAGGTCTGTGAGGGGCCCAGGAGGTTCCCAGTGAGCTCGAGTTCGTTGACCCAGTCGCCCGGTCAGTCGCCGCTCAGCACATCCGAATTGTCGCTGCCGTCGTTAACGGAAGCCGCAAAAGCGCTCGTTCCGGAAGAGAACCTGCAACTGAAACGGGAGCAAGTCGAGGTCAAGGCGGAGTCGGAGTCGGAGTCGGGGCTGGAATGTCGTAGGGCCGTGACGGAAATGCATTGTGAGGGTGGCCAGCAGGAGGAGGAAGTGCAGCAGAAGGAGCAGAAGGAGCTGGCTGTCCCCGTGGACAGCCTTTACTTGCCCGATTTGCCCGATCGCCCGTGCTCTGCCATGTCCGAGCAGTCGGAAATTAAGCTGGTGGAGGAGGAAATTGCCGCCGTGCTGTCCGGCGAATCGGAGGTGCTCAAGGAGCACAATGTGCTTGGGTATGTCGACAGTTTCCCCATCACCATCAGCATCAACATCCTCATTTCTGTTGATGGCAGTGACTTTAATCTAGCTTCTAAATCATAGCGTTAACTTCTATAGAATCTTTCCCAAGCCGGGGGTTTGTATGACCAGCGATGTGCTGCGCAACCTCAACGAGGAGGTGACCAAGACCAAGCAGGAGAAGGAGAAGGAGAATCGCAAGTGGTCGACCTTCCTCCAACGGCCCGATCGTCCCGTGCCCAAGAGCAAGCAGCAACTGGAGGCGGAGCGGAGGGCGGCGAATGCCTACAAGGTGAAGATTGTCAAGTCCGCTCCGCGCGACAAGTCGCCCATGGTGAGTAGCGTGGCATGAGAAATAGAGACACTGAACAGGCATCAACTTAAGCCCGTGACAGCCGGAAACGAAGCCAGCGCCAAAGGAAGCCACCCCACCGCCAGCTCCAGCTGAGTCCAAGGAACAGGAGGAGGAGGAGGAGAAGGAAGTAACTGTGCAGGAGGAGGAGGAGGAGAAGGAGGAGCCGCTTCCCAGGGATAGTGAAGTGCCGAATTTGTTACAATTACCAGACAATGGCAATGGCAGCCAGGACTTGCCCGAGGATGCGGATGTGGAGCAGTTAGAGAAAGCGGATGCCTCAAAGGACGAGGAGCAACGGGAGGAGGCAGTGACCGAGGGTGAGGGTGAGGGTGAGGGTGAGGGTGAGGTCACAGCTGAGCCTAACGGGGAGGCAACGCCACCCAAAACTGATGAGGAGCTCGCTCTGGAGAAACAACTGTCGGATGTGCAAAAACAGCTAGCGGCACTGTCATCGCTGCCCTCGACGATACAGTCAACCCTCGATGCGGTGACCAAGCAGCTGGCCGAGCTGTTGCCCACGTTGAAGCTGCAGCAGCAACAGCAGCAGTTGCCACTGCCACAAATCGATGAGAAGGAGGGGGAGGAGGGGAACGAGGCTGACCAACTGGCCACAGGCGAGAATGAAGGTGAAGCAGGCTGTAAAATTATGGCCGAGGTTACAGTAATTAAATTTTTCTAATGGCGTACTTTGCATACTCCCTCCCTCGACACACACACACACACACAGACACGGACACTGGCAACTGTGTGGCAGCCACAGATGTGGACGTGGCAGGGGAAGCGGAACGGGCACCGGAATGTGAACATAATGAGGATAAATGCGACGACGCCAATGACCTGGAAGTGGCAGAGTTCTCGCACTCCAATGGCGACAACCGTGAACTGGAACTGGACGAGCAGCTCTCGGAGCAGCAGACTTTCCGCAAGCAAAAGGTAAGTGCCCCAAAATGTGGCAAGCAACAGCAAACGAATGCAAAAAAGCAAATAAAGCAAGAGAAACAAACTCCTGTGCATGTAACAGGCACAGAAATCCCTGAGGTTATACACAGCACACGTTGTCCAATAATTATAATTCATACTGCCATGTCGAGATTATAGACAACGCAACTTGGCTCCTTATAGGCATTTATGACTGTCTTTTCGTCTCCGTCTCCATTCTCCTTGTCTGTCCGTCTGCCTGTCTGTCTGTCGTCAAATGTTGCAGTTACCTGGCAAATTAAAATTATGACCCCGGGTAATGAAATCTGTTAACTACAACTTTCACACACACCCTAGAATACAGACATACATACATAAGTATGTACATATATGAGCTGTAAGTTTTTGCAAATTTCAACAGTGCTTCTTATAAGTATTCACCTAACCCCTTATTGGCTTTAAATTTAACTTTATCTAATTATAAAGTTTAATAGCATTTTATGAATATCGAATATGGACATGTATTCTACATCAGGTTTATTACTACTTTGATTAAGAAGAAATTGTTTTAAAAGATACTTTTTTAACTACAAAAATCAACTTTCTTTATATTCTAAACCAGTTTTATCAAACTCGTATCTATCGATTCAAGAAATCGGAATAGGATTCTATACTTATAACTTTTATTTTCAGCAGCATTAAATTGAACTTCATTATAAGTGACCTAGATACAAATAATCCACAAGCTATCTAAATCTTCGGCAAATCGAAGCTAAATGTCTTTTGAGTGTTCAATTTAAGCAGTGCTGTTGATAAGTATATTTACCACCTCTTTAACTGACTCCAAAGTCGATCAGCTTGACCAAAGTTCTTGCGACTTAACTTCGTCTTCGTTTGCTAACTCCGTCTCTATCTTGTTTCATGTCGCTGTCTCTGTCTCTGTCGCTGTCTCTGTTGCTGTCTCTGTCGCTGTCTCAGTTGCTGTCTCTGTTTGTGGCGCCTTTTTTTGGACACTTGCCCTCTAGTTTGTTGCCACAAATCAAATTAACTAAAATGCCATTTGGTTTTTGTCTTTTTTTTCACTCTCACTCTTTCTCTCTCTCTCTCTCTCTTTCTCTGCTCTGTCTACTTGCAGCATAATGTGCGCTTCCAGGAGTAGTTAGCTTAGTTTAGCTTAAAAAGCTTAAATCGAGTTGCAAGTTTGATAAATTGCCCTACACTGCCAGTTTTTAAATACAAACATATGCATGCTTAAATTTTATAAAAATTTAAATAAACGAAATCTGAAACTGATTTCACTTTGAGAATTGCGTATATGTGTGTGTGAGTGTGTGTGTATGTGTGTGGGCGTGTCATTAAAAAGGCAGAAACCAAAAGACAATTAGTAGGCAGTGTGACAGCCGAAACCAGTGCAACAACATTTACTTCCACCCACTGTATCTTCATCTTTTGCTCTGCGTATCTTTTGAACTTTACACTGCTTTTCTATCTCTTACTCTCTTACTCTCGCACTCTCGCACTCTATCCGTCTGCGTCTCACTCTCCCTGTGGGCCCTGTGTGTGTTTGCTGTGCATTGGGATGTGATGACATGCCAGAAACACAATGTCATTGAGGAGCTCGAGGAGCATATGGTGCGCCAGAAAAACAATCCGAAACGTTCGAAGCGCGCCTTCGGTCCCCTGACGCCATCGTCGGAGCGTCCTTTGGTGCTGCCCGGCGGCAGGCGCTGGTACCGACCCAAGGATGCCTACAATGACGAGTTCATTGCCGAGACTCTGAGTGCCCAGGCGGAGCTTATCACTGGCAGCACGTTGGGGTGCGTACGACACACAAATGTTGAAATGTTGAATGTCCCCAGTCTCTTGATCTCTCTATCTCCCAATCCCCTACTCCACGCTTACAAAGCTTACACTACTCAATTGCAATTGACATTGCCAAAGCCATATTGTGTGTGTGTGTGCGTGTGTGTGTGTGTGTGTGTGACATGGCATACTCATATTGCCATGGTCACAGTCATAATCATGCTCGCATCTCATGCTCCTCATAAACTCATTCTCATTTTCTCATTTTCCATGGCACGCTTGCAACAACAACAACCGACAACGACAACCGACAACCGACAACAACAACCGGAACACATTCTGCCATAATTTTTTGCATTAGCAGCTGCCCCTATGAGAGTCCGTTGCTAGGCTACGATGCCAGGTATTATTCGCAGCACTGAATGGAGTCGAAGTTGAATTTGTGACACAGCCAAAAATGGCACAAAAAGGATGCGCTTTCATTATCATTATCATATTGAACGACTCTCCTCTCCCTCTCTCTCTGTCTCTTCTCTTTGTCTGTCTCTGTCTGAGCATGTAGTTGAGTTTGACTTTGGCATTTGTTTTTGGGCTCGCACGTCGCAAGTTGCGTGTGACATTATTTCTCTTTCGTTTACGTTATATACTCGTATTTTTAGTTTTATTTTGTTCTTTTAGTCGATCACATCGTCTGCATGCTGCCTTTGATTGCATTGCCTTTGATTTTGTTTCTTTCGTAGATTGCATTTTGGAATCGTTTATTCAATGGTGAGCATATAACACGACAACGATTCAGGTAAGTTGCCAACAGCCAACTGCCAATTGTAAATTGCTAATAAGGCTAACAACGTTTTTCTTTTCTTTTCTTTTGGGCACCGCCCTTGTCTTGTACTTAACCAATTTTGAATTTCGATTGCGGTTACATTCTTATTATATATATTTTTTTGTTGTTGTTGTTGGTCAACTCGCCGTGCCCCAGGGAGTTGCAGAGTCTCAGTGTGGCAAGGTAAGTTGCAATGTGGCATGCCCCACTGTAGTGGCAACGTGACCAGCAGCTGCACTTATTTAAATGCACATGCATGTTTCAGCACTCCTCTCTCTCTCTCTCTGTCTCCCTGTCTCTTTCCCTGTCTTTGGCTCCTTCTCGCTTTAATGCTTTGCTTTGCCTTTCACGCAGGGTCAACTTCATGAAGTACCAAAAGCCGGAGCGCAAAATCGACCTCAATCGCAGCGAGGTGTACAAAGTCGTGCATCATCTGGATAGGGCGCCGTTGCACGGCATCGAGGTGCGTGCCCCCCTTGTGGCAGCCGAGTCGGACATCCGCCAGGCGATGCAGTCATAGAAACCAGTCTCAGTCTGAGGAAGCCAAAGCCCAAACCCCAAAGCCATTATCCAACACTGTTTCACTTACAAATAAGCAGCAACAACAACAACAACAACAACTAGATGCACATTGACAAATATACATATTTACAATACAAATAACTGTGGGAATTCAACAATTGAGTTGCTGTCAAAGGTCAAACATCATTATCATTATCAATGCAATGCAGCAAATGACAACCACAACAACAAACGAGTCTAATGTGTTGCATTATATAATTTGCGTGTGTGCAACATGGCGTATGTGTAATATGCCAAGTGTCAAGCGACAAGCGCCATTTTCTATTTCATTCGTCGTGCATTTTGGCAGCCGCAGTCTGCTGCTCTTGCAATTTTCTTCTTCGCGGCAACTGTTTAAAATGCGTGTGTTGGAATGTGCGTGTGTGTGAGTGTGTGTGTGCGTGGGTGTGTGTGTTGCGGTTGTTTTTGTGTGTTGTGTTTTGTTGTGTTCTGGGTGAAATGACAAGCTCTTGGCATTTGCATATGTTAAGGCAAATGAATTGGCTTGTAAACGAAATGAAACCAAATTGCAAAATGACAGTCAACAGCACAATAAACTCGTATTTAGTTACGGCACACACACACTTATACACGCACTCACACACACTTGTACTCTTGTCTTCGTACCCGTACTCGACTCTTAAACAGATCTAAATCGGATTGTGAATGGTTGTCACGTTAATGCCGGGTCAAAGGGTCGAAGGATGCGCACATTTCACTTGCCCTCGGTCACAAGCACAATATGGAATACGGATGATGATGCTGCGGATACTGCGACAACGGTTACGGTTACAGTTACAGTTATGGCTACGGCTACGGCTACAACGACAGCGGATACGAAATTATTAGCCATTTTCGTCCAAGTTAAAAGTCGTCATAAAAACGCGCCAACTTTGCGTTCTGCGTGATTTTCCTTGCGGCTCTGTTGCTTATCAGTTTCGCGTAGTTTTCCCCGTTTTCCCGATTTCACGATTTTGCTTTTTGCTCAGCGGCGTCCTTAAGATGAACCGACGTTGATGGCGACTCGTCCTGAACTGTCACTGTCACAATATGTTGGCATGTTGACTTCCCATTATCACTGGCGTCCCATTCCCCACACTTGCCATGTTGGCATAGTCCTTTTGAGTCAAGTTGAATTCGCGTGGCTCTCTGTCGGTGTCTCTCTCTCTCACTCTCTCGCAACATTGGGACAGCTCTTTGGAACACACTCCACCAAAAAGCTTTCGCTTGCAGCGTGCAGCGAACTTGGACTTGAGCTTGAGCGAAAAGGCTCCTGAGCTTCGACACTGCCACCTGATAAGCGTAAGGACAGAAGCCTTAGTCCTGCAGCTGCTTCGAGGGAGACATGTTGATATCCCACTAGGATTGCTTTACGAACAATTCATGAAAGTCGAAATAAAAATATTTTTAAAAATGTATTGCAGTCTTTCTAATGGAAAAATCAAGATAAATTCCAAACTATAAATGAAATTCATTCAGTTTTGACTTGATTCTGGAACTCTTGAAAAATGAAAGCCTAAACAGAATTTTTTTTTGAAATGTGAACTTTTGAAATCATAAGTTTTCTTATTTTCAGCCAGATATTTAAAAGAGATAATAATAAGGACGAAATGCAATGACATTTTGCGAATTTTGAGAGAATCATGAATATTTTTAAATAGTTTAAAAGGAAGATGAATATATCTCAAGTCCTTTATGGTAAAAATAAGTTAAGTTTCGAAAAGATTTAAATCTGAAAAATTTAGGAATCATTATGTGGGAACTGATAATAAATTTAGATATCTAACCGAATGTAAATAAATCTATTGATCAAAATTTACTTCGGGGAACAAACCAATATCAAAACGAAAAATAAAAATTTGCCATGAAAGTTTAAAACAGTGGACTGATGATTCAAAGTTCATTGGGTCGAATAGTGTACAATCCAGTTCAGTAAAAATACCAATTCAAAGTTTAATCAATTTGATATAATTTCGTATTTTATTTGAATTTGAATAAAACAAACTAGACAACAACTACTTAAGAGTAAGTATCGTACGAGTACAATTACATGCAAGTTACATAAAAATAGGTTTTGGATCGTATGTGTATTTGTGTATTATTGGAACGAATTACGACTATACAATAGGTAATCTTTCCCAATAATAAAAAGGCAAACTTACAGCAATACGTCACAACGGAGCATTTACTTTAGAAGTGTGTGCTAAACGCGAAGTACGCAAAACAATTTTCACTTTTCTTTCAACTATCATTATAATAATAATAATATTTTTTTATTTTTTATACATTTTTTTTAAGGGATTTTGTGGGTTTAGTTTGTGTGTGTTTGACACTAATTATCACTACGCCAGTTGAAGCTATATAGTTAATGAATAGTTAATAGTTTCTCTTCTCTACTTCATTTTTTAGAATGCTTCATCATGTTCATTGCTCTTTCGATGAGACTAAACCGATAAATATGTATTATTTGTATAATAATATAATATATATTTATTGCTAATAATACGCACGAACGAAGAAACAAGAAAATTAAATAACGAAAGGACCTAATAAATACTCGTCTGTATCATTTTCTTTTTCTTTTTTTTGTGTTTTCTTTTTTATAAATATTTTCGCTAAGCAAACATCTTGTCTTAAGGCAGAAATGAAGGTCCTTTTTTACTTGATCAATCGGGTAATTCTGTTTAGAGTGTTGATCTAATTTTTTGTTCCTGAAAAATACATATTTAGCTACTGTTGCCCTTATCAAGTCATGTTTCGCTTTAGGTACAATGTTTCGCTTGATTTTGTCGACTCCCTCAACCTTCTTTACAATCTACAGGTATATTTTCTTCAGGTGTGTAAGTATCTTTTCTTTTCTTCTCCTCATTTCTCTATCCATTTACTAAATACTAATACAGGTAGTTCGTTTATACGATCACCAGAATTTGTTTGTTGTCACTTTTGATAGCATTTTGTTGGTTGTTTGTTTTGTGGGTTGGTTTCGGGCTTTAATACTTTGATTAACTAATAATATGATACGACTAATTTAGTTAGTTTTATGCATTTGGCCTAAAACCTATGCCCCCAATGGGCCAGGTCATGTTTTTCACTGTGCTGCTCATCAGTCTCTAGGCTGGTATTGTGGTCTGCTCATAGAAATCGGGCTCAGATTCATCATTTCTCACCTCGCTGCCGTCCAACTGGAAAAACAAGAATATAGATTAAAACATAGTTCATCTTTAATTCGAATCAAGACTTACCGCCTGCAATTCTTCGGGCTTGTAGAGTGAAGTCAATCGCTGTCTGATGGGCACCATGAGGATCAGGAAGAAGGGGAAGGCCAGCGAGAACTTGGATGACTTGACGGACCACAGCACCACCAGGCAGAGCACTTGGATGGTGGTAAACAGATGCAGCTTCCAGGGACGCACACGCTTCACATAGTTCGTCGGTGGATAATGCTTGACGGGCATGAAATACAGTCTTACACTATAAATATTTTAAGGGAAGATATGTTAATATAGATAAAGTGATATTTAGATAAAAAGATAATCATTGTCTAACCGTTCAAAGAACTGCACGCCACTCATGGAGGCGATGCCCATGTAGAGAAAGACGCCAAAGAGCACGGCCATTGGGATGAGGCGGAGCAGAGGCGACATTAGCACCGACAATCCAATCATGACGCAGACAAAGAAGCCGGACACACGCTGCTCCTTGACGTCAATAATGCGCGGGGATTCACCAGGAGCATGGGTGCTACAAATGATAGAGAGAAAAGCCAGTTAAAAATGGGACTAAGACAGAGGTGGGCACGAATTCAGATTTCGTGCCCAACGCTGGACTTAAATATCAGTTAAGCTCAACTACGCACCGTGACATAATCGTGACTGAGGAGACATGGGTGACCGATCTCACAGTGGCCGCACAATGCCAGGGCATGCCAAAGAGTCCACAGAAGGTGTTCAGGAGGCAGAGCAGCACAATGTCCCAGTGCAGGCCGGAGCCCTTCTTCAGTCCACGCTCGGGCTTGTCCACAATCAGCTCGGATATCTGCGACTCCATGAAGATGAGGATGTACACGAGCAAAGCGGGCACCACACACGCAAATGGCACCCAAGTGTCGAGGTTGGTGTTGAAGCCAATGAACCAGCCTCGTTTCGTCGGATCGCTGGGCGAGAGACCCTCGGGCACGACCAGCTTCTCGGTGTAGACCGACGGCACCAGGTAATCCACGAGCACAAAGATGGCAATGGAGATGGGAACACCAAAGTCACCGAGAGCTCGCCTCGCGTTGCGGCCCAAAAAGTGCGAGTTGCGGAACAATTTCAGGTAATAGGCGACGACAAAGGTGGCCAGCGTGAGTATGGTGCAGAAGAGGGCCGTGTTTGGCTGATTGATGGGCAACTTGGATGCGGCGGATGGAGGAGGAGCCATTGTAGTCATCGTTTCATTCAGCAGACTCGTGCTCACATTGAAGCTCGTGGCATTGTCGTGATCGTGATCGTGATCGACAAGAGTCGGCGGAGGCAGATTGTAGTCGGCGAGCAGAGGATTGAGTTTGTAGATGGACACCAGTTTCATCATGGTCTCCACGATGTAGATCAGTGTGATCAGGGCCGAGAAGATCTCCTGCGTGAAGCGGGTCAAGAGTCGCACATAGACGCTGCCCTCGAAGGCCGAGACACAGAGGGCAATGATGATCAGCCAGATCCCGACATAGACCCGCAGCGAGAGGAAATCAAACTTGTTCTCCGTGCAGAAGACCATCAGTGCCTCGTCGAAGAGCAGGAGCGGACCCGTGGTGCCGATGATGACGAGTGGTTGGCAGGACAGACAGTGGAATATAATGCCCACCAAGGAGCAGGCAATCAGTGTCTCCGAGATACCAATCCAGCTGTCCGTCTTGGCCGACGCCAGACCCCCGAAAGTGATGGCCGTCGAGAGGCAGGCGAAGTACATGAAGATGGTGGCCGCCAGTGTCTCCGTGTTGAGTCCATCGAGGATGTCGCTCTTGTACATGGGCATGCGACGTTTGAGGTCGTTGCAGAGACCGCCCCACAGTCGGTGGGTCTTGTCCATGGGATTCGGTTTCTTCTTTTTGCCATCGCCGCCATCATCACCGTCGCCATCTCCGCCAGGTCCACCCGGTCCGGCAATGGCACCCATTGCCTGCTTGTCCAGCAGCAGCTTCTCCTCATCCCGCCCGATCTTGAACATCTCGCTGTCCCGCTTCACCTGCAGCGCTTTGATCTTCCTTGTGCGAATCATGTCCTTCTTCGCCTTCAGCTCGTCGAAGGGCAACAGATCGTGGCGATCCCAATTGCCAGGCGGCAGCACAATGGAGTCGTCCAAGAACTCGTTGATGGCCGACAGCAGATCGCGACGATCGTCCGCCTTGTAGGCAATGGCATGGAAGTGCTCGTTGGCCATCAGCGTGGAGATGGAGCGACCCACCTCATGGTAGTCCAGATCGAAGTTGAGTGGCCCCAGGAGCACGAACATGAAGCGCACGGGCACGGGCACCTCCGTCAGCGAGGGCATCAGGACGCCCTCCGAGAGACGCACGAAGGCAATGGTGGGCTGTTCCAGGAACTCGACGGCACCAACCTGTGGGACCAGTCAAGGATTAGCTACTTCTTTAAAGGATCTGTCTGTGATCTTACCAAAACCGTGGTGGCCTCAGCGCCCGCGGGTATGCGCCTGAGTATGGTGTCGTTCTGGAGCTTCTTGAGATCCTCCTGCGAGGAGGAGTACATGTCGTCCTTCATGTCAATCTTCAGCTCGTTGCTCCGCTTGCTGCCGCCAATCTCGTTGGCCGGCAATATCTTGATCTTCTTGTCATCCGTGGTGCCTGAGAGGTTCTGTTGAGATCCAAACATGTTAATAACCAGCAACAAACAGTTAACGGCTATCGAAAGTGGGTGAGTTAAACGGGTTAAACAGGCACCACATGCAGAACAAAACAAACATCGAGACGGGCGTGCACATAAGGGTTAAACGTCTGATTGGTGCAGTTAAGGTAGGGTAACATAGGTAGGGTTAAAGTTAAAACAACAAACACAATTGAGAACTTGCCAATCATGGAAGTTGGAGAGCATTTTTAAAGTGGTTCTAAGAGGGGTCTACGAAACGTGGCTAGAACGAGGCTATATGTGGGCTAAAAAGAAACTCGACTCAAAGGCTGAAGCAAGTTATAAAGGCAGGGAATGAAACTGATCAGACAATCGATCTTTGTCTATAGAGAATAGTAAGGCTAAAAATCGACAAACTTTATTACAAAGAATTTCCTGAAACATAAACGAATTTGCTCATGGTAGTTTATTTTTGATAATCTATAATTCATAAACTTTGATCTGTCATAGCTTTGTCGACTAATTATAATTAGATTTAGAGTATTATGGAAGCAATAAAGTTACTTTTGTAGATGTCAGTTTCATTCCCTGATTTCAACTGGAGCAAATGGGGATAAGGGGAGGTTGTCAAAGAGAGGGCAATAAACTTATTACACCCAGATACGAGGTCGTCGAGTGTCGTCGATGATCTACGGCCCCCACATTGAGCATCGCTGCCGGCGGCGCACTGGAGGTGACACAAATGCTGCGTCGTGTCTTGGCCAGATTTCGTTGTAGTTGTTGTTGCTGTTGCTGTTGTTGCAGCTGTGACGCCTCGGTGCCCATCCAAAGTAGCTTTTGTTTGTGTGTGCAATCATTTTAGACAAAGTGTGTTCAGTGTAAAGATACATATATAAACATATACATACACGTATATGAATTGTATTTTGGACAAACAGAAAAGAACAGATGTAGAAACGCAAAGAAGCATAAGAAAATAAGTGTGAAAAGCAACACACAATCACATTTTACAATTTCTAAAAAGATTTGACAATATTATTGTTCAAGGCTACAAATTGCAAAGCTCCAAATTATCAAGATTTTGGCTGTTTTAATTGAAAACATTTGCACTTTGGATTCCAATTTGCTACAAAATTGTGTTAATTTTATGTTCGGGTTTTTCAACAAAAAAATAAATAATAATAATAAGAAATAATGTAATTATTTTTTGATCATTTTTTTATTTGAACTGCCAAGTTGTGTTAATTCAAGATATTTAAATATTTTCTAAAAAAAAAAAGGAATAATTTGAAGTCAGAAGTTATTTTTAATTTCAGCTAGTTTGCAGCCTTGAATGTGAATGTATCTGCATCTGTATATAGCATATTAATAATTGTATCTGATTCTGTAACTAGTAGATATGATTTGTCTATATACAATTAGTTTAATCATTACCGATTTGGGCAGTAGATGCTGTTGTTGTTGTTATTGTTGGTGTACGATAACGAGTGTTGTTGTTGTTGAATGAATGTTGAAAATGTAGCACAGTTATGGGCGCATTGATACAGAAATAGACAGAGATCATATAAAATGAGAGACACGACGATGATTGTGATTTCTTGTAACATACTTCGATATGGCAAAACATTATGCTTAAAGCCAGTTTGTTATATACACGCAATGAAGTGTTTAATTGTGAACATAAATGTATGAATGCAATGAGTGTGTTAGTGATAAGGTGAGAGTATTCACAGAGTGTTCTGTCTGAATTACCTGCAGGCTAGTGTAACTGTTGTATTTGCGCTTGGTGAAGGGCAGGACGCCCTGGTGCTCATTGACGTGACGATGCCGCAGGAGAAGCGATCGCATGACCGACGGCTTGTCATTGATATCGATGAGATCATCGACAACCATCTGCAGGAGAATAGATGAAATGTTTATAAGCAATTTATAGCGACGAGATTCAAGGCGAGATTACCTGCTCAACGACACGATAGGCAACGGCGGGCAGATCCTTCTCGTTGAGGTCCAGGAGGACAACGCCCGTTTCCAGGCAGCGACGCAAATTGAGCAGCGAGTGGAATGAGAGGGAGGCAACATGCGGTTTGCCCCAGCGATCGGAGCCCTCCTCCACATCCTCCTCATACTTGATCCAACGCGCCGTTTCCTTCCACTCCCGATCCTCGCCCACGCCCGTGAGCTCATCCAGTTGTACGAAGATCTAAAAATGAATTCAATTCGCTTGAAAGAGATCTTCTGGTGATCTTTCGGGGATAAATACACACCTCATGTGGACTGTGATCGACCTCGCGCTTCTTGTTTAAAAATGGTGAAATTGTGATCTGTGGCAACTCGCGCAGCTTGATGGATGAATGATGAATCTTGTGGCGTCGCATAGCACGAGGATCATCCGAACGATGTGATCTCAGCTCATTGAGATCAGCTTCCTAATTGGGAGAAACAACGTTATTGTAGTAATACAAGTAAAAGAGGACAAAGAGGGGAAACTAAGGACTCTAACTAAGGGATTATGGTCAACCTGTGTAGCCGGCATTTGGCCATTTGTCTACAGGTGGATGACGAGTCCGTTGCGTTGTTTTTGGGATGCAGCAAGAGATAAAAGCAACAAAGGTAACAAAGGTATTTTGACTGGTTAAGTAATTAAAACCAAGGTCAATTGTGATTAGTTGAAGACGTTTCTTGAGGTTTAATGAGTTTGAGTTTCAGATTGAAGTTGGGATTGGATTAGAAGCTAGAGTTACGGCTGGCCTACCTCCAATGCCGTGTCCTCAGGCTGCACAGAGATCCTACGCGCACCTGCATCACCGTTCTCCTCGATTGTCTTTTTGGGTTCCACGCTGTCCTGATGTGAGAATTTACGTTGTCTATAATACTGATGGCGGCTATAAGTAAAATATAAATATATTAAATTTTTGAAAACTATTTCGTTATCCTTAGGTGCTCACCTTTTTCTGCGTTTACGTTCGTGCGATTGATCCGTGGGCTGTTCATCATAGCTTAAACTGTGCGGTGTGATGACGGTTTTCTTTTTGGCATCACCAAATTGCACGTGCTTCTCGTCAGCGGAATTATCCGAGTGATCGCCGTGTCCAGCTCGTTCCGACACTAAGGGGAAATCTTCGGGTATGTCATCATAATTTTGTGCATTATTCAATGGCTCCGTTTGACTCTCGTATTCCGAGTCCTCCTCTATGTTTAGATCATTTAGGCGTACTACAGAGATGTTAAAATATTTAAATTTATTTCATTATTTACTTAATATTTGTACAACTTACCACCGCTCTTTTTGCGGGATCCTATGGGCAGTTGACTGTTGTCCTGGAAGGTGTTCACATCGAACTTGTCTTTGCGTACATTTGAGCCGGCAAAGACCTTTTCCATTTCCGAGTCCAACAGCACTTCATCGGGATCCTCATTGCCGGACTATGAAACATGAAAAGAAGAAGTGGAATGTATAAATTTGAAATTATTATTCTTTTTTTTTATTCTCTCTGGTCACGTTATCCGAGTCAACACAACAAAATACTTTTCAATTAAAAAACCCATAAGAAAAAAAAGATCGAAACGAAAAACGTCAGTCATGTGACTTGGCAGCATCACGCTGCTCATTGTTGTGATTGTTGTTGTAGTTCTCTTGGTTGTTGTTGTAGTTGTTTTGGTTGTTGTGGTTGTTGTTGACGCGTGACGTTGTCGACTTGTCATGTGAAAATATCATTTTGTAAATAGTGACAGTAAAGGGGAGAGAAGTGGGCATCATGACTTCCCCACATTATAGCTTGCAGATATCTCCATGATATCCCCCCCTCAGTTCCCCTCTCGGCCGATCAACTCTGCAACGCACCCTACTAATGTTGGGGGCACTCAGTCATATATCATGCAATAGAATCGTCGGGTCGTCTTTGTAAGTAAGTATATTTAATGGCGTTATTGTTAATTGTTTTTAATCGAAATCAATTGATTTTCATAGTGACGAACGCATTGATTGCGCCATTTCAAATTGCTGTGTTTTTCTGTTGCTTTTTTTGCATTTATTTATTGTATTGGAAAAACCATTCAAATTTTTGAAATCAGTGCGAATGCAAAAGTCATTTACATATTTATATAATTGAGAAGACAATTGAGGGTAAGAAAAACATACAGTTTAATCTAATACAGCTTAAATCAAACCATCAACTTGCCGTTTTAAATATACAAATTCTTCAATTTAATCTGCTCGATTTATGAAACATTTTCTTCCTACTTTAGCCATTATTTTCACACAAGGGAATTCATTCGTCAAAGCATTAAGCCTTATGGTATTATAATAATGTGGCACATTAGCCAACTGTTTGTTTGGCTTTAATGCCACCTTCTAACTGTTTGTTCAAGGTTTTGCCAGCGAGGCAATAACATGAAATCCATCTTATACTAAGCACACACATAAATGAGAAATGAAATTAACTTTACAACAGTTTCTCATTTTGCCCACACTTCTCTATATTGTATACACAACAACAATAATAATAATAATACCTGTCTGCCACGCCCCTCTTCCTCTCGACTTGCTTTGTTTGACATTTTATGCTAAATTTCTCTAATAACTTTACGATATCGCGGTACGCATAGTATCCTTGACAATTGCGCGGGCAGATAATAAATCCAAAAAATAGCGAGAGCAACAAAGGAAAACACAATGGAAAATATAAATAAAAAAGATAGATAGATGTGTGGTGTGTATAAACAGTATTTGTGTTCAGTTCCGAGTTTAAAAATAGCAATTTAATAACGCTGAGAGCCTGCACGTGGGAATATCAAATGTGTCTGCGAGTCAACGTTAAATTGTCCTGCCTCTATCCGTCTCCCTTCTCTCTCTCTCTCTCTCTGTCTCTATCTCTGTGTGTGTGATAAGTTAAAGCGTAACGCGGCATGTTACGTTAATTAATCGATAAGCGAGCAAAATAAACCCAAGGAGAGAGAGAGAGAAATAGAGAGAGAGCGAAAGGTCGCTTATGAAAATTATAATGATGTTGATGTTGTTGTTGTTGTTGTTGCCATTTTCTGATTAGCAGATAGTCAGCGTGTAGACACTACCGTGCCCACTAAAAGTACTTTGTCATGCAGCCATTAGCCAAGGCCATCATGATGAGTTAACCGCTTACCAACCACCCAAAAGCACTCAACTTACTATCACTGATAGCAGTGGCAGTGTACTCTATGTACCCACTGTGCTTATCACAATAATCGATGGCATACCTTGCCTACTCCCTCCCCCTCCCCTGGGCACACCTGTATCACCTGCAGCTCAACTGTCCTCAGATACCTGCAGCACCACCCACAACTGTCTGAGCTGTCAATTTTCGTTAGTCGTTGTTTGTTTTGCGTTTTACTAAATTAATATGAAAATGCCGATGATCTTATAGACACTGTCAACCACAAAGACGATGACAACAACAACAACAACAGCGACAACAAAAACTACAACAACAACTCAAGTTTGTTGTCTAACATTGTCAAAGATGCAACCGACGCAAATCACTTTAAAACAAAGGGAAAAAATTTAGTCAAGCGTTTTGCTCAAAGATATTTTTAGGCATCCTCAGATAGCTCAAAAACATTCTTGACAGTTCATGAAATATTAATTTAAACTAAATAAGAGAAAAGTATTTGCCTAAATTATATAAACAAATTTCAACATCAATGAGTATTAAAAATAGAAATTGTTATACTAAGATATTTCAGCTTTGAGATACTTTTTCTTATGCATTTCAATATTATATTTACATTTAATTAAAATACTTGAATTTATAATCTTTGTTGTATTTAAAAATAGTTAAACTGTACTCAGTTAAGTTTCTAAAATTAGTTTTCTATTTTAGGAGCGTTTCTAAGTTTCCCAGCGATGTCAGAAATCTTGGCAAATACTTGAAGATTCTGTTGAACTTACAAATTGAATTGAGTATTATTTGTGTCCCTGCTCAGGTGTGCAGCAGTGTGTAAACACTCGTGCACATACTCACACTCATACTCGACACTCAGAGCTACTCGTCTGCTTACAAAGTTAGTCATGTATGTGGCAGTTTGGTTGTTGAATGTTTCTGATGCGGTTTGACAACAGCGACTGAGCATTTGCCAGTACAGAGAGAGAGAGAGAGAGAGAGAGAGAGAGGAAGAGAGGAGGGGAGTTAGCTGGGAGAAGCGAGATAAGCGAGGGAGTTAACTGAGGAAGGGGGGATACAGTGAACGGCACGTGACTTATAAGTCATAAGCAAGTTATGTGTTCGTGGCCTAAACAACTTTTTGTTGCCATGTTGCATGTCTGCCAAATTGAATCAAATTGTGGCAAACAACTTGAACAGATTTGAGTGTTTGCACTGACTGTTGTTATTGTTGTTGGTATTGCTGTTGCTGCCACAAGTTTTATATAAGCAGTTGGGACCAATAAGTTTCCAAGTCAAGCTCAGGCCTTCGTGCGTAACTTTTCATCACCTCTCGTTGCCATTAAAAGCATCAGAGTCTCAAGTTTTGTGGCACTTTGTGCTACATGTCCGTGTCCATGTCAATCGCCTTCCCCTGCCCCTACCTCTCTTTTCCCCTCTCAATTTCCCCATCTCTCCTACTTTCACTATCGCCATCCACATAACTTGTGCACGAATTTTAAGCCTAAAACGGTTTGTTCTGACGAATAAACAGAGAACAGTTAAGAAATGTGACTGTAAGATACCCTTTAATATTGTTTAAAGTATAGCAGACTAATTGTAAAACAATTTAAAATATTTATGAATTAATCGCTGCAATAGATAAACATTTAATAAATAAGTAATAACTACGTAATTGTAAACAAATTTCAGAGCAATCGTGGAGAAATATTTTGTCTAATAAAGAAATATATTTGTAGTTTAAATAATATTATTAAAAAAGACAGATATGTATTTCCTTTGCAATGCAGAGAAACATTTGTTTTTTAAATAACATCCTGAAATACCATCAATGAATAAAAAATTCATAAATGGTATACCCATTACTTTTTTGTATCAAAAGGGAAGTAGAAAATAAGAATGAAAAAAATTTCCAGCAACCAATATTGTTCAACTTTATATTTCACTTTTGACTTTGAGCCAGATATTTTTTTATGATTCGCTTTATCAGAGGGGTGAGACAGTGGCAAAGGGAGAAGGAGAGGAAACGGGAGAGGGAGAGCAGTCGAAATGTCGGAAATGGCGGAAATATTCCCAAACGTAGCGCATAATTTCCGACGATTCTTTAGGGCTGCTTTTGAGGTCCTTTTGGCAACGCATTTTGTGTATTTGTTTGCACAAATTAACGATGCTCGAGTTTGCCTTCATCCGCGTCCGTCTGTCCCTCCGTCCCTCCGTCCTTCTATCTGTCTGTCGCACTGTCGAGCCTTTTAGTTGTCCGTTCTTTGTCTGTATGTCTGTATGTGTGTGTGTTAATTTAATGGGAATTCCGCAGCTGAAATGCTCGACCGAGGACAGAGAGGGCCAAGTGGGAGGAAGGGCAGGGAATATGGCTGCCACGTGCTAAAGGTTAAAATGTTCATTGTGCTCTTAAAGGCGTTAAAACATATCGTGATTGTGCTGACGCTGCGCATCACTCGGTTTTCCCTACAAGAGTCACAAAAGTGTTGCATACTTCAAGGTCAACGTATTATCTCTTATGTATGTGTGAGTATTTATGTGTGTGTGTGTGTGTGTGGTTGTGTGTTAGTGATATGGATATTGAGATTGCTTTCACTTGCTCTTCGTGTGTGTGAATTAGATTTGGAATGTGAATATTCACACACACACACACACATACAAACACACGCTCACATTTACAGCGACCGCAAAAAAGATGAGCCCAAAAAAGGCCGTGTCTTGTGTGTCCCGTTATTTGCGCCCATGTGCCATTTTATTCCGCATTATGTTACGTTGTATGACTGCCCAAAAAAGTATGCAACATTTAACTAAATCCAAGTGTTGGTATGTGTGTGTGTGTGTAGGAGTATCTCTGTATGCGTGTGTGTGTGTTGAGCCTGGGCAATTGGCCAAGTTGCTCACTTGTTGTGCCTAGCTTATACATTTCTGTCTATAATTTTAACAAAAATTTCACTCCGACTGTGTGTGTGTGTGTGTGTGTGTATCCGTAGCTTGTATCTGTGTGCGTGGGCTTGTGTTTGTTTCAATATTTTTCAAGGTTGTATGCTCTTGAAAACTTAGCAGGTGTTGTTGTATGAATGCAAATTACAAATTTATCTATAACTATGTGTGTGTATAACGGTGAAAGTATTGCCAGTGTTATGGATCAAACATTGAGTGGGAAGTTACCTTGAAGGCGTCGAGTATTTATTGGAGCAACTTTACTTTTGCAAACTTTAAAGCACAACTTTCACTTAGTTACAGTTGCAGTTACAGTTATGATAATAGTTATTGTTAAAGTTGTTGTTGTTCTTTCGTAAAAGTTGCTTCTTGCTGCCTGTTGCACTTTGACCCGCGGGCTGCTTAACAGTATTGCACAAGCAGCAGCAGCAGCAGCAGCAGCCGCAACAAGCACGTTCAAATCTCAAACACACACATACACACACACGCTCACATACACCTTGACAATGCAAAACGTGTGAACGCGAAACAACGCGCGCTCTCAAGCCTAAAATTGTTGTGGCAGCTGAGAAGGCTTCCCAGCAAATGTGCTTGCTGCCACCGCCAAGTGCTGCTGCCACTACGACCGCTGCTGCTGCTGCTGCTGCGGCACACATGTTTATCCTGCGCAGGCGCACAATAAAAACAAAGCGCGCGTTCCTCTAACTGTTAACTATGGCAGAGCCCACAGCTGCCAACTGCGCTGCCTCCCTGTGCTGCTCGCGTCGCTGCAGCGCCAACAGCTGTTCGGCCACGGCCATGGCAGCCGCTGGCGCTGCTGCTGCCGCTGCTGCTGCCGACGCTGACCGAGGCGAGACTTTTACAACTGCTGACGTAAATCAACTGCACTTTACGTGCGACCCAAAAGCTTCTGCCCAAAAAGCTCGCAGACATTGCACTCTACGCACTGCCTGCAAATATATATTTCAGAAGCTCAAGCGCGAGAGCGAAAGAGGGACATGAGGGAGAGAGCGACAGTTGGAAGGAGAGTGAGAGCAAAATGCAAACCTTGCACACGGTCAAGGTCAACACATTCGCCTGCGTGATGAGTTAGTGCGGGAGGATGCCAGAGAGGGAGAGGGAGAGAGAGAGTGAGTGTGTATGTGTGTGTGTTGGCAAGCAAAGCTTTGACCAAAAAAAGCTTCCTTTAAAAAGACTATGCAAATTAGAAGCACTTGAATGCACACTAATCTATGAATAATATTTCAAATGCACAGAATAAATGCTATCATATAATATAAATTTTTTAAAAGCAAACTAAACGAGAATTCTTACAAAATGTATATAATTTGTTTATTTCTTGTATTCTTTGTTCTTTTTTGAAGACTACTGAAATATGTACTTGTACATAATTTACATGAAAATACGCTAGTACGATTTATAGTTAGATAATAAACAAAAATACAAAATTGTAATATGCTGAAGATAATACATAGTAATAGTATAATTTGGACTAAGCTTTTTCCTTTAACGAAGTAACTGTTTTAATAAAATACAAAATGCACGCATTTATTTCGGATTTTTAAAAATAGTGCAAGCCAAATGGATCCTATAAATATGTATTATATAAAATATATAATTTGTACGATTAGTTAGATTTGCTATTTTAGTTCAAATGAATTAAAATGATTTGGTAACCAATGTGCCCCATTTGGTGGCGCATGTGAGTGCTTGGGTCGTTGACGATAATTGCGAGTGATAACAGGTAGCCTAAGTGTTCGCATGACATTAATATGATACACACATACACACACACAATAAATGACAGCACCCGCGGGGCAAACTAACGAGTAATTGAAATGTTGCGCGCCTAAATCATAGTCTACTTTCTTAGGACTTTCTCTCTTCCCCTTTTCCGTGGCTTTGCCTTGTCAATTAAGTTAATAGTCCGAGTAAATGTTGCCGTTAGTCTTCTTGTTGTTGTGTGAGTGCGAGTGAGTATCAAGGTGTCAACGATTTGATTACGAGCACTTACAGGCCAATGTCAATGCCAACAGTTTGTCACATTTTTATTATACGAGACACTGTTGCAGTTGCAGTTGCTGCAACCTTGACCACGAATATTGATTTCCTGTTGTTGACTGTCGACACTCGACACTCGACTGCCGACTGTTGACTCTGTCTCTCTGTGTTTGTGTCTCTTTCTGTCTGCCTGCCTGTCTGTCTAACTGTCCACCCACTTTGAATGTCTAACGAGTTTCCTGTGTTCCGTTAACTGCTTTCTGGTTTTTTTTTTGTTTAGACGCACAATTAAAAGTGCGTTCTTGTTTTTTATTTTGTTTTTGTGTGTTTTGTTTTGCTCTCTATTTTTATTTAGACATTGACATAAGCCTTTTTTCATTTCGCTTTGGCCTTAAAGCCGCCCTCGTTGCTCGTGTTGCTCTGGTGCCAAGCGGCGTATACGTAATGTGCTCGCTTTATGTGCTCGCATTTTAATAACAAACACAGTTAATTGAAGAGGGAGGGAAACTAACTGTTACTGCATGTGTCGCGTTTCAAATGAATGAATGAATGAGAGTGATAATGTGCCCCTCCCCCCCCTGCACCGCACACACACACACACATGTTGTCAGTCCTAGTCTAGGGTATTGGCACACGAAAGCGAAACTGAAAGTGAAATCAAATTCAAAATCGAAGCCAAAAAGCGTAAACTGGTTTCCAAACTGTGTCACTAACTGCCTGCCGGGCATTGGGCCAATAACGACTACAACAACAACAACAGCAACTAAAGCAACACCAAGTGCGGAACTGTATTGAAAAATACTCAAATTGCGATAGCAACAATAACAAAAAATCAATAACAATTACTTGACATTACTCGAATGCCCGCAAAACAAAAAACAAAAAATAATAAAAACACCGAAACGAATTAATAATAATAAAAAAACGCATATAAAAAATGTGTATAAACTCAAAAGTCAACGCATTTTGTAAACGGCTTTTTCAATACTTTTTTGTGTGGAAAATTACTGGCTAACAGTAAAGTAAAAGATTAGATGAATAAATAAAGATCTGAGTAAATCTAATGGAACATTAGGAAGCATTCTCAGAGTTGTTGCTCATATTTTTGCAACAACGATGACAGCATATGACAAATGGATTTTAAGAGGTTTGAATGAAAATCTCGAGTTCATTGCTAATTTTATTTGTTATCTGGCTAATTACGAATTTGTGAAATGCACTTAATTTACCCTGTAAATTAAATGACAGGTATAACGAGTAGTTGAAGTAAATATTTTAATCTTAAATATTTCAATTATTTAATTACATATTATCATAAGATTTTCTTCCTTTCTTCACTTGTATTTTTTAGTGTCACATATTTTCTCTTTCATGTTCATAAATTAATTATATAATTTACATATTTCACACTCACCTTTTTCTTTGTATTGAAGCCCAGGAAGGACAATTTGCGAACATTGTTATCCCGGCCGCTGGCCGAGCTGAAACTCATGTTGTCGGTGTTTCCTTACAGTTCCAAAGTTTAATATCTCGATCGATCCTTGCTAGGATCGTTGTGGATTAAGGTCTGTCTATTTGATGATCTGTAGGCGTCTGCACCAATGCACTTGCATTGAACTGTGGGTGAATCGAGGTGGCCACTGCGTTTGCTCCAAGAATCTCGGCATTCGGTAGATCAGCCAATGGACAGCTGAAGAGAAAAGAACGTAATGAGTTTCCACTTAGAACGCAATTTCATTAATAAACATTTAAAGAGTAGGGACAACAATTGCCACACATATAAACAAACAGTTGGGCAGACTGGGAATTGAGCAATAAAATTGCGCGATGCGATTCAATTAACGTCAAGTGCCAGAAACACGCACAACTTTAGCTGGAATCGGAATTGGAATTGGAATTGAAAGAGGAGGTCGAGCACGCGACTTTCGTTGCTTGTATTTTGTCACTTGATCAATTTGCCGAGCACTGAATAAACTGAACATTGCACAGGGTGGAGTCTTTTTTCGATGACGACAATGATGATGATGATGATGAGACGGCGGCTTCTTACAGATCGTTCACTTAATAGCGACATTAGACTCGCCATTTGAGGAGCCGCATTTATTTATTTATTTTTTTTTATTTTTCTATTTTTATTATAATTAGTTTCAGAATCAACTGTTGAGCAAAGCAAACAAATAAACTCAATTGCGACACCACTCGAGCTACGAGTAGAATGCATACCGACTGTCGACAGACCATCGAATGGAATTATGAGTAGAGTGTTGAGTGTTGAACAAAATTCACAACTTTTTAAGGACTTTTGCGTGTTGGCGGCACCTTAAAAAACTATTTAATAGGCACCTTTGTATTTTAGTTCTATTCACAAATTGAATTATCTACACGAATGCGAATAAAGCCAACGCGAACGCGTCGTATCTATAGGATATGTAGTTGTATCTGTAGGATACGAATACGAGAGACTCCAAAAACTAAAAACGCGATACACGCTCAATGGCAAACGAAAGCCGTGTGAACCTGTTGCGACAGCGTTGGCGCTGATTTATGTGTGGTTCCCAGAACATTTTCCACCCGATTCGCTGGGCACGAACCACACGCAGCACAGCAGAAACGAGTGTGGCTCGCACCACCGCTCGTGTTGTCACTCCATGTTGTGGTGTGAAGTGGTGTTAATGGATGAGTCGCGAATATCGAAGACAATCCGACATGAGTCTCGTGCTTAGATACGGCCTATTTCTATAGCCCCTATAACTATCCCTCGCCACTTGTTTTCATTTTGGCCAAGTTCGTTGTTTAATTATGTAAGACCAATGTGACCAGACACTGCCTTAAATTCGATTTCGCTTCGTTGTGCGATAAAATTGATGAGTGTATTTCGACGTGTGTTTGTCTACAGTTTGGCCCTGGATTTAAGTTGAGCTGTTGTGCACACACTCACTCACAGGGACTTTACCTTGACAATGTATGAACTGCCTTACTTACGAGCTCTGTGCCATGATTTGGCAGTAAGTTATTAACCAATAAACTAACTTGATAGATTGGACAAATAGAGAATTTTATAAACTTACGGGCTTTATATCATAGAGGAAGTATATAAGCTTTAAAGCTCTACAAACTGATATATCAATGCAAATTTGTGCTCCTTCATCATTTCACTCAATGGTTTTAAAAATCAAAGTTTGCGTAACAAATAAACTCATCATTTCTTAGCAAAGAAAAACTCTAAAAAAGTAATCAATTCAAGTAGACTTCATTTATAGATTCAAAAATAATCAATATTTATTTAATTATTAAATTTGTTATTATTATTTAGTTCATTTCTTCAATTAAACATATTTCTATTCAAGAAATCTATCAAAACTTTTCAGTTCAACAAGCTGATACATCTCGACTTTCACAAGATACTGCATTTTATCTGAACCACTGTGACTATATTTAGTTAGTCATTGAATCATTTGGCAAATATTTTATCTGCTTATTAAATTATGTTATCAACAGTTATTTGTTCATTGTATTGCACACATCATTGGGAACTGGGAATTCCACATATTTAAATCAAATGATATAGAAACAAAAGATTAGACTGACGTACATACGTCAGACTATCAATAGAGCTGATGAACTTAGCCCATCTATTTAAGTAAAAGTCCATCATAGACGCCTCATGAGTCTAAGAATATTCCTTTCTTTACCACAATCAATCTAGGCAATTTAAATTGGTTTATTTATAAATTTCGCAATCGAAACGATTGAGGCGATCGCGTGACTCTTTGGGCGCTTCAATTTGTGGCACGTAGCGCAAGAGGAACGAAATAAATTTACACGCTTTATGAAGTTATCAAAAGTACTGAGCAGGCCCATAAAGCAAAGGTGTTATATCTTAAACCAAAAACAAATAAATTCGCAAAACAAAAAAAAAAGAAAAACAAACATAAAGTTGAAAATAAAACAAAAGCAAAGGAAAGAAATTAGCGTGGTGATCAATTTTATGGGTTCATTAGCAGGCGCTGGTGAAGCGAGTCAAACGATCGATCGATCGTTCGTTTCGAGTGTCTGACTTAATTTTGATTTAAATTATTGTTTGTATATGAATTTGGTAACTGCCAGCCAGCCAGCTCGGACTCGGCCCGGGTCTTATCAGAAGGGTACCCTAAACATCCATTAGAGCCACCTATCGAGATCGCTTATCGTTCCCGCGATTTCGAATACTTACCAACTATTTCAACAATTGACAGTAATGTATGGGCAGCGATCGTAAATTATCAACATACATAATTGTCTATAATGTGTCGTGTAACAAAACTGATTTCCAAACATTGCCACATACGCATTCACATCCATCTACATACGTCATCACAACGATTATTGTTTTAATAATCGAAATAGCAGTGCTGGAATTTGAAAGTGGCGAATCTTGAATAGAGCGGAAAAATCACGTGTTCTCCTTATCATTGAAGCGATAAACAACTCCAGATCTAGCCGGTTCTCAATAAAAGATTTCATAATCAACTCAAACAGCTGCCACTCCAATTGATGGTTGCAGTTGCATTAGCTCATTATGATGATGATGATGATGACGATGACTATGATGGTAATGATGGTGATGATTATGTCCCAACTCCAGCTGCGACCCAAGAACCGGTTTACAAATTGCAACAGTTAAGAGGCAGCTGCAACTGCAACACCAACAACAACTGACATTGAACTTGAAGCGAACAACTCTCTATAGAGAGGGTTGCACTGCAATCGAGCGTATTTCCTGTACGCAATAAAAAATATAAATGAAAAGACCTCAACCCACTCGAATGTTAAAATATACGACCCATACTCATAGAACACTTTCCAAAAGGAGGGCGCCATCAAAAGTGGATAGTCAAGTGTGATCATATATAAATACTTGCACTTATTATGATTATATATGAGGGTTGGCATTATAATTTTCGATAATTTGAAAGCTATTGCTTGAATGCAGCAATAAATCTTTCACTAGATTAGAAGAAATTTTTATTTTCATTGTATCCCGTCAGACAGATCGTCATATCAATAGAAATTGCGAAACAAAAAAAGGTTGAGATAGCGAGGGCTGCTAAAATGGGCGAAGTAGAAAGCAAAGAAATATATACAACTATCTTTTAAATGTATTTTAAATATTTTGACATACTTTTTGAGCAACCCTCGCACTTTCACAGTCTGGTTCCATAAATTATGCAATAGAACTGAATTTATTTCTTGCTATTGACCTAGCCCGTTGAAAGTGGTCAGCACTTGCACTCTACATATTGTTAACCATCGAGTTGCCAAGCGCAAACCCATGAACAATTTATGGTCAACCAGTCGAAAGTGGGTAAAGGTTCGGGGCACTTCAAAACTCATTGCAAGTACACACGCTGATCAAATAATGAAAAAACAAAGAAACAAAAAAACAGACATTAAATATTTAGAAACGTTTCAATGCTTCACTGATTTTCCACAGCGCATGAAATAAAAAAAAAACTGAAACCAATTGCAATACAACAACTTCACAACTGTAAACAATAAAACGTACAACAACAATAAGAATAACAACACGAACACCAAACTCTAATTGGACTACCGTCGAACCAACTAACGACCAACTGACACTGTGACTGCCGATCGAAGCGTCGACGTTCTCCGGTTCTCTGACTAACTGATTGCCGGGAATTCTTCCTCTTCTTCTTCCGTTCAGATAAGCAAATTTCACAGTCATGATCTGGCTGAACCAACCATTCGACAATCGACTATACATTCGTCAAGTGTTTTTATTTGAAATATGAATAAGAACTACAGGGAATTCCTAGAATATTGAACACACTTTTAAAGTGGGAATTTGTACTAGGGATTTACGAAAGAAATAATAGAATATAAAAGAGAAAAAGAAAGTCCAATGAACCAATGATTAATTGCCTTCTTGATAAACATTGCAATTACAAAGAAAAGCAATGAACTTTTTACTAGACACACAATATGATACATATGCGATAAAAGATATGGTAGAAGAAATTAAATATGTACAACCAAACTTATTTTTGCAATAAATAAACTTTCTAAGAAATTGATACTTGATTAAACTTTTAACAATCTATTACTCGACAATTTTACGAGTGACTTTATAAATAACAATAAAGTTTATATGATAAAAAATAAATAGGTAAAAATTACATCATTAAGAAATTTGAGGAAGTCGCTATAAAAGTGAAAAGAATACTTTTATAGAGTTTAGGGTAACTAGAAAGATGACTGTATCGTAAGTAAATCATGAATCATATCGACTAACGCAGAAGAAATAATTCTATAATTTGACCTCTAATAAATCTAAAGATAATCATGCTTGCTTGTAATATTGTTGATAGTCGTACTATTGTATAATTATAGCAACAAATCTCATAACATTCGTCAGTTTTATACAGAGAGAAGTTTATTCGTAGTCTTATTTGTAGGAAGACCCACTCCCATTTGTTATTACATACTCGCACATACTTTAAATTGCAGCCGTTGCAAATTCCGTGAACCGTGCACAGGAACAATAAATAGTACTCTGAAAAACAAAACATGAGCTCGCCACAACTTGTGTAAACAAAACTGCAAAATCCAACAACAATAATAACAATAACAGCAACAACAACAAACAAAGCAACAGCAACAACAATAAAGCAACAATCAACTTTAAGCGTCATGATACATTTTGGTTAAATATCAGGAAAGAACAAAAAACTACACACAAGTCAAGATAAACAAATTCTAGTTACCATTGTTGTGTTGTACCGTTTATCGTCGGAGGGTCACAAGTGGGTGAGAGGGTGAGAGGGGGCGGGGGAGCAGGGAGAGAGTTGATAGTTGCGAAGGTGTGTGGAGAGAGGGAGATATGAGAAAGAGAAGCGTCGAAGCAGGCAGCCAAATTATTGAGCCATTACTCACACAGCACTAACCGCAAGAGTGCGAGTGCGAGTGAGAGGGCGAATGCAGAGGGAACAACCAAAAGAGAGGGCGTTGTAATGCAAAAGGAAACAACAACAAGAAACAACAATAACTACAAAAAGTGCAAGCCGCGAATTTCACGTGCACCGAAAGCTTAAAGCGCCACAAACTTAACGGTGCTGATAACAAAGCCCCGCAGACTTTGGCTGCGCTGCCGGCGCTAGCGGCACAAAAGAGTTGTTGTTATTGTAACAGTAGTTTGCATAAAAGCAGACGAGCTTAGCATAATGCCAGTCGAGCGAAAGGGACAGACAATCAGAGGAGAGGGCACAATATTGAGAGAGAATAAAGTAAACTATGTTTACTTTGCTTTTGCCAGTGAAACAAAAAAAAAACGTGTAATAAAAATGCAAAAAAAAAGAAAAGAAATGAAGGAGAATGAATGGTGAATGGTACAAACAATCCGGCCCAAAACTATGTGGAACCAGTTTGTAAAGAGACTCAGAGCCAAAAAGGAGTGCAGAGAGATGGAGAGATGTTTTTAGCCAGAGAGCCACTGAGTCAGTCACATGCTGCATTTGCTTGCGATCTTGATTTGTTCTTGTTTTGTGTTCTCTCTCTTTTTTGTGTCGGTTTCTGTTTCTGTTTTTGTTTGATTTCAAGTTTTGTGGGGAGTCAGTCAAGAGATTGATTTGTATTTTATGTTCAACCTAATAATTCAGTTGGACTGTCAACAGCAAATCCATCAGCATTTTAATTTTCTTTAACTACACTTTGTGACAAATGTTCGTGTTTTGCTTTTTGCTTTACTCTTTTCCAATATTCGAGTTTTAGTTTTGGTATTTAGTATACCCTGCAGACAAATGGTAACTCATGAAGGGTATGTTCGACTAAATTCTTAATCATCTTTAATGGAATTATCCTTGTCTAACAATAGACTTAATTATTTACTGCGTATCTGCAGTCGATCATTCATAATGTTTGAAGTACATTTGCTTGTTTATTATTTGACACTTTTCCTTTTCGGAATTTCACAATCACAAGAGGGAAAAGACGAAGGGGCCAGAGATCAGCGACGTCATAGCGGCAATATTCGAGCCAGGGCCAAAAAAGTCAGATAAGTTGAAAATATTCAAATTTTAAAAATGGCACAGAAATAGCAGACAGAACAATAATGAAAACAAAAAATACATATGTACACATAATAAAAACGACAGACAGAGGAAAAAGAATCGTAAATGAATATAATAATAATTGACACGTACTTTAAAGATCTCTTTTACCTACGCCGCAACGTTTGCTCTGTAATGGCTGCAGCCAATTTTATATTGTTTCTCTTCAGAGTCGAAAATTTTCCACTGTGCGCGTGTGTTTGTGCGTGCGTGCGTGCGTGTGTTAGTGTGCGTATACGTGTGAGTGGCACAACTTCATTGATTAGCGTGCCACAGATCGTAAGTAACAATAAACAAATTTGTGGGAGGCGTTGGCGATGACGGTGTCGGTGGCACATACAAAAAGAAACGCGTCGATAAAAACAACAAAAGGCTGGCGACAAAAAAACGGCGATCGGAGATGTCGGAACCGGGAACTGCTAGCGAATCGAAACGCACACACACAAAATGGCAGAAGTAGCAACAAAATGAACAACAACAATGGTAATAACAGCAACAACAACACTGAGCCAGCGGGTGTGTATGTGTATAAAAGTATATCTTTTATAAAATTAATTTGTTTTTACTTTTAATGATTTTTTTACACTATTTTAGGACTTTGATAGCAAACGACGCGCGCGTCGTTAAACAAACTTGAACTTGACGATTCTTGCGTTGGTCTCTCAGTCGATCGCGCTCGATTTTGTGTTTGCGGCTGCACGTTTCTGAGCGTAATGATTTACTGTTCCTGCGGCAGCACGTTTTTAAGCACAGAGAGCAGCGGCAACAGCAATAAGAACAACAACAACAACGCGTTTTGGAATACAGCGAGAGCGAAATACATAAAAATATGTTTGCCAAACAGCGGTAGTCGACAGGCGAGTACCCTGTAGTGAGTGTATGCAATGATAAGAACTACGTTTATAAATGCAATTTTGTGGTTGTTAAATAGTTATTATTATATATTGTATATAGAAAATAAGTATATATAACAATGATAATAATTATACATTATATATTAAGACATGTTATTAAACTGTAATTTCCTTAGCTCAGCATAACCTTCCTAATCATTGTAAATAAAGGGTATGCACAAATAAGCAGCGGCTATAGTAGAGAGCACGTGAGCATGGATGAGCGCTCGTTACTTGCGAAAGTCACCCTCGTTAGTGATCGGCTCTCGCTCTCACACGCAATTTCTCTTTGCTTGCGACGCTCTCTCAGTGGCTCTCATGCTCAGGCTACGCATAATGCTGCTGTTGTTGTCGCCGTTTATGTTGTGCTCCTCGCATGCCTCATTTTAAGGATGTGTTGCAGCATCAGGTGCAACTGCAGCTGCTTCTCAAAAAAGTTCTTAATATGCTGATCTATTAATAACATCGAAAATCACGTTTAATAATAATCAAATAAATGCTCCATTTTTTTGGGCAATGGAAAAGGAGATGGGAATGTTTGTTAATCAATTGACACAATGTAAATTGGCTGATTTTGAAGGTCTAATTGATTGATTGATTCGCTCGCATATGAAAAAGGTGTGAAGTTGTGTGGCAGACCATCATTTTGCCGCCGTATAAATGTGCTGTTATTTCGAGTGCTATTTTGTTCCCAAACAATATTTAACAATTAATTGCTTATAAAATAATGCCTCAACTCGGCCCACTTTGCGGGTGTGTTCTGAAGTTGCGGTGCCTGAAGATTACGCAAGTACTCAACAAACTCATATCGCTGATAAAATCCTAAAATTGCCACACAAAAAATTCCAGAAATCAGTTGATGCTTAACCCAAGTATACATTTTCCGATTAGTTGAATTGATTTGATGACGTCAAACCTTAATTATGTTATATCAGGTCAAATTCTTTTGACTGTTGATAATAACAATTTGAAACATACCGATAATTGCTAACGATAATGCTATAATCTGCATTTGAATTCAAAAGCTAGCGAAATACTTTCATTGATTAAATTTGACATCTATTTTGATCGAACGCTAATTTGTGTGTGATAAATGCGAATTTGGGAAAATTTTTAGACAGCGCCAACGACTGCTGATTACTGCCAAAGGCGAAAAGTACACATGTTCATAAATACATAAGACGAAGATTCGGTTATTTACGAGCTAAACACGCCAATTAAAATTCTATTAATTGATAAGAAAACAAAATCAATTAGTCATACCAAAAGACGCACGCATAAGGGTTAATTAGAGGCATGCTCAAAAGTATGCTACGAATTTGATAGCCGCTGCAGACTAAAAGTATGTGTGCAAAAAATCACTACGGACGGCAGTTCGCGCTAGTGACGAAAGCAAAATTCGGCACTGCTCAAAACAGTGAGTTTTATTTGGTATGAAGAATTGAGACATTTTAGCGCAACGTGCCGAGTGCCAAAAATTTTTTTAAAATAATTTATATGTCAAATTTTATATCAGAAATTTTGGGGCATAAAGCTGTTTTCGTCACTAGACTTTTACCTCGTAAAGAGGTTTTTTTATAAGACTAAATACGCACAAAATTGAAGGTTTTTGTTTGTTAACAACACACGCATCCGCCATGGACACACACGCATGCAATTATGATAAGAGCCAGGCCAATATCCAAAGTCCAAACACACAGCAACTGCACTCGCAACATATTTTGAAAGAGAGAAATTTTGAGTGAAAGCTGCTGCTGGTGTGGTGAAAAGCTTTCTCCGAAACTGTTGTCCCAAGGCTGTTTGGCGGCAGCTCCTGTTGCTGGCACTCGGCGTTGGCCATGGCTCTTGGCTGTTGGCCATGGTCGTAATGTTGTTGTTACGGACACTAAAGGACTACAACTTCATTTTATCATTTGATTTACCTGCAAAACTTGTACAATGCGCACTTCCGTCGCCTAAACAGAATTTTTCTTTTCCCAGCATATTCCCTTTAGTTGCCCTTTTTCCCGCTAAGGTGACAAGAAAAGGCTAAGGGGGGACGGATGGGGAGTGCAAGGGGTAAGGGATCGCCATTTGGTTCATCTAACTATGTGCAACTATCTTTTTTCAATTTCCCCGCATGGCTGATGCTGCGAGGGTTGGTCTGGGGCATTGGTGGCAACCCTGGCACACTGTCTTTTATAGTGGTGGGGGGCGGGAGGGTTGTAGGGTTGCTACCCAGCGAGCCCATATAAAACGGAAATGGAAGTTTTGTAAATGTTTTCTTTTGTGTTTCTTTCTCTAGTTCTATCTCTGAGTGTATGTATGTATGGATGTGTGTCTAGAGCAATAACAGCAAACACTAACACTTACGCAACACGATGCCTTTGAAAGATGAGCGCACGGACCAAAATGGGGTGAGATGGGAGCTTGGGGAAGGCACATGAGGCATGTAGCTTGGCAACGGTGGCATGGGGTGGTGGTGGCTCATGGCAAAGACCTGCACTTTAGTTTTTTTGGGTTGCAAGTGTTGCTTTTTATGGCACTTGACGCTTTGCCAAGCCACGACAAACCACGCCGCCATTTGACGGGGGGAAAACCGTCGTTCGGTTGCCATCGTTTTACACTCCTCTGACTTGGGTTGGGTTGGGTTGGGTTCGGTATTGGGATTGGGACCGAGACTGGAATTGGGATTGGGATTGAGTTTGGTTTGGTTTGGTTTAGCACCTTCGCCAGTTCATCGTGTTGAATTTCATTTCGGTTTGGCATACCTGCGATAAGAAAGTGTTTTTTAATAGCTGGCAACAGTTATGCATATTGATGAATGTGACTGTGCACGTGTGTGTGCGCCAACTTATCGCTGAGACTGTATTAAGCAGCATTGTCACTCACATTATTCAGTTGATTTAAAGCTCAAGTCATTGTGAGAGTTTTCTAACTTTGATCATTTGTCAATATTTATCGAATTGTTCGTCAAATGCAGTAGAATTATCAGCTTTAGTTAATTAAAAGCTCACAAAATAGAGAGAGCTTGCATTTGGAGAGCATTCTAACATCAAATGCATAAACAGCTGCAATATTGTTACTGATATTGTCTAGTTAATGAATATCCCAACTCGGAGGGAATTCGTACACATTCAAAGTAAAAAAACGGAAAAAGGAAACGGTTTTTTTTTTGGGGGGGTTAATTGCTTTGTTGCCTTTGTGGGCATTGGTTTTGGGTTTTTTTTTTGGAAAAAAAAAGGCGCGCGGGCAAAACGGGGGGTGGGGCCCCCCACCCCTCCACCCAGGAATATTTTTATTATTTTTTTCCTGTGGTTGATGCCCCTCAAAGTTTTGTTTTTTCAATATGATGCTTTTTTTTTTCATCCCGCCCGGGCCCGGCGCGGGTTTTTCCTTCTCTTTTTTTTTTTTTTCTTTTTTTATTTATTTTTTATCGCACATCTTATTTTATTAATTATTTTTTTTATTTTTATATTTGTGGATTTCCCCTTGTGGAATTAAGGCGTCTTATATTTTTAGGAGGAAAAAAAGAAATAATATTTATTTCTCATGATTTTTTGTTGTAATATATTGAGGTATGGTTTGTGTATTTGGGGGGGGGGGCCATCTGGGGGATTATTTTTTTATTTTTTTTTTTTTTTATATTTTTATACCTTTTTTTCTATTTTATTTGCGTGAAGTATTTAATTTTTATCCAATACTGTCCACTTTCCAAGAACTTTGTCAAAATTTAACTGATTTTCTTGCAGAATGTAAATTCTATCCATATCAACTCCTTTATTAAAATTTAAAAAGGGCATTAACGGCATAATCTGAATTAACGGCAAAAACTGCCTTATAAACTTGTTTATCTTTGCAAGTGTGCGCAAACTTTTCGTAGAGCCTGTTGCAAACAGTAGCACTATTAGCTTTAGTTAAAGAAAAGCTCTGCGAGAGAGTGGCAGAAAGAGAGAGAGAGAGAGCGAACACATGATCTGATTGACTGTTCACCTGCTGCTCAAAGCTCAAAGCTTTCTCACTTCGCTTTGGCTTTGATCGTGTGGCGATGTCGGTTCTAAGGTGCTCGCTTTATGCGTAGCCAACATCAGTTGCCGTTGACGCTTTTGTCTAATAATAATAACAAATATGACGCCAGTGTTCAAGTCAGCAGTTGACTGCAATAAAAAGTTATAAAACTAAACATAGATAAAAGTCCAGAGCGGGCTTTAATCAAGGTCAGCTCGAAAAGAGAATGAAAAAAAACTTACAAATATAGTTGAGTGGGAAGTTGCAAGTGAAGTGACGTTCAGTGTTTTGGACAAGTCGACAAAGCAATCGCAAATTGCTATTTAATTGCGGAACACAACAAAAACAACTAAACAAATAAATCAAGAATTGCTGATAAGATAAGCAGCAAGCTTAAAAATCAAAAGCAAAAGCAAAAGGTGGCAAAGGTGAGTTCTTGTCTGCAACAGATTTGCATGTGCCACAATGAAGACTGAATTCCCCGAACTACTCTCGTTTCATAGATCTAGATCACACGTACGAGTACGAGATTCTATATGTACATATATGCATTTATATATATTCGAATGAATTTAATTGTAGTTAGTGTCGATTTCGATATTGTTGTTTGGTTTCGGTTGTCGCATGCAACACACAGGCCGCAGAGTTTGAAGCCCAGCACAGCACACAGTTATGCATATTAAATATCTTCCAGATGGGTTTTTGTGAGTACAGCACACAAATATAATAACAATAGTGCGGAATTTGCATGGCAAGGCGCTGAAGTGCCTAAGCGGCTTACCAAACATGGCCCAATTCATTGGCCAACTGCTGAGTTGCTGAAATAATTGTTTAAATAAGAATGCGAGCAAACAACGCCCAGCCGGCCATACAAATTAGCCACAAGCAGATATTAAGCATACGCAGCGTGGAACAGTCTGTGTCATAAGTATGCATCCATGCATGCAAAAACATACATACATATAAATGTAATTACTCCAATGCCAAAATATTATGCAATCAATCAACTATTTTCAACATTCTGATAATTATGATTTGTCTATTTGATAAATCATTCAAATATAGTTCTGTGATTTATTTCCCTTTGGTTCCGCTTGGCCATCAACTGACAGCAGCCACTGTGGCCATGGCATTAAAGGCTTTAGTACGGGTATTAAGAACATTTTAGAAAAATATTGCAAATAAGTTTTTACAACTTTCGAGGTTGGCTTAACGCAGAATTAAATGTGGAAATATGAGAGTGTGGCAGAAGTTAAGGGGGGAAGGGGGAGCTGAAAGTTAAAGTGTTGGTAGACACTGTCAATTGCGTAATTATTATGTACGTAGCCATACTTATATGGCTCGACTGGCTTTTGTTTATTTAAAGAATTTTCAAAGTACGCAAATTGGCAAACAAGCGTCTCGAGTTGGGCTTCAAAAGCAGCAGTAATAATAACAACAGCAACAATTTGCAATTATGTGGCTTGATTACGATGTTGTCAATTGCGTGTAGTTTGCACGCTTCGTTGGCGAGTCGTAAACAAAATGCCTTTAGCATAACCAGAGTCCGTCAGCAACAATAAAATTAAGGTAATAATTAAGTATACGTAATTGTAATACCGAAAAGGTCTGCCTTCAAGGCAGCAACAACTACAACAACAACGACTTGCAACTACAACTTGCAACACGCTTCACATTCATATGCATTCACATTTGGGTCTACTCACTTATTCACAACATGCAAATGAATCCAGCTGCGAGGAAAATGACTATTAAATTTCAGCCATTTCACATTACAGGAAGTGAAGTTGACACACGCATAACGAAATTACTAAATAATATTATTAAGTTTATTCAAGAGTAAATAAGCTCAAGCAACAGCTGCTTCCCAAATCTATCCCAAAAATATTGCCTGGAAATTCGAAACAGAATTCAACAACTTATTATTAGAGTTATTTGAGTAATTACCCTGACATCATAATTTGCAATCATCAGACGTATTTATCTTGTGGCCAGTAGACACTCAGCATATTCTGCTCGTAATTATGCCAATTTTGAACTTAAAGCGCAAATTTTGTTGAAAATGCTGGCTTATATAAATATCTCTTAAGGCTTTTGAGATACTTTATCTTCTTGTTGAACGATTAGTGGGCAGATTTTAGCTTGAACTGCCAAGCAAATCATTAAATCGCATTAGAACGCTTTAGTCGATAAAGAACGACTAAGTGCTACCCTTGAAACAAAATTGCTATTTCCGAAAAGTAACTATTTTTTAATGTAGAATCAATTAAAGCAAGAATTCATTACTGAAATAAGTTTTAGCTCTGAATGGATTTCGTAGTTTTCAAAGTCCAAATTTTAAATATAATTATACTATTTTATAGTCTTTGATAGCGAATTGAATTATTCGTTTTAAATATAAATAATCACCTGAGTATATATTTATTTGTGATTACAACTATTCATAACTCATTTATTTTAAAAAGTATTCAGTAAAGAACAAAAATCCCTTCCACTCAACTTCATCTCTTTGCTAGCAATTTTTACAATTGCAAAGTGAAATTTGCATTTGAAGTTAAAGTTGAAATTGAAGTTGAAGTTGCCGAAGAGAAGAACACATTAAGATGATTCATTGCGTCTATCAATAGCATTCAATGCGCTTCGATGTACTCATTCATATTCCATTCGAATGCTCGCTCATCAGCATGCATTCAGCTTCGTCTCATCTCAAACAGAACTCGACTCAACTCGACTCGACTCGACTGCCATTTTGGCCAGTTTCTCTAGCTGCCATTGATGTTGTTGCATTGCGCATACGCCGCGTGTGACGCACATTTTGTTGCATTTCTTTTGCTAGCAGCACAACGCCTTGAGCTGTCTTTCTTCCATTTTTTGTGGGCTTGGATTGAGTTGTAGCCTCAACTGCTTTTCACTATTAACGTGCTCATTTTCACAATATTCGGGGAAATGGGAAATTCTTTCCTTGCAACAGCTCACGGCGTCCGAGCACATAACACAAAAAAATAACAAAAAAATATATATTAAAATTTATGATGACAAAACCCGTCGACAAAACTTTCAACGCCAGCTGCAAATCTTTGCCGGCAAAAAATGAGAGAAAAATGAGAAGAGGCGAAATAATAAAAATACTAAAAAGAAATACAAAATTCAAGTAAAAATATACATTTTTTATGCGATGAGTTTGCCGCCGAGTTGTGTGCACACACACGCACACACACACACACACTCACACTTTGTCACATATCGATGCCATTGCAGAAGTTGTTGTTGTTGTTGTTGATGGTTGATGAGAGAGCGGTGTTTCGGCAGCTTTCAATATTCGCACAGCTTTGAGCTTACTTTTTCCATTTCCCAGTGTCATTTTTGAAAAATTGATTTATGGCCAATAGTGCGAATACTCGGGGAAGGGGGACATTGCTTTGTTTAGCGGGGGCAGGGGCAGGGAGTAGGACTCGAGAGAAGGGGGGGAGAAAGATGTCCGAGTCCGAAGTCCCCAAACGGCGGCACAAAAAACCTATCAACTGTCCGACTTTGTTGTTGTTTATGCAATGCGTATGTCTGTGTGTGTGTATGTGTGTGTGTGTGTGTTTATTTGTATGTGTGTTAGCCTGGCTTTTGGGGCTATTCTCCATTTCGACTCGTTGTCAAAGTTGCACAATAACGGAAATAGATCAGTTTTTAACTAGTTTCAAAAACTTAAAGCGAAAACTCTGACGCTTTAAGCAATACATTTACTCAATTGTTGTGCCAATGTGTGCGTAAATGTGTGTATGTGTGAAGAGTGTGTGTGTGTCTGACACAAGGCAAAATGAGACGTCAATTAAAACGTATCAAGCGCACTCACAATAAAAACTGCATAACAATGAGATGAGCCTCAAGATATCCTGTATAAGGCTGTCTGACTGCTTCCTTCTTTTTTCTAAGTTCATGTGGCAATGGAGGACAGTTTTCTTAAATTTTAAATGAACCATTTGTTATACTTTTTTTTTTTTGAATGTATCTAAAAAATTGACAATTAGAACCATTTCATCATTCCGTGATCAATTTAACAGAAACATTCTTTTTAGTAATTTACTTCATTTTTAATTTACATTCATTCGCATTTATTATTTTTATATCATATTTTATTCACATCCAGCTACTTGAAATAATTATATCATGGTCACTTTTTACCCGTACATTTGCATTAATTGGTATTTATTAGATGTGTATACTTTTTCAATAGATGGATAAAATCGGTATTTATTGAAGTTGTCCTCCGTGGTCACTTTAATTACCGCTCTTTTGGCTCGTTTGACTCTTTTGGTTTCTGATTTCGTTGATTTATCACCTGCTCTGACTCGTTATACCCCCTTTACGACCATCGCATTGGGTATAATGGCAGCAGCAAAGACCACAACATGCGCGGCTCAACAGCTACAACAACCACAACAACAACAACCACAACAACCACGGCAACAACAACAACAACAAAAGCACTCGCAATACAAATACAAACAGAACAGAAAAAAGTACAACAAACGTTTACAAAAGCAATTGCTCATTTTTGCACATTTTCTGCAGCACGATGGAAATGTTTTTCCCTCTCATGAATAAAAGAGAATTTCGTTCGACTGTCCCCCCCCCCCCTCCTTTCCCCTTCCCCCTTTCACTACTCTTTTCATTTGGTTGTTCGACAGACAGACAGACAGACAGTTATGGGGTTGCTTTTTGCACTGTTGTACAATAATTAAGCGTTGACTTGTTTAATTACCAAAATGCAATTGCTTTTAACCACGCAACGTTTTCGGCTTTTGGCCAACACATTTTGGCTCAGTTGCTGTCGGCCACCTTAAAGCGAGCGCATTTATGCCGCAATGTGTATTAACTGTTTGTAGTTTGTGGCTTACTCATCAACAGCTGCTTCTTCTTGTGCTCCTCTTTCTTTTAGCCAATTTGCAACTTGGCTTTGCATCTTGGGGCACGTGTCAAAACTTTTGTTTTGACGCCTTTTATTAAAAGTGTCAGCACAAGTTTTGGCCACGTTGTATAAGCCACATTTTATTTATTTTAATCCTGGCCAGGACAACTGTTTTTTGTTTTGTGTTTTTTTGTTGGCTCAAAATCCTGGCTAAGTCGCTTCTTTTCGCATTTGGCATTTATTGCAGTTTGGCCGGAATCTGCATTCATTTAGGCCACAAATTGAAATGCATAGAGTCGAGTTGTTAGCCAACAGCTGTTGCATGCCACATCGATTTGGCATGACGACTGAGAGAGGGGGAAGGGGCAATCTCTGTAATGGTAATGGTTATTGTTATGCTTATGCATGAGCCAACGTGCCACATATCCTTGCCACGTACATACGTGTGCCCCATCCCCATCCCCATCCCCATCCTGCATTCCACGTTGCAGTCAGCCGTCGATTAAGCCCGATCTGAGTTCTCACTCAGCTCTCAGTTATGGGGCAAGTGGCATGTGGCATGAGGAAAGCTTGTGCTTATTTATGCGCATAATTACTTGATGTTCAATTTACATATGCGGCCAATTGTAGCCAAAGTATTTAGCTTGATGTGTTGCAAGCAGACTTTAAACTTGCCACCTTTAAATTGGCAGCAACTGGGCAAAAAGCTGCTGAATTGCCTCATTATGTTGAATACAAAACGCACCATAATAAAAAAACAAACTTGGCACTTAACACAAAGGACTCACGTACCACAGATGGGGTTGCAAGTTAACAGAGAGAGATAGAGAGAGAGGGGGCAGGAAGAGTGTGAGATAGAGTGATGCAGTGGCACTGAAAATTTATGCAGCACAAAGCCGCGTGGCAAATGTGAGTAATCCAAACGACATAAGCAGGCATAAACAGTGCAACACACACACACAACAACAACACACATACACAACTTCACTTCAACTATTCCCTCTACCTCTCTCCATCTCTGTCCATTTCCCTATCTCTCTCCCTCATGCCACAGTGGGTGTAAATTGTGCTATACACCAAATGTGCCATAAAGCCAGCAGCCAGGATCAGGATGCGTTCTCCCCAAAGGTTTCTACACTTGCACTCGCCTCTCCCTCTTTCCCCCTCTCTCCCCCTTTCTCCCTCTCTCTCCCTTTCGCCCCCTCTCAGCCGTTGTTGTTGTGGTTTGCATTTGGGAGCTGCTTCTGTCCGCGTGCATGCGCCACTCTAATAAAATTTAATAAAAAACGTGTTGCCTTCGCATAATGCATCGACAAAGGACGAAGGAATCTTGCGGAGAGGGGAGAGAGTAGCGGTAAGAAAGGAGAGGGGGAGAGGGCAATAGTAGCTCTCGCTTTTTACTGCTAAAATGTGCGGCTACAAAATTTAGTTAAGCTCCAAATTGATTATTCCTTTTATTAATATTTATATATTTTTTTACGTTCACTTAAGAGGGGAAATAACTTCAGCTTAGGTTAAGTTACTTAGTTCCGCAAAGTTCTTAAAAGATCGACAATAGAATACAAATAAATATTAAATCTTGTGAATAGCGAATAAATAATAAGTATCCATGTATGTACTTGGATAATAACTTTGGGATAATAACTTTAATGAATCAAAATATACATTGATTTCTGCTCATTGTACATATATTGTGATATTAAAGTTTCATTTCGAAACAGGCTAAAAATTATTTCCAAGCAATATTATTTTTCTCCCAGTGTTCTTAAAAAAGATAGCTGCAACCAATAGCTAATTAAGATTCCTCAAAACATTTTTTTCTTTTAATGTAAGTTTTGTTAATTAAAAAAATAAAAAATTTGCCTCATCAAAACTATTTTCCCTATGTGCATGTTAAGTTTTCTGGACTATGAATTAGTTGACAGTCAAAAATACATTATCAAGTTACATTTTTGTATGCCAAAATTTATGTCTCAGTGTATAAAATTAAAAAAAAAATGAATTTCACTTTCGACCGTGACAGGACTCGAACCTGCAATCTTCGGATCCGAAGTCCGACGCCTTATCCATTAGGCCACACGGTCTGGTTGACTTTGCTGCGCGTTTATAACAAATATCAAGTAAAGTTCAAGTATAGAATGTATTATGAATTGCATTATTTATGGATCATAATTACTCTAAAATTTCTCTGTCTCTAAAAATGAGGCGAACTTATCCTTAGTTATCGCTCAATGCATATATTTCATTTATGTATTTAAAATATACTTCAATACTCGCCCGTAATTTCTCCCAGTGTAGGTCTCGCCTAGCTGCTAACCGCAGCTACAGTTTGAGCCACGTTCCCAGCATATCAATATGGCGTTGGTGTTGGCTGTCAAGTGTCTAATACGATAACCCACTCACTCATGCGTCTATTTCTAGACTAATTTCGACAGGCGGTGCAAGTGGAGCAACTGCAGCCACAGACAGAGACAGAGATAGAGACAGTGAGAGGGTGAGAAAGGGATACTCAGTCACCACATTAGACATTAGTTGTCATCGTGTGAGTGTTGCAATCGAAATCATCATCAGGCAAGCACTATAACACCACAGCACCACGGAACCACCAGAAACCATCGAGTCGAGGAGTCAACTGCCAAGTGGCAATGCAGAGCCAGAGTCGGATCGATGGGCAAGTGTGTATCCCGGCAGTCGACGTGCCCGAGTCCCGCACATCATCAATCTGTGCTGACAATTGCCTTGTCGCAACAAGATTTGCGCCACGCCCACAAAATATGGCAACAGTTGACAGCGAGTAATGAATATATTGCCACAACAACGGGGCCAAAAGATGAGCCGACATTTTATTACCACATAAGCCGCAACACGGCGCAGTCAGAAGCGGATGAAGAGACAGAGACGGAAGCAGAGACAGAGACAGATAGAGAAGCAGAGTCAGAAGTTGAGAAGGAGCAGGAACAGGAGGAACAGGATTTGAAGGAAGCTGCTGTGCTGCACATCGAGTCTGTTTATAATCATTTGAATGCCCATGTGAATGCTGAAAATGTTATTGGCAGCTCGCTGACAGGTTGCAACAACGAGGACTTTGCCACTTGCCAGCAGTTTTTGTTGCAGGAACTGGCGCAGACACTCGCCGAGTGCCAAGTGAAATACATAAGCCCAGAGTTTGTTGTTGATAACAACAGCAGCAGCAATGCCAGCAGTGAGATCACAACAACAACAACAGTCACAGCGGCAACAACAACTGTAGCATCAGCAGCAACAACAACAGAAACAACTGCAACAACAACAACAACAAACGCCGAATCGAAGTTACAACTCCAGCAACCATATGAGGTGAGTACTCCTTCACATATTACGTATACGCAAGCAGGGACAGTAAAAGTTCCATATATATTTATTAGCATATAATTAAATCTGCAACTTTGATTGATCTGCTGTTCACTAACATAAAATTAAATCTACATCTTTGATTTATTGTTTGATGCATGAAGATTTCAGCTTCAAAAACAAACGTTTTAAATTTCCTGCATCAGATTCCATTTAATAAAGCTATAGGACAATTAAAAAAAAAAATTAAGTGTCTTTGATAAGCTCATTATTATGAAATTTAAAAAATAAAATTAAAAAAAAAAAAAAAAAGTTTTACCCTCGACCGTGACAGGACTCGAACCTGCAATCTTCGGATCCGAAGTCCGACGCCTTATCCATTAGGCCACACGGTCAGGTTGTTTTCGTTGCGCATTTCAAACAAATATGTAGGCAGCGAATAGAATGTTATCAAGTAAATTTCATATGGAAGCGCCATAAAATTAAAGCTTAATCTATGCATTGTAAACATATATTTTTCTCAGTGCCTGCGACTGCTTAAGATAAGAAATCTGATTTAATGGATTTCAATTAAATTTTGCTAATTTTATAGAATATATTATACGTTAAATTACTTTTGAATCATACGTTACTGCAATTAATTCAATGCTTTGTAACTCATCGCATATCGAAATATTGTCAATCAAAAGGTCTTACTAACTTAAGTTAACAGTTGAACCTGAGCTTGAATTACGGAGTATCTTATAGTCAACCCCTCTTGCACTCCCCGCAGTTCCTTGTACTACACATACTCCGTAATTTATCACATATCGATAACTTGACTGACATTCGCACTTACGGTATAACCCAATGCACCCCCTAAGCAGGCGAATCTCACAAACTCTACGCCAGGTGGCGCCACTGCAAAACCACCCTCATATCGACAGACACTTGTTTTCGGTGGTTGTGCGCATGTCCGCACCACAATCCACGGTCTGCTGGGCAATGCATACACTCGACCAAGTTCGAGAAGTTCGCAGCCAGAATTTTCAGCAAGCGCATTCAATTTTCCGTGTGCTGTCGTTTCACAAGTGGAAAAACTCAACCAATTGACTTGGAAAAACTAAAGAAAATTGCAAGAAAATTGCATAAAGATCAAGTGAAAAACATTGCATTGCATACTTTGAGGTGTTGCAACTGCAACGAGAGCCGGAAAATTGCGTCAGTGCTGAAGATTTTCAGCATGGAAAAACTTTTCAAGGACCTTCAAAAGTAAAAGAGCCGTGTGTGGGTGTATCTGTGTGTATCTGTGAGTCAGTGTAACTATATGTGTATCTGTGTACCTGCCTCAAGTGCAATTATAAATGGCGTAATTTGTGCGGCGGCTGTGGAATGAAAATAGTGGCAAGTGAAAAGCAATTGGAGGCACAACCAATTGATAGGAACGTGGCAAACGTGGCAAGTGGCGAGATAAGCGATAAGGAGGAGGAGGCTCGCCGGAAAAGCGAGTGCCTCAGCAGCCAACGTGCAACATGGATGAATGCGACAACATCGTCGTCGTCACATTAACCGCACACGAGGACAACGAGCACGACAACGACAACGACAATCAGGCTGAGATACAGATACATTTGCAGCACAAAGGAAACGCCATCGAGATCGATGACAACGCAGCATTAGAGCAAGAAGAAGAAGAGGAACAACAGCAACAACAACAACAAAGAGAGTTACAACTGTCGACGAGGACGCAGCAGTTGACGCTGAAGTCGAGGCAGTCATAATGGTATTTTAAATGATAAAAGATACAAATGTATCTATGGGTTACTTATTGTGTAGTTCTGAGCTGTTGAGATTTGCATAGTAGTTTGATATTCATACAAACACACACACACACACACACACACACACACACACACACACACACACACACCCACACACATACCCCTTTTAACCCATTGTTATTGTCTCTGTGTGTATCTTTTCCATTGTATCTTGCGCTCAACTTTTGACCCGTTTTTATTCTTTTTGCTTGCACTTACAACTTAATCGCTTGTCTAACCTGATTTTTTCTTTCATATCTTTTCCCCCGCTCCGTTTTAGGGACAAACGGAGAGCAAGAAGCACGGTGGCAAGTCCCATCGTCGGAATAATGGCAACAATGGCAACCATTCAGGCCACCAGCTGGAGTCCAAGGAGCAACAGCAACAACAGCAACTGCACACCAAAGGCACCGCCATGTCCTTTGGCTTTCGCAAGAAGCTCAATGGTACGCCCAAGAAGTTCAAGAAACTGCTCGAGGGAGGTGCGACCCATAGCACATCCCAGACAGATACAAAGGACGACAATGGCAATGCAACAACAACAAATACAATGGCAACAACAACAACAGCAGCAGGTGAGCAACGAGTTCCCGTTTTCTAGTTCTAGTTATGGCTTTTTAATTAGCGCCAATTTGATGTGCTATCTAATAACGAGCAAACACGACTCTCCTGCCCTCTGCACTTGCTCCTTTTTATACAATTTATCGGGAGTATATTGAGTTTGTGGCAAGGCTGCAAGTCGGTTTGGTGGCTCGAACCATCATGAAAGATATAAGTTCGGTTCGACAACTGGTTATTATATTCTCTATATTTTTTAATTTTTTAAATCAACTAGTTTTTTTTTTCAAAAAATCAACAAATAAATAATTTTTTTTTAAATAATCTAATATAATATTTTAATTTAAATATGGCCTATTACTTAACAATTTTTATTCAAAGTCTTACATATTTGCACGAAATTTATGTCTGTAGGATGAGCTAGAGACTGCAAATTTGGCATGTTGACTCCTTAAATGTACAGACAGATCCAGATTATTTAAAAATTTGGATTGCAAAAACAAATTCAAGAGACTATGATTTTCTTACCTTTAAAATTTTATCAAGATAGCAAAAAACACATGAAAGGTATTCAAGAAACAATTATAAAAATAAGAAGAGGTCATAAAGTACTTCTAATATTTTTAAATTTGTATGTAGTTGAAAGCAGTGTTAGGGTATCTAGAGTAACTCGCAGTCGGGCACTCCCGATTAACGCCACTTCCTGCTTGTTCTGCCCTTTCTGTTGTAGCTACCCCAGTGCAGTTTGAGAAAGTGGGTGTGGCCGTTGCCCAAAAGACAGCGAATCGCACATGTGCGGCTAACAAGCGTTTTGGCTATCGCGGCAATGTGCCACGCCCCGCATCCGCCTCTCTGACCACGTCAAGCGAGGACGCTGTGGAAACGGCAGCCAATGCTCAGAATAACAACAGCAACAACAACAGTGGCAACAACAACAGCAGCAACAACAACAGCAGCAGCAACAACAACAATGGCAATGTGCTGGTGAGCAATCGTAAGTAGCGTGAATCAAGTGAATCGACATCTGCCCCTGCCACATCTTAATTCTGCCACTCTCTTCTTCTCTTGTTGCTCCCTCCTCTGGCTCTTGTCCCTGTGTACAGTGAAGCGTCGTTCCAAGAGCGCACACGCAGGTCGCACCGTCGATGGGGAGCCCAAAATAGCACAGCCCAAGACGCTGACGTTCAATCTGAACCAGAACACGACCATTGAGTATCAGCGGCGTCAGTTCTTCGGCGAGTTCGCGGACGAGGCGAGTGCCACGGCAGCTGCCACGTCACGGCAACAGCGCTGCAACTACAACAATCTGGCCAACATGCATGCGAATGTCATGTGAGTAGCATCACCAATTTCATCTCGACTCTCTCTTTAATCCTATCCAATTCCAGCGTTCGTCCCACTCCGCGTGCTGCACCCGCCAGCTTTGCCAAGTTCACGCTGCAGACGGTCAGCCTGCCCCGGCCCGAGTATCCGGTGGCCATCAGTCTGACTGCCACGACGCCCACGACGCCCAGCAGCAGCGTGCAGTCGCCGCTGCCGACACATGCCACAGGCGCCCGGGCCAAGGATGTGGCCACCACTTGCAGGCAACATCCGTTGACCTCCATCCACGTGCAGCCGACTCGTCAGCTGGACCAGAAGAGCGTCAAGCAGCTGACCAACAACACGACGCGTCGCGGCTTCTCCGGCAGTCGGGAGATTAGCGCCGACTCCGGCATTGCCAGCATGGAAATGGCCTTGGACTCGGGCAGCAGCTCGGGGGGCAGCGATCGCTCCAAGCGGAGCCGCAGTCGGCCCAGGAATCTGCAGATGGTCATGAGTGGACGGCACACGTTCGAGGTGCGCGACGTGGATGATCCGCCGTCGAGCGAGTCCAGCTCCTATGTGGAGACCTTGGCGCTGCCCAAGCTGCCCACGGACAACAGTCAGACGACTCCGTTGCCCCTGGTCGGCTTGGTGCGATCCAACACGGTGCTCAGCCGGGAGAACTACGAGCGACGCCAGATTGCGGCTGGCCAGGATCAGGCGGGCAATTCAATGCAAACACCAGAGACACCACCAAAGCCCAAAGCCAATGGCTCCGATGACAGCGAAAGCGTTGACGAGGAGAAACTCTACCTGGATTCCTCCACCTCCGAGAAGAGTGCCAAACAACAGAGCCACAGTCTATCCTCCTCCATGTCCTGGCGCTGCCAGGCGGGCGAGTCCTTGGCCGCCAGAGACTGCAGCAGCATGAGCATCACCAGCACCAGCACCAGCACCGACACCCAAGCCCAGCCAACCAAAGCCAATGCGAAGGAGGAGGACATGTCCTTCTCCCTGGACGACATCAGTCTCAACAACACGGACGTGGACATGCCCTTTAGCACCATTTGTAAGTCGAGATTATTTCTGAACTTATCTTGGAATCTTACTCAAGATCATACTTACTCAAGATCTCTTCTCAAGATCATAACATGTGAATGAGTATTTTTCATTAGAGATCATACTTGTTATTACATTTTCTAAAGGATCCTTTCTCATGGTCGATCTTAGGGTTCTGTCCTTAGTAGACATTAAGATAGCTCGAACCCATTTAAGAAGTCCCAGAGGGAAAAGAAACTTTTACCAAGTTATTGTTCTTAAAATCGAAACGAATATCGGTTTCAGTTACGGTTTCGGTTTTGCTCGCATTAAGATTTTCGGTTATCGGTTACGCAAAATCTTTGAATAAAGGTTTCGTAACTGTGAACCGGTTTTTTTCGATTTTGAAATACCGGCATGGTTTCGGTCCACAAAAGAAAATGTTGTTTGCAAAAATATAATCATATTAATAGTATAATAATAATAATTAAAAAGGCATTAATTTCTTAATGTTTCATTGACACATATTCTTCAATTTGATGTAGTTGAATACATTTTAACAATTTCAATATTTCATCTTACAAAATATATTTTATTTGCGCTTATTCAGCGCTATGTAAATTCCATCATGAAAATCACAAAAAAAAAATCAAAATTAAACAATAGAAAATTAAAATCAAAATTAAAAACGAAAAATAATTTATTTTTAATGTATGAAAAACCGAAATTGACCTTATAAATGAAACGGTTACTAAACGGTTATTTCGGTTTACAGAGTTTCGGCTTACAGGTTTCGGTTTTTTTTCAGTTACGGTTTCAGATACGGTTTTAAATTTCAATCGGTATTTAGAGATTCTTAGAGATTTTAAATTAAACATAGCTCCTGAGAATGTTTTCTTATGGATCTATGACCTTATGGATGCCTCTCTTGGATCCTTCTTTATCTCAGATATTTACCAACATCAGATTTCACTCCTTCTCTTTCCATAGCTTCTCTAACAGAACCAGCAGCCAAGCCCAGCTTCCTAGCTGGCCAGGATCACTTGCTCAACATGCACACTGTGGACAATCGGGAGGTGGTGGCCACTGTCCGTCTGCCCAGTGAGCGTCCACGCAGCTTCAACAACGCGCTCAACGAGTCCAAGTTCGCGGAACTGGCGCTGGCCAACAGCAGCTGCCTGTTGCTGGATGACGAGACCTCGCCGACCGATAGCCTGGTCAGCAGCACCGAGGAGTCCGAGGAGGCGGGTGGCAAGCTCAAGAAGCACAAGCTCAACGCGGAGTTGCAGCAGAAGGACATCGAGGTGGACATCGACGATATATCGCCGGTGCTGGAGCTGGAACTCGATCCGGGCAGTCGCAGTCCCAACTCACCGGGCACGCCCACACACGCCTCCCACTCGCTGTCCCTGGGCTCGGACTGTGGCAATCTGATCGATGACGAGATCGCCGATCAGCCGGCCTTGCTGTGCAATTCGGAGGCACAGGAATTGGCCACCGACACGCCCACTTTGATGGAGACACACACCCACACCCAGACGGGATCCCTGCGATCGCTCAAGAGTCAGTCCAAGGCCCGGACCGCCCTCCAACAGGCCATCGAACTGAGCCTAAGGACTCCAGCTGCGGTCCGACGAGCTGTGCTGGAGAGCGCCGAGTCCCTGGATACTCTATCGCCCTGCGAGTCCATCTGCTCCGACGACCTGATGATGGACTTTGACATGAACAGCAGCGTGGACTCCATCGATCGCACCATGTCGATGCGCAGTCGCAGCGGCTCCGATCTCCACAAGCTGGGCACTGAGATCGACCCGGAGCAGGCCGAGACCGAGGCGGAGCTGCTCGCCCAGCTGGAGTGCAAGGGCAGCGATGTCATGAAGGAGCTCAACAGTTTACTTCGCGTTCGCATGCAACGCACCACATCCAGTCCCAGGGAGCGCATCAGGTGAGTCCCTGCCACACCCTGGCCAATCACACTGACCCCATCCAATTCCAATTCCACTCCCATTTCCATCTGCATTTCCATTACCAAAACTAATTGAATTGGCCAACGGGCGTGTTGCCAAAACCGCCAAAATGCCCTGCCTTTACTTTTTCCATCTCTTTCCCTTCCCTTCCTTGCTTTCATTTATTTTTCTTTCCTTTCCTTTGATTTGATTTGACTTTATTAGCCCGCCTGGCACTTGGCCAGCTTTTGCAGTTGCCATCTCTCATCCAGTCAGTGTCTCAGTCGTGTGCACCACTCCCAGCATCACTTGAAAGTAATACAACTTCAACCTAATCAATCAGCTATGCACCTCTCCCTTCGCTCTCCCGCTCTCTCTCTCTCTCTCTCTGTTTCTCCCTCCTTGGCCAGCCGGCCACTTGCCTTCAATTTAACACTAGAAAGCCTTTGCAATTCACCCCAAATCTTAAGTACCAAAAACTTTTAAAAGTTTTTGTTTTTTAAAATTATTCCAAGAGTTTTCCTGTACAAATTGTGTATAATTCTTAGAAAAAAAAGAGGATAGAACAACTTCCGATTATCGTGAATTAATTAAAGTGCTTAGGAATTTTTAATCAGAAAAATTTCTAAAGTATTTTCTTTAAATGCATTACTACTCCATCTTTTAAAGAACACTCTCAGATCAAATCTCAATATCTCTTCAATCTCAATATCTAATAATAAAAGCAATGAAAACTTTAGTACTTCTCCTCAACTTATGAGCACATAATCATCAAAGTTCATTGGCTGAGCTTTTAATATGTTATTCAAGATTAATCATGAAATTGAAAACTAAAGCAAGAAAGTCACTTAAAAGCTCTTTCAATATTCAATATGTAAGATTCTATTATAAGAGCTTTCTGTAAATCTATTAATTTATATTTAAAGCTTTTTATATATTCTCTACTTGCTTTGACATTTCTAGTGTTAACCTGCGCAATTCATTGCGATTTTGTTAACTCTCAGATTGAAAACTGGATTGAAAATTGAAATTAGCAGAAATTGAGACGGACTGCATTGGGACAGGTTGAAATTAGCTTGAGCTGTTTTTTGGCCCAAAGGTCGTCCCATTTGATGTTGGTAACAAAAACCAAAAATTCCCATTGTCATTCCCGCTGCCAATTGCCGCTCTCAATTGCACGACTTGTAGTTGTACAAGGAATGGTTGGCAATAAACGGGGGAAGGGGAGAGAAGGGGCTAGAGAGAAGTTAAAGCCATAAGCAAGAGGCAACGGCACTTGGCATTTGCCTGGTCGGGACGAGGTCTGGCCTGGCCAAATCGTGGTCGTAGTTAAGATAACATTTTGACTTTGCACTGAGACTTGATGGCGAGTGCCGCATTCTTTTGTCATGGCAACGACAGCAACAAAAGCAACAACAACCGGCAACTGCACGACAACAGCAACAACAATAATAGCAACAACAAAAAAGCCGTTTCTTGTTCCAGCCAAAGTTTTGTTGTGGCTTTGGCTTTGCCTTTGCCTGTCGCATTTTTATTGCATTTACCAAAGGAAAAATCAATTGTCTGGCAGCATGTGAACCTGTTCCGACTTGTTGTTGGCTGGAAAAGCAGCGACAACAACAACAACAACAACAGCAACAACAAAAATAACTGCAAAATGCCGCTGGCCTCGAGGGGATTCGGCTAAAATCGTGGATACGCATGCGCCAGGGGATTGCCTTTCATTATGTATTGGTGAATGTCCCCATAAATTGTGCACCCAGCAAATGGCCAAGAAAAATCCAAAAAGCTAAATTCAAACAGTCCAAACGGCTTAAACGGTCCACGTCCCACGGTCAAAATGCCAAAGCAGCTGCGAACCATGTTTAAATCTTTGAATCGTTTGGAAAACCATAATTCATATGCAAAACCACACTTGTGAACTAACCTTGGGCCACAACCATTTATCCATGCATCCATTTAGCCATTTAGCCATTCAGCCATTCAGCCAAGTGGCATGAGTCATCACAGCGTATCGTACTTGCCGGCTACAAAAAAGTGCTGAGTAAGTTGTTGCCAATCGACCATCGACAATTGTCAGTTGTCAACTGAGGCAGCTGCCAAGTGCAACGATCTTCATCTTTGCTTTCATGTTGTGGCCATAACTACAACATTTCCATTCCCATTTCCATTCTCACTCCTTATCGCTTAGATGGTAGAAAGCTTTCTTTTCTAACGGCAATGCCACACACAAAGCTCTAATACAGCAACAACAACAAGCACAACAATAACAACAACAACAACAAAAACAATCATTACAAACTCCAGCAAAAAACATTCTTGACGTTGTTTGTTGTTGTCGATGGAAACATGTTGGAATTGAAACATTGTTAGCATTTGGCATGCGCACAGTGACACAAAATCTAATGAAAGTAATTTATTATAAATAAAAAATTAATAGAAATAATTTTTTTGATTTCAAAAACGACTTTGCAATTTAAATCAATTAATCAAAAGAGATATGCAATTTGATTTTAAATTATTTAATGAAAACTTTTTTTTTATTTACCTTGGAAGTTCTTATAAAAAATTTAAATAATGTTCATAAATATTATTGAAAAAAAAAAAACAAAATTATATTTTATTCATTTCTTTTTCAGAAATGCTTTATTTTAAGTAATTAAAGTTTGAAAGTAACTAGGTTTCTCTTTGCCAGAACATTAATTAAATAAATATATTGGTGTGCTACAGAAATTTCTTCCACTTGAATTTCACGTCAATTTCATTTTTTTGTGACAAAGTCAACTCATCTGAAAATTTTTCAGGGAAACGAAATCATCGCTCAATCCACTGGCGTCCGATGCCATAAGAATAATGTTACATTTTTTGTCAGAATTAAAGAATTTAGAGTTGTCGAGTAATTTTTATTGCTTGTTGCGCCAATTTAATTTAATTTAATAAAAGTATAATAACTTAAAAAGAAATAAAATAAAAACCTAATATTCTGCAATGATGAACCCAAAAAAGTTGCTAAACAAACCCTTGGGAAATTTAATCTAGTACGAAAAGGTTGGTGAATTCTCTAAATTCGCTTTCACTTGTAATTTCTGTAGCACACCTGATAATATATTCTCACTCAATAAGTTCCTACGCAATATTAAAAGAGAATATAATTTTTTCATACTTTAGTGCACTCGTTGGCCCACTGTGCCGTTCCATGCCACTTTGTGGCAGCCTTGAGGCCCGCTACCAACTCCAACTTCCAACTTTAGTATTAAACAAGATCTCAAAGCGTTCGGTTCGATACGATTCGAGTTGCGTCGGTTGCGTGGGTAACTTCATAAACAAATGCTTACACTCGGATCAGATTGAATAATATTATAATCTCAAAGTATTGTAATTGTTGTTGTTGTTGTTGTTGTGGTAAAGCTGCGTGGGAGTTGCCTAACCCCAAAGAGTGGCCAAGTTAATTGCCATTGTGGTAAATAGACAAAACCCAAAAATTATAATAAAATAATAATAAACAACAAAAAGCCAGTGACCGAATAGACCGCCCTCGTCTGCCACCAGCAGATACGTCGATACGCACTGTTGCCTTTTTCATGCCACAGATACAACACCGACACCGACAACAACAACAACAACAACCACGTTAAACAACAACAACAACAACTACATCGTTAAAGACGCGCCGCAGGCACAAGTGTCAATGCTTTTTGTGTGAATATTGTGCAAAAACCAAAAAAATAAAAAAAAAACAATAATAATAAAAATAAATAAATAAATAACAAAACTGCGGCAGGCAACTGGTTTGATCAAATGTGAGTAACAAAAATGTGTGGAAACAAATACAAAAAAAAAGAAACGAATACTAACGAAACACAAAATGATAATGATAATGATGAACAGAAAACCACAGTTAAAACCACAAGTAGGGCTCAGAGAGAGGAGTCATAGAATGGAATGGGTTGGAATGGGAAGGTATCGCTGGCAAAGTGGGTGCTGATTTCCGTTCGGACCACAAAACCCTTTGGCCACTTGCGTCATTTGATATGTTGGCCACAAAGCACGCGGATCGGTTCGGAAAAACAATAGGAAAACTAAACTGGAAATCCGAAACGAAAAAGTGTGTCACATGCAAATTGCATTTGGAATAAATCGCTGGAATTTGATGCCCATAAACGTAACAATTACGACCAAAAAGAAAAATACTACAACAAGAAAGAGGGAGAATCTTCAGCTTGACGAAGACTAAATACACTTTCAGATTGAGTTACTGAGTTTAGATATTTTCACTTATCTGAAAAAATTCAAAATTTGAATTTTTATCGTATAAAAACACAAAAGCTTAAACGATTGTTCCTATTGGAGATATATGTTGTAGACATCCGATTCTATTTTAAGTTGGAGAGAATATATAAAACATACTTTACTTTCAAGTCGTTGAATTTGATCGACATTTTGCCAAAAATATAAGTTTTTTGTTTATAGTCAAGTTAAATATTCAGGGGTGCCACAGAAATCGTTTTCGCTTGAAATTGACATAAATTTCATACAAATTAATGTCAAATTCAGGTGAAAGAGATTTCTGTAGCACACCTGGTTACATTTTTAAGTGAGAAATATAATTGAAAATTCAGTTAGTTAAATGAGAACTTAATTGAAGCTTCTTTCAGATATCAACATAACCCAAAAATCTCTTACCGCTAAATTATGGTGTTGCACAGTTGGTTACAAAAGTATATTCCCCACTGAAAGAGTATACGAATAAATCAAAAAGAATAATCAGCTGCAAGTGCTGACCCCAAGAAAACTGAGCTCCATTCCATTTTAGTTTATGTTTTGTTGTATGACGGCGACTGTTGACGCTTCAAGTTCAGTTTCAGTTGCCTTTTGTGGCACGTTGACGTGCCACTGCAGTGGGTTTCTAAGTACTTGTAGATTGCAGTCTTCGTCTCAGCTTGAAATCTACAGTCTTGCAGTCTCCATTGTAGACATGCATAATTCAACAGAATGTGCGACCGGTGACCACAAAATACCATCGAGTGCAAATACAGATACAGATACAGATGCAGATGCAGATACAATGTGTGTATTGTATATAGCTACCAATCTACCTACCTTAACTTACTACCTGTCTGTCTGCTCGTCTGTCTGTCTCGCAGTCTCTTTGTCTGTCTGTCTTCCGCCTCTTCCTCTGTCTACCTGGCAGCCATCGTTGATCATCATCATCTACAGCAGCTTCAGCTTCAGCTTCAACGGCGCAGACAAAAAAAAACTTGCCACAAGATACTTCTCTTCGCAGAAGATACAAGATACACACCGGATTCAGATTCTCAGCAGATTTGTCTGTGTCTGTGTTGTGAGAGAATGTTGTGTGTACTTTTCTTATGGTTATTAACATGTTGCCGGTTGCCAAGTTGCAAGTTGCCAGGTCTCTAATGAAGCGCCCTTTGCTACGTTTGTTGCCCTCGCTTAACAGGGTCAGGGGAGGGAACAGGGGCAGTGGAAGGGGCAGGGGCAACTGCACTTCCGTGCCTATGACAAATGACATTTCACCGTACAAATTGATAAGTGCCGTTAGGTCCGTAGATGTTGCAACGCCTCTGCCTCTGTCGCTGCCTCAGTCTCTGCCCCAACTAATGTGATGTGTTGTGATTGCGACTCTGATTGCTTGTCATCGCTGGCAGTTGCCAGTTGCCAGTTGCCACTGAGGCGACACTTGCCGTTGGCATTGGCCCGTGTGTGGAGCTACAAATTTGCTGCAGTTAAATTCCCATATCTCTTCTATATATACACATATGTTTACAGTTACAGCAACTATTTAGAGTTAAGCGAGTCGCCGAGTTGTGGCAATTTCAACTCCATTAGCTTGCAACTGTTGCAATGACGAACGTTTTGTCGGCCACACACACACGCACACACACATATATACTCATTCAGTCATATATAAAAGTATCTTATTTTGTATGAAATTTCCGGTGCAGTTGTGCAAAGTGCTTGGCATTGTTTTGGCTTCGTCCAACTCTTTCACAGTTGATTTCTGCATACTCAACCTCCAGATAAAGCACATAGTATACAATACAATACAAATACTCGTGCGATCCATCAACTCTCTGGGAAATTATGAATACTTTTTGTTTAGCTTTGGCAAATTTGCATACGAAACCGCAACGCTGTGTAAACTGAAAGTGTTTCTTTCTTAAATATGTTAAATATACACTTCAGTCCAGCAGCAACACTATTTCATATAATTACAGAAGCTGAAGGGAGGAGAGGAAAAGGGAGGGAGTAATTCAGATAGTACGTGATTACTTATGATAATAAGATCTTGCAATAAAACATTTAAAATATAGAGATCGTATGCAAGTAGTTTTAATGTGGAATAATATGTCTACAGGATTAGAAAAACAGATAGCAACGGTTTATGGCAATGCTATCATAGTATCTCATTAGTTTAGGCAAATAGTATATTAGTATTGTTAATGAGCAAAAAGTTGAGAAATGAGAGAAGAAAATAGCTTAAATAGTCCGAGTTTATACAAATTTTAATCTTATTATGCTTAAAAAGAAAGAAAAAATGGAAGAATAAGAAAGAAGAATTTTTAAATATAAAATACACTTTTTTAAAAATGTGATCAACTTTAAACTTTACCAAAACTGATCCGTTTCCAAACGGAATGTCATTTTAATCATATTTTTACCTCTCAATTTATTCTGCATTAATTTAATATTTATTAATTAGCTTCTTCTTTTAAAAGTAAATTCTAAAATTATTATTTTCCAAACAGTGCTGGAAACTTGATGTCATTGAATAGAACATGCAATTATTCTTAACGATGTCAACAGAAATATTATAATATGCTTTGCTTACTATACTTAATAACTTAGAAACTCGACAATTCTGCTCTGATTCCATTTCAAAGTTACTCCTTTGTAAGTCTGTCGCTTAAATATATTGAGAAATAAAGCAAACCACACTTATTACTAAAAGAATTTCAGCCTCCTAAGTTCTTATTAAAAACATAGTCATCACCAAATTGAAAGTATGTTTTTAATAATGTTAATTTCAAAAAAGCTTTCGAGTTAATAAGTAGTATTATTCGCTAAGCCGCAACTTGAAGTTGTTCCAGTTTTCTTGGGCAATTACGTAGCACTTTTGCTTTTGTTTATTATTTCAGTAAACCATTATGTTGCTTTGTTTTTGAAGCACAACTAATTAAGTTTCAGTTAACTTGAGCTGTGTGAAAGTCAAATAAAATGCAAACAATTTGTTTTTAAATTTTGTTTTAGCTTTTGTTTTTTTTTCTTCTGTTTTTGTGGCGTGCCAATTGGCCATAAGACGCAAAGTTATTTAGTTAGGATGCGACCTGGAACCGCAACATTCCGTTAGAGTGTTAAAGTATAACTTTAACCTTTCGGAATGTGGTTCAAGTTGTTGTTGTTGTTGTTGTTGCTCAGATTGTTGTTGTGGTTGTTGTTGGGTTGTTGGTTACTCATTGCGTATTTATTCGATATTTGTTGGGCATTTTGAATGGTTTTGTATAAATTATGCCACTAACAAAGCGCATGTGTAAGACTTGTAATCTTCCCTCCCGCTCCCGCTGCTGCCTCCGCATGCCCTCCCACTCTAACAGCGACTGCAACACGCAACAGTTGACTTTCACCAGCAACAACAACAACAACAACAACAGCAACAACAAGCAACACATGTAATTCCAGCGTGTTGTGGATTTATTTCCACCACGTAACTGACTTCAACCACCGCACCACCGAGTGCTGGTGGTGCAGCTTCCCAGCATGTTGGCTGCGCAATTAATTGCCCATTGACAGGTGCCCCTCTCACCCCTATTCCCTCCTCACAGAGGTGGGGGGTAAGGGGGCCCTAATCAATGGATGCCATTTCACTTTTAATGTGGCCAAGTTTAATTAAAGCGCTAAATAATTGAAAGAGAGCAAAGCTCTACAAACTCTCCACACCCCTCTCCCGCTCACTCCCTCTCTCTCTCTCTCTCTCTCTCTGCGGCAAGTCTCCACTCAGCTGTTGTGGCACTGCGCATGTCCCGATTGTGTCATCGTCATCGTCCTGCAAACAAAATTCAGTTTTGCTGCGAGTTGAAGTGGCAACAACATGTCCACAACTGCTCCTCCTGCTGTGGCAGACAGATCCACATCCTCGCCCAGTGGCGTGCGTCGTGTGCGCACCGATCTGAAGACCTCTGAGAACAGATTCCTCGCTGGGCAGCTGCCACAGCCGCCGCAGCGCAGTCAACGCAACAGCTCGGCGCCCATCGGCGTCAAGCAGCTGAGAAACTGCCCCCAAAACGCCCACGCCCATCATCATCATCATCATCCCCATCATCATCATCATCACCATCATTTGCACTATGTGCCGCCTTTTGTGGCAAGCAGCGCACCGTCAGCGAATGCCACATATCTTAGGTTGCAACCAGGTTGCAAGTGACAACTACAAGTACTCATACTCCCTCTCTCTCTCTCTCTCTCTGTTGACAGCGCCAAGCTGCCCGCACGTGCCACACGGCTGTTGAATCGCTCCCGGCTGCAGGATCAGCAGCAGCTGCAACAGCTCACGGGCAACGACTCGGACAACAGTCTGCGCTCCACACACAGCGGCGCCTCCGGTCGTAAGCGCAGCACAGCTGCCTCACGCGCCTCCACCGCCTCCTCGACCTCGAGTCTGCAGCGTCGGCAGCAGCAGCAGCAGCAGCCGCATCCTCAGTTGTCTGCCACGGCTTCGGGCTCGGGATCGGGTTCGGGGTCGAGACGTGCCACAGGGCAACGCGGCAGCAACGCGGAGCTGCACAGCTCCTCGGACGATCTGATGTTGTATGACAAGTCCTTCAGGAATGCCATGATCCAGGATGTGCTGCAGTTCAAGAAACAGCTGCTGCGACTCCGCCGCATCCTTCAGGAGGTGAGTCCATACATACATAGCTTCATCCTTTCTTTTAGTTTTTCCATTTACTTACTTTTCTTATGCACTTGCCACACACGCCTCATGCCACACGCCACATACGACACACACCATCATCTCAAACTCACACTTGCACCGTCACACAGGAAACTGATTTTGATTTGAAGCGGGTAGGTTTTCATTTTCTTTTGTTCATAAATTAGACCTCTTAAATATTAAAAATAAATTAATCAAATTTATTTAAGCTTCATAAAAATACAATTTTTCAAACTACATGTTGTTTAATTTTTTATTTTTTTTTTATTATTATTTTTTTTTTGAATGAATAAAAAATAAAGAAAAATTAGAAAATACTTGCTACAAATACATATGTATATACATTTTTATTATTTTAAAATTAAATAAATAATAAATAATCGAACCATGATCCATAATTAAAACTTAGATTGTAACAACTTCTCAAACATTCTTTAACATATTGTTTAAATTTCATCCTTAGACGGAGACACTGAATCCCTTCGAGAATGACAATGTGCAACTGTTTGCGGCATGTGGATTGGACAGCAAGCAACTGAATGACATCGATTTGGCCAGTTTGACATCATCCACAACGGAGGATCCATTGCAGGAGTTATCGGATCTACGTAGACAGGTGGTTTACCTTCAGGTATTTGCACGTTCTTTGCATTTCGTTTGCTCGATCGATTAGACTCACAACTCAGTCTGAGAGTACTCACTTTCGCTTATCTCTTATCAAATACTCGTACGATGCAGTCACATTAAACAGGAAACAGTTTTTACAGTTTTATCTATCTTATCAATAATATTACAATATATAAATATAACTATTGCTGTTGTTGTTTTCATACTCAATACTTGGCATGTAACATACAAAATGCAAACAACATACTACAGTATACATATATACAAAAATACAATATACTTTTGCTTATTATACATATACTTTAAATATACATATATCTTTGATCTATCGTGTATATTGCTATAGTTTTTTTTTTTGTTATCTGCGATACAAGCACCATGACAAATCTATAAATATAACCAGTCACATTAGAAAAATACACAATTCAAAACTTTAGTTGTTTGTTTGTAATTCATGCTTTAAATTCCGAAAAAAAAACTTTTGATTATACCAGAAATAATTTATTAAAAAGTTAAAATGGAATTTGAGTCAGTCGGATTTAAAACTCAACGCTACTTGAATGAAAAAAGTTAATTTTGCAATGCAAATAGACTGAAAAAGAAATTAAATTGAATTTAAAATCGATAGTTGCAATTGAAAAACTAATTTCAAAAATGTTTAGTAAAATTTCAGAAATTTTTTAAGCAATTGAATCACTATAAAAGTTGTAAATAACTGCTTTTATCTAAACTTTAGATTCTAAAGGTTTCTAATTATTATTCATTGTATTCGAATGTAGCGTAGAAAAGGAAATACAGATAAATAAATAATAAGTATATAAATAAATAAATAAGAACATGGTGATTTTTTCTATGTCTTCACGGAATTTAGAGCATGCTTGTGATTGATGTTGATTGATGGATTGCATAAACATAAACGTACTCGTATTTCTGCAAGTTTTTTTCTTATATTCGTCTAAAATTTAAACACTCTCTGGCTTAGTTCGTAAATATGAAATTTCAGTATAGTTTTGCTGTGAGAAAGATAGATAAAGAGAAAGAGATAGAGACTGATAACTAACTGTGGTCACACTGTCTGTATACAAAACTAGGGCCAAGTGGATGATCGTGATCGGACAATACGCCTGCAGCGAGATCTCATCGAGCAACTGGAGGCGGAGAAGCGACAGGCGAGTGGTGGCGATGTGGCAAACAAGGAGTGCATTAGCATGGCCACACAGACCGAGCGGGTAAGTGTGACCAGACTAATTAAATATATACTTAAGTGTATCTCTATGTCAGCGGTGGGCATGAAATCGGAATTTGTTAGCAACCGCTGGCTCCCGGAGTCATTGCGTGCCCACCGCTGCTCTATGTGTGTGTTTGTGTGTGTGTGTGTGTGCACAATGATTGACTAACCGAAAGCTATCAACAATTCCAATTCCACTTTCACAGACACGACCACTTGCCATTGGTGCGGAGGGTTTGTCCAGGTAGGCAAACATTCAATTCCATTCGACATGCAATATTTTATTTTCATTTATTTATATTTTTATTTCTATTTCTATTTCGATTTATATTTTTTTTTATTATTATTATTTTCGTTTTGTTGCTGCCACATACAACAAAACGGTATACAAAACGCCGCTTGTGGCAAACGCCTGTTGTTGCTGTTGAATTGAAGTTGAAATTCAGCTGTCAGCTGCCTTCATGCGCCGTTGGCTTTTTCGGCTTGCAACTGCAACTGCGGCTGTGGCATGCAAATCAGTTGGCCACTTGACGTTAATGGTTGCAAATTGTAATGCAACGGCAGCCTAATTGGGGCAAAAAGCATTCAACAAGTAGCTGCCACAAGCGATGTGGATGTTGCATTGTGCTCATTGCCTAACTGTTCGTATCTTTAACATTTGATTAACCACTTCCACTTTACCACTTCACCCATCCCCACCCACAACACACACTCCAAATGCTGCCACACACAACTCTATATATATATCTAATCTATATAGACTACAGTTTGGGGAGCAACAGGTACTATTTTGTGATTTCATCTTAGCCATTATCGTGCTGTGTGCGATCAATCTCTTATGTCTACTACACCTAAGTTATAACTGTTTGGATAACTGTAACTTTTGCACCTGAAGCGAGTTTCATTTCGTTTCATTCCAATCCGTTCCACTTTAAATAGCTTTAACTGTATTTAATACTGCAATATTTACGAAATACTAAAACAATAAGACTAAACTACTAAACAGTATAGAAATTAATATTAAGACATAGCTTTAAGCATTCAATTTGTTGCCTGACACTTAACACTGTTTGTGAACTAATTTAATTGCATGCGGCAATTAAATAGAGTCCTCAGGTAATGCAGACCCAAAACCAATCAACTAAAATGAATGGCAACATTTCTCATGTAACGAAGTAACAGACAATTTGGCCACTTTAAAGTAGTTTTTGACACTGCAGCGTTGCCACCTTGTGTACAGCACTATCCACTTATCCCGCAGGTGCTGCAAATTTAGCAGCATGGAGTTGCCGTTGAGAAATAATTCATTTGTTTAAGGTGTATTAATTTAACGGTAAATTAACGGTAAAAATTATAAATTAATCAATAATATAACAAATATATCAAATTGTTGTCTTCCGATTTAACTGCATGTTAACTTTGACATGTACATGAGAAATGTCACCTGAAAGTAGTCGCAAATAAAATCAAAAATAAATCTCATTCAGAGCATGTGCACCTTTTATTCCCAAGTAATGCCTCCGTCCTAATCTGTGGATATTTCTCTGCCCGCAGAAGTAAGCCCGAATACACCAGTTACACCACGCACTTTCCGGCGCTGCACTTGCATTGCAACGACTCCACGGTGGCTGCCACAACGATAATACGTCATCAACCACAGCAGCAGCAGCAGCAATCACAGCAGCAATCATGCAATGGACACCACAACAATCACTGCAATCACAGCAACTGCAACAGCAACAACAACAACAACAGTTGTCGTGCCTTGAGTCAGACACGTCGGCACACAATCATTTCCACGACGCTGACCAACTACAACCAACAACTGGCAGCTGCCACATATCCGCGTCGCGCTTCCATCGGTTGGGATGCCACAGAGACGGCCACGCCCACGACAGCGCCGGCTGTTGCCGCCCACAAGCCAGTGCGTATAACACTGATAGGTGAGCCGCTGCCTTTGCCATTGCCAAATGGTGGCTGCCACAAGAAGTTGCAACACCAGCAACAACACCAGCAACAACAACAACAAGTGCAACAGAATGGCGTCAAGACGCGCTTCCTCAATGGCAGCTGCCAGAGCAACGGTCAAGGCACACATCATTATCAGCCGTTATACAACAGCAACAAGATGACAAACCCAACCGTAACTATAGTCTGATTTATAGATAAACCCTCCCATTACCGCATTCTTCAGATATTCCTACCAATTCAACAACAGCGCACAAGTTTCTCGGCAGGCGCTAAAGAAAGAAAGAAATTAAGCTAAAAACTTGTTAAGTAAATAATCTTAGAAATGAAATGATATATGGTATGATATATTATAAAAAAAAAAGTTTAAAATTACATAATATGGTATGGATGTAATGTGAGAGAAGTTACGATGGAATATCAATATTATGTCCTCAAATTTAATGACATACTGGGCGATGATATGAGATATTATATCATATGATGGAAAATTATATAATCTTTAGATGTACTCTCAAACTGATTGCAGTCTTACCAAAACCAGTGAAAAACTTAAGATATATAAACCCATGATTATATGGTATACTTATACTTAAAAGCTCTCGGAAATTTCTAATAAAAAATGCTCTATAAAAATATTCTTCTTAATATAGTGCATAGATTACAGTTAAATTTACTATGCTTAAATTAAATTAATTATTGTTAATTATGTTATTTAATTTGTAGCCTAAGTTTTAGTAATTTTTATGTAATTATTTGTATTATAATCCATAGTTTCTGTTCACACAACGCTACAAAATAGTTTAAAAACAAAAAGAAATAAAAATCATTTTTTTCTGCAAGAGCACAATAAATTGTAATCAATGTGCAATTAATTATAAATAATTAAATTACACAATACTACATACATACATATATATTATTATTGTAAACAACGCTAAGCTGATTAAAGAGTTCTAGCTAGATGCTATTTATCTACAAATAGAGATCAGGGGGCGTTACCTTGTGTTGTGTTTTCTTTAACGCTCAACTTGTAGCAGAAGCTTTAGATTCTAAAGCTGCCACTTAGCCGGTCACTTCAAAGCTCTTGAATGAATCGCTCAAACCGGAATTAGAAGTGTTAAACTGGATTTGACTGCGCTCTTATCAAGTGATTCTCAGTTTTGAATGAGCTGTTGATCTGGAATGTCGCTCTTCGCTTGGCCAATTGTCTGGCTAGTCGGCTGGGCCAGCATACTCCAGCTGGGCAGCACACAGATCTGTTCTTCGCAAAGTGAGAACAGCTTTGAGTGCCACGAGTTGGAAAGCCTAAAGGATCTCAACAATCTGGAGGACACCACTCCTACCATCGACTCCTGGCAAAGTTTCAGCGTCAGGAATGAGAACACAGAGCTCAGCATAGGCGCAGACAGCTCTGTGCCGAGCTTGGCCAACTTGTCGGACTTGAATCTGTCGCATGTGCCACGCCTACAGCTGGTCGGAGGCGGCTTCTCACTTCTGCCCAATCTGCGGCGTCTGAATATCAGCGGCTGCGCCTTGAGTCAACTGCTGGGCACGCACTTCGCCTCCGACTCGGCGCTGCAGTTGCTCGACGCGAGCCACAATGAACTCACAACCGTGACAAGGGATTTCTTCGTCAATCTGGGCAAATTGGTTTATGCCAATTTCACACACAACGCTCTGACTCAGCTCGAGCTGCCAGACATGCCGCTGCTGCAGCAACTCCATCTCGGCCACAATGAGTTGGCCAATCTCAGTCTCGGCAATTGTTCACATTTGCAGCAACTCATTCTCAACGACAATCAGTTCAGAGTGGTGAGTGACAGATAAAAATTATTTTGATAAATCAATTCGGAGATTTCTGATCAAAGCAATAGTTTTCTTTTTACTCAGCTTAATATGAATATTTTGGTACGGAATGCTCAACTACTTAATACCTCATAATTGAGTTAAAAATGTTTTAAAATACTTTAAATTAATTTGGAAAAAGTAAATTGAAGTTCTTTAAAATAAAAATAAATATTAAAATGTTCACGGGAGGCCCGGTCAAATTTTCAAAAGGCCCGGCCCGGCCCGAGCCCGGTCAAATTTCAAGCGGCCCGGCCCGGTCCGAGCCCGGCCCGAAACAACTATATACAATTTTTTTTAAATTAATTTTTTTTATTCATAACTTTTTAATGTCGATAAGAATCATATCGATAATAGAGATGCGTAAATGATATTAGCAGTTACTTATTTTAAAAAATAAATAAATATTTTTATTAATCGATATGAAAAATTTACTTTTCGGGCCTACCGGGCTTCGGGCTTTTTGCTTAGGCCCGGGCCCGCACGAAAAAAAGCCCGTTTTCGATTTTCATGCACGAAGCCCGGTGATTTTTTGGAGAGGCCCGCGGGACACGAAGCCCGGCCCGGCCCGTGCCCATCTCTACTTGAAACTCATGTGGATTTCACAGACAGCTTGGCTTCAGAAGCTTGTTAAGCATACTTAACTATTAAATAATTTTGCAAAATTGCAGGGGGTTTATAAACAAGTTTGCTTTTTAAATCAATACGTAATCCCACTTAACCCATTTTCTGCCGCTGCTCGACTAGTGTAACATCTATATATATCTATGTATATATCTATCCATATATCTGTCTGTTTATCTATGTATGTATCTATCTATCTTTTTAAGCTAAATGCCCCATCCTTTCGAGGATTAAACGGACTGCTGGAGCTGCAACTAAGCGGGAATTATCTAAACGATATTGGCAAGGATACTTTCCAGCCATTAATGCAGCTGCGTCTGCTGAATCTGTCGGGGAATGCGCTGGGTGCACTGCGTCAAGAAGCCTTTGGTTCTTCGACTGTGCAACAATTTGCACTGCAGCAATTGGATTTGTCATCGAATGACATTAGGTTGCTCTTCGACAACCAATTCCGACTGCTGGGCAAACTCCAAGTCTTGGACTTGTCCCAGAATAGCATCTCTAGTCTGAGTGCTCCTCACTTTGCGGGTCTGCAGTCACTGCGTAAATTGTATTTGCAGTCGAACGACATTATTGAGATTAAGGCACACACTTTTGGGGCGCTTCAGGATCTGGATACACTGGACTTGTCGCACAACAGCATCGAGTCTTTGGCGGCGGATTCCTTCGGCAGCAAGACATTACCGCGCATGCGCAAACTAAACCTAAAGACGAATAACCTAAAGCGTTTACACGCTTTGGCCTTCTCCTCGATGCCCTTTCTGGAATATCTCTCGCTGGGTAACAACGAGCTGCGCCGGCTGGACGTGCGCATGTTTGCACCGATGCGTCGCCTGCAGAAGATGCATGTGGGACACAATCTGTTGGAGGAGATCAATAGCGATGTCCTGGAGAGTCTTAACAGTGTCACCGATCTGCTTATTGACAACAATAAGTTGACCTTTCTGCCCAATCTGAATGGCACTCTGCCCAACCTGATGCGTGTTGCAATCGAGGGTAATCCGTGGCAGTGTGCCTGCTTCGTCCAGTTGGAGCATTGGCTGCTGTCCAAGAACGTAATGTATCTGCGCGAAGGCACCGGCTTTTACAACGGAGAGAAACCACTGTGCGTGGTCACAGCTTTTGAGCATTGTGTGCAGAGCATTCAAGACGATCGACATCAACAAGTTATGGATGAGTTCGAGGAGCAGCTGAACGGCAAGCAGGCATCAGCAGAAAGCTCCGAGTTAGACTGATAAAAGCATGTGATTGTGATAATTAAGTTAATAAATAATTCTCGAATCGACGGTCAATTGTTTTCTTCCAAGACAGATTGTGTTATGTATTTAGTTAAACATTTTGTGTGGTTGTTTATCCAATGTGTTTCCTGCGTCTCGCAATTTTGGATGATTTACAAATTAACAACTAAAACTCGAGTCGTTTAGGCGCTCTTGACACGGACAGCCAATGCGCTCAAATCGGCAATGCACTTGTTCAGCGTCTCCTTCTCCTGCTGGGGCGAGATGCTGGACAGCACATTGGCCACAATCCAGTTGGCCATATGCTTCTGGCTGAGACGACGCTCAACGTGACGGCACTCCACCTGGTAGTCCAAGCGACGCTTGACCTCAGTGTAGACATTCATGGCACGCTCACGGAAAGCAGCCTCCAGTTGCAATGCAATGTTCTCCTTCTTGGCTTCCATCAGCATCAAAGCACCCTCGGCGCGCCATTGTTCCTTCTTCTCGGCCTCGATGGCATCGGCAAGCACCTTCAGCTCAGCCTCACGACCCTGCTTCCACTCGCCTTCAATTTTCTACAGACAAAACAATATTGGACATGTGATATCCATGTGATTTAGATCTTTTTTGGTTTTAGGTATTTTCGGTAAACTCACATCGATTTCGCCATCAGCCCATTTAGCGACAGCTGGACCAAGTTTCTTGACAGCAATAATGGCCATGATACCAAGGGAGAGACCGGAGTAGTACTCATGTTCCATAACATAGATTTCCTTGGAGCATAGGTAGGTGATCAGACCCACGCCGAATGTGTAGGGACCGGTGACACCAGTCTTGTTGTAGAAGAACTGGAACCATTCCTCTGGAATGAAACCCAAACGCACCTTGCCGGGATGTTCGGGTCGCTGACGGCGCTCAACGGCTCCTCCGGCTGGCTGGGCAGCGGCAGCAGCCCCGCGGGTAGCCACCAAGCTCAATGGGCGTTGGGCTGTAAATAAATTAAATTCAATTAGTATTTTACAGCAGCATTTGTTATTGGCACAAATCAGTTGCAAAGTTCTAAATTTGACGTTTATTTTGCGAATCTTCCCTGTGCGTGATTACATAAACCACGATGGCCGATTTTGCAGTGCCGTAACAATTTTCACGGTCGCTTTACTGTGTCACTTTCACGCGCGAATTTGTCGAAAAAGCTTCTAACAAGCATTATTTTATTGCTTTTTACTATTTTAACGTTTTACCTGTAAGCAGTGCGGCTCTAGAGAACATTTTTGTAATAATGTTTCGACGAATTTATGCTACTAAATCGACGTATGTCTCCCCCTCGCTAGAGTTGTCAAATCGTTCGGGCTTCGTTCAATTGAACTACTCACTAAAGTGAATGAGCGACTAGTTCAGTCGTTCAGCTGCTTTGTTCGTTCATTTCGCTCGAATTTAAAATCGATGTGACCATATTTTCTTATCGTGGCGCCCAAGTAGTCGGGGTTGCCAAATGATTTTTTTTTAGTCCTAGCCGGGGCTGCCAGATGATTTTTGTTTTACCGTTAAAAAAAGGACGCGCTGGAAAGCAAATTAATTAACTTCTAATAAAAATAACTCAACATGCCGAGACTACTGCCTTGCATCCTTGATTATGGCATTTTCAAAATAAGATGTGAGCCTGAAAATGACATGGTTTTCATATCAAGGTAAGGAGAAGAAAGGGCCTGCTCTGGCCCGCCGCCGTCATTACAATTTTTTAATTTCAACAATTTAATATAATAAATATAAAACTTTCCAGACTAGTCAATGTTTTTTTTTATACGCCATTAATGGTAGGGACCTCTTGAGCGCCCACTTTTAGCTTTAAACCAAATTAATTAATATATCAAATATAAGCAAAAACCGGTTTGATTCTTATATTTGTAACTTTACAAGTTTTTATTTTAAAAACATTACAATTCGCTAAGTAAATTGTGTCTAAATTAATATGAATCGGCTGTGAAACATTTTGCTGAAAATACTTTTACAAAATACTATATAGAGACAGCGAACATATATGAAAATGATATTTGTAGGACCTGCGTTCCTTTTCGTTTATGCATATTTGTTATTCGTTTCGTTTAATCAGTTCTCAAAGCTATTTCGTGCTGTTTTCATTAATTCGATTTATAAAATAAAGTGTAAAGCATGAGCATCTTTGTTTTTTGTTTTCGCTAAACTAACTAAAATGACTGTCTTGTGCGTAGAAGATAAGAACATTAATTACATACAAAAAAATTATTTAAAAAAAACGGGTAAAGATGAAAGTATAAAAATCACTTGCGCGCTATAGTTACATGTACAGCATATTAAATAAAACATGATACGACTATTTACAGCAGTGAACATATTGGAAAAACGTAATAATACATGTTTAAGACTATTTTACAAAGTTTCTTTGCTCTTGTTTTTTGTTTTTCAGTATACAAAACGAAATGATTTGGCTCGCCTAACATTTAGAATGGAGCTGGTGTGGTGCAGATGGAATATGAACGCTCAGTTTATCGACACGACACGGAAGGGTGTTTGATGATGATGCAGTCCGTTGGCTCATTCAATGACATTAAAGCGTGTTAGCAGCTTGTGGTAGAACCAACGCACCACGTGCTGTACACGGGATGATATCCACACGCATAGGCTGCCGGTATGACGCAGTTTGGAGGCGTAGTGCTTGAAGTGATCTGTGTGGCAAGAGTTAAGGCAACCAAAAGTACAAAGACAGAATAAATAAAAACATGCAGGCGGCAATACAGTAAAGACATTTTGTAAAAGGATATAATAGAGTCCAAGGTGGATGACCGCCATTTATGTAGGTCACGTACGTGAAACCGTCCTTGCCCTTGCCCCGTATATTGTAATAGTAAGGCAGAAACGAATGTAGCGTAAATCTAAAAGGAAAGCAGGAGACGACAAGACGTTAATTAGCTAAAGACACGCAAGTATTCGATTATTGTATAGGCACAATATCAGATTTGGAGGTGTGTTACCTTCTTTTCTCATAGAAAAATATGGCAGGTTGATTTGTGGTCAGCGTGTGGAGGAAGATGGCTTTAACCGCATGTCTTTCGACCGTCGTTAAATGGTTCATCAGTGCGTCCAGCAGCAGCGAACCAATGCCATTCCGACGATGCGATCTATGGACCCCAAGTGACAATATGTAGCCCACATCCGCGCTGCGACCCATCGAGTCCGGCAATATGCCTTTGTCCTGCATGGGAAAACCGCTCAGCCTGGTGTAAAATTCATCACTATCACTGTTATTGGCTATTACCTCCTTATTAACATTTCGATACGGTTTGATTTCGGCAACAATTAAACCAATTATGGCCAGATTATATACAGCGGCTAGCGCAAAGAAGCGCGTGCTTGAGGTAATATCCTCGTACCAAGACAGTGGATAGTCGATTGGAAACCATTCTTGGCACAGAGTTCGCACCTGATTATAAATTATAAATTATATAGTTTTGCAATTGACCAACTGATTGCATACTTACCTCCGTCAAATCGTCGGGCACTAAAAACCTTAACTGAACATCATTAATCGAGCATAGTGGAACATGCTCGCAGTCGCAGTCGACTCGTGTGAGAGTATCGTTGTTGGGGGGAGCACTGTGTTTATTGTAGCTAGCAAGACCCGAATATAATCACACCAAATAATGTAATGGTTAATTAAAATGTATGATTCAGCTTAGGTGATAGTAGGCGACTACGACGGCGACAGCGACGTGTGTCAATTTCACTTGCATAATAATAATATTACGAGGCAACAAAAGATAAACAAAGCTCTCCCATTAACGCAACCCCAGCAACAAACATCGTCGTCGCCTACTCCAATTGGATTCTTAAAAGAGCTGTAACAACAACAACAACTTGTGTACTCACAGCGTAAATTGTGCCATGCTACCGAAGCTGCTGCTCTGCTGCTGTTGTTTCCAATTAGGGCAATTATGTCCATGGGTTGTGGCTGTACACCACAGGTTAAGCGACGAGGTATATGGTCAAACGTATGTGATATGAAAAATCTAAATTTGGTGTGTGCGCCTAATTGATTTCAATTAAAATTCACAATCGCAACATAAAACCCACTTGCTAGCTAGCTGCAGTTAATAATGGCACACAATATAAAACATAAACTGCTGCTGCTGCTGCTCACAATATACTCCATTTAGTGCGAATCTGTTGTCCTAAGATTGAACACACCCGCATTTCTAACTTAATTTCAAACAATTCTTTTTTTTTCCTCCTCTTTACATTGTTTATTACAACGACAAACGTGAAAACATCACTGTGAAGGGCAAGAATTGCAAGTTTGAAACAGCTGCTTTGCCAATCACACAAAACACCGCAGAGTTGCCACAAAGCCGCAGTGCAGTGTTACCTGATTGATTGATGGAAGAACCGCGCATTTTTAAAATTCTGTTTGTTATTTATGAAATCCCGGATATTTGAAATTTTATATCAGCCCCCGGTCGCACTTGAACACCGGCAATTCTCTTAGCTCATTTTAGGGTATGGTGCGCTGTCCATCATAATTTTTATTAATATGCAAAGTCAAAGTTCATTTAGAATCGCCTAGCTTGGCTTACAGCCTGCGAAGTACTGGCGACTGGCGCTGCTGCTGGTTTCGTTGGATCGTCCAGTACTCGAACCACCATTGAGCTTTTGGGTCCAGTGCACCAGGTGATGCCGTGCTCATCGATGACAAATGTTTCCAGCGTGACCTGAAACTGGCCTCCACTTGAGATGGGCAGCAGAAAGCTGCCAGAGAGGAAATCACGTTGCGGCTTGACGATCTGATTAAGTGTGACGGTGTCGTTGTTTGGCATCTTGCCCAGCTCATTCCCTGGACGAGGCGTCATCAGTTGCGAGGTGAGACTTAGCTGCACCGAGTCGACGCGTCGAAAGTGTTTCTGCTGCTTGCTAAAGTGTTGCAAGACGCCCTCCACTTTGATGACCAGATTGCTGCCCGACTGCACAATCACTGGCTCCGTGGCACTGCGAGGCTGTGGACTAACCGACAGCTTAATCTGCGTAGACTGCAGGATCTGGAAGAAGTAACGCGGCAGACAATGCGGCGTCTTTGTTATAATTTCGATCAAGGCAATGATTACGTCCAGATGCCGATTGCTAATGGTTTTGGCATTGGGCAGCTCCTGTGGTAAATTCTTCTGCATCTGCTCCATGCGCTGGCAGCTGGCCGCAAAGTATCGCGTCTCCGGATGATTGCCTGTGGTCAGAAAGACAGGTGGCTCCGGCGGCGTTGCATAACAAATTGATTCGATAATGTGCGCGAACAGAGCGCACTGAAATTCGGCCACTTCCAGAAACTCCAGCGTCACATTGTCCGCGTCAAAGGAGGACTTGTAGAGGCGTGCGTATGTCTCCTCACAGGCCTTGAGGGCCTTGACCAGCTTCCGCAGTTGATTCGTCACATGGCCAAACTTTTGCAAATAGTCGCGGGAATTCTGTGCCAGGCTGCCCGCAATGGCTGGAGGCGGCACAATCACCTGGGCATTCTTCACCGTCACGGCCAGGTGCAACGTCTGCAGGAACTGTGCGCGTATCTTCAGATACTCCAGCTGAAAGCTGCAAGGATGCTGCGGCGAGGAGCAGGCACGCATGCTGGCCAACGCCTGTTGATACAGATTGCTGGCCGTCTCCAAGCGTTTCATCAGGGGCAACAATGGCTCAGGTGCCTCTGTGGGCGCATAATTATCACGCATATACGCATACTCCAGGCCATAGTTGAGGATGCACTCGGCCTGCGAGATCTGTGAGAGCGCAACCAGAAAGTAGTGCATGTGATCGCTGATCACAATCTGGGAGACCTTCGAGTAGATGTGCGCCGCCACGTAATGATGACCATATCGACTGGCAGTGCGTGCAATGCGATACAGAGTCCAACAATTGACACGCTCGATGCAGATCTCGAAGCACTGGACCACCTGCTCTGGCAGATAGCAGCCCATTGTCGTTTGGCAGACCAAGGCGCTGAGGATTTCCACAGTGCGCAGTTGCTGTTCCGGCTCATCGTCGCTGCCCGCCACCTTGTTCAGCTTGTACAGAATGAGAGGCAGCTGGGCCAGCATAGGATTCACCTTCAAATTGAGTTGTGTTAGCTATTATAGTCCTTTTTCTGTGTTGAATCCTTACCTTGGGTGGCGCTGGTTCGTCTGTTTCCATGGCTGCCTCATCGTCCAGCCCCTCGGCTGTGGAGAACGCATACTTGCGCAATTGGAAGTGCTCACAGAGTCCCACGAGTGCTTCACAGATTAGCTGTGCATTGGCCGGTGGATAGACGACATTGTCGCCCAGCGTGTTGGCCACCATCTCAATAAAGTCGGCACCAAATTCCGCATTCGCTTGGGTTATCCGTATCCCATAACTGAGCACACGTCGTAAGTCCCGGGTGCACTCCGCCCGTCGTGCCGTGCACAGGAGCACGCCCTCCATATGCAAGTTGACCACATCGAGTATGTCATCCACCGGCGTCACCTGCTTCTTGAGGCCAAAGGCCGCCAGGGCAGAGAGCACAGCCATTGCCTGGGTGGCCGTAGTGTAGTCATCCAATTTACTGATGCACTGTACGCAGAGGCGCAGCAACGCCTCGCGGTGCTCGAGCAGCAGCTGCTGACAGGTCAACGGACACTCGCTCAGCTTCAAGAGTATGGAGAGGAACAGGAACTGTTCCGCTCCATTTGTGCAGAGATTGAACTTGCTAATCAGTGCTCCAATAGCAGGTTTGGGCCAGGCACTGACGCTCTGCTTGCCAGCCAACTCGTTGAAGGAGCGCAGCACTTGGATGCGCACCGGCGTGCGAAGATCCTCCATAAAGTCGAGTAGTACATTCAGCTGGCCAGGAACGCCGACTAGTGTACGAGATGACAGCTGGGTAAGTGTATTGATGATGGCCACCACGAAACTCTGGGCCGGATACTTGGGCAACAGCTCGAGGCAGAGTTTGCTGACCAATGCCGCCGTATTGGCGTCGTGATGCATGTGACGCAGCACGGGAATGAGCAGCAGCTTCATGGGCACCGGCACCTGCAGGGACTCGATCATGTCGGAGATCTTGGCACACATGCTGATGGCAAAGGAGCTCGACTGGGCGGCAAAGCAGCTGCTGGCGTAGATGGCTGCCTCCACCTCGACGGTGTCGTGGCTGTCGAGGGCACGACGGATCGCATGATGCACCTGTGGCTTCTCCGGTATCACACGCGAGACAGCGCCCAGTGTCCGGAGCAATAAAGCACGCGCCACCGGATCATTCGAGTGCATCACCATAAAGATGCGACGCACAAAGTTGTCAATGTTGAGAATCTTGTCCAGATGATTCTCGCTCTGTTGGCACACACGCAACACCCAGAATCTCAGCAGATTGGAGCCGCTCACGAAGAACTCGGCCAGCTTAATGAACGACGAGTTGATCAGTATAGGGAAGGGATACTTTTCAAACAGTCGTGGAAAGCGCACAATTGCCTCACACTGGATTCCCTGCTTTGCACTGCGGAGTCCCTTATCCAGTTCCATGAGCACGGCATTCGAGTCGTGCTCATTGTCGTTCAGAAACGACTCGTTGAACATGCTGACTCTTGTGCCCGTTAAATGTGCCATTTTTTCACTTTTTAAATGATTACATTGACCTTAAAGCAACAATTGCTTCACGAAATTGAAACAAACAGCAGTAAACAAATTAGAAAAACTAATGCACGCAGCCGGCTGTCATTCCAATGTAAACGTAACTGGCTGGTACGCAGCTAAGCTGACTGGTACGCAGCTAACAGAGGCGTCACAGTCTAAGACAAGATGGAGTCTTGCGGTGCGTCGATGGAGATAGACATATGGTAAACTTGTTTGGTTTGGTTTTTCTTTACTCTTCACTCTTGTGCGCTGTCGCCCGAAAATTAATTCATCTTGGTCTTACAGAGCTGATAAGTTGTTTTGTTATTGTTCTCTTTGCTCACACAGCTGGCTGCCATTCACCTGTCAACGAAACTGGCAAGTACGCAGCCGAGTAAAGTGCAGAGGCGCGAAACCTGTAAATTGTTGCTTGTGAAATTGTGCTGATTGTTTTATGTATTTTATCTGATTAAATATGTTTGTTTTAACGAAAGTTGATGATGGTAAGTCATGAGGTGATAAATGCACGCTTTGTGTTAATGTTCGTGTGCTTGCAGATAAGGAAAAGTTCATTTTAGTGCCCAACAAAGCGGTGTACACAATCGGCCGCTTGTCCACGGATTTGATTTTGTCCGATGACCTCAGTATAAGTCGCACTCATGTGCGTGTAAGCCTGCCCAGCGCAGGATCAAGTGGGGCGCCCAATGTGGTTGACCTGGGCTCCAAGTACGGCACATTCCTCAACAATGACATTCAACTCAACAAAAAGATGCAGGCGAAGACGCCAATTCCACTGCAAGTAGGGGACAAGATTCGCTTTGGGGCACTTAAAAATGTTTGGCAACTGTCGCGGCTGCAACTGACGACCACGCCATCGTCACTGGCACGTCCCGAGCTGGAGGAGCTGGGGCAACTGCTGCAGCCATTGGGCGGTGAGTTGCTGCCCACCTGGACAAGCGAATGCTCTCATTTGACCATGAACAACGTTGCGGTCACCGTGAAACTTCTCCACGCTCTGCTCGACAACAAGCCCATTGTCAACGTCGCCTTTTGGCGCGCATTTTCTAAATCGGCGCAGCGCGTTCACATCTCCGAGGATTGGCCGAAACCCCAAGACTTTCAGCCAACTACGTCGCCGGATATGCCCAGCATCGAGTGGGATCCAAAGCGTACAAAACTGTTTGCCAGCAAGACTTTTGTATTTTGCAACCGGAAGCATTTCGACATGTACGGTCCGGTTGTGCAAAAGGCCGGAGGCGCTTGCAAGGATCTCAACACGGGTGTGCGCCGACAATTCCTAACCAAAACCGACGTGGTGGTCATACAGTATGTGCCCTCAACCCAATCCCAAGCCACAGAAACCATTCATAATTTACAAGGTGAGCTTTTATTATAAATAATATAATTTAATTTAAGACATGTAATTTGTCATTTATTTTAGATATATTAGAGCAAGTTGGACGACGCCTCATACCTGACTACGAAATTGGACTGGCCATTTTGCACTGCTCCACGGATAAGTTTTGTAATCCGTCTCACAAGATGATCGACAATTCGTTGCCCACAACTGAATCCATGAACTCATCGATTCTCGTTCTGAATACGGAGCGCACTCAAACAGAGGCAAACTCAAATAAGGGAACGGAGTTTATCATCTCGGAATCGGAAGTATATGCGCCCAGCGTGGAAAGTGATAAGCTGGAAACGGAACCTCAGCCTCAGGAGGCAACTCCTGCACCACAGCAGGTGGAAAAATCAAAATCGATGCTTACGATGCGCAAACGTAAGAATATCATTTTGTTGGATTCCTCGGATGATGATGGTCAGGCGGCCGAGCCAAGTACTAGTAAGAAAACTAAACCGTTGATGGAACCTAAGCCAAAACAAAAGCGAAAGCTGCCCATTGCTGTGGACTCTTCCGATGAAGATGAGCAGGATTCAGTGCAGTCAAGGAAGATAACAAAAACATTGCCTGGTGACAAATCCAAACAAATTTCAGTTGATAAGGCAGCTGAAAATAAGGAGTTGCCCATTGCAATGTCGAATCCGTCCACGCGTTCAACTCGTGCGAACCCAGCGCAGCAGCAGGAAGTAGAGAAGCAGTCCGAGATTCCAACCAGACGATCCCCACGTGGTAAACCAGTCCCAGAAGAGAATAAAACGATTGTGTCACAGATTGAGGGTAAAGAAAAGAACCAGGAAGTTAAATCGAAGGCACCAGCCAAATCTAAGTTAACTGTGCCACTAATTGATGAAGATAGCGAGGAGGATGAAGAGCTTTTCCAATTCCAAAAGAAGTCACCAGCATCTGTAGAAAGTGCACCCTTTAAACCAGCTGAATCTAATACTCAATCGACCCACAAATCGGCCGACAAGTCCATGGTCAGCCCAAGGGTCAATCAGCCAGCCAGAATCAGTGTGCGCAATTTTCTTGAAAAATCACAGAATCCCATTGTGGCAAGTCAAGAGGCTAGTGCTGCGCCTGCTGCAACGCAACCACGTAAACGTTTGCGCCTGCAACAGGTGAATGAAAGCGACAGTGATGATAACGAAAATCTGTTCAAATTTGCCGGCAACAAAAAGGCAAAAAAGACATTGGGCTCAGATAACGAAGCAGATGATGGGGGAATGTTTAACTTTAATTCAAGTGTACGAAAGGAGCATAGCAACGAAGATCAAGATTCCGTTAGCACTGAGGAATTTGCAGCATATACCAAGCCCAAATCCAAGTATGTACTGCTCAAGCCTAAAAATCAACCTGTCAAGGTGAACATCAGTGGCTGGTTGTCGTGTAGCGGGCTACAGGAGGATATCAAGCCACAACCTGATCCGGAGTATGATACAAATGGATGCTGAGCCGGCTCATGTGAAAATTAAAGAAGAGGACGAGGACTGCGAGCAGAAAGCTGCACAATTAAAGTGGATAGCAAGCATGAAGGATTGCATACAAGTTAGAATGTGCAATTTGAACATCACGGTTCGTTCCCACGACGAAACGAATGCAGTTGACACAACCGACAGCAAATACAGCGGTCGAAAGAACTTTAAAAAGTTTGTCAAGGTACTACACATGCATCCTAGAAGTATATTAATCGTTGTCTTAATTGCAATTTTCTTTCGCCAACAGAAACACAATCTACATCCACAGCAGCGCACAGTGGAGCTGAAGCACATGCAGTTGGGCGAGGGTATGGTGATAAACTTGTAAATGTCTTGAACTTGTGTGAATCGAGAGTGTCCCGTTTGCATTGTTATATTTTATTAGCAATAAATTTACGAAATATATTCAACGCCTTCGCTTCCTGCTTGGCCTTTAACTTCTGCTCAAAGATAGTCTTGGCAGACAACCATTCGTGATTTTGCATTATATTGGTTACGCAGTTCTTTGGCGTTTGTTGACGCGCCTTGGATTCCCGCACAATGAAACGCTTCACATCATCCACAGTTGCCAGAGAGTCCAGATGAAAGGCCGTCTCCGTGGAAGACTTTGGCTTCTGGCGGGCCACTACAGTGCCAACATCAGCCTTGGCCTTCTTCATGGCCTTGTCCACTTTGGTTACCACTGTAAACGGCTGCGTGTTTAGCGTGACTGTTGCCGGATTTGTGTCTTTAACTTCACTTGGTGTCTGTTCTGTTAATTTGATCACAAGCAGCTGAGTTGGCATTTCATAGTTCTCAGTTAGGAACTTGTGTTTTTCCACTGTAGGAAAGTTGAAGCGCTGTTTCAACAGCTTGTTGTACAGCTTGGCACAATTGTTAGCCTGTAACTTGCTGATATTATTGATTTTTGCTATGGCTGCCAACAGAACCGTGAGGAACTCCATGAAGAAATTGTTGCTTAGCATTTGGCCAAAGTATCTCGCTGTCCTCAGACAGCAATGGCGAATCCGTTCGTGCAAATGGTAAAAGCTGAGAAGGCGCACCAAGATGTACTCCAAGCTGCTTCGAGTTGGCAGCTCTCCCGACAGCTCATCATCGCAGACATCGGGCAAGGCACCGCGAAAATGTTCCAAGTCACGCGGCAGATCGAGACGCAGCAGCCGGCAAAGCGCTTCATTCAGTTTACACACCGAGGCGAATCCTGGCATGGTGCGAAAGGAGCTCTTCCGCCGAGCCATGAGACGACCTATCAGTGCAGCCGTTTGATTGAATTCCAACGCATCAGGTGCCGTCTGATGTTGCAGGTATCGGTTAATGTCCACAAAAACATGCTTAGCTGTAAAGATGTTTGTTCACTCTAGTAATCCACAACTTTGACAATTGATTGAACTCACCAAACCCCGTATCTTCCACTTGTATAGTGACCAAGGGCGGCTTTTTTAATTCAAATTCGTTCCATAAACATAAGGTCGACATGCTTTTGGTTAAAAATAATAACAAGAAATTATCGATACCCGTTCAGCTCGATAAATTAATCAGGCGTTGCCAGAGTGCTAAGGGTGTACCCGGTCATTTTAAAATTTAAATTCCCTGATTGTGCATTGTGTTATCGAAAATTGGTCCGTGTGACAACGGGATACCAGCTTCTTTTTAAATTTTTAATGTTTGCTTGCTTTATAAGCTATTATTAAATTAATTTTATAATAATTAACAGTCGAACTTCCCTAACTCGAATCACCATTATCCAAAGAAAAGATTCGAGTTATGGAGATATTCGACTTAAAGAGATCTTTTTCCTAAGTTTATTAATTTTGCTGCCACTCATTTAGTTCGAGTTAGAGAGAATTTCGAGTTATAGAAGTTCGAGTTATGGAAGTTCAACTGTACTTGTTTTTTTGGTTAAATTATAATTATATTTTTGATACTTTTGATAAGCAAACATTGTTAGTGAATTTTGTGGGTTTTTGTTTCCGAAACAATAAGCTTTTAATTCACATTCCATGACAGGCATACTACGAGTCACTATCTACCCATAAAAGTTGCAGTCAATTTATTACGGCTTATCTATTTCCTGAAACCTAATTAAAAATTGTAGTACGGAAGCTCCCAGATATCAATACGATTTTGTGTCTCTACTGAAAGGCAAAAATAATACGAACTTTTGCAATTATTTAACGATTGAATTTATTTTTCAACTGCTCCAAGAAAATTACTAATCTCTGCCGTAAATTTTAATGTCCCAGCTCCAGAAATGGGTGTAAATGCCCCGTACGTAGAATTCTATGTTTCGATGTCCAATTCCACCTGCGGTTACGAATGCGTCACCAACGGGACTTGACTGTTGGACGAATATCGACACATAGGTCACTATTTTGCCAGAGCCTGACTTTGGATATTGCACAATTAATTGAGGATTATAATAATCATCAAACCATTGAATCGGTTCAGCAATGGCATAAACTGCAGAGTCAGCTATAGGACAATTATTTGCGGTAATTTTTTTATGCACACATATATTCAAAATTTTATTAAATTACGCACCAGATTTTCTTGATCCCAATGTCCATGTAAGCCCATAAAGATCATAATCGGTCCTAGCGCTACGGCTCTCGATTTGCTTGACTTCCGGGCTTAGTTTAATAGCGTCAGGATTTTCCGACAAAAACTTAGCCATTTGAACATCATTTAGAATGTGCAAGATTGGCGCAGGGCTTTCATCTTGTTCGGGCACAGCGGCTCCTTGGATAAGCACCAGGCAGCACAATAGCAATAATGATTTAAGCAACATTATTGTAAGCTTTTAGCATGAAACGCTTGCAACGCGCCTTTTTATATGCGTTTCCTTATCAAACTTTTTATCATCGGTCTGCTTTTCGAAAGCTTTTAATTTGGCGCTTCGTCATTACGTGGCTGGGCAGCACTGAACCAGCAGAGCGGTCCGGCAACTCTGGTTGCCCATATGACTTTGACTCCACCTGTCAGCTTTTTAATTTTCTCAATTATTAAACATTGAGAGCTGTTGCGTGAACTACACTACTTGCACACGCTGCTAATTGACGTTTGTTATATTTTCGTAATTCCAAACAACGTCGGGGAGTGTGTGAGTGTGATTGTGTGTGAGCTGATTAGATAGACACAACAGAGGTTTGCTAAAATTATGATAGTCATCAACACAATCCGAAATTCAGCAAGAATAACGCTGCGTAATGGCTGGCTGAGAAATAATTTGAGCAGCAGCAGCAAACCAGCGAATTTTACGCGGACTTTCTCGCTGGGCCTGGCGCTGAGGCAGCAAGATGTGTGAGTACTAAATAACTGATACTGCTTAATCAAGGGAAATCAGTAAATAAATCGTTGCTGTTGCTTGCAGTGTGAACGTAACATTTGTTCGTGCCAGTGGAGAGAAGATTAAAGCTTCCGGCAAAGTGGGCGACTCGTTGCTGGACGTTGTGGTCAACAACAATGTCGACCTTGATGGCTTTGGCGCCTGCGAGGGCACCCTGACCTGCTCCACTTGCCATCTGATCTTCAAAACCAGCGACTACGAAAAGCTGCCCGATAAGCCCGGCGATGAGGAGCTGGACATGCTGGATCTAGCTTACGATCTAACCGACACTTCCCGTCTGGGCTGCCAAATCAATCTGACCAAGGATATGGACGGTCTGGAGGTCCATGTGCCAGCCACAATAAACGATGCACGTGCCGCGTAGACGAAATCCAAGTTAATTTCCCAACAGTTGTTACAAATTTGTTAGTTTTCGAGTGCTATTAACGTATAGATAGTCAGTTATTGAAACAAATCTTTTGTATTCCATGTCCATACACGGACATGGACACTAATAAGCTCAGGCCGCTATTTTAGATTCTTGCATAAATGAATTTTTATTGTATTCCCATTTCAATGGGGAGAGCTGTGTACACCTTGTGAAGCTCAACGGCAAACAGATCAATGTAAATATGTGTTCGTAAATAAATAAATAACATACACTTTTATTTTCATAGAATATGCAATTGCTTTATTTCCATTTTCCGCCAAAACTTCAAGTTGTTTACATATCGTCAAGAAATCTTTAGCGAATATCGTAAATCTTTCGAAGACAAGCAGTTCAGCAGTGTTGCCAGCTTTGTTTGAAAAAAGCTGTTTTTGACGAGAGGAACGATGCAAAAGAGCTAAATTTAAAAAAAAGCCATAAAAAAGCTAGTTCAATTCATTAATTATCCCGAGAGGGCAACAGTGGGCTCAGAAAGAAACTGAACAATTTGAGCAGCAGCTCTGTTATTCAATACTTATGAATAATTTCATCAATGTTGTTCTCATGTCATTATTATGTAAAAATCCCTTTCCTATCATCCGTTGGAATTTATAGGGAGACTTGTATGTGTAGCAGTACTTGTCGAGTCTGCGCAATCCATATTTGTAAACTTATTATTCATAATAAAATTTATTATTTTCATGTTCAGTAGCAAACAATTGAACCAATTACCTTATATAAGTACATTGTTAAGTATCAATGGCAACTTTAGCCAGATCTGCAAAAGTACTAGAAGTATTTATTTTCGCTATATTTGGGCATTTACAAAAACAAACCTGAAGAAAAGCACTTCAACAAAAAATGCCAGAGTTCCCGCTGTCCGCTGATTGCAAGTTTTTCTAGCAAAAAGCCAGATTTGACTTGAAAAAAGCGAATCTGGCACCACTGCGGTTCAGTTCGAAAATTTGCAGTGAATATCGTCAACGATTCTCACTCTGTGAAATCGTCAGCAAAAGATAAACAAATGTATATTTTTAATAAAAGTAAACTTTTTATTATTTTGCAGCTATCAGATAAAGTAATAAATAAATAATTTAATATATACATCAGCTATATTAACTTATTTTAAACGATTTTCAGCTTTTCCATTTAGCCGCTGTGCCTTTTACGATATAACATTTATGCGCGTCATTAAGATAGCTTTAAATTATTTTTATGTATTTATAACTGAAACTTAACAAATCTGACAATGAGAGAAATGAACTCACAATTTTTTCGTTTAAATCGTATTATTTTTGTTTTTAGACCGATACACTAAAACCTAAAGAATTATGTAGATAAAGGCGATGTTGCCAAGCGGATAGCGGATGGGAAAAATCATAAGATAGTAGAGTACAATAAATAACCAAAAGAATAAATAAATAGTTTGAGGAAAGTTAGCTGGGAAATAAGTCAGAGGATGAAGGCGAGTGGGGATTAAGAAGATAGGTGCACATAAAACTGATTTGGTTTTCTGTTCACGCCGTGCTGATCATGATCATGATCGTGATGATGGTGATTTGGATGATACCCAGTGTGATTAGTTGACATAGGCCATGCCCGCACCCTTGCGATCAAAGTGGCGCACGCGCACAAAGAGGAAGGCGGCGACTAGAGAGGCCACGGCCAGGACCAGGAGCAGCATGACGAGTCCGCCCACGAAGCTGGGCACGGACATGCAAATGGTCTCGGCATCGTCGTTGCGCGCCGACTGGATGACAACGGTCTCGTTGCTGGCGTTGCTGTTGAGCGCAAAGTTGACATCGCCTGGTGCCACCACCTGGATGATGCGACTCGTGTTCACGTCGGTCATCTCCTGGGCATTGCGCTTGTAGATGCGCGGCTTGACCACAATCTCCATGGTGTCGCGACGCCGGCGCACGCCACGCAAATCATCCAATCCCTCCACGGAACGTGGTCGTCCGCCCAAAGAAACCAGATTGCCGCCGGCACTCAGGTCATCCTTGCGCTTCACCGTGCTGTACTGACCCGGCTGGCCAGGCAGTGGCGGTGGCGGCAGACCCAGTTCGTTGCTGTTGCCATTTCCATTTCCATTTCCGTTTCCATTGCCCTGTTGTGGCTGAGGCGCCTGCGAGCTGGCTGGACCGCTGCCCGCGTTGCCAGCGGACTCGGCTGTGGTCACCGCGGAGGTCTGTGCCTGTGGCGAGGGCACCACGTCGGGCTGATTCTCGGAGTAGGCACCGCTGGCATCGGCAGCCGGATGGCGGGGATCGGGATAGGCTGCTGGTGGCAGATCCACCCAAGGCGAAGTCGTTGCGCTCGTAGGCCTCTGGTGGGCCGTACTCCTCGGACAGCGCATTGCCGCCCAGCTGGGGCAGACCGTATTCACCGCCCGGCAGGCCGGGACCGCACTTGGGCTCGGGGCAGTTGTAGCGACAGACCTGGATCACGCACTGGAAGTGGACGTTCATCGAGTCGGGGAACTTGAAGGCCTGGAAGTAGGCGAAGCTAACCACTGAGGCAGAGGGTCCGAAGTTCTTGATCTTTTGGAATTTGCTCATGATCTTGGGACGGACAACGCAACCGTTTTGATCGACCAGTTGGATGGGAGCCCGTTTGCCGTCGTGGGCGACGCAGTTGCGCACCAGCATATCGAACTTGTTCTCATCATCCTTGATGGCCAGCACCATGGTCATGGTTTGTCCGATCTTCACGATGCCGGACACCTCGGAGGCCCATGGTCCCTTGCCCACCTGAATCTGCATCCAGCATTGGAGATTGTCGCCCAGGAAGTTGGCGGTCACCGCATGCAACATGTCCACCTGGAATGGCCTGAAGGTGACGGCCTTCTCGTAGAAGTCGTACCAGGTGCAGCGGAGCTTGCGTGCCTGATCCCACACTTCCTGCACATAGGGATCGTACTGAATGATGATCGTGTTCTCCACGTAGCTGCCCGAGGGCGTTGGTGCTCCATAGCCAGCTGCATTGTGATTGGCCGAGCTGCTCATGCCACAGCTGTTCAGGAAGATCTCAAAGGTGGCGCTCAAGTGGCCAGTTCCCGGCTGCATGTGCACGCAATGGGATTCGCTGTAGAAGCCCTTGGAGAAGATCATGCCATAGAAGGGCCTGTCGAACTCAATGTTCACTCGCATGTGCGTCTTCTCGCACTGCACCTGCAGATGCTTGATCTGCGGACTGTCATTGGTGGTGGCCAGTGGCCAGGCCTCCTCCGTCAGATCGTTGGTCGCTCCTGTGCTCAGTGGGCCCTGTGGTGCCCCATAGATGGGCGATGGCGCCGGAGGTCCATAGCCAGCTCTGTGTTCCAGCGGCAGCGCGGCCGACTCAATGTGTGAGGCATCGCCGTGCACGGCCAGATGCTGAAACAAAGAACAGAAGTCGAGAAAAAAAAAACAATTTAATGGGGGAACATTTCAGAATAATCAATCATTTACGTGTAAGAAACTTTACTTAAAATTAAAAAAATATATACATTTAAATTATATTACTATTTCAGGTTCTCTGCTAAATAATTCATGTTTTAGATTGAGAAGAGAGTAGAAAAAACTTCGCTTACAGTTCAATTCATCAGAATATCTGAAGAAATTAAATTTTTTAAATCTAACTGAATTTTATCAAGTCTTTACTTTTTCGTTATGTCGCTGAAATAACTAGGATTCTTGGATTACCAAAATGTATTGCAGAAAGATTCAATAAAGTTATTTTGGTGTAGGAAAATTATTTCAGAATCAAAACTTTTGCTTTTATAGTATTGCTAATATTTTTCCTCTTATACCATCTCTTTATTGATCTATAATTTTGGGATACCGAAATTTGTGGAATGGCTAAAATATAGATTTTTAATGGAAATACAGTTAAACTTCCATAACTCGTACTTCTATAACTCGAAGTTTCTTTCTAACTCGAGCTAAATTAGTGGCAGTAAAATTAATAAACTTAAGAAAAACCTCTTCTATGGATAATGGTGATTCGACTTAGATAAGTTCGACTGTATAAGAGTTATTTTATTGTAGATAAACTAAAAATGCAACTATATCATATTATCTATATTAAGATCTGTTATTTTTGTAATTCCTTAGGATTGCGGAAAACCCGTGTCAATGGTTGGTTGCTCATTTTGTCATTTAATTGGAGCCGAGAGTTATGCAATTGGAACTGCGTAAAGTGTTTTTAGGGTTTTCGAAAGAAGCGTGGCGGAGCGTTGAAAATTGCGCGGCAGTTTATTTATTTTGAAATTAAATGGTTGGCAGAGCGAAGCCAGAGCACGATTAGTTATGTACGTATATATGTTGAAAGGCAGGGCCTATTGCATAAGACTCAACCAGGGATTACCCCTCTCGCCCCTCCCACACCCAGTTGCCTCAGTTGTTTCACTTTCTTTTCGGCTTGTCTTTCTCATTCCCGTTTCACATTTGGTTCATAATTTTATGGCTTTTTGGCTGTGGGCACGGGAAGCGGATGTAACGCTGTCTCTCTCTCTCTCTCTCTGTGTGTGGATAAATCTCTGAGAAGACAAGGTAAACCAAAAATAACCCAACGAAAATCGAAAGTTAAAGCAACTACAACGATGACGCTGTGGATTTTTCTCTGTTGTAGTTTTTTGGACAACCTTTTGTCGTCCGATAAAAATGTCGTGAGTTGGTTTTGAAAGTGAAATGACCAAAAACTTAATAAAAGCGACAAAGTCTCAAACTCTTTTCTGGTCTTTCGTTTCTTTCGTTTTGTATTCTTAGTTGGATAGTTGATATTGATTCATTTATTGTATGTGGTGTGGAGTGCAGTTTTTCCACTTGGAGTGTCTGGTTGAGTGTTGGGGCATTTCACTCGGCGCTAAAGAGAACTGGCGATAAATGAATAATATAGCAATTTCAATGTATTAATGCGCCATAAACAAGAAAGTCAAAACTGGTACAAATCAGAGCATAACTGCAATTTCGCTGCCCCAATACGCTGCACAGACACGCAGCTGCCACTTGGTTGCACGGTTGCTTCTTGCTTCTTGGCTGCAGCTTCTCCAGTGGAGAGATACGAGAGATCTGAGATACGAGATACGAGACACGAGTATTTGTTGTGTGATTGATGCCGCTTAAATGGCTGCATAAATCAGCAACTTGTGTTGATTTACATGTTCGCTTATGAAAAAAGTAATACATTTTCATTTTAGGCATGCACTACAAACGAAAGCGCGTCCAAGTAACCAGAAAAACAAAAAACTAAACGTAAATTCAATTTATGGTCATTTGTAATTTTGATTGACGACCTTTCATTTGGCTAACAGCGACACTGTTGAGTGTCTAACAGCTCACTGTTAGATGCTTAACAGCGACACTGTAAAATGTCAAACAAGCTTACTGTTCTCTCTGTCTCTCACTTGTTCTCTCTGCTGCTGCTAATTACATTGATTAGCAAAGTGCCGTTTAATGCTGCTGCTGCGACTGCAACTGATCTTCGGCTCAGTTATTGCATTTTTTTTTGCTTCTGCTTTGGTTTTTCTCTCTGTCTCCGCATCCGCCTCTCAGTTGTGCGTAGATCGAACTGAGTGTGTACCGCTAGCATTACGGCGGCTCATCTCGGATCAAGCCATCAATATGCCACAGACAATGGACACTCGCACTGATTTGCATTCGAATTGATATTGATAAACGGTAGTATGTCGCGACGAAAGTGAACAGATACAGATAATACATATGTGTGCGAGAAGATCCGCTATAAGTTGGTTTGCATAAGAAATGAACTCAACTCAATAGATCTATCTATGTATCTATGTATCTGTCTGTCTGTCTGCTTCAAAGTGGGCCACGCTCTATGTTGTCTCTAACTGTACTACGTTTGGTGTTTCCTAATTGAATTGAAATGATATCATACATATATTGGCTATCAGCTATCAACTATGCATATATCTTGCTTTGATTTGATCACTTACCTGTGTGTTGAAGACCAGGCACAATATTAGGGCCAAGAGGCAACTGTGTCGCGTAAAGTGTCCCATTTTACAGCTGCTATATAAATCTGCTCGATTATATAGCCGCGTCTTTGTGTGCCTGTGTGTATTTCTTTAGATTTATTCCAAAACAACACCAAAAATAGTTTTTATTTTTTGGGTTTCTGCTGCTCTGTTCTCTGCGTTTCGCTTCCCTCGCTGCTGCTTTCTTCTCGGGTTTGTTGATCTTTTGGTCTCTCTATCTGTAAGCAGCAGAAAAGAAAGGGGAACAAGGGTAAACAATGCAACAATTCACTTCAAGTTTTGCATAAAAATACTATTGGCTCAACAATGTTAACATTATGACTGAGCATTTACCAATAACATTGCCATTAACAGCTGTGACATAACAGCAGGTTATAATTGCCAGTCATAAGTATTTGTTGAGGTCATAGTTAAGATGTTAACTAAGAAAATTCAAATGAATTGAGATTTCCTAAATATAGTTTTTTAATTCACTTTTAGCAAATATTTACAAATATAGTTGCTTATAGCAATATACAGTCAAACTTCCCTAACTCGAATCACCATTATCCAAAGAAAAGGTTCGAGTATTGGAGATATTCGACTTATAGAGTTCTTTTTCTTAAGTTTATTAATTTTACTGCCACTCGAGTTAGAGAGAAATTCCAGTTAGAGAAGTACGAGCTATGGAATTTTAACTGTAGATCATTTATTGCGAATTATTATCATTTAAGCGAATCACATAGAGCTTAAATTAATGACTGTCTTTAAATGGTTTAATAGTCATAACTTGAATATCACTCAAATGACACTACACATACACACACACACACACACACACACACACATAGACACACACATTCAAAGAGATACCGAAACTGCATTTTATGTAAAATAAATGAAAACTCGCGCGCAACAAACAGGAACCACTTTCTATTTTCACTATAACAGTACAACGAGGAGCTGCACTCAACAGCAACAACAAAACCAACAACAACGTCAACAACAACAATAACAAGAAGCAAAACGCCAACGCAGTTGCAAGTTTTCTTTAGAGTTTGCTGGCCGCACTTTATGAGCCCCATTAATTTGTATTTGTATTTCTAGTTGTTGTTGCAGTATCCATTGGAGCTTACTTTACAGCTTTTATGCCTAGCATAGCATTAACATAGCGTTAACATTCGTTTAACATTTCACGTGCCGCGCGATGGTTTTCTTTGGAGTTTCGAGACGTTGCCGTTTGCGCCTGCGTCTTCGTCTGCTAACCGAGTGAGACTGAGACTCCAACTGCGACTGAGACTCCAACTCCAACTGCGACTGACGCAGCTTTCACACAGCTCCAACTGAGGCTGAGCTCAGGTTGCTGCGCCGGCTGCCGCTTTTGGGCTAAGAGAGAATGAAAAGAAGAAGAAAGAAGAAAAAAAAAAGTAAACGGCGTCTGCGTCGCATTTCACTTGACTGACTGAATGTTGAGTTGTTTTGTTGTTGTTGTATTTCTTTTATTTTTATATATATTTTTTTTTTGGCTACCTTGGTGAATGTTGTACTAGCTGCGGCAGTTTTACTTTTACAGATACAGGCAAGCATATTGCACCGGCCAAACAGAGCACACCCCATGTAAATGGGTTTTTAACAAGCCTTGGCCATAAATCGACGCGCCAGCTGGAAACCGGCTTGCGCTTCAGCTTCAGCTTGAGCTTGAGCTTAAGCTTGAGCATTGAGCAAGTGTACCATTAACCCACTGAGACAGTAACGTACTCTGGCGAAGTCGGCTTGACCCTAACCACAACCAACTAACTTGCTCGTTACGCAATGCTCCCAAAAGAACCTCAATGAATGGGGCTATTTCTGTTTGTCTGTGTGTGTGTGTGTGTGTGTGTGCGAGTGTGCGAGTTGTGGGCTGCTCATTTAACGGTGTTTTGTTGCTGCTTCACTTTCTTCCTATTCAAGTATTTTCACCACAGCCAAAAATTGTCTCCCATTTGCATACGAAAGACTTAAGGCACAAACTTGGCAATTAGCAGGCAGTGAAATTTGGTTTTTTTCTGCTTTTTTTTTTGGTTTTGGCTAATTGCTGCCCAAGCAGCAACCATTTGATTCCTTATCAACACTTTGTCTCTAATCTGAACATTAAAGTGGCTGTATTGGCATTTGGCACAACGCACTGAGTATACTCTACCCTACCCTGTTGAACCTATTTCAAGTTTTAGATTGGTCAATAAATGTTGAGGGATTCACTGTCTAACCAACTGTGTGACCCGCCCATTTCACCCACTTTGAGGGGGTTGATTTCCAGCTGATGATGTTTCAGTTGTTGGGCTGCTAGTTGTGTTGTTGTTGTTGGTAGATATGTGTAACTGCTGATGATGGCTGTCTTGTTATTGTTGCTGTTTGGCATAAGGCAAGTGAAAGTTGCCGCTTGCCAAGCGCGCACTCCCAGCGAGCTTTCGTCTGGCATCTCTTTTTCATATAAGGGCATTGCTGTTGTTGTTGCTGTTGTTATTGTTGTTGCAGCTGCCTTTTGTTTTCTTTTTTAATTAACACAATCAAATTACTGTTTGCTGACATTTCTACATATCGTTATCGTTATCCCTATCGCATCGAAAACAAAAAAATAATGAAAAAGAAAATTCGACCTCGAATACAAAAGACTGTAGGTGCGAACTTGCAACTTTTGTTTTCAAAGTGCACTTCCTGACTAATTAGCTGCTAAGCAGAGAGTTGAAGGGAGAGGGACTGAGAGAGAGCGAGAAGAGGAGTGAGAGGCAACTAATGCTCGCTGCTAACTACACCTGCCAGAAGGCAGCGCTTTTGTTATACGATTTATTCTCAGCTCAAGTTTGTTGCAAGCAAACATTAAATAATGTGAAAAGTGCCTGCAAGTGAAAATGCAATGAAAAGTTGCTGCTGCTGCTATATGTTTTTGTTGTTGTTGTAGTGCTAGTTGTTGTCGTTGTCGTTGCTTGTGGGTTGTTTGTTTGCTTTTTGAAGCGGGAGCGCACGTCGTTGTCCATTAATTGAAATGACAATCGATGCTGTTGGTGTTGTTTTTGCTGTTGTTGTTGCTGTCTCCTCGTCGGAAACTAGGTGAACCACTGCGGGCACAGCACAACTACACTTTAGCACACACTCGATTTGTTCTAATTCTTGATAATTTACGTGGCCACTGCTGCCTGATGACCGACAATTTGGGTCCAGATGAGCCGGATATTGATTTGAACCATGCGTTTCTTTCTGTCTGTTGATGACACACGAATTGCAATGCCAACAATCAGCAATCAATGCCAAATAACAGAGCCAAACTCAAATCTCAATAACACAAAGTAAAATAAAATTGAGTTCAACTTTAATATTAACTCAGAAGGAAATCTAAATTATATATAATTTATTTTAATCTTATCATTTTCTAAATGAATATAAGGTAATTGTTTCTAAATAAATTAAATACATTATTACCTTTTTTTATTATACTTATTTTAATTTATATCTCAATTAACTCTTAGCCTTGTCAACTTCTTTGGCTCTCAATTAAGCGTGTCAAGCCAACAATCAATGCCGAATAAACAAAGCCAAACTCAAATCTCAATAACATATTGCAATTCTAACAATAACTATATTGAGATTAAAGTAAGATCAACTTGAGATCAACTTTAAATTTTATACGTATATAATTTATTTTCATCATATCATTTTCTAAAATAGTTTTAGGTAATAAATACTTTTTTTATTTTATGTATTTTAATTTATATCTCAATTCACTGTTATCCTTGTCAACTCCTTTGGCTCTCAATAATGCTTGTCAAGCCAACAATCAACAATCAAATAATAAATCTAAACTCAAATCTCAAAAACATGTTGCAATTCTAACAATAACTATATTGAGATTAAAGTAAAATCAACTTGAGATCAACTTTAAATTTTATATAATTTATTTTAATCATATCATTTTCTAAAATAATTTTAGGTAATAAATACTTTTTTTATTATATTTATTTTCGTTTATATCTCAATTCACTCCTTGTCAACTCCTTTGGCTGTCAATTAAGCGCTTAAATATCCATTTAATGTTTGCGTTAAGTTAATTTCATTGTAGTATATTGATGGACTCGTCGTCAGCTGCTTGGTTAGATCCATTCATTTAATTGAACGCTTTCACAAATCCCCCCAAAAACAAACTGCCAAACACACTTTTGGCATCGCCACGGGCGACACAAATGTCCGGCCAATCGACCACGTCGAGCCAAGGGGAGGGTGGGGAGGGAGCTGTATATTTTGCTTAATTGAGCACGGCAACGAGAGATAGCCATCTCAAACATCGCAGCTGACAAATTTTTGCGTATGACACCGATGGCAGAGATGCGAGAAACCAAACCCAAACCCAAAAACAAATCCAAGTCCGAAACCCAAACCCAAACCTAAAGCTGAGCAAACAATGGGCACGCACGGTTTTTATTTAACATGAAAAAACAGAACTCGAAACAAAGTTTTGGGTCTTTGTAAGTTTTATACCATTGGAATGTTTTTGTTTACCACTTCGATTGCTGTCGTTGTTGTCGATTGGCGGGTAAAAGTTTCACTAACTTGCAGATGCTGTAGCTGCGTTTGAGTCTCTTTCTCTGAGTGTGTGTGTGTGTGTGTGTGTGTGTGTGTGTGTGTGTGTGTGTGTGTGGAGTTGTGGCTGCTGTGCTTTTAATAACGCCTTGAAAATGTAACGGTGCTGCAGCAACAACTACAACAACAACAGCAGCAGCAATTGCGGTTGCTGTAAATGATCGATATTATTTGCCATTGTGGCATAGAAATTGAAGCCTCCATGCGTAATTAACTGCAAACACATGTCTCCATCAGCTCCAACTCTTTATAGATATATCTATATCTACAGCTATATCGATCTCCAATGCGATATCGTTGCTGGATGCTGTGAAAGTGAAATTGTTAACGCCAAAGAAAAGCAAATAACAAAACGCGCAAAAAAATGTTAACCACCACAAGGTATTCTACTTGTTGTTGTTGTTGTTGTTGGCGGACTGACAGTGAAGGGGCAATTTACGTTTCATTTCGTTTTGTTTGTAGCTCACTTCAGCTCACTTCTTTTTTTTTCGTTTTCTTCTGTTTTCTTTATAGTTATTAAGTAACGTTTTTGTTTGTCCAATCGGCGGCAGCTGACAGACAATTTGTTGTGAAGAGCTTAAAATGTGTTTCAATGCCCAAAAGGTATTTCTCATCTTAACTGAACTGAACTGGACCAGTTTCGATTTCATTTTATGTGCCCTTAAATTATACTTTTAACCTGGCTAACATTTATCATTAAAATGCAAATGTAACTGAAGTCATTTAATTGAATTAAAAAATGTACTTTGGCAATTTTATTGGCCAGCTTGTGGCCACAATGAAATTATTTATGTAACATAACTGGCTTGAAAGTGTAAATAATTGTTTTTATCATTTTAGGTATGCAAACAAATTAACAAATACATTTTTTTTGGATTTTTTCCCACTTGCAAAACAAAAGACTTAGACAACAAACTTGCTACTGTAAGGCACCCGCAGCCAAAAGCATTTCGCCGGGGCATTATGTAAAATAGAGCAAACAATTAGTTTTCTATGCTCCAGTTTTAACTGGCGATCTGGGCGCCGGCAGCCCGGACTGGGACTGGGACTGGGACTGGGAGTGGGACAGGGGCTCAGTCTCATGCTCTGTCGCGACAGTTGGCGACAATTAAAAAGTGATAAGGCGCCCGCAGGCCTCGTGTCTGCGCCACAAAGCTCGCAAATGAAAGTAAATTGTTGCATGCGACGGCGCCTGGCGGCATTCCATTCACTCATTTTTGTCGTTGTTTTTCCAGCACTTTTCGTGAAAATGTTTTTCGCATATGCGTACAACAACGACATGATAACGCATTTATCGCGCATAGAGAAAGTGAAAATTGACGGTGCAACAATCTATAAAGATATATTCGTGTGTGCGTGTGTTAAATGGAGCGTCAAATTGGGCGGGCAGATGGTGTACTATTTATGGTGTGCAATGTTCACTTAGCTATTGTTTTTCTACTTAAACTCAATAGTTGCCCTCACAAATTACATTTATTTTAAGGGTCTTTGTTTTTGTTTATAACTATGCAGCTTATTTAGTTTGCAAAGTAAAGGTAAAGGCCATATACCTAAAGAACGTAATAATTATTTTTAACAGGAATTAAAACCCTAAACGAAACCGTAACCTTTAACCGGTAAAACCCGATTGAAATTTTTAACCGTAACTGAAACAGTAACCGAAAAAAAAATTTTGCTTTTCACCGATACCTTAAAACCGAAACTCTGTAAACCGAAATAACCGTTTAGTAACCGTTTCATTTATTACGGTTAATTTCGGTTTTTCATATAAAACATTTTTAAATTGTAAATAAAAATTGATAAAGGTTCTATATTTAATTGTTGTTTAAAAATTTGCAAATAAGAAGTATGGTGTAACTTTTAAATACAATTTTAAAAGCATGTTTTATTTTAATTTTTGTAATATAAAATTTAAAAAACAAGTTAAAAAAATAATTTAAAATATATATATTAATATGTTAAATAAATGTGTCGTTAAATGCTTTTTTAATCATTATATTAAGCTATGTGTTTTTATTATTATTATTATTATTATTATTATTATTATTATTATTATTATTATTATTATTATTATTATTATTATTATTATTATTATTATTATTATTATTATTATTATTATATTATTAATATAACTATATTTTTGTGTACCGAAACCATACCGGTATTTCAAAACCGAAAGATAACCGATAACCGAAAACCTAAATGCGAACATAGCAGAAACCGTAACTGAAACCGATATTCGTTTCGGTTTTAATCCCTGATTTTTAATATTTTTTTTATAAAGAATATCATAACTTTATGATAAGCCAAAATCAATATTTCTTAAAAAATAAAGGGAGTAAAGCATCCTTAAAATGTTTATTAACTTTTCTTAGAGCATGCAATCTAAAATCTATTACATAAAAGACTTTTCAAAAATTCTAAAATAAACTGTGGCTGTGGTTTGAGTTCAACACAAGTCTTAAATTGACAATTTTTTTTAAGTACATTTTATTAAGCATATTGTTAGAAGCATAAATGTAAGTTAACAGATAATCAGTATCTTGGCCAATTAGATTTCTCCTCGTTTGGCTGATTGAAGATACTCGCAGCTCCTGTCCACTTTGACAATAGGAGTCAAAAAGAAAAACAAAAAACAAATCGTGTTTTGTAGATGCCGCTAAAGATGCCAAAATGCCAAATGGCTGACAAAATGGCTGACAAAAGTGCCGTTAGTCAGGATCAAAGATAAGCAAAAGAGTTAAACAACCGCTAATGCTGGCCAACAACAACAACAACAACAAAGACACCCCAGCTGAAACGAGACAATTAACATAATTTACAATTTGGCTCTTTTACTCCTTGGCAACTGCCCTCTGTGTGTTGTTGGCCAGGCCGAAGCCATTTACTTTCCATTTCTTTTAACGGTAAACGAGACGAAGCGAAATTCGCCAATGCGTCCAATTGCAGGCAGCTCTTGACATGGCCAACAAGCATTCGGACCTGGTCACTTGGAACTGGGAACTTACACTTGGACATGACCATGCAGTATTGCAAAACCGGTTAATACCCCCCCCCCCCTGCCCACTCCCACTGACGGCTTAGCCAATGAAAGTAAAAACTCAAGGGCTTGCACTTTCTGCCCATATGCAACGGATATTGCAACGAGGGGAAAGGGACACGAAGAAAGGGGGAAGAGAAGGCGAAGGGGGCGAAGAAGGCGAAGAAGAAAGCCAAAAGAGACAAGCGACAACTGGCTGGCAATATCCTCGATGTGGCCTCGCAACGCATCGTTAGCTGTGCCTCTGACTGTGGCAACTTGCAACTTGCAACTGGGGGCCGGTTGCATTTTGCTCTGAAATAATTAGTGACCCAATTTCTTGCCACAGCCAACAACAACAACGACGACGCTGACGTTGACGCCGACGCCGCGTGTTCCGCTTGCCTGGCTGCCAGCTTGCCACAAAGACGCATGCAATTTGCTTGGCTTGACTTGGGTTGCAGTTGCACAGTGGCAAGTTGCCAGTTGCCAGTTGTGAGCTGCTCTGGTGTTGGCGTATCTTGTGGCATGCATGCAAAGAAAGTGGTTTTCATTTCTTTACAATTGCTGTCAGCGGCTGCCTCACTTGCCACAGTTGCACTCACACTCACACACTCACGCCACTCATGAGTACTACTCACACTCATACTCGACTCTCGCTTTGCCTTAATACGTTGCAATCAAAAGCAGCCCATTGATTTGCATGATTTTCCAGATTTATTTTTCTTTATTTGAAATCCAAAAATTGATTGTACTTAATAAAAGAGCTGCCCAGCGGGGTAAAGGGGGAGGGGAGGGGGGTAAGTGTGGGGCAAATGAGTTTTTGTGGTGTCAATTGAATTGATTAAGCTTTCAGCATTGAATTGATTTTGTGAGTGAGAAATGTGAGGGAAATAGAAATCAATTTAGAAAATCCAAGAAAATTTCCAATTAATTTCCGATAATTATCATAATTATAAATTAAGCTGAAAAATGTTATTATGAATTGAATAATATAATAATTAATTCTCTGCCTTCTTCTCTCAGCGATTAGAGAGTTCTTCTCTCATTCTTTTCTTGCTCTTTTCTCCTTTCTCTCTTTTCGTTACAATATTTATCGAAATTGCTGCGTAATTGCTGCTTGGCATTGGAAAGGAATGCCAAAGCATTCTAAGCGTCTCATGAACTGAAGATGTTGCTGCCGAGCAGCAGCAGCAACTGTTGCCACAATCTTGACTGCAATGAAAGTTTATTTTATTTTATATATATTTCTGACTTGGAAAAACTGCGTGAAAAGTGCAAAGACAATTGCCGTTAATTTAAAATTGTCGCCAAGGCGCAAGACTCAGTGACAACAACAGCAACAACAAGTAAACCAGTAATTATATCGTTGCAACTGGCGCAGCTTCTTTCACCAGCAAGCCAATGTGTGTAAGTGTGTGTGTGTGTGTGTGTGTGTGTGTGTGTGTGTGTCTATGGAATCAATTAAAAGTATTGCCAGCGCTATGTTTGGGCAGATGACAAGTGCCAGCAACAACACAGCAGCAACAACAACAGCAACATTGTCTGGCAGACAACGCTGCGTATGCGCAACCCACTTGGCAGGCAGCTTGTTGCACGCGTGCTTGCAGCAACCACACAGATACAGCTACAACTACGAAAGTATCTACGAATTGTGTATCTGATAGACACTTTTGTGTGTGTGTGTGTGCAAAGCGAAATTGTTTTCATGTGCGCCAAAGTGGAGCAGTTTTTGAACAAAGCAATTCGCAAGATTAATCAAACACACAAACACACACACACATGTTAGTATGGAAAGAAGTTGTAGCTGAATCTTTAGCTGTTATTGTAGCTCTGTTTGGCCAGCGCATAAACCACGCCAACTGCCAACAAGCAACATCGGCAACTGCAACAGCAACTGCGGCAAATGAGAAGCGGCACAAGTCAATTTCAGACTTTCATTCGCGCGAAACGCGATGAAATTTCACCAAACATTGGACGAGAACACTTTGCCGGCTAACTGCAGTCAGTACCAGTACCAGTTCCAGTTCCAGTTCAAGATCCACTTCCAGTTCCATTGCTGACGTTTTTTTTTTTTGAATTGGCGTCTGCGGGTGGCTGCCAAATTGCCAAGATTTATGCAAATTAAACTAATGAACAAAAAGTATCTCTCAAATGCCGCTGCTTCACGCCTCAGCGGTTGTCAGTGTGTGTGTGTGTGTGTGTGTGTGTGTGTGTATCTTTGTATCTGTATGAGTGTGTGTAGTAAGTACAGTGCTCTATTGTTATTAATAATTTCCGCGTAGTGCACGCCAATGTAAAACAGCAACAGCGTCGACGAAAGTTAAGCATCTGCTTTCTTTCTTTCTTTCTTCGGTCTCGCATTCAATAATAGGCAAATCTTCAAGCAAACATAATATAATATAATATAATGCCAGTCTGTATGTGCTCCTCCTCCAGTGTCAGAAATATAAACCGAAAACACTTTGCTTTTCTTTCCCAAAATGTTGCAACGCTTTTGTGCGCAAATGGAGCTTCAGTTTATTTACTTTTTCTATCTTTACTTTTTTTTAATATTATTTTTACGGCCAGTTTGCGGCATTTGCTTCGGTTGTGAGTGAAGTGTAAATGGGAGCTCATAGAATAGATCCAGTTTGTAACTGTTTGCAGCTTTCAATATGCAGTAGCTTTTTTTTAATTGATTGTATTTAATTGACTGTTTATTGGCAATGAATCTTTTAAAATTACTATTATTAAATTTACTAGTTTTTTTAATAAATTATGCAATATTTTAAATGGTACGTGAAAATTATATGTTAAACATTTTGACTACTTCTTTTAAAAACTCAACAATTATTTAACTTTTTTGTTAAGAAATATTTTAAAGTAACTCTAATAACTTAGCAAAGAGTTAAGAGTTAATCAAAAATTTATTAAATTGATCCTAGGAGTTTCCTTTTATCTGGCTTTGCAAATATATTCTTGTATTGAGTTAAATTTCCGTAAATTCCGTAAAATTATTTGGTATCTAAGGAGGAGCCTCATCTATTAAAATAACTTTTTCACCAGTTGTTGTAATCGCTTTCAGAATTATTTTGGTATTTTAAAGTTCAATACTTTCATTAAAAAAAACTCAAATATAATCCATAATTTGATTTTGATTGCATTTCGGTAATTAGCCAGCAAGACAAATTGCTTTTGTTTTCATCTCCTTCATCAATCGCAGCTTGTAATTGGTTGTCTGTTTTGCTCATTGTCTTACCTGCAATTTGTGTTAATCCCTAGCGTTTTATAATCCCTTTTTTCGAACTGGTTTGAGTGAGAGAGGGAGAGAATGGCACGGCGGCAACGGTCGAGTGTTGAACACGGAGCTTTGACTTAGCTGAAATCTGATTGAAATCTGTTCGATTGTTGCACAAAATCAATCCAAGAGCAATGCAATGTTGCTCGTGTGTTTCTGATGCGTTGATGGTCACACTATAAATATATTGTATATATATAAATCGCACTCAAATTCAAACGGTCACGCGGTTTTAAGAAGGGCGCGCGAAGCTCGAAACGCGAATTAATTCAAATGTTCAGGACGAGTCGGTCTCGGATTCGTAGACGGATTCAGATTCAGTTTCGGATACACTGCAGCAGCGTCACAGCAGCAGCAGACACTGACTCGTCTCGTCGCACACAAAGTTGAAATGAAAATGCGGCCCGGCCGTATCATAACCAAGATTTTATATCGCGTGAAAGTTTTGACCCCTTTCTGTTTGTTGGTCGGTTGCTTCGCTCCGTTGCAAGCTGCCGTTAACAGAGACAGAGAGAGAGAGAGAGAGAGAGAGAGAGTACAATGACAAACGAGGAGAGAGAGAATGACAGAGAGAGTGAGTGAGTGAGTGTTTGTGAATACTGAGAGTATTCGTTGTTCGAATGCAAAACATGCTATTTTCGGCTAGTCTTTTTTGGCCAAAAAAAGCCGAACCCGAACCCGAACTCGTTTTCAACTTTTCATTTCAGGCCGCTTTCTGCGGGCTTTTGTTTTTGCCCAGCTACTTGGTCGTGTCAAGGTAACTGATGACGTCGAGTGCGTCTCTGCGATTGCCTAATTTCGATTGTTATTCACAAAGGGATCCGGCTGATTCATCAACTCCTAACGGCTATTGGCAGCGACAATCGTCAGTCGGCCACGCTTATTATTCTGGCCAATGCATTGGAAAATTAAATTATGGCCCGCACGTTATGCAATTGTTAATGATATAATAAGTATATTTAAATTGTTTACAATCCCATTTAACCGTTGTGTCGACACTTGCCTCTTTGCTGGGGCGCCTAAATCATCCTCTGGCGACAAAAGACAAGCGACACTTGAACAATTTGACCTTTGTTGACATCTAGCGGAAATAAATTAATAGCTTACTTTTATTTTCATTTTGTAAATGTACCGCCCTTTGTTGACTTTTGTTTTACTAGCAAGTTTGTTGTCTAAGTCTTTTGTTTATTAAATACTAAAATATGGACATCATTTTACTTTATTTATTTTGTAAAAGAAATTTAATCTTAAATCAACAATTTTGATCAAATCATAAATTAATAGCTTATTTAAGTATTTTCTGATTCATTGTTTTCTTTTGGCTTATTGGCCAGTTTGTTGCCTAAGTCTTTTGTTTTAATGAAGACACAAATTTTATTGTTATTATTTATTATTACTAATACTTTTTATTCTGATAATAAATGTTGGATCATTTTATAAATTTTTGAATATCCTCAGATTTTTAATTTTTAAATTTTTTATCATTTCAGTTAAATTTTATTGCAATTAATTAAATACTACTCATTTTTAATATTACTTAACTTTTACGTAAATCTTTACATTAATTTTGGTCAAGTGTATTTAGATGACACTAAATAAATAAAATGAAATATTAAAAATAAAAATTGAAACTTTCAATTTTATTTATGAGATTTAAGTAATAAGAAAAGCTTAACATTTATCATAAAAATTATTTTTCTAGAGTTTGCAGGGAATGTATATGTTGAGGAATCATTGACATCGAATCGTTCACTTTTCAAAATATTCAAATAGCCTCACAATTTTGTATGTCCCAAGCTGTATGACAATTCGAGTATCAAATTAAATCAATTAGATAAACAACTTTGTCCCACATTTCCAACAATAATTTGCAGATCAATTTGGCAAACTATAGCTCGATAAGTACCAACATTTCGACAATCAGCGCAATTTTCGATGATGAAATGGCACAAATATTTACGCGAAAATGGCCAAAAAAAAGACGCACAGCAAAGCAAAGAGTGAAATGAAAATGTGCCACAAATCTGCAAGTTAAATTTGAAAAAAAAAAGTTAAGAAAAATTTAAAAATAAAATATATGTATGTATATAAATATGTTTTGTCAATTGGTAACGGCCAAGAGCAAAACCACAAGACGATCCAATGAACTTTCATTTGAGCGTGAGCTGGCGGATTTAGCTGCGTCTTGGCTGCCCAAGCGATGACAGCATTCGCAATGCCTCAAAGAGGAGACCATGGAGGAGACCACACCCGACAGTCCAAAGAAATCGAAAGTTCCGTCTTCGCATGCGACTTTGGTTTCAATTTCATTAAAGGCATTGGGCACATGTTATTATTACAACTCGGCTTAGTGTTGTTGCTGTTGTCGCACGCTGGATCCGGTGTGAGTCACACTCACACACTCACACACTCACATTCACTGAAAGAGACTGAGAGTGAAGCTTTTGATGACTTTCGTCCCGCAGCCATCGCCTACCTGCTTGTAGTATTTATTGTGCTAGTCTCGAACCCAAACGGAATCGGAATCGGAATCGTTGCTGGAATTGGGTCAGGGACGTGCTCAGCATGCTAATCAAATTATGTTTACATTTTGTGTGACGCACAACAAAATTTGAATTTCGAGATCTTACTAGTAAATATGGGCTCTTTCTATGGAGTTCTTGAAGGTTAACCCAATTACATTTATTATAGGTGGGTAACTCTTTAAATAATTATATCTAAAGGGAGTTAGGGAAATTAGTTTTATGAATCTTTAAAGTCGAAGATTGTTATGATAATATTATGTCTATGAAGGAAAGGAGGTATCTGAGTGTGCTTTTGGAAAATAATAGATGTGAGTCAAATAGAAATGGAATAAAAAACAGTCAGAAGATAATTCTACAAACTTATATAATCGGGCCTGTTCTGAATTCCAAAAACGAGTCGAAATGCCACAAAACGAGTTGCTGCTGTTCCGTATTTCGAAAATCGACCATAATTGTCATTTTTAAAGTGTGTGGGGGGCGGGGGTTGGAAAAAAAGCTTTTAAAAATAAAAAAAAAAAAATAAAAGGATGATAAAATGTTGAACAATTTTAGAATCAATTAACATGACTACTTCAAATGAAAACAGTTGAAGTATATAAAATATTTTATAAAAAACGGAAATGGGAACAGCACATAGTATAACATTTAGTTTTCATTTCGTTTCTACTTTTTTAAAAAGTTCGGAATTCGTAACAGGCTTGAATATCATGTCCTGCTAAAATTAACAAATTTCTATAACAAATTGGATGCATAAAGCAGTTTATAGATGACAGCTAATTTAATAAGCTTACAAAATGGCTATAATCAAAAAATCATCATCTTCATTCCATGTCAAACGTCGCTTTAATAAGCGATCAACAAAATGCTCAGAAATTAACGCACTTTTCACACATAATTTCCTCAGTAGCATTCGATGGAAATGGTGAAAATCAGTCGAAAGCTTTTATTCATTCAGTTTTCTTTATTTCGATTCGTTTCATTTCATTTCGATTTGTTATTTTGAACAAATAACTAGTTATATGACAACAGTTTTGCACAATTTTGTTTATGGCAGTTGCAGTTACGATTATAACGGAGCATGGCTTCAACTCTTTTTGTTTATAAACAATAATAATAATGTGACTTATTGTGGCCTGCACCCAACAAACTCGAATGTCAATCATTATGCAAGTCCCATCCCATTCCAACTTCGGTCAACGTGCTTTAAAACGTCGTCTTCTCTCTTATTCTTCGACTCTGTCTCTGTCTCTGTCTCCAGTCTCATCTCAGTTCAGTTCACTTTCCATTTCTTTTGTCAGTTTTTCCGTTACTGTCGTCGGCCCTTAATTACAATATGAGTAAGAGTATAAACCTGCTTTATAGACAATGAACCTTGATCAGAGATCGCAGCTTGAGCTAAAGTCTATGATTACCTTATAAGTATAATTATTGCAGACAGACTGACAACAGTTTTTATGAGTGCAATATGGATGATATCTCATAAGATCTAATATATTTTTATTTGATAAGTATAAATAATAGCAGTAAAAACTGACAGAACTTTTCTTTCGATTGGTTGCAAAAAGATTCAATGTATTCTAAATTAAACTATTGTTAATTAAAACTATCATTATTATGTTATTTAAATTTATTATGTATACAATTCTCAGAAAACCTAGTATTGACCCCGATCTTTGTCCAATAAATGAATCTTTAATTTACCATATATCATTTCACTCACATATTTTGTCATAGTTTTATATTCGATTTTCGCTCAGTGTAAACAGATTCGTAATTGATTCCTCAGTCTTCGCATTTTTTGGCTGCTGTGCCCTTTTGGCTTTTTTTCTACTGCATAAAAATGCGGCTTAATTATTGTTTTATGCTTATGAAGGGGTGTGCGAATAAGTGTGTGTGTGTGTGTGTGTGGTTGGTTGTTGGTTTGGCCTGAGTCATGAGCCATATATCACTTTCACTCGCGAATTCGCCACAGAGCCAAGCGACAACAAAAATCTCAATCAGGCGCCAAATGTGGCAGACAACCGAAACCAGACGGCAATAGGCGTGTCGTTGTCCAAGGAACAACGACAACAACAACAGCAACAACAGCAACAACAACAACATGCAACACCGCAGACTGCAGCCTTTTGTGGCACTCGGGCTGGCAATTTGCATTTAATTGTGAAAAATAGACTCAACACAAATCCACTTAAAGTCGTTTAAACAAAAGTTGCAGCTTTAGTTGCAGTTGTTGCAACTTATACACAAAGTTGCTGAAAGGTTTCTCTAAAGCCTTTTCACATCTCTAGTCTGGCCCAAAAGTTGCGTAAGGTCTGTTAACTTTTGCCAAAACACGGCGTGGATCACAATGGTCTTAAGAAAGGTCTTAAGAAAGGCCACTTTGTTTGCATTTCGATTGAAATCGAATCGAATTTCCAATCCACAGTTGACGCCAAGACAAATAGCTAAAACCGAAATAATGAAGAAAAAAAAAACAGAACTAACAGAAGGTCGAAGAGTAAATACCCTTGTAGAATCCAACAAATTAAACTTTTAAAACGGATCCGATTTGAAACGACCTCTAAACTCATTCAGTTTTCAAATTTTACTTATTTCGCTCAAATAGTTTTATGCACAAAATATATATTTTAATTGTTCGAAAGAAATTTTATTTCAAAATTTAAATGGCTTTTTTCATGCATCGCAGATTTCATTGCTCAATCTTAATACCGTCTACAACCGTATAAAAATATACTTGTAAATATATTTATTTAACTCATTTTGAAAGACTTTTAAAATAATTGTGTATCTATCTAAATTTTGGCTTGGACTTGAAAGCATAAAGAAAGATTTTCACTTTCGTTCGCTGACCAAATGCCCAACAGATATTTACACACACCTACTGTTCGAGGGTATGTCAGTGTGAGTGTGTGTGTGTGTGTAAGATCCATGCGTATGCAAATTAGCTGAACAACAACAACAGCAACAATAACAGCGAAGACGGCGACAACAAGGCGCAGAAATACCGTAAGTGGCCATAAGCAAAATCTCTGCTACAGATATTTGAGAAAAGATGAACTAACTACCACATACAGATATATATACCAGGTAATATCAACTACCTGCATACGCGAATCGACAACAGTTAACAGTTTTCTTCTTTTTGGGTTTTTTTTTCATTTGCTTTTTTGGCAAATGAAAGAGAAATTTTGTGCGCCCGGCCGACTAAAATCTTATATGCTAATTGGTGCGCAAGCTGGAGAAGATTCAGCTTGAAAAGATGATGATATGATGGCTGCCTTGAGATGTCTGTAACATCCACTAAATTGTTGGGGGAGTTGTGGATGAAAATACTCGTAAAACGGTACAAGTCAATAAAAGCAAATCATAAAACTGTTAATTAGCATAATGAAACAGTTTAGATAAACCAAAAAAGATAATAATTCATTGAAGCGGAGTACAGCATTAGATTTTGGTCTTTTCATAATTAAACTTACTAGTTTTTGGACTGGTTGTACATTTATTCTGGGATGAATTCGTTTCAATTCGCGATCATCATAAACTTATTATTCCTATTTATTATTTTATAAATCTATTACGCTTTACTTTATTTAATCTAGTATTTCTACTCTAGATTTGAATCAACTCGCGAGAATTTGCCTCTAAATTTTTTTTTTAATATGATTATGATTAAGTATCTTTGCATGGTAATTCGCTTACAACTTACTTAGTTTTTCCCTTTCCCTTTAACTTCATATTTTTATTTATTTGTTTTGGTGCATTGCGAATTTATCTTAATTAATTCAACTTTATACATTTTTTCATTACCTTGATTTAACATTAAAAATATATTTTAATTAAATCGCCCGGTCTCTTGCCATTCTCATACCCATCTCATGCTATTTTTCTTATTTATTAATAACTTATTATAAATTTGCTTACAAAATAGCAACAATAACATGCTAAAATAGTCAAAAATGTCGCTTTCTATTAGTCTTTCTAATGGATTTTTTGTTTTTTCTCTTTTTGTGTAGGATTCGCAGTTTATGGCCGGCAAATGTTGCGCAACCAAAGCCAAACTATTGGCAGCTGCATTAATCAAGGCAAAACGATTATGTATTTTACCTCAGCGGGGTCTCAGAATGCGACCTAAAGTGAAATGCCCGTGGAATTTGACACCTATTAAAATGATTTGATTTCGGTTTTGGTTTCGGTTTCCGATTCGGTTTCAGCTTTTGCTTTCATTGCAGGCCTGAAAATATTGTTAATTAAATATTAGATGCTCCCATTAAACGGTGTTTAGATACATTTTGTGAGCCATTTTTAATTAGATTTTATGAACATATAAATATTGGTAAGGGTCTTGGCCCTCTGTCTGTCATTAGGGTACGGCACCGGGTTACTTAATGACCCTAAGCCAAAACTTTTAGCTGTAAACTGTGAAAGAGAAATGAAAAGAGATGCGGAGAAAGCATCGCAAGTCTCAAGACTTAAATCAAACCAACTGCAACAATTCGCTAACTCAACAACAGCAACAACAACAACATCGCGAACAAGACAACAATCAGAACAGGTGAAATATTTACTAAACGTAGGTAACTGCGCTTGTCTCTCCGCCAGTCCGCCAGTCCGTCTGTCCGTCTCTCTGCATATGCAAATGCGTTTCGACTGATTATTTTCGATTGTTTTGTTTTATGTTTGTAGTTGTTAATAGCCTAAATTAAGCTCTTGCTGACTGACAATTGAGTTGGGGCTGTCAATTCGAAATTGCTCATGGTATTCGGATTTAATGAGTTTACATTTGAAAACCTTAATGGTTATTTTCTACAATATTGCAATGTTTTACTGAATATACTTAAAACGCTTACTACTCTTATTTTAAACAAGTGGGAAAGGCTATACTCGAGCTCCCGACTATAGGATACCCGTTACTTATTTTAATGAATTTTTAAATATTTGTTTTTGCACTTTTATTCTTTAAAAACTTTACTTAGCCAGAAGTCTGTGTGCCAAATTTGGTTGCTATAGCTCTTATAGACGGACATGACTATATCAACTCGGCTGTTGATGCTGATCAAGAATATATGTACTTGTAGGGTCGGAGATACTTCCTTCTCCCTGTTACATACATTGCAACAAATAGAATATACCCTTTTAGTCCTTTTAATAAGTAGAGGGTATAAAAATGTTCTAAATGCTCACATCTTATTTTGAAAATGCCACAATCATCAAGGATGCAAGGCAGTAGTCTCGGCATGTTGAGTTATTTTTATTAGAAATTAATTAATTAATTTTCTTTCTAGCGCGCGTCCCTTTTTTTAACGGTAAAACAAAAATCATCTGGCAGCCCCGGCTAGACTTAAAAAAGGTGGCAGCCTTGGCTAAGACTGCCAAAAAAAAAATAGGCAGCCTCTTCGCCCCACCTTTCGCACTTTCAAAAGTTTTCGCGACAAAAAAATTAACTTTTTCAATGTTGAAGCTAGAATTTTGAAAATTAGACCTGAATTTGTGTTTGATGTTTCTCGAATTTACAATTTTCTTATTTATTTTGATTTTTACTAACTTCGCAACGCAAAGAGTAAATTGCACCAAACCAATTTTTTATTAAACTTAATTAATTTACAAAATTTTGGATTTTGTTGTTTTTCTGAAATTGTTTTTATTAAATTTTTAATTGATTTCGGAAAATAATGTTATAATAGTTTATTAAATCTTAGTGCTGCCAACTTATTTGAAATATATCAGCTGTTGCTTTTCGCGCCAAATTCAGCAGCAGAGCGTATGTTTGTGTGCGCGTTCAACTGTGTTTTGTGTGTTTTACTTTAATAGAATTATTGCTGACCCAATTATAAAATGAGCGAAACTGTTGCAGAAACTGCAGCAACAGCGGAAAATGGCGAACAAGAAATCGACTCAATGGAAAAGCTGCAAATTGACGAAGAAGACGAAAACAACGTTTCCGTCGAAGACATTTTGGGTGGCAATACTTTGATAATGTCGGACAGCGAGGATGAAGACGAGGCGCCTGGGACGGCAGGTAAACAAGATTCGCCTAGGAACAGAGCACAACGGCTGGAGGATAGCGATGAAGAGCGTGGAGTTGACAAAATGACAACAACAGTGCATGCAGAAGAGGAGGTGGGGAAGGAGGAGGGGGAACAAGTAGCCCCAGAACGCAAGAAAAAGATATCGGCGATTATAGACTCTGAAAGTGAGGAGGAGAGAGACGGAGAAACTAAACTGGAGGAGCGTACAGAGCAAGACTATAAGGAAAAGTCAAAGGCCAAGTCCGGGAAAAAGTTATCGGCGATTATTGACTCTGAAAGTGAAGAGGAGAGGGAGACAGCAACTAAAAGGGGGGAGAATGAAGAGCAAGATCACAAGCCCAATGCCAAGAAGAAGATATCCGCCATTATCGACACTGACAGCGAGGAAGAAGAGCAGCTGGAGGAAAGAGAGCGCACAACTCCCACAAAGCAGAAGAAACCGAGCGGGAAACTCTCCCAGAAGAAGAAGAAGCGACAACGAATGGAGAGTGAGGAAGAGAAGGATGCGTCCTCCAGCGATGATGAACCAAAGCATAAACTAAAAGGCATTGTCGACTCCGAGTCCGAATCCGAGCAGGAAGAGGAACCAATGGAGCAGCAGGAGCACAGTGACGCCTCTAAGGACAAGTCCAGCAAATCCAAGCCCATGCGAGTAAGCAAAGCACATCATCCAACTTATCTTCACATAAGTGACTTTTATACATATTACATTTTTAGGCGACGGCAAAGAAAGCGCTAGACGCGATGCAGGCCATCCAGAGCGAGCAGCAGCGTCTGCAGCGAGAGGCACACATCAGCGTGCCTTATCACCAGCCCAAGCCGCGCACGCTGAAGGAGTTCCTCAGCCGCCGCACCATCAACAAGCCACTGGCCGTGGCCATGGCCGGAGGCAGTCCCATGCCCAGCAAGAAGGAACCACGCCGGTCGATGGCGTTGCGTATGAACAGCGAGGAGCTGCAGGCGTATGCGTGAGTAGTGGCCACTTGGGCAGCCAAGTAATCGAAGCTAATTGCACATCGTATATGACTTGCAGCAAGCTGATGGAGGAGCGCGCCCAGGAGGCGACCGAGTTTTTCAAATCTGAATCAGAGCACGAAGAAGATGACGAAGAGGCGGAGGATCGTGAGCCCAGGGAAGTGAAAGACACTCCAGGTGTGCTGGCTACAACTGAAGTTGAAGACACTTCAGCCGTTCCAGAGTGTGATCTGCCAGTTGAATGTGAAGAAACCTCAGTTGACGTTGAGAGCGAAAGTGTTCCAGAAACTGAAACTGAACCTGCAGCAGAGGCCATCTCGCCTAGCAAAGTAATGCTGGTAACCGAGGTTGTGGAATTGCCCAAACTGGACTTAAGCACACTGAACATTACGCCACCTTCGAAGCCATCAACGCCGAGGATTACAGAAGCTATTCGACGCTTGAGGGACGAGAAGAGCTGCGACGTGAGTCCCTCTCTGAAGGGAGATGCCAACATGGTAATTGATCTGGAAACTGGCGACATGTTTGCCAAGAAGCCAACTGGCGTTGACGATTTGCTGCAACGCCTGATGAAAACCCGCGAAGCCAAGAAGCACAAGACGACGGAGACGGTCAAGTAAGTAGAGTAAACACTGGGCAAGATGACATCTCTAATCTCAACACTCCTGCACAGCATTCTGTCCACTGCGCATGGCAAACTGGAGCTGTCCAAGGTCAGCATACATCTGCACGAGGAGGAGCCTGTCAACAAGGAGCAGAAACCAGGCGCTGCCTACGTCAAAATGCAGGAGCAGCTGAAATCCTTAATAACCAAGAAGCGCATGGAGGATATGCGCAAGAAGCAGGTTGAAGAAATGGAGCAAGAGGATGAAAACGAGGACATGGATGTAGATGAAGAGTATGAGCCGGACGAGAAGCCTGCCAAGAGTCAAGTGATTATCAATGATGATGAGGAAATTGTTGATGAGGAGATTGAGCAAGGGGTCGGAGAAGAAGATGATGAGGGAGCAGTCGAATCCGCTGGTGAAACAGAGCTGGAAGCAAAGGACGAGGAAGCAACAAGCAGCAGCGACAGCGATGAGGAAAGCGAAGCTGAAGAGCTGAAGAATGCGCAGACGGGCAAGCGTAAGAATCGTATTATACGTGCATTCCAGGACGACAATTCCGACGAGGAGGACGTCGACTTGTTGCAGACACCCAAGATAAACAATGCAGCTCCAATTACGGCCACCCAGCTGCAATTGTCCGCCCACAAGCTGTTCGACACGGAGATTGAACGCACTGCCAGCGACGAGGAGAACGAATTGCTCGGCTTGTGCTCCGGCAGATTTACACAATCCGAAGTGTCTTCGGCGGCACCAACAGTTGGAGCTCTCATCAGTCAGATTCCCATAACACAAGCAGCGACGGGAAGTCAAGCACCTGAAGAACTGCAGGCGCTGTGTTCCGGCAGCTTTGAAACGCAGCCAACCTCATTGCCAGAACCGGCGACTAATAAAATCGTATCCAGCGAGGAGGAGCCGGCTCAAGAGCAAGGAGAGGAAGAGAAGCCAAGACAGAAAAAGCTGACCAAGAAGAGGCAAAAGAAGAAGGCCAAGTTGGGTTTCTCTGACGACGAAGAGAGCGATGAAGAGGAGGAGGAGGAGCAACTGGAAAGCGAGGTAGAAGAGGCAGCAGAGGAAGTGCCCGAATCTTTCGTTGACTACGACTCCGAGGAGAACGAAGTTGTTGTCCAAATGACGAAAAAGGATCGCAAATTACGCGCGGCAAACTTTGTGGAAAAGGAAGCGGAATTGTCGGAATCTGAATGGGGATCGGCAGATGAAGACGAGAAAAATATGGATAGATATGACATTGAGCTGGGCGACGAGGACGACTTCGACAAGGAGAAGCTGCGCCACGAACTGGGACAGATTCATGCGTAAGTAGCTTCAGCCAAAGTATTTTCAAATACTAATATTTATCCTGCAGCCGCAAGATGTTGGACCAGGATATACGAGAGGTGCGCAAGATTCAGGAGATGCTCTTCGAGGACGACGAGGGCGCAGTGCGTCAGCGCCAGTTTCGTTGGAAGAATGCTGAAAACGGTGCCGCATTTAGCTTGGATGATCCCCGCAATGAGAATGCTGATGGCGATGCCAACGAGGGCAGCGGAGACGAGGAGAACGAGCATCTGTGGCGCAAGATTCGCTACGAACGAGAACAGCTGCTGCTGGAGAAGGGACTGAAGGGGGTAAATTTAGAGACCTTATATACGAGTGTCGAAAAATATTACTCAGAATACGAAACTTCGGAAACAAATTAGAAATCCCATATTAGAATTAGATTAGAAAGATTAGGAATCCAAAACTACGAATCCGAAATTGGGAATACAGTTATAAGGAAACCAAAATTAGGAAGACAAAAATTGGGAAAACAAAAATTTAGAAAACAAAAATTAGGAAAAGCCGAAATTTCATAATTTTTGTACTCTGAATATTTTTCTTAGTTGAAATTCCTAATTTATGATGCCTAATTTTGGATTCCTAATATTTTATTTTTGGTTTTTTTTTCTTCATTTTTAAAATTTCTTAAAAAAGTTTCGGAATTTGTATGAGATACCAATTTAGAAGTTACTTGGCCGTAGTCAAAGTGATCTCACTGGAAAACCGTCTATATTCACAGGAGGCAACTGGAGCCGCTTCTCCTCTGTCACCAGCTGTGGTCAACACCAATTCAGCTGGCGGTGCCACTCGTAAGCTGACCATTATAACGGCCAGGAAGACAAACGTAGAGTTGAAGAAGAGTTCACCTTTTCTGATCTCCAAGAGCGTGAATCCCACGCAGAAGCAGGCGGTGCGGGGTTCCTTTCTGGTGCGCGACAAGGAGACGCTGACCAAACTAGCTGGCCTGACCAAAGGCGCCGCTGGCGACGTGGATGGAACAGCGGGCACTGTTTCCGTAAAGTCAGCCAAGGCCAAGAACTTTGTGTTTGCCACACTCACCGAGGAGGAACATGAGGTACGTTAAATTCCACTCTCAAGTTCAGTTAATTATATATTTGAATTTCATTGCAGAATCAAAAACGCAAAGCGGCTGATTTATTAAACAGCAGCAGCGAAACGGGAATTAATTTCATGAAAAAGCCACGCCTGGAGCCGCGACGGGAGAAGTGCCTTATTGATCAGTTGCTTTAGTGTACGCAATAAAATTTTATATTAATTTTAATTAACTGAAGCAGTAAATGTAAGGTAGTTCTATGTAATAAATCTATATATATAAAACTCTTTGTCCTGACTCACTGACTCACTGACTGAGAATCAACGTGGAGCCCAAACGGTAAAAGATAGAAAGCTGAAATTTTTACACAACATAGGTGAGATAATTTCATCGTGCAATAAGACGGGGTTTTGCGAAATTCGACCTGTAAGTGGGTCAAAATCAAGGTCAAAGGTCACAGAATTGCTTAGTATGAAAAACTTTTTTGATTCTTAAGATATCTGAACCAAACTCACAGATTGTATGTTTTGGACTGTCCTTTACATTCTGACCAAATTTGGTCAAAGTCGGATGACTATATCATATAGCTGCCATAGGAACAATCGGATGCAAAATAACCTTTAGTATGAAAAACTTTTTTGTTTCTTAAGATATCTCAACCAAACTCAGAGATTCTATGTTTGGGGCTGTCTCTAACATTCTAACCAAATTTGGCCAAAGTCGGGTTACTATATCATATAGCTGCCGTAGGAACAATCGGATGCAAAATAACCTTTAGTATGAAAAACTTTTTTGTTTCTTAAGATATCTCAACCAAACTCAGAGATTCTATGTTTGGGGCTGTCTCTAACATTCTAACCAAATTTGGCCAAAGTCGGGTTACTATATCATATAGCTGCCGTAGGAACAATCGGATGCAAAATAACCTTTAGTATGAAAAACTTTTTTATTTCTTAAGATATCTCAACCAAACTCCCAGATTATATGTTTGGGACTGTCTCTTACATTCTGACGAAATTTAGTCAAAGTCGGATGACTATATCATATAGCTGCCATAGGAACAATAGGATGTAAATTAACTTTAAGAACCAAAAACTCTGTTGTTGTATGAGATATCCTAACAAAACTCATAGATTAGCTCTTCTTGCTAAATTTTAACATTTTCCCCAAATTTAGCTTTTTTCCGCCAAATTTAGCTTTTTCCCGCCAAATTAAGCCTTTTCCCGCTAAATCTGGATTTTTCCAGCTGAATCGATAAATCTGTCTTTAACCTAAGTCCAATTACCGGGGAAAAACATTAAAGCACTAAAGTTAAATATTTGCGTTTTTCGTCAAAAAATGCTATATTATATAAATTTGTTAAAACGGACTACTAAAGATGTTCTTTTTAATTTTGCGAGCGCAGCGAGCTGGGGGTTGGCGAGCGAAGCGAGCAGTTTAAATTTGTTAAACCTGACAACAAAAGAAATTCCTTTCAATTTAGCGAGCGAAGCGAGCGGGGGTTGGCGAGCGAAGCGAGCAGGGGCGGAGCCCCCTAGTATTTTATAAAAATTTAAATCGTTGGCGGCTTTTTGTTGTGCAACACTGCAGAAGAGACAACGACCCCAGCAGTCGCTTTCCAACACTTAGCTGCTCTCGCTGCCATGATGACATTATATAAAGGTGTTGTATTCGTTTGACGTGCCCTCTTTTTCGGAACGAGTATGTCAGTACGAAAGTAATCGTCGTAGCATGCGGTTTTATTAAGTTCTCTGAAAAATGGCCCGTGCAAGATGTATTTAATAAATACACCTTGGGCCCGTGTGTGCTGAATATGTCGCTTGAACTTGAGTCGTTTGGTTTCTGTTCCCAGAGATATTAAGAAAAGACAAGTGTGGATAAATGCAACAGGAACAATAAAATAAACATACCATTGCTTTTTATTTTGTTTTTATATATTGCAAAGCGCAAAAAAACTAAAATGAGTGAAGAGTATAGAAAACCAAACAAAACAAGTTTTCTATATATCTATCTCTGTCGTCTATCTCAAGGTGGATTAATACATGGTGATGTATTCGTTTGACGTTCCCTCTTTTTTCGGGGCACAAACGTCATTACGAGAGCATTTTCAATATATCTATCTCTCTCTCTCCCAGACTAATTTTGACAGATTTGCCCCGAGTGAGAGCGAATACATCAGGATGTATTAATCCACCTTGGTCTATCTCACGTCAGACTTTCTCTGACAGCGTCGCCCTGAGAGAGAGCGAATACATTACCTTGTTATAATTTCATCATGACTGCAATAAAAAAAAAGAAACAACAGCAAAACATTTATTGAAAGCGCTAACAAACGGTTTTTAATGCACATATGTTGCTATTCATTAGTCATTGCCTAAAGCAAACGCAAATTGAATTGCTGGCCAGGGAGAACTGACGACAAGTGCGCTCTGGAGCTGCGTTAATCTAATCGGGCGTCTAGCGTGTAAAAGTCGCTTGAAATTTTCGTATAGCCGGCGAGTCCGTCGGTCCGTCGGTCGGCGGGTCGATCGTTCGGTTTATTCAATCAGTCGTTTAGTCAGTAGCTGTCCAAAGACGCCACTGGACGTGCCCCGGTCCGTATCAATAGACACACAGCAAACAGCAATAAAATGGTAGCACAATCGAAACTCGGCCAAGTGTTTAGCTATCAAAATTGGGTGCATGCCGTCTCTGGCGCAGCCGTAAGTATTCCGAATACCAGAAACCCGTGCGGGTTAAAGTTCAAATTCCAATTGAATATATTTGCACTCCACAGGGTGGCTGCATAGCCATGAGCACCTTTTATCCACTGGACACGGTGCGCTCCAGATTACAATGTAAGTGTTTTCCCTCTCGAATCATTAGTAGCGACGATAACGACACGCGTAGATAAATACACTGGACGAGTTCAAACTCCATCGGCATTTTTAATTTTTAATTTGATATAATTTGATAGCGCACGCTAATCCATTTTTGTTGTTATTTACTGCATGTTGCCCAGTGGAGGAGAGCGGCGAGGTGCGCAGCACGAAGCAGGTAATCAAAGAGATTGTGCTGGGCGAGGGATTCCAGTCGCTGTACCGTGGACTTGGCCCCGTGCTGCAGAGCCTGTGCATTTCCAATTTCGTCTACTTCTACACATTCCACGCCCTCAAGATGGTCGCCTCCAATGGTGCGCGGGGCCAGCAGAGCGCCCTGAAGGATCTGCTGCTGGGCAGCATTGCCGGCATCATCAATGTATTCTCGACAACTCCGTTTTGGGTGGTCAACACACGTCTGCGCATGCGCAATGTGGCTGGCACCTCCGACGATGTGAACAAGCACTACAAGAGTCTCCTGCAGGGACTCAAGTATGTGGCCAAAACGGAGGGCTTGACCGGCTTGTGGGCGGGCACGATTCCCTCCCTCATGCTGGTCTCGAATCCGGCGCTGCAGTTCATGATGTACGAGCTGCTCAAGCGCAACATTATGACATTCACGGGCGGTGAAATCGGCAGCTTGGGCTTCTTTGTGATTGGCGCCATTGCCAAGGCATTTGCCACGGTGCTGACGTATCCACTGCAGCTGGTGCAGACCAAGCAGCGTCATCGCACAAACGAGGCATCCAAAGGACCGTCGACGTCGGAGCAGACGGGCAAGAGCAAAACTCCAAGCATGATGGAGCTGATGGTCAGCATACTGCAGCACCAAGGCATCGCGGGTCTCTTCCGTGGCCTGGAGGCTAAGATTCTGCAGACTGTGCTGACGGCGGCACTGATGTTTATGGCGTACGAGAAAATAGCCGGGATTGTGAAGCTGCTGCTAAAGCGCAGTGCTTGAGAGGCTCTAGTCAAGCTCAAACTTAGTTGTAAAGCGACATGACATGGATACATGGCAGAGGATATGGATTCGTCTACGGTACATCACAATCACTCACACTCCAAAGTTAGCCATTAAGCGTAAATGTTTATGGAATAAGAAGACAAACAAGCAATTAAACAAAATTTATAGTACATTTCATTTAGTTCTCGGCTGTGACAACTGGATCAACAGTTTCCGCTGAAGTCTTGGTAGGTTGCTCCTCGTCAGCTTCCTGCTCTGCCGATTTATTCGACTTGTTTGCGTCTTCGCCATTTGTCTTCTGCCCGCCGGGATTTGCCAGCTCCGATAAGTTGTACTTCTTGCAGTCCAAGTAGTTCTCAATGACGCTGAGGAGGCACCAGCCTCTCAGCACCTCGACAATGATGGACTTCTTGGCGTGCTGCAGATCCACCTTGTTGCCCATGTTCTTGGAGTTGACCAGCTCGGCCAGTTCCTTGATGATGTGATCGCGTTTGATTTGTTGATTGTAGCGATGATTGAATATGATGCCATATGTGGTGGCTTCCTTCAGGAAGTACTTGTCAAACAGTGTGCCCGCTGCATTGATGATGTCCGTCATGTTGGCCCGGCACACAGCTTCGATGGGCACCAGGCGCAGAACGAAACGTGACATGGCCTTGCCGGTGACGGTAATGTCATTGACTATGTGCTTGCCCAGTCCAACGGGATCGTCAAGTTGTGTGCGGATAAACAAACAGTTGGTTGTGCCCGTTTCCACGTTCTGGAAGCGAACTTTGCGTTGGCTAAACGACTCCTTGCATTTGGCAACCGCGGCATCCAAGTCGCTGTCGCTATCGGAATCGCTGCCATCTTTATTGACGTTTCCTGCCGTTGCCGTTTCCTCATTTTTGATTGGCTCCTTTGCCTCGGGTCCGTACAATTCGTCGGCGTAGTGGTTAAGCAAATTGTAACATTCACGCACACACGCTTTCTCATTCATGTTGCACGTTGCAAGGAAGCCGCGTTGGCCAGCCTGCAGCACCTGCTTTTTGCTTTGTTGAAAGTACTTCTTCTTGTTGTGCTTGAATTTCGGGTTGACCATCTTTGCTTTTTTGTTGATTGGTTCCATTAGAAATTGGACAGACGTTGGATTTATTTATTGTAGCCGGCGTGCAGTGTGACCAAATGTTAAAAACACCAAAATACCAGCTTAAATTAGAGGTGGAGAACTATCGATGGCACTATCGGCACTATCGATGGTCAAGCATTATCGAGGCGCCATCGATAGCAGACGTACACTATCGATAGTGGTCGATAGATTTTAATGACGCTCAATTCGTCACAGAAAGACTCCTTTGGCATATGCATTTAAGTTTCCTGTTTAATAAATATATATTTTCATGGCATGGATAAGAAGAACGAAACGGAACTAAAATAAATAAAAAATGTTAATGTTTTAATATTTTTGTATGTGTGCCCTCCATTTTAGTCGAGTCCGAGCGCATGATCAGTAGACTGAACAAAAAGTTTTAGATCGTGGAACTTTGGCTATTACAATAGCAACTAGCGAAATATTATTGTTTATAACGAATTGTATTTATATTTACTTTTATAATACCTAAATTAATGCCAATTTCAAATTTTTATTTGGAATTTTGTATAAAAATTTATAATTTAACACACTATCGAAAACTATCGATAGTTATCGATGGTTTGAAAAATAATACCGTTCACTATCGATAGTGCCGACTATCGATAGTTCTCCACCTCTAGTTTAAATAATACCAGAATCTTTTTGAATGCAGTGCTGCAAAATGCTTCACAAATGCGCATTTGCAACACTAAACAACGATCAGCTGGCAGTTTAAAAACATTAACAAATTTCCATTTTTTTTATTGGGAATGGTTACAGTGGAGGCATCTTTATTAGAGCTCACGAAATTACTGCCGCATTTTGTGGACTTTGAAGGACTTCTGGAGAATGAAGTTGAAGCTCGTTACGTACTTAAGCGAGCTGCAGATCACTTTGCAAAGCGGCAGCTGGAAAGCAGTAAAGAGGAGGCTGAGGATGAGGAGGAAGTTTCATATTTGGTGCAGTCTCTGGTGGACAAGAACTGGGAGCGCATTCACAGTGGACACTTTAGTTGCGTGTCGCTGACAATACGCAAAATCTATGCACTCGGCTGCTACTTCAAGGTGACTTTATGATGATAAGTAAACATTTATTTTAATTTCATCTTATTTCAGTAGATATTCTGTCTGCTGCTGGAAAACTGCAGCGTGGAGCAGCGTGAACAGTGCAGTGCCATTCTCGATGAAGCACAGCTTCTGGGCTGCACGGATGATTTGTATGTCAAGAGCCATGAATTGCAGGCGGCACTGATGAAGTATCTAGATGTGGATGCCACAAAGATGAACCTAACGCCGTTGCCCGTTTTGGAGGCAGTGCAGCGACGTGTGTCCCGCTGTGACATACCCCAATTGGATGCACCAAGCATAACAGAATTTCGTGCCAGGTGCTATGATGCACTGCAGCCGACGTTGCTGCTCAACACGATTAATCACTGGCCCGCTTTCAGCAAATGGCGGGATTTAAATTATCTGCTCAAAGTGGCCGGCAATCGAACCGTGCCCATTGAGATTGGTTCCAACTATGCCAGCGATGAGTGGTCACAGCAGCTAGTTAAGATACGGGACTTCCTGTACAGACAATTCGGCGAAGGCAATCCGGCTGCAAATCTGGAAGTTGAGTATCTGGCGCAGCACGAGCTCTTTGCCCAAATCCCAGCCCTGAAGGCGGACATCTGTGTGCCCGACTATTGCAGTGTATCCGCTGATAACCCATCTACAGTGGAAATTAAAGCCTGGCTGGGCCCGAAGCATACTATATCACCCATGCACACAGATCCAAAGCACAATTTGCTGTGTCAGGTTTTTGGAAGCAAAAGGATTATACTGGCAGCACCCAAAGATACTGAGTATCTTTATGCACACGAGAGCGAGTTCCTAGGGAATACATCGCAAATAGATGCAGCCAATCCGGACTTTGAACGCTTTCCGTTGCTAAGGCGAGTTCACTTTTATGAGCTCTTACTGCAACCCGGCGATTGTTTATATTTACCGCCCAAGTGGTGGCATTACGTGTGCTCCGACACGCCCAGTTTCTCAGTGAGCTTCTGGTTCGAGTAGGCGGCGATAACAACAAAAAACCAAAGCGAGTTTTTGTTTACGAATGACGTCATTGAGATTTGATAAGCACTGTTAGCATGATGTGGACTAAGTATGAATCATCCGAAAATTGTATTTCGTTTATTAATAAGTTATAGAGTTATTTATTGAGTTGCCAACAAATATTTCTGGCTGCGGCAAACAAAATGTAACATTTACGCATTAAAGCAAAGTGTAAAAAATATAACTCGGGACGTGAGAGAATTAACATTTAAACGTTATCTATGAGAGTAAAGTGTTTAATGTGATTATATGTTTGTTTTGTTGCTTTTCGATTTGATAATTTATAATCTTTTTTAATCTTTAAAGATTTAGCATTTGCTGCCTTTGCCCCCACCGCCAAGTTTAAGTCTTATCATTTTTTAAATATTTTCATTTTTTTGCTCCCGTTGAGCTTCTGGTTTAATCATCCTTTCTGCCGCCAGCTGCTCCAATTGTGATCTGTTTCTGTAGTTTGCTGTACTCCTCGGTAAGGCGATCGTATTCGCGGTTAATGCTCTCGGCTTGCGACTTGACGGCTTCCTTGTCCTTCTTCTCGCGATTCAAGTCGGCGGTCAGCTCCTGCACGCGTTCCTTCAGCTTGTTGAGCTGTAAAACGAGTGTCAGCGAGTTTGAATTTGTTTGTTTTGGGTGGGATTTGAGTGTATATTTGCGAATGTGTTCGAATGCTAGGATACTCTGGCGGTGAGTCCCTGCACACGTTTCCGCAGGCGTGACAACTGTTTAAAGAGTTTACGATAGGTTTACTTGAATTGTTTCGGTTCGGTTGTTTCTATGTATGTTGGCCCAACACTTGCCATGTGGGTATCATAACGAATCATACGCATTGCCTTGTTTTGTACAGCTGGTAGTAGCTAACGATCAAAGTGTTAGGTGGGAAGCTCTTTAAACATGCCTTGGACTGGGAGACGGTGTGCAACAACTCCAATGTAAAACGCCAATTGGATAATTGCAACATTGTTACTCACCTCAGTTAATGTCGTGTCCTCGGTAGCCTCCTTTGTCCAATCCGTCTTCTGCACCTGCATTAGGGAACGTGCCGTGTCAGTGGCGCTCTGGGCCTGCTTCATGGAAGCCTCGCTCTGGGCCAGCAGACTGGCTTGTGCCGAAATCAGTGTGACCAGACGGCGAATGACCAAGACAAGGAAAATCGCAAAGCCGGAAATGTAAAAGTTGCGCTGAGCGCGGAACAGACGCATGCTGTGCTGCATCTCCACGTTTAGGTGCACCTCGCCAGTGTTCTCATGGCTGGAATACTTGCGCATCTCACGAATCGCTTCCAGAAGGAACAGCACCAACACACCCATAATGAGGAAGAAATATAGATGCGCCTGCTGTGCCAACATGGCCAGAAATTTGGATTTGAAGAAACGGCTCCATTTGTACGGACTGGCTATGGGCAGCACCAGCAGCAAAACCACTATAATTTCTGCGTACAGAAAAGTGGCGATCAAAGTCCACACTAGACTCATTTTTGCGACTTTAACACAAACTTAAAGGTGTTATTTTTTTCTCAATTTCTCGTTTCTCACGTCTGCGATTTTCGATTAGTTCGCTGCAAAGAATTTGAGTTTGTGACAATTAGTATGAAATGTATATACGTATAGTCAGGCTGTGCGGCTATTTATAAACTAGTTCTGTGATTCGGCTTACTTTAAATAGCAACACCAAATAAAATACAGCTGCAAATGATGAAATATGCGTATATTTTATGCGGTCACTTCGCGGCCACGTCAACTTTGCCGACAAGTTTTTTGACACAAAATGCAACGAGTTGGTAGCCCCCGAAATAAGCTTGTAAACACAATGAATTTATATAAAGGTGATGTATTCGTTCTCTCCGGGACGACGTTTTTGATGTTAGCTCTCAGAGAGAGTCTGACGTGAGAGAGACAGCAGATATAGATATATATAGAAAACTTGTTTTGTTTGGTTTTTTATACTCTTCACTCATTTTTGTTTTGTGTCTCCTTAATATCTCTGGGATCACAAACCAAATGACTCATCGCCCCGAATAAGAGGGCACGACAAGCGAACACGTCACCTTTATATAATTTCAGCATGTCCCCAAATAAGCTTGTAAACAAAAGCAAACAGCTGACAGCTGACACAACCCTGGTTGCCAAGCAAAACGAAATGTGCTTTTGCGCCATTGATCAAATTCAGTTGGAGTTACTATATACAATATTAAAACAGTTTAATTTTCAGTTGCAGTTGCTAACGAGAAAATGTCCTATCAAAATTGGTTGAATTATTTGCAATCCGCTGAAAAGAATTCAATGATAAGCGGCAAGTTGCGCAAAGTTCTCTACAAGTTCCCAGATGGCCGCAAAATGGCCGAGGAGTACAGCATGGACACGGGAATGGTGCAGAGACGTGCGTGGCGCAAGTGCAAGCAGCTAATGGGCGAGCCGGAGTGGGAAATAGAGCTCGGCGAGGAGCCACGCCAGCTTAATTGGGGCGCTGCTGGCAATACGGGAAACTCTTCTGGCGGTGGTGATGCGGATAACTTGGCTGGATCGGAGTTCACAGTGCGCGAGAGCAACTCTGCACCATTGCTGACCAAGCGGGTGACCAAGAAGAACATCGAGTGGCGCATACGCAACCTGCCGTATGAGCTTAATGTGTACAATGTCAGTGCCGAGCCAGAAATGCACGCGATCGTCGTGCGCACAACCAACAAGAAATACTACAAAGTCATTCCTGTACCTGATCTGGATCGATGTGGCATGCCGCCGATTCAAGCTAATATAAGCACGCATTATCAGTTCAACACACTCATTATTACATACCAGAAGCCAGAGATTATGTGCGAGATGGAGGCGCAGGTTTTGTTGCTGTTGAAAAACGTGGAAACCGAGACAGACATGGACGATCTGTTGAAGGGCTTGCTGGCCAAATGATCAAATGATCCATTATCGTATAGAATACATAAATACTAAATGTTTTAATTTAAATACATAGATCACAAACTTAAACTACTTTTGAAAACTTTCGGCTAATCCCATGTAGCTTGCCAACGACGGAGCCGATGAGCTGGTGAACATCGTATAATCAAACGAAGGCAGTTCTAACGGGGTTAAGGATGGCATATCATTTTCGGAGCTTCGCTCAAGCGTGGAGAGTCCATGGAATTCCTGACTCTCCGCCTGCGGGTCGCTCATGATCATAGTCTCAACTTTGAGTTCAACTAAAGATGGTGTCGCTGGTTTTCGCTCCACAGTCGATATAAACTTGGCATCAAAATCTTGTACGGTCTTATCGATGGCTTTGGCAACGGATTGCGCTGATCCCACGCCGTGTTCCGGCCGTAGTGGCAACATGGGACTAGTTTCTTTCAGTTGCACAAAATCCTTCATCTTGGTAAGCCCATGCTGGGTTTTTCGCATTTCGATTTGACGTAGCTTCCTCTGAAAGTCAAGCGCCAAGGTGTCCAGCACCTCCTTCGATTTGGGCAGCTGCACGTTCTTATACGCATCCTGTAGATAAAGCAGCGATGTCTCCAGCGCCTTAATTGCCTCTTCGTATCGATGATGGCGCATAAAACGCTCTGAGCGGCGTTCATGAAAATGTGCCTGAAAAACCACTCCATCATTTAAAAGAAAAAGAACATATATCAATTTTTTATTTACCAAATTGAGCGGAGCACAATCCATGTTTTTTTTTTCTCTTGTGTTATGTTTACCTGCGCAGTACGCCACCTGCTTGGCAACTCTGACACACAGCTGATTATCGATAACTCAGGGTCGCCAATTATCGAGGCGGTATATTCAAACTGAGGTAAACAATCAACTTTTATGTACACACAGCACATATATTTAATAGCACATATATTTAATATAAAGTTAACAATTGTCTAAAAAAAACAGTTCTGTTTACAGCGGCTTAGCAGTGGATTCTTTATTTTCAGTGAGTGCTCGAGACGCATGCACAAACACGGGCACGTTTATTCCCTAAAAAGATCGAAATTTAATTAAAATAACTATTGAAGTGTTTAAATAAATGTGTAAGATGCGCTTACCTGCATCTTCGCTGATCGCACAAAAGCCTTGTTCGATGTAACTGTGAATATTTTACGTTCCATGCCGAAACTGAATATCTTCAAGCTTCGCTCATTGACATTGGCCGTGAATCGTATATTCGAGAACTCCACAGGTATCGTATCAACATTGGGATAAACCGTAACACGTTTCAAGAACTCGGCAGCTATTTCTCGCTCATGTGGTCCACCCAAAACCGTTAGAATATTTTGAAAAGCATCGTAGGCCAATTGACAGCAGACCAGGCGTTTGCCCTCAAGGATTTTCTCAATCATTGGCTTGACTGGAAGCTCGCGCTCCTTTTCGGCTTGCTCAGTTAAAAGCGGTTCCTTGAACACCCAATTGCAGCGACCATTCGTGAGAGCGCTGCAGTACGCCAGCATTGTAGTGACATCCAAGTTCAATTCCTCTGATGTGGTAGCATATTGATCCACGTCCAGATCGGGCTCTTCGAGAGATGCTGTTTGCACGCCCATTTCCTTGAGCTCATCATGTAGCGAGCTCTCAATTTTGTTGGAGAAATAAAAGACTATCTGGAAGAGAATGGCATTGAGTTGAATGGAAGGTATTCATTATCTTTGGTTTCTACCTTGGGGCGCTGGAACATGCAGAAGTGCAACTCGCTGGCCTCCAAATAGTCCTCAGCCTGATCCAGAACGCTGCGGGCACCAAAGCTCACACATCCTTTGGCAGCGTCTTCGATAGACCTCGAATTGCGGGCTATTACCTTGATCCATTTGAGGCCATTATTGGCCACAATGTCGACACGCAACGGATTGTCACGCGATTCGAGTGGAAATACTGCATTTATATCCACGACGCCCTGCTGCAAACGCAATGTTTTTATGAGAAACTCATAATTGACAAAGTTGCTGCTGGTTATGTGATTCTCCTTTAATGTTTTCGTACGTATAACCTGCAAGCAAAAAAGGATTAGTCACTTTTCCATTTGATGAACTCTGTCTGATGAAATCTGTCTGACCTTCTCCAAGAATTTAAGCTCCTGCTGGATTTTCCTTTGCACTTTCGAAACACCAGCGATTCCCTCGAACTCGGCCAATGCTTTCTTTAATTCATTGCCAAGACCGATCTTGTTGTTGGCTTCATCATATAACTTTTTCTGTGACTCCATTTCCACCTGCTGGATTCCAGTTGATAAATTTTATTTATTTCTGTTGTTGTTAGCTCATAATTCAGGGCTACTATAAAAAATGTATCGATATCGTTATCGAAGTCACAGCAACTCTGCTGCGACTTCTGTCAAATGCCTCCCGCATTTTATTCCATCCACTTTTTCTTCACCGGTCACGCCAAGCGGCAGCTCTGAAAATGACGCCGCCTCTTCTGATGTGAAAAAAGTTAAATCCAAACGCATCATTATTAAAATGTGTCAATTCATTGAATAAAATAGTAAAAGGTAATTATCTAAGCGCTAAACTAGTTGAATTTCGTATTATTTTAGTGTTTGCTTTGCACGAAGTATCTCCAGAAAAGCAGAAATGTCTGCTGTTTGGTCGCAATTAGAGCGTGCTAAATTAACAATTAAATGCTGCTTACTAAGCATCGTTAGGCGACACGACTATCATTACTGTGGCCTTGGTTTTCCAAAGTAGTACAAATTCACTATACAAAAATTGTTCTTCGGTTTATGAGCAATGTGCCGGATCGTTTCTAACCTCAACAATTTGAAATTTTTCCATAGCGCAATTGTGTGGGATTAAAAAGGCGCCGCTTCAACATGTACTTGTATAATTTGACGCTGCAAAAGGGCACCGGCGTCACGCACGCGGTGCACGGCAACTTTTCAGGCGGCAAGCAGCAAGAAGTGCTGCTGTCACGTGGCAAGTCGCTGGAACTGCTGCGGCCCGATCCGAACACCGGCAAAGTCCACACGCTGATGTCCACGGAGATATTTGGCTGCATACGTGCGCTGATGGCCTTTCGTCTGACTGGCGGCACAAAAGGTTAGTTTAATATTCATTTTACGTTAAATTAGATTAGAATTAGATTAGGTTTCACGCACTAAACCCAATTGGGGCCACTCTTTGTGTGGTTGTCCCCAGTTTGACCTAATTAAATGTGTCTGTGTGCGATAATAATCCAACTTGGCGTCGCATTTGCCATGACCCATAACCACATGGTATGGCGAACTGAAACTTCGAGTTACAATCGACTCTGAGCCTAAATCAAACTACAATTTGCTACCTGCCTGTCTAAAATTAGACTCTTACTTGTTCTCATCTTAGATTATATCGTTGTGGGCTCAGACTCTGGTCGCATTGTTATTCTGGAGTACATTCCCAGCAAGAATGCTCTGGAGAAAGTGCACCAGGAGACCTTTGGCAAGTCTGGCTGTCGGCGCATTGTGCCCGGTCAGTACTTTGCCATCGATCCCAAAGGTCGTGCTGTCATGATTGGAGCCGTTGAGAAACAAAAGTTGGCTTACATCATGAACCGCGATACCCAGGCACGACTCACCATATCCTCTCCACTGGAAGCACACAAGTCAAACACACTGACTTATCACATGGTTGGTGTGGATGTCGGCTTTGATAATCCAATGTTTGCATGTCTGGAAATCGACTATGAGGAAGCCGACTTGGATCCATCAGGTAAGATCACATCACTCAACTCTATTTTTTATTTTGGCGCCTTTAGACTCAGTGACTGTGGCTAATACAGCAGGAATACTGTTAACACTGAGCGCTAGATAAATGTGACCACTGAACCATTGGTGTTGCTGTAATTACCTAGCAACACTTCACTGATTTGTGGCCCACATTCAAATCTAAAAACTAAACAAATTTATTTTGCAGTATAAGTTCTCACTTGATATTTATTAATCTTTACTTGTTTGCTCTTTTAGGAGACGCAGCGCAGCGGACTCAACAAACGCTCACGTTTTACGAGTTGGATCTTGGTTTGAATCACGTGGTGCGCAAATACTCTGAGCCACTGGAAGAGCATGCCAACTTTTTGGTTTCTGTACCCGGTGGCAATGATGGACCTTCGGGTGTGCTCATTTGCTCGGAGAACTATCTGACCTATAAGAATCTGGGCGATCAGCATGACATACGTTGTCCCATACCGCGTCGTCGCAATGATCTTGATGATCCAGAACGTGGCATGATCTTTATATGCTCTGCCACCCATCGCACCAAGAGCATGTACTTCTTTTTGCTACAAACTGAGCAGGGGGATATTTTCAAAATTACCCTGGAGACCGATGACGATGTTGTGTCGGAGATAAAGCTCAAGTACTTTGATACTGTGCCGCCAGCGACGGCAATGTGTGTATTGAAGACTGGCTTTCTCTTCGTAGCAAGTGAATTTGGCAACCAGTAAGTTAAAGAGCTTCTATATAGATCTGTTTGGGTTTTACTTATCGGCTCTTTGTCCACAGCTATCTGTACCAAATTGCACATCTGGGCGATGACGACGATGAGCCCGAGTTCAGCTCTGCCATGCCACTGGAGGAGGGTGAAACATTCTTTTTTGCCCCGCGTGCATTGAAGAATCTCGTTTTGGTCGATGAGTTGCCCTCCTTTGCACCAATTATCACCTCACAGGTGGCTGATTTGGCAAATGAGGACACACCACAGCTGTATGTGCTTTGTGGTCGCGGTCCACGCTCCACTCTGCGTGTACTACGTCATGGCCTGGAGGTATCAGAGATGGCCGTCTCTGAGCTCCCTGGTAATCCAAATGCCGTGTGGACTGTCAAGAAACGTGTTGATGGTGAGTTTACAAAATGCTTTTTAACTATATTTGCGCATATTTAATAAGTTTAGAATCTAAGTCTGCCTGCAATGAAATGTTTCTAATAATTCAACTGGTGCATTGATGATACAGAACACGATACCCCAAGCTAAACAATAAATAAATGATATTACTATATATAGAATTTATTAGGTTTGTTGATATACTGATAACGTTAATCGAGGATAATCGAGTAATGAATGCAAATGGAAGTATTCAAATGTGTTGTTTTTACGCAAAAAGCAAATATCAACAATCCTAGTTCATATGCCTATATATAAACACGATCCAAAAGCCACAAGTTATCAACCACCAGTTCTCTCTTATTTCAGGCGCTTAAACACAGACGTGTCAACTGTTTGTTGTGTGTGACTATCGAACAGATATAAAAACTGAGTTATCCAATTGACTCTCGTATAATTCTTATAATTTATATTTGTCTTTTGTGAATCGATAGGTAAGGCAACATTATTGCAGCTCTTAAGTCAACAGATACTACTACAAATGTGTACTTTAAAATACTACTATGATCTTTTATATTTAAGTTTTTGACATTGAACATGATGCGATTCTTTATCAACCGTGTTTCAGCTGAATTATCCATTGATTACAATTTGATAAACTGATTATTGAATGTCAAGCAAAAAACGACTTATGAATGTAGTTAATTTGAAGAGCTTTTTAACTGATACAAATCCTGTTGTTGTGTTTCCTACTTTTAGACGAGTTCGATGCCTATATCATTGTATCCTTCGTGAATGCCACGCTGGTTCTAAGCATTGGTGAAACCGTTGAGGAAGTAACGGACAGTGGCTTTTTGGGCACAACGCCTACATTGTGCTGCGCCGCTTTGGGCGATGATGCTTTGGTTCAAGTCTATCCAGATGGCATTCGACATATACGTTCCGATAAGCGTGTGAATGAATGGAAGGCTCCGGGCAAGAAATCCATTACCAAATGCGCTGTCAATCAACGTCAGGTGGTCATTACGCTCTCCGGTCGTGAATTGGTCTACTTTGAAATGGATCCGGTAAGCATACATAATCTACAATCAACTAGAGAGAATGTCCTCTCTCTTTCCCATTGCTCTGATGACAAAAACACGAAAAAGAACAATCATGTTGAGACACTCTGTGTCCTGCAGTGCTGAGCTATCATATGACAATGATTTACTTTCTCGCAATTCCTTTTGAACAACTAACTAATCTGTAATTTTCTTTTTCGTAGACTGGCGAATTGAACGAGTATACGGAACGTTCGGAAATGCCAGCAGAGATTATGTGCATGGCTCTGGGCACAGTGCCGGAAGGCGAGCAGCGTTCCTGGTTCTTGGCTGTCGGTCTTGCTGACAACACTGTGCGCATACTCTCCCTGGATCCCAATAATTGCCTATCGCCGTGCTCTATGCAGGCTTTACCCTCACCAGCGGAGTCATTGTGTCTGGTCGAGATGGGACACACGGAGAGCACAACAGCTGGCGGTCTCGATGATGATGTGCCCGCTCAACGCAGTGGTGGCAGCAATAAGGGCACCATCTATCTAAATATTGGATTAAGCAATGGTGTCTTGTTGCGCACTGTATTGGATCCCGTTTCTGGCGATTTGGCGGACACGCGAACACGTTACTTGGGCTCGCGTCCAGTGAAACTTTTCCGCATCAAGATGCAGGGCTCAGAGGCCGTTTTGGCCATGTCCAGTCGCACTTGGTTATCATATTACCATCAGAATCGATTCCATCTAACGCCGTTGTCTTATGAGACGCTGGAGTACGCCTCGGGCTTTTCCAGCGAGCAGTGCAGTGAAGGTATTGTGGCCATTTCCACAAACACGCTGCGTATCTTGGCACTCGAGAAACTGGGCGCTGTCTTCAATCAGGTGGCTTTCCCCTTGCAGTATACGCCGCGTGCCTTTGTCATACATCCAGACACGGGACGCATGCTAATTGCTGAGACGGATCACAATGCGTACACCGAGGACACGAAGAATGCGCGCAAGGAACAAATGGCCGAGGAAATGCGCAGTGCTGCAGGCGACGAGGAACGCGAGCTGGCCAGAGAGATGGCAAATGCATTTATCAATGAAGTGCTGCCAGAGGATGTATTCTCGGCACCCAAGGCAGGATTGGGACTGTGGGCTTCACAGATACGCTGCCTGGATGCCATGCAAGGCCAGACGATGTTCAATGTGCCGCTGACGCAGAACGAAGCCATCATGTCGATGGCGTTGCTAAAGTTCTCGATTGCGGCAGATGGACGCTACTATTTGGCAGTGGGCATTGCCAAGGATTTGCAGTTGAATCCACGTATATCTCAGGGCGGATGCATTGATGTCTACAAGATTGATCCAACCTGCACAAGTCTGGAGTTTCTGCATCGCACAGAGATTGACGAGATTCCCGGCGCACTGTGTGGATTCCAGGGTCGCTTATTAGCAGGTTGTGGCCGCATGCTGCGAATCTATGATCTGGGCAAGAAGAAGATGCTGCGCAAGTGCGAGAACAAACACATTCCCTACCAGATTGTCAACATTCAAGCTATGGGTCATCGTGTCTATGTCTCGGACGTCCAAGAGTCTGTATTCTTTATTCGCTATCGTCGCGCCGAGAATCAGCTCATCATATTTGCGGATGACACGCATCCACGCTGGGTGACGGCCACCACATTGCTGGATTACGATACCATTGCCATAGCTGACAAGTTTGGCAACCTGAGCATTCAACGATTGCCGCATTCGGTGACTGATGATGTGGACGAAGATCCAACAGGCACCAAGTCTTTATGGGATCGTGGTTTGTTGTCGGGTGCCTCGCAGAAGTCTGAGAATATTTGCTCCTTCCATGTGGGCGAGATAATCATGTCGCTGCAGAAGGCTACGCTCATTCCTGGCGGCTCTGAGGCTCTCATCTATTCCACGTTGAGTGGTACTGTTGGCGCCTTTGTACCGTTTACCAGTCGCGAGGATTATGACTTCTTCCAGCACCTGGAGATGCATATGCGCAATGAGAATCCACCATTGTGCGGTCGGGATCATCTTAGCTACCGCAGCTCCTACTACCCGGTGAAGAATGTCCTCGACGGCGACTTGTGCGAGCAGTATTTATCCATTGATGCAGGAAAGCAGAAGAGCATTGCCGGCGACATGTTCCGCACACCAAATCAGATCTGCAAGAAACTGGAAGACATACGCACTCGCTATGCATTCTAAAAAGGTAAGCAGACTCTTCTAAGGATTACGTGGGATGTAGTGGGATTAGTCGATTCTATGATGAGACAGCATTTACCTTGGGACACCTATGAAATGTACCTTGATTAGTGTAAACGTTTTTAAACTGACAAAGAATTAACAAATGGGGAAATTTAATCTAAATTGTAGACAACTGTTTAATCTTATATTTATTGTTCCTCAATTTGCAGTTACTCTTTGGATATGCGGAGAGCGTTATTTGTAACTTTTGTACACAGTTTTTAAGGTGAGTTTAAGTTTCCTTTCAAATTACATAAAATGTGTTTTGTGATGAGATAAGTTTTTACCTTGGGACACCTATGAAATAACTTGATTAGTGTAAATTCGTTGATGCTGAAAAAGAAATCTATTTAAATTGTTTCTAAAGCCAATTTAAACAAATAGCTAACATATTTCCATCTTGAATCAATTACAGCACTTTAACAACCTGGGAATTGTGGATCTCGCATGTGGACCCCTTTAAATCGCAAAAAAGTAAGAAATAAATAAATAGATAATCAAGATATTAATAAAACAATTTACTATGATGTTTTTACATATGTTAGACTAATGAAATAATTTGATTGAAAATTAATAACTGAGTTTATTATTTAATAATAATATGTTTAAAAGAGTTTTATAAATTTCTAAATAGTTTCTTCTCTTTCATTTGCAGTTGCTCCTTTTGGGTGTGATTCTGGGTTTCTTAATATATTTTACATACTAAGTAAATATTGATAGCAAATAATAATTACATTCATTTTCTAATAATATTCTCTTTTTTGCTTGCAGTTTAAATATGTAATTGGTAATCTTTAGCCATAGATTGCACATTAATACAACATACACAACCACTAAATGACTGCCTATTTATATTAGACTTAATTGTATCACAAATTAACCACGTTTGTGTTGCATCTCTTATTTAATTAAGTTAATTAAGTCCCCCACCTCTCACTCCCCTCACAATGTAATTTAAGCCACATTTTAAAATAAAAATAAATGAAGAACAACAAATAAGTGGATTTGTGAATGACTTGTTCTTGTTAAGATTGATGTACATTCGTCTGTGCGGTGTGTGGTAAATAGTTGTGGCATGTTATTGGCCTTGTTACCGTTATGGCAACCAGAATATTTGCCTAACCATCTCGTTTTCTCCAGAGACTCTTTGGTATGTGTGCAAACCAAATTGTTGTAATTTGTTATGTACAGAGTTATAAGCACAGTAGTTATGCAAATTACGATCATTGCCCCAGCCTTCATCTCTAGCAGCTCTGGCTGATGGTGGTCGTGTTGCCAAACAGGCTAGAAACGAGCATCCGCAACGTGTTGCACTTGCTGCAGCAGAGAAAGGAAGGAAGGAAGCGGGAGCAGGGAGGAGAAGATCTTCTAGGCTGGCGCTGTGCCAGCTGGTTAAACGATTTATTAACTTCATTTCTAGATCATTAGATCGCATAACACGGACATTCATCACTTGCTTTTTTTCACTTTTTGCTGCACATTTTGCGATCGCGAGCAACACGCAACTCTCGATGCTGTTGCTGCTGCAACAGCAACAACAACAACGCCAGCAACAACAACATGAAGTAGCAATCTCTAGGCTGCATCTCTACGCATGCAATTCACGCCAGTTGCAGCTGCAGTCTGGTCGAGTCGATCGCGCCGCCGATAAGAACAATCAACGCTTGGCGCAAACACTTGGCACTTGTTGCATGCACCCAGCACCCAGTTCAGTTCCCTTCAAGAATCACGCCCACTTTCTTGCTGTTTCCACTGCGCTTTGGAATGCGTTCAAGGAGGCTTTCTTTTCCCTCTCCTCACTCCTCCGTTTCTGCCTTTGTGTAGATGCCCAGCTGCAGATAAGGCTGGAACCTTTGTTTGGTTTGGTTGTGGGGCGTTGTTGCCATTATCAGTGAACCACGATCATCGATCTGAGCATCAGAATCGGAGTCTCCAGCATTGCAAATGCAGATGCTTATCGGAAATGCCTCGCGTGATAAAATTTCGCATGAAACGCGCGCTCCACACTTGGAAATGGACTTGGACTTGGACCTGGATGTGGATGTGGACCTGGAAATCGGTGTTAACGCAGCAACTTTTCAGCTGTCTTTGGCTCTTAGCACTTGAGACTAACTTACTTGCGTGTAAGAATTTTTCTGTGAATTCTCGCTGAGATTTTAATCAGATAGATGTGTCTGAACATGGAGACCTGGAGCTGCGAAGGAGACGGAGACGGGGAGACTCTGCCTTGGGGCCGACACTTTCGCCTTTGTGAATTAAATGCTCATTTTCCAGACCGTTGTTGAGGCCGAGCCACATTTTCCAGTCACGTCGTTTCACAGTTAGCAACTTTATTAAAACTAACGGCATGCCAAATAATTAAAACGCAGCGCACAAAAAAACGAGGAATTGCAAATTGCGAGACATGTAATAAATAGAATCATCAGCTTGCCAAGCAGTCAGAGAGACAGGCGGACAGACGGTCGGACGACCAACTGACCAGACAGCTAAAGTCAGGGTCTTGGTCTGAGGCTGTCTTACCATCATCATCACCATCATCACTTATCATCATTATCATCATCCACAGCAGCATCATTATTTTAATTCACTTAGCAGCTTTGTAAGTTGGTTTTTAGGCTTTCGGCCAAGTCGCAATCGCACAGCTGTGAGCCGGTTACGGAACGCCTGACAAACCAATTATAAAGCGTGGATTTTGATGTGCACGTGTTGGGAATAGACACTTAACACTGCCAGAGGAGGAGAAAGAGATGAAAACACGGAGTAGACGGAGCTGTTCCATCATATTTAGCTCATAAGCTGATCAGGAATTTCAGGTAGCCGTCGGTTTACTTTACTATGGTTGATCTTGAAGTAATTAAGTACTTTAAAAATAAAATTCTGATATCTTCTAGTTATTTTCATGTCAGTTAATCCTAGAATTGGTATTCAAATGAGAAGATAATTGTGGTGTAAGGGCAGAACATTAATGCATTTAATAATCTTTTTAATCTTCAATCTTTTAGAAATTAGAGATAGTATTCGTAATTTAAATATTTTCAAATTTCTTGATTACTTAATATTTGTTCTAATTAGAAATTAAAATAAATGAAATAAGTTTACTAGGGTTTTACTTTGGGCATATATTTAAACACATAAGGCAGTACATTACTCCTTATTTTAGATGCCCAAATAAGGTGAAACGATTCTAAAGACTTAATTCTAAAAAGATTAAAAAAAAAATGGGAAGTTGAAGAAATTTGAAGATTAATATATGTAATAAACTTGAGAAAGAGTTAAGCCGTGAAAGAAATTTAATGATGTAAAGAAGAAAATATTATAATGAAGACAAGAAAGTGCTTAGAAATTAAGGATACAAATCCCTTGAAAGGGACTCAGTTATAGTACATACTCACAATGTGAAGAAACAGGTTATGAATTTTGTATTAAGCGCTATAACAAATGGAAAGTGAAGAGAAGAACCCTAAGTTATCTATAATTATAATTATGAGCTGAGTAAAGAGTAAAGAGTAAATCGTATAGTCAGCCAGACATGAAGATATCAATTCGCTTTGCTTGATTCACACCAGAGACGGACCCTAGACAGTCTGCACAGAGACAACAACAACAACAACAACAACAATCATCATCATATAATTGCTGACTGCCAACTGGCAAGAATGACACACAACTGCAACAGAGTGAGAAGGAAAGCAAACGAGAGACAGAGAGAGAGAGAAGGGAGCGTTCGCATCCAATTCTCAAGTGAAGATTGCTGTCAGCAATCTCTCGTGGCCAGTTAAAAGTACTTATCTACCTTATATACGATGTACTAAAGTATATATGCTTGTATGTATATATGTATGCTCGCATGCTTGACTCTACTTTATTTTATTTTACTTTGCTTTGCTTTGTTTGGCTTTGGGAGTCTGACCCCTTTCAATGTCATTAACTTGGCCCAAGGTCTGTTTGTTTTTGAGCGCTTTGGCAATTTTCGCATAATTGCCTGCAAAGTTATGAAATGTGACGAGGGGCAAGCAGCAACCTGCCTGCGATCTGTGGCAACTTGTGGCCAGATCGCCCACTGAACTCAGTTGAACTGCTCAAGTTGTCAGCAGCTCGTCGTCGTCGTCTCCATCTGTTGCCAAGTTACTGACTCTGACTGAGATTGAGACTGATTCAGATTCTGAACCTCGCCCCACGGCGATGTCTTCATGTGGCACAAACGACGACAAACTCCGACTTCAACTCCGACTCCGACTCCGACTCAAGAATAAACGTTTCAGTCACTTAGTCAACAATCTGTTGCATCTAATTGTGTTTGCAACAAATTACTCAATTCCGTGCTAGCAGATGGATATCATCAGGCCACAAGATTGCCAATAATCTCTTGCCATCTCTTTCCATTTAGCACTGTCTGTCCATCTCTGTCTGGCTCGCTCAGTCAACAGGTTTGACATAATTTTCACTTTAGTTTGTTTTTAAAGGCACAAATTTGCACGCAGATGACGATTAAGCGTCTGTTGTTGTTGAGAGAGTAACTCAATCCAAAAATTCTTCATCTCCGGTCTCCGATCTTTGGATCTCAGCAACTTTGTCTCAGACAGCAAAAGGGGCACTTTGGTGGGCGGGGCACACTTCCGCAAGCAATTTGCTGCGGTTCTTGGGCGGCAGCGGGCCATAATGGAACATTTTAATGCTGAAACCGATGATTAAAATCAAAACCATAAAAACGAAGCAAGCAACTTAGAGTGGGGTGGGGGAGGGGAAGGGAGTGTGGCGAGGGGGGTGAGGAATGAGGGATGAGAGGATGCTGTGATGCCACCACCACGTTGAGATGTCGAGAACGCAGTCGCAATTGCAGTTGCAACTTGCCAGATAAATACGTTGATCAGTCGCACAGATCATCAACACGAACATGCCACAACAGCAACAACAACTGGCAACAAGAGCAACATCAACAACAACTGGCAACGAGGCAACAGAGACACGTCAGCAGACGGGCCATAAAAACGGGAGCAACATGCAACATAATTGAAAGCAATTTGCGGCTGACTGACTGTGACTGTGTCCAAGGTGAGGACTGTACACTGATCAAAAAAAGTATCTAAACTCAAGATGTTGGTTTCAGAACTAAGAACTTTGGTCTAAAAAATGCGTCGAGAACATGAAAATCTTGAAGTAAGAAAAAACATCTTGATTCTAAGAACATTTCAATTAAGACCAAGTTTTTATTTTTAAGATCATAAATTCTTATATTTTCAATACCACAAATCTTAGTATAAGAATAAAACTTATTATTTGTTTTTAAGATTATATGTTCTAATTTTTAGACCACATTTTAATAAGAATGAAGTAAATTTTCGGCTCGGCATACAGCTGTTTCAATCTCTATCATCAGAACCGTTGTGCTACTTGACCAGCGATCGAAGCCTAATGTCATCTTTGAGACGCCAGAACCAGTTGTGAATTCTAAGTCCAAAAAAGTGACAAAATTTTAAGATTTTTGTTGTTATTTTAAGAGAAGAAGATCGAAGATCTAAGATTTTTATTCTTATATTATGAACTTACGATTTTTTACAATAATATTCTTAGTTTTAGTAATTTGGTCTTAAAATGATCTTATATTAAGAACAAAATATTTAAATTTGAGAATTTTATTCTTATATTAATGGCTTACGACTTTCAAGATTAATATTCTTAGTTTTAGTAATATGCTCTTAAAATATTCTTATTTTGTTAACAAAGTATTGAAGATGAATGTTCTTGATTTTAGAAAGAGTGCTTTTTTTTTGCAGTGTAAAGAGGGTGGGAAGTGAGAGGAGGGTAGGGAGGTAGGGGCTGCCTGATGAGCTGCACCGGGAAGCGGCAAAGTGAGCGTCAGCATAAACATTACATTGATTGCCATTGCCTGCCTCACACACACACACTGCCTCACACACACACACACTCACACACCACTGTACCACACACGTGTTGTTTATCAATGAAGTTGGCGCTTCTTCAGCTGTTCTTGCAACTGCCAAAGAGAATGGGGAATGGCGAGGTGGCAAGCGAAAGAGGTACATACACTAAGTCAGCAGTGAACGGAAGTCGCTTAGTTCCGGCTGCCGTTGATCAGATGCATCTGCACCTGAACACACACACATTTGATGCCACATGCAGCACCTTCTCCGCCCTTCCCCCTCCCTCCCCGCTTTTGTTTGTTACGCAATTGTGCAACGCCTTTAATTTGTATATGTGGCCCATCAATTTTTGGTTCTTTTGCCACTCAAGTGACTGTATAGAAGTGAATGTAATTGCAAACAGCTGAGACACATCTGTTGCAAGTTTATTTCGATATTTCGTCGATACACAAAATTGGATAAGATTGCTGGGCAATTGCTTAATGTGGAAAAAGAGGAGGGGAACACTAAAAGTCAATGATCATTAGCATAGCTCAGAAATGGAATTATTAATGTGGGGAGGTGACAAAATGGGGTTAGTTTTATATGATTAAGGTTAACTTCAGTTGCATCACTTCAGAAAAAAACCCAAAAATTTGAATTATAATTTAAATAATTTTTTTTGTTCTCATCCTAAAAATTTTTGTGCAAAGTTCTTGTCAAAATAAAAATCTTAAGAGCAAATAAATAAAGTTGGAGGCTGATAAAATATTATAAGAAATCTGTAACTTTAACAATATATAAAACTTAAATAATCTACAGCATAAAATGTAGGTTAATAAAATATTAATAAGGCATATGAACAAACTTCATCTGTAGATCTGTTGGTAAAAGGGTTTATTCCATCTACTTTATTATTAATAAAATTATTTAAATTAACTATCAATTTATGTCTTGGTTTATTCATTTTTCTTTTAAGCTTTAACAATAGATCTACGTTATTATTAATATAATTATTTAAATTAACTATCTATTTATGTCTTAGTTCAATTTTCTTTTAAACTTTAAAATTTTTTATCTGCTCTAATTAAATAATATAATATCTAATTTTGAATGATTTATTCCAGACTTATTATGCTATAAATTCATCGTTACTGATCTTTACTCAGCATTGGTTACATAATAAACTTTAAATTATTTCTTTTCGAGTTCTTATGGTTGATTTAACCATAGTGTAATCTTAGGTCGGTTATTCAGGAGAAATGCATGAATCATGGCACTCGATGTCTTGCAGCTGAGACTTTTATCCAACGAATGCGAAGGTTGACTCCCAAGGGGTCATTTCGCTTAAGTCAAGCTTCGTTTGTGCAATGGGGGCTAAATGGGGGTCTGATATACTATATACATATATTTATATATATACAGATGTGGCACACACACACGCGCATACATATATCAAAATCATACAATATGCGATATAAAGCAACTTCCTACAGCTGTTGAAACTCTGCGAGCAGCCAACAGGCCAAGTGCGTTGAGTTGTTGTTGTTGTTGTAGTTGTTGTTGTTGTGCAAAACAATGAATGAATCGCGTTATTGTTGTTGTTGTTGTTGGAGTTTATCAAGTTGAAATTGCACAGTTGGTTGACTGCTGCCACAACAAACAACAAGCGCAATAAAAAGCACTCAGAGTTATATAGTTGTTGATGGGACTTTGGTTCCGTGATCCCTTGCACCCTTTTTTTTTTAACTACTAGTTCGGATCGGAACTACAGTCAACTTAGAAGGTATCAAATAGAGTGAGTAAGATTAATATGAGATCAGTTAATATTAAATAATTATAATAAAAATAATATTTTGAAGGACGTAACATAAATTTCGATTTGTTATATATTTTCAGTTTAGATTTGGTATTTCTTTTTAGTTCGAATTTATCTATTTATTTTGTATTTATAAGCTAATCATAAGGTTTAAGTCTTCAGCTAGATACTTAGTATAAAATGGTTCTATATTTTTAAAATTAGTGAATTTTAAGAATATTTTATATTCTTTCTTTTATTTCTTAGAATATTTTATATATAATATTTTGTTTAATATAAGCTGAAGTTGAACTACAGATTTCTTTTTAGTTTAAATATTTGCATAAAGGTAAAAATTTATTTATTTTGATGATAACAGTGATGTTAACTTATTTGACTTAAAGAGTACCAGTTAACTTTAACATGTAGTAAACATTTCTGATTTGCATCTGAAATCGGATTGAGCTACTGGTTCCGCTTTGATCGGCAACGATTGCTTGAAGTCGGAGCTGGCAAGTGGTTCACTTTGGGGCAGGCTCCAACCCTGAGGCAAGCGTTTCACAGTCAGAGACGGCAACGCACAAGGCAAACAAGAGGCGTGTGTGTGTGTGTGTGTGGGCATGGCCTGGTGGCGTGGAGAGCGGAGAGCGGAGAGAAGGGGAAGCAATTGGGCAGGCAGCTGTTGTTTATAGCAAATCGCTCATACGCCTCGTTGTGCGACCAAGCGTTGCAAATAGTTTAGAGTGTGTGTGAGTGAGTGTGAGAGAGTATGCGAGTGTGTGTGTGTGTGAGAATGTGATCAGTCAGCTCACCCACACAGCGACAATTCAAGTGCAGTGCTCATCAATAAAGTGAAATTTGTGTTGAATTTGGCGGCTGTGGGGCGAGCAGCCTTGGTGTTATTGTTGTTGTTGTTGTTGTTGCTGTGCTTTGATGGACACATGCATGGGGCATATGCTACACATATACATATGGGCATTTCCATACTCGCGCACGGGACATTCGTACACATTCAAAGTAAAAAAACGGTAAAAAGGAAACGGTTTTTTTTTCTGATGAAGGGCTTAACATATAGCATTTGATTAGCTCTTTCATTGGTGCAAAGATTGATTTTGGGTAATTTTTCATTTTGAAGATAATAGAAAATTTCAAGTGATTCGCACGGGACACAAAACGGAAGTGACTTGTGAGGTCAACCAATTCAAACGCCAATTTCAGCAAATCCAGAGGCAATATTTTAATGTAACTTATTTTTAACTCTTGTGCGTTGATGCCTCTTAAAAATTGTTATGATTTTTTTCAAATATGACTTGCACTTTTTTTTTAATTCAATTTGATGTAAATTCGCACGGGACATCGCGCACGGGACATTTTTTACCATCACTATTTTTATGTTGTTTCTGTTTCTCTATTTTAAATTATATTTCGAAAACAGCTCGAAATACTTTATTAAATTAAACTTTCAATATATTTCTTTTAATTAAAATGGTTTATGTTAAATCTTACTGTCCTACTAGTGAAATCGTTAATATACAAGCGGTCATTTTGAAAGTAAATTTTCAGGAAAATGAGCAAAAATAAAGAAAAATTGAATTTATTCCAATGTAGAATTTAAGTTCATCCTATTGAATTTTTCTAGTGTATATTGCTTAAATAAATAACTTGAATACATTTTTGGAAGCAAATTTCATAAGATGTGAGTTTTTGATAAATTTTACGTTTTTGGCCGCGGTGGACCTTTCTGTGGAAATGCCCATATACAAATTGTGCATATATATGTATGTGGGTTTGTAAGTATGTATATGGTATACATATGACAAGCAGCAGCTGAGGCAGCAACCGGACGCACGTGTTCATTTTCATTTGGCGCAGAGAGAACCCAACGATAAACAGCCGCAGTAGCAACAACAACAACAACAGCAGCAACAACAATTGCAAAGCAGAATCTTTGTAGACGCTGACGAAGACGTAGACAAGAAGGAAGAGAAGAAGACGAAACGTTGACGACGTTCAACTGCGGAAATTATTCATTCAAGCGCTGTTGCTTTTTCTGATGTTGTTGTTGTTGCTGCTTAAAGTTGCCACTGCCACAGCCACTGCTTGGCATGGCTGCTTCTCTATGTGTTTGTGTGTGTGTTTTTTTTTCAACGCTGATGAACAGCAACAAATAATAAAAAAAAGAGCAGCAGCAACAACCGAAGAAAAAGAAAGAAGCAACACAATTTGAAATTCATACAAATTGCAAGCGGGGCAGCGTAACAACAGCAACAACAACAACAGCAACAACAGCAACTGCAACACGAACAACAATAGCCACATACGGGGGCAGCTGGGCCTGAAGCAGCCACCCAAGCAGCGCCAACATGTCCGGCTACAACAGCAACACCAACAACAGCAACAACAGCAACTACAACAACAACAGCAAAGGCTGTCCATCAAAAAGGCAGCGAAGCGCAACAATTGTTGAAAATCTAAAGCCCCAAATGATATTTATTGTTTTCATTGTCGTCGTGTTTTAGTTTTTTGTTTGTTAAAACAATTTCATTTGACTGGCAAATGCCAAAATAATTGTCTCACATTGCATAACAAAACCAAAAAAAAGAAGGCAGCAAACAATGTGGCCAAAATGAAAGCTCAGCTTTCACCCGAGGCGAGGCTGGGGCCTTGGGTTCAAACCTAAAAGCTGAAGCTGAAGTTGAGGTGCCAGTGTGATCCATCAGCAGCTGTGGATCAAAGACAATAAAACAAAAGAAGCAGCTAAACAAAACACAAAAAAAAAACCCCCAAAAAACAATACCAACAAAAAGCCGAAAACCCAAATCGACATCGACATCAGCTCATTTCAGTTCAGTTGAAGTTAAATTTGAGCTCAGCTCACAGGTGTGCACAATCAATCAACATGAGATCCCATTAAAGCGGCTGTAACAATGACTACGATAATCACGCTGCCGCAGTCGCTGCCTCTGCATCTGCCTCTGCCGCAGTCGACGTCACTGCCTGTGGCAGATTGGGGGCCACGCACTTTGCGGTTGATTCCAAGTCCACGCAACAAGCGCGTTGATGACTTCAACATGAACACGAACAGCGCATAGTTTGATGATTGTGTGTCCATTTCTGGTCAGACCACCACAATGTTAATGTTAATGTTAATGTTATTGGTGGGGATGGGGGTGGGGGTGGTGCTGTCTTTGGTGGGAGGGGAGCTTAACTATTGTCTACCGCCCGTTGATTGCTGTAACATTCCACACTTAATTTGATATTCCACATGGAGCACTTAATCACTTTTTCACTATTGATCAAAGGAAATATTAATTGGCTTGCGAGCCGTTAAAATTCACAATATGAATGGTTGTTCTTTACCAAAAACTTATAAATAGAGTCAATAATAATTTTAGCATATGTAAGCAAAATTTATAGTTTTTAAATTACAGTTGAACTTCCCTAACTCGAACTTCTCTAACTCGAATTTCTCTGTAACTCGAACTAAATGAGTGGCAGTAAAATTAATAATCTTATGAAAAAGAACCTATAACTCGAATATCTCCCTAACTCGAACCTTTTCTTTGAATAATGGTGATTCGAGTTAGGGAAGTTCGACTGTATTAGAAAAAAAAACTATTAATTGAATTTGAATTAGATATTTTGGCATTTAAAAGATCATTGTACAAATGTATATCTTATTTTAGGTAATAATAATAAGAGAAATAATAATTTTTTAACAATACCAAGTATTAATTTAAAGTTTATTAAACTGTAATGCACATAAAATGGTATGTGCAAGCTAAGAATATTATTTCGATTCGTTGCTTTATTCTTCACTTAAATGTTATATACCTAGCATTTATTTAGATAAATCTGAAGATAAGTCTGAATTTAAAATTAAAATAAGATAACTATTATAAATCTAAACTTTACTTTAAAAATATAGTAATTACTCCTAAAAACTTTTTTTTGGCACATTTTTCGTGGCCAGAAATCGAGTTAACTTTTCCCAGAGCCCATTTGCCATATGAGTGCAATCAAGTGAGCAAAGTCAATATTGTCGCAACGTTGAACAATTTTAATTGGATATTTGTCGTAGGCTCCATTCCAAGTTGCCGCAAAAGCCACAACTCAGCGGGACAAGCAGGCGGACAGACAGACGGACGGACAGACAGACAGACAGAGAGGCAGACAGACAGAGAGACCGACAAGTGCGACTGGTCATATATTTTTCTTAACGTTAAGCGAAATTAGCATATGAATAAGTTTTGGGTGTTACATTCAACATATGAGTATGAGTGTGAGTGTGTGCGAGTGTGTGTGTGAGTGGTGCGTGTGGTTTGTGCGTCTTGGATGGAAGTTGAAGGCGGCGGCAGGCATCAAAGGCGACCACACCAAGTGCCGCAAACAGCCGCAACATGTGCAACTGAAACTGAGCTAAAATTGGAGGTCACGTAGTTGTCCGGGCAACCATGCAACGCCTTCAATTGGGCCTGCAACACACAGCGCTGCATAGTGCGGCATATAAATTACACAATGCAACGCGACGCGTCGGCTGTAAGCGAAACCCAAAGTTAAAGCCAACAAATCGAATTGTTGCCAAACCGAAACCGAAACAGCAACAGCAACAGAAAGAGGCAAGTGAAACCCTGTAAATGCAATGAAATGGTTTTTAACTTTTGCAATTTTTCAACCGAGAAACAACAATAACAACAAATAAAAAAATGAAGAGAAAAACTGAAAAACTTAAAGACACAAGGCGTCGGCATGGCAATAATATGGTTTTTGATGTTTAAACAAGGTCAACAGTTGAGTTTGGGTATGGGTTTGGTTTCAGCTCTTGGCTCTTGGCGCTGCCTTCAAAGGTCTCCGATGAGCAAACAAAGCGCAGCTCGAGACCCAAGAGATCGTCTTGAAGTTGGCCCCTGGCCCCCGTCGATCCATGAATATATGAATCCATGGAACCAACAATTCGACATCCCAGCAATAACTATAATGCGACGCTTCACGCAATTTTTGAAGCTTGAATCCGCTTTAAAAGTTCGAAAGGTTTTCAGGCAATCGAATATGGAATGCCTTTTGACTTATTTACTTTACCTGTTGGCTCTGTTGGTCTTTTTGGGTTGGTGTTGGAGTTGGAGTTTGAGCTTGAGTTTTAGTTCGTTCTGCTCCGCATCATTCATTCACTCATTCACTCATTCATTCACTTGGCCCGGTCGGGGTCCGCGGCCTTTGATTGCTTTTTTGGCGCTGGGGCAATAAGCGATTTGACATGCTTGGATTTGCATGCATTAAATGCGAGTACAAAAAGAAACGACTTAAGATCGGGGAGTACGAGTAGTTTATTTATTAACCCTGTGGTGCCCGAAGTTTGATTGTAATACTTAAAAGAATGATTTGCTTAAACTAGAAATCTTTGATAGATTGACTCAAAGATAAAATTTACTTAAGACCAAATGAAATATGTGAATAAATAATATATCTTATTACTAGTAGTAACTTTAGAAGACGCTTAAGAAAATGATTGGATCGAAATATTGATTTAAAAATAAAATATATTTGTATGTTATTTGTGCATTTCAGACTAGAATGGATAAGAATTGGATCAAATGGTTCTAGTATTAACTACAGCATGTTTACTTTTATTTCAATTCTTTTAGAAACTTTTTGTATTATTTGAATAGTTTCGAATAGCTAGCTAAAAAGCCTAGCTAAATTCTTAGTCAACTTTTAATAGCTGTAGATAAGCGAGTTTTTAAACGAAGATAATTTTTTAGAGCGCTAGTTAAAAATTTAGCGTGCTGTTGACGTCACGATGTAAACGTCACACTTTTAGCATCACACTGTTAGCGTCATACTGTTAGAGTCACACTGTTAGCGACACGCTGTTAACGTTACATTGAAATAAATCTTCGTTTCAAGGTAATCTAGATCGAACTAGCTGCAGCAACCACATATGCTGCCCTCTTTCTTTTCCTTTTCCAAATTCCATTTCTTTGCAAATGAAATTGATCAAAGGCCTGGGAACTGTGAACTGTTTGTATACGATATGTTATAGTATACAATATACATATAGTATGAGTATAATATAGTGGACGCTCTTTATGTGTGCGATCGACGCGTCGTCGGGGCAGTGTATCAAAAAGTATAAGTTTTATTGACTGCGGATGCAGTTCATAAACAATGCTTTGCCGTAAAGATTGCCACGATCGTGGAACGTAGCACGGTGGTGCTGTTGGTGGTGCTGTTGGTGGTGCTATTGGTGGTGGTGGTGGTGGCGGTGGTGCTGCTGCTTCGGAAGCTGTAGGCGCAATGTGGAGCGCATCTGTTACATGTTAATGCGCACCAAGATACAGATACAGATATATCTAGATACATATTCATATGTGTGCTTGTATAGAAAATAAATTTGTGCGATCGCTGGGAATACTCGAGTATTTGTATTTATGAAATCAAACATAAGGTACGGCATTCGATCGTCTGTTGCACATTTGGCACACATGACAGCCGCATGCTTCACAAAGTTCCCCCCCTGTTTCCCCTGTCCCACATTCTTTTTCGGAAAATAACCAAAAAGGGGGAGGCATCTGAGGTAAAGCAGCAAACCACACACAGGCAGGAGGAGAATGACGGGAAGCAGACAGGGGTAGAGTGGAAAAAAAAGGGAACATTTTTACACATTTCCAGTTAAATCGGAAGTGGAAATCACGACGTGGCAAGAGGTTCCCCCCCACGCCCTCCCCACTCAATGAAGAGAGCGTGCCACGATTATCACGCTATTTCTGTCAACCCAAGAGGGGAAAGGGAAGAGGGAGTAGTGAACAGTAGTTCCCACATGTCAGCCTCAGCTGTTGTCTACTCAGAAAATGGGATATGAAAGTTGTAAGAGGAAAGGGGTAAGAGGGCGGGGAGAGGGGGCAGATGAGCTGCTAATGATGCCAACGGGTTAAATGCCTTGCGATCTATTTCGAGTTTTGTTCTTTGCTTTTTTTCTCAATATATTTTCATACGTTTCTATTTTTTTTTTTTTTTATATTTTTCCAAGTGTTGCCCAATAATTTAGCTTTGTTTATGGGTTTTTGATATTACCCACGTGTCATATTTAATGTGCGCACAGGGAACTACGAGCGTGAGGGAGAAAGGGAGGGGGAGCGGGAGCGGGAGCGGGAGCGGGGGGATGCCTTAAATTTAAAAAAGTGAACTATGAAAATATTTTGATAGCTCTTTGACACTTTGGGCTGCTTTGGGATGCCAACTCAATGCCGACAACGACTCTTGGCCAATTTTCTAGCAGTCAAATGCATTTTGACACAAAACTGACATTTAACAAACTTGCCAGCCATGTTGAGACTGCAACAGCAACAATGTTTAAGACAAGTGCATATAAAACACGCCCAGTTGACAGTCGGCAACAACAACGACAACATCAACTACATCAACAACAACGGCAACAAGTGCGTCAATGCGATGCGACTACCACCAATATGGTCAGCACTTTGGGTGAACAGTTGCCAATTGGCAGTTGCCAGTTAGCCAGTTAGCCAGTTTGCCAGCTGGCAGCAGCATTCTGCCAACTCGATCTGGCCATATGTGTTGCCGTTGTCTTTAAAAGGCCATTCGACCGATATTTGACATTTTTCAGCGACCACCTCACGCTTTTTGGGCCTTGCCTCACCAACACGCCAGCTGCTGTTGTGTCTTGCCACCAACCGTTGCCAGTTCATAACTCCTTTTGTCGCAAACACCTTTCACACAGTTATTCATACCTCAAATGGCCATAAATTCCATATGAAGTGCCTTGCAATTTGAAAAGAAAGTGAATCTAGAAGTTACAACTTCATATGTACTATATTCAAGTTCGATTTTCAGATTTTCAGTTTTGTAATTTTGCAATTGTACTCTTATATTTATACCCGTTGCTTACAAAATAATTAAAAGGGGATGTTGTATTAGTTGCAACGTATGTAACAGGGCGAAGGAAGTATATATATTCTTGATTAGCATCAACTGCAGAGTTGTGCATGTATTTTATAGTCGGAAGCTCAATTATAGCCTTTGCATTAAATTACAATTAAATTAAATTTTAAATTAAATTTAAATAAATTTTAAATTAAATTTAAATAAATTTTAAATTATAAATAATTTATAGAATTTTCACATTCATTAGTTTATTTCAATTTGTAACGATATTCATGTGAACTATCGTTTTTTTTTAAAAATGTGATATTTAAACTTAATCTGCTTGTAAAATAAAAAAATAATACTTGTCAGTTTTTTTAAATTTTATAATTTTTTGTTTTGTTAAAAATCTCCTAAATTGTTGCAGTTGGTATAGAAAATCTGGAAGCTTAAGTGAACAAATTCATCAAACTTTATAATATACAATATAAATTGAATAGTATTTCTATTCTTCTAATTTTGAATAATAGCTTGATTTCTCTCAGGGGAGACAATTCTCACATAATAACTTTTCACATAGTAACTTCTTTAACTCTTAACTAATCAGTTTTCAACGCAAGCAGTTCTTGAATGAACTCAAAGTAACTTCATTGATAAACACAACGGCAAAGAAGCCTTAGTTTATTTAATGAGTTGGTTTATAAATAGAAAGCAAGTCTAGCCGAGCCGAGCCAAAGAATGTGCGAGTCTTGGCTGAAAGTCTAGTCCGCAGTTAGACACAACACGAAAGTGTGTGTGTGGTGTGTGTGTGTCTGTGGTGTGTGTGACTTTTCTAATTGTCATGCAAGAGGCAGCTCCGGATGTCAACGTCGTTGCTGTTGCTGTTGTTGTTGCTGTTGTTGTGGCTCTGGTTGTGCGTGCCTTGTAGCCACAATCCCAATGTGGTCTTTGGCCAAAACACTGATCGGTGGCTTGTTAGCTTGTTGTCTGGAGCCTCTACTCGAAAAGGGGTCTGAGACTGGCTCTGGGTCTGATTTGAATGCGCATTTGGTTTGTCGCACCATTTCGGTTCATGTTATTTTATGTACTCGTATTTTGTGGTCATAAGCTTGTTGTCCATTTGATTGGCGGCCCATAAACAAATCGTCGCGCAATTACTGCCAAACAACAGCGACGACATGAGGCGACAACTACTAACCCCTCCACCCCAGAAATCCACACCCCCCTCTACAGCTCACTAACAATTGTGAGTTATAATTAGCAGCAGGAAATTGGCCAGCCATTCTCGGGATAGACCCGCATAATTGAAATTTAATTTGCCCCTAGCTGAGGGAGGTGGCAAGTGGGAGACTGGGAAGTGAGTGGGAGAGTGAATGTGGGTGTGGGTGTGTGAATGTGAATGTGAATGTGAATAGTGGGTGTGCCACAGCGACACAGTCTCGATGAGCGGTATGTGATAAATTTGGCACGTTGTTGCCATGACATGACCCTTAACCAACTCTTGCCATGTCGTTGTTGTTGTCGTTGCCGTTGTCGATGTCGTGAAGGAAGGTGCAAAATATGATTTACTCGATGCCAAAATGAAGATAACAAACAGCAGGCAACCTGGCAACAAGTCGTGTCGTGCTCAGCGCATTTACAATACAGGTGACAAATCTTGGTTAGCCAATATATATAAGTATGTACATTAGGGTGGGTCAATTTTCTTCGACCCAATGCGGGTATCAAAATCGTAATCTACGGTCAATTCTAAGAAGATTTGCCAAGAAACCATGGGTCTAAAGTCAAAACCGAGCTTCCGATTTTTAGCGTGAAATATGGGGAATCGTATGAAAAGCCAAAAATTATCATAATTTCTTGCTAAAAATCGGAAGCTCGAAAAAGATTTTAAACCTATGGTTTCTTGGGCAAATCTTTTGAGAATTTACCGTAGATTACGATTTTGATACCCGCAAGGTTCATTTTGATTTGGTCCATACAAATTGACCCACTCTAATGTACAACACCTGCAATCACAATTGCAACACCACAACACCAGCAGCTGCCGTAGTCGCAACCACAACAACAGCAACAACAACAGCCAGCTTCAAGACTCCAATCGAACTGCTTTTTAAGAAGAGATTTATTTCTATCAAATACATCGAATTTTTTAGTTTCATTGCAAAAATATTTTATACTTCAATACTTTAATTTTTTGGTAAAAAATTAAGCCATTTTAAACAAAAATGTTTGCAAATTAAAATCAAGAAAATGGATTTAATAAACTGAAAATAATGATCGAGTTAAAGTACTCGTTTTCGAGTAAATTGAGCTTTCGGTTTTTAGATGTCTTATTTTTTATTTATTTACTGTCAGTCTATAAGCAGCCGACTCCACAGTTAATTTAAAAATATAACATTAAAATTAAATATTTAAATATTACATCACAAATATAGGTTATCGGTTTATAGCCAAAGGTGGATACTAGTATTAAGAGTTATATCTCCATATCTTTCTCTGGTTCTTCCATTTATTTTCATATGGAATAACCTTCAACATCAATTGAATTCTGCTTGGCATATAAACAACCACATTCCCACAATTTGCACCGTTTGCCACAATAGTTTTGCCACAACTTGATCAGTGAGTACTTTTGGCAATTAGGCAGGCAGCCGTCTTGGGACTTGACAGCCCTTTTTGTGAGGTGGCGAGAGAAGAGTAAATATGAAAATATTTGCTTAGTCAAGAGTTGAGCCAAAGACACTTAAAATGTCAGAACTTTTGACAGATGCCGCCCACACGCCCTCAGCTAGTTGAAGTGGCAGGCCACGCCCACGCACGCATTAACAAGAGCGCCAAATTAAGCCATAAATTTAGCCAGAGCAGACCACCAGCTACGTGTGGCAAGAAAGAGAGGGATAGGAGGCGAGAGAGAGAGAGAGGAAACTACCAACTGGGGAGTAACAGCAGGAGCTGGCACAAAAGTTGTCTGTGTGGCAAGTTGAAGCAGCTGAGTTGAAGTTGCAACGCAGCTCGTTTAATAAAAAAATTCAAATTTAATTAGTCTTCAAGTGAAGAAGTAATATTTGTACAATCTGGTAAATTTTCGCAGCTGCAAAGCAGGAAAGAGCCCAAGGAAGTGGGATGTGCATGTGGATGGATGGATGGATGCAGTTGCAAGTTGTTGTTGCTGCTGCTGCTGTTGGTGATATGAAAATATGAGCAGCAAGTGGGCTGCTGTCCAACTGGCAACTTGCAACTGGCAACTGGCAACTGGCTGCAGCCACATCTGCATTCCAGACGAGTCAACAACAGACTCAGACCATGTGGGATTCAGACGACGACGATGCCACTTAACTTGTGGCAGGAACTCAACTCAATTGCTGTTGCTGCAACGCGTCTGCAACTGTCGCTGCTTCGTCGGCGTTCGCATGCTGCACTCTTGATTGGCTGCCGCTTGGCGACGCCTCCGTTTTGTCAGCGGTCGCGACCCCCAGTGGCATCAATGGCATCGCTGGCATCGCGTGTGACATTGCTGCAACTTCTATGCTGCAACTGCACCACATTCATTAGCAGCCGTTAAATGTTCACTTAATCATTTCGTCTGTCTCGTTCAGTGCTCAATGTGCCACATGGCTTAGAACGAGCTCAAGTGGCCCCTGGCAAAGCTGCACAGTGGCTGCCTCTGTGCCTCTGTTGCCTCGGCTGCTGCTGCTTGCAACATTTGTTGCAATCTTAAGTGAACTTGTGTTGCAATCTGCGAGCTTTAGATGCCAGGCTTCCTTTTATTCTGCCTGCCTGCCACAACTTATGATGACTTCAATTAATCAGCGTTTCTTCTCATTTGCAATTGCTGCATGCCACAGCCTGTGATTGCGGCACTCAGTACGAGTAGGAATACGAGTACCCAAATCCAGAAATGCCATCAATGTTGCTTGCAACTTGCAAAGTTCATTAGGCACTAATCTATGAGAATCTAGTCACTTGGAGGCAGATTCTTCGCGCTTCTCTCTCTTTCACTCTCCTTTTTGCTCTGTCTCTCTCTTTGTCTCCAAAATTGAGGATCTCTCTTTTTGGATATAACTTTATCTAAAATGAATATTTTGTACGAAACACATTCGTTTTTGGCTTCTTAAGATATTTATTTATTTATAAAAAATCAATCAAGCAAAAAATCTAAATTTGGAGTCTAAACTACAATTTAAAATGAATTTAATTCAAAATAAATATAAAAATAAGTATAAACTACAATTTAAAATGAATTTAATTCAAAATAAATATAAAAATAAGCATAAACTACAATTTAAAATGAATTTAATTCAAAATAAAAATTATAGAAACTATAAAAATCAGGGATTAAAACCTTAACCGAAACCGTAACCCTTAACAGATAAAACCCGAATGAAATTTAAAACCGTAACTGAAACAGTAATTATTACCGTTATTATTATAATAATAATATAATTATATTTTTGGAAAAACAATTTTTTATGAACCAAAACTATACCGGTATTTTAAAACCGAAACATACAAAAACCGGTTCAGCGTTTCAAAACCTTTTGTCAAAGATTTATCGTAACCGATAACCGAAAATCTAAATGCGAACATAACCGAAACCGTAACTGAAACCGATATTCGTTTTCGGTTTTAATCCCTGATTAAAATTATATATTATAAGTATTACAAAATAAATGCCAAAAATTAAGTTAAGAACCAGCGCATCAAATCTTTGGCGTTCCCAATAAAATCTGCACTAATTTTATTTTCTTCTCGCTGTTTGTGTTAACTTATTTCATTTTATTGCCAATTTGTGTGCCATTCAAAAGGCCCAAATTAATTTAGCCAAATTGTTTGGACCAACCCCCATTCAGAGTTCCATTGAAATGCTCATCAAACAAATGTGGCAATTAAATGTGAGAGTTGCGGCAAGTTGAGGCGACACACGCCCAGGACGTGCGCCAATTAGGAGTTGCCCAAGCGACGATGTTGCACACGCCTCAAATATAAAAGCTGGCCACGTGGCGCGTCGCATTATGCATTGAGTCAATAGAGAGGCAGCTCTTTTGGGAGTTCGAGTCTCATTAGCATGGACACAGGTAGGAGAAACAGCGGAAGCAGCGGAAACAGTCGGAACTGTAGCTGGCCAGCTGCCTAAGGCCACGTGTCGCAAATGCTGCCCCAAAGACACACACACATGCAACCGGAGGGGGCATTCTATTCGTGTTGTGTCACCAAACAAATGTCGCTGGTTGCCGTTGACCCAATTGCCACTTGGCTGGGGTCATGACAATTTCAGGAGCTGCCGCATTGTTGTAATTCGTGCAGCCCTCGATCGTCGATCGTGAGTGAATTTTTTTGGGCGCTCCTTTGAGTTGAGCTGCAGCTTCATGTTGCAGACTCCATGTTGCACGTGGTCTGCCGGTGGCGCCACAGACGTCGCTCCTGACATATGCAAAGCGGCTGCCATAACTGGCGACTTGCAGCTTACAACTTGTGGCTTGCCACAAATGCAATTTGTGTCGTTTTGGGCCAACGTTTTTCCCATGATTTGACTGCGATTTGCATAGAAATCAAAGTTGCAGTTGCAGTTGCAGTTGTGGCGGAAAAAGCCCATGGAAATGTGTCAGCTGAATTTTAGATTTATGTGGCAAGCTTCAACTTGCCACAAATGTGGGCGGCACAGGCACAAGAAATGTGGCTTCCCTGAATGCGAAAATCAATACAAATGAAAAAAAAGTCTACAAAGCGTCTGCGTTGCATGCCCCAAACGGTGGAGACATCGGGGGGTGGCAAATGTGGGCATAAGGTCTGTAAATTTATTCAAAATGGCTGCCTTCATTTGGTGGCATGCGCAAAGAGAGACAGACAGAGAGGGAGAGAAAGAGAAAGAGAGAGCAGAGCACAGAAAGAGAGGCAGAGTCTCCAAAGTGGTTGCCTGGCAACCTGCAACATCGTCAAGGGGGTTGCTTAGTGGCGCTCGGAGGGTTGCCAAAGTTGCCACATCGCAACATAAACCCTGGGAATCGATTTGTGTGGACACCAGATGCAAAGCATTTCGTTGGCCCAAAGAATTTGGTACGGTTTGATTGGGTCCCCACTATCATATCATATCATATCGTATCATATCATATATAAATCGAATGTTAAGCCCAGTTTAACCACCTTACAAAGCGCCGTCTAATTCCACTTGACAGTTGCGCCTCGTGCTCGTGGCATGCAACGCACGCGTTGCACAATCAGTGCACGTGGCCCGAGAAGATGTTCTGCTCATTAAGCGAATCCTGACAAGCGTTTTGCTCCAGCGAGATACGATCATCAGAGAGAAATGCCAAATTTAAAGCAACCCTCGCTCGATTACTGTCCACTAAGCTCTTGTTGCACAGTGGGAAAGTCACGACAGTGGCATGCCACACGCTCTCACTCCAGCTGCGTCAGTTTGCAGCTCATTGCATTTCAAAATTCTTTTTTGTTGGATTTTTTTATATTTTGTAGGTATAACTTAGATATTTGTAATAATCATGTAATTCCGAATAAACGAGTATTTAGGGATGTGAATATTAAAAAAACAATATTTTACTTTTCTGGTTTGTTAGGAAATTGCTGTGGAAAAATATTGGTGTTTTAGAATAATGGTTTTGAGAACGTTTTAAAATAATTGTAACCTTTACTGAAGAGGTTTTTTTTATAAGATATAAATTTGTTAAGAGAATAAGTCTATTCTCTTAACAAATTTATTTCTTATAAGTTTGAAGCTGAGAAACTTTTCCTAAATATAAATCTATTCCAACCTAAACTAAGTCCCACCCTTTTAAATATTTTCCATATTATTGTAAATGCTAAGAAGCTTTGCATGATATTTTCTTGATTTGCTGAAAACACATGGAGTGTTGAACTACGGATAATTTAAAGAAAAATGTTGACATTACATAGATTGTAGATTGTAAAGAAAGGAAAAAAGTAAATATGTTTTCTTAATTCACAATGAGTTTAAATAGATTATCCTTATAAATAGACAATACTTTTTAGAGTACAACTGCTTCGTGCTGACTTTCTCATGACCATTTCACTGGATTTGGCATGTTTTGTGGTTATTTGAGGCATGGAGTGTACTTGTTGTGGCAATGCCACGTATCCTCGAACCACGTAATCATGTTACGACACAAAGCTGACAACACATTTTCAGCAAAAGCGATTAATATCGCACACGACACGGGTCTGGGTCTCTGTCTGAAACTGGGACTGGGCAGGAGCTGGAGCGGCTAGAGACACCAACACCAACAGCAACACCAACACCAACAATAACTCCAAGCTGCAAGTCCAAGTTGCAACTCTGCGACTTGGATTTCATACGGTGATGCTGTCCATTGTTGTGGTGCTTGGCAGGCGGACCAAAAAGATTCGTTTAAAATGACTTAATGGCGAACAGCTCATAAATTCACGAATTTGCATAAAGCGACTGACTATTTGGGCAACATTGCAACAAACTGAGGGAAGCGCCCCCGGGGCACATCATACTTGTTCGTACCGCAGAGTGAGTCAGCGGTGGCAGCTGAAACACGAGTCCAAAGTTGGCCATAGTTGGAGCTGGATTTAAAGTTGCAGCTCTTGTGACTGGCAGCCTAATAAACACAATTAACTTCATCATTTTGAACTCAAATTATTTCATTTGAATGCGATAAAATCGCAAATCACGAAGCGGACAAAACCAAAACCGAAACCCAAGCGAAAGCCAGCGCAGACAATAGGAGAGTGGGACAGACGGACAGAGGGACTGACGGACTCAGGAGAGACGAACTGGGGAGAGAGGAGCAAACGGAGTCGAGAGTCGAGACAGGATTGTTGGTGAAAATTAAGTCAAACTGCGGCTGCAAACGTTTTACCAATCGAGCTGATCGGGATGTTGTTGTTGCTGTTGTTGTTGCTGTGGTTGTTGTTGCACCCGCAACAACCCGCGCCACTTTCAATTGGTGGCACGATGCAGCTGCATTGGAATATCGGGAATCGAGCATAGGGCTCTGCCAACTGGCTATGAGGTTAGGGACGTGCCGTGTCTGGGTCTCAACCTGGCTATGACTCCGACTCAGACTTGGACTCTTGGGATCTCTGGCCTGCTCTGAGTTTTGAGGCAGGGAATAATGTTGCATGTCGCGCCAATTGTGTACACGATTTGACTTTGGCAGCCGCCTGACAGTGCTGCCCACTCAGTTGTTGTTGTTGTTGCTGTTGTTGCTGTTGTTGTTGTTGCTGTTGTTGCTGTGTCAGCTAATCAGCCGGCAAGTATCTCATCTTCGAGGACTACTTGCAACTGCCAAAACAACAGCGCAACACTGGCAACATGCACACGAAAAACTACCAAGTCATGTTGCCTGCTGATTGTTGTTGCTGTTGTTGTTGTTGTTGCAACTCCTGCAATTGTTGTTGTTGCTGTTGCTGTTGCGGTTGGTTTTGGCAAATAAATCTCTTGGCCATTTGCTGCTGCTGCTGTTGGCTGCCCAAAAAAAGACAAAAACATAACTTGGACACAACACAATCAGCCAGCAGCTCCCCTTTCTGTTGTTGTTGTCGTTGTTGTTGTTGTTTCCTGGAAAGCGTTTCCTGCATTTAGTTGTGTTAGTTTGCTTTATAACTATGTTGGCGCTCCATTCAGTTGCCAGTTGCCAGTTGGCGATTTAAATCGTGTCCAGCAGTTGACTTTATGAGGGTCAATCAGGCTAAAAAATGTCCAGGAATGCGATCATATCACAACAACTAAAAGAGTTGAACAAAACATTTTTATATACAACGAATTAGAGAAATGCAATCTAAACAAAGTGAAAGAGTTACTCCGATTAATCTCAGAAATGTAAAAGCTTTCTTCTACAAAATAGTGGAAAAAATTAACATAATTATAGATATTTTAGTATGAGCCTAATATTTAATTTAGGATGATCGAAACTATAGATGGTACTCAATAAGATATAAAATTTGCATTCATATCAGAATTATTTGATTAATAGTTTTAATTTTAGCAATTTTGCCTAAAAGTAGTCTTATTTGAAGAATAAAAGAGTCAAAATGTATATTCTGTATTTTAGAAATGGTTGTATATTTTTATACTAACCAGACTTCCTGAGGAAGGCGAAAAATGTCTGCGTGTTTCGGAGGACAATTTTTATTAATAAAAATGTAATTTATTACACAAATAAGTAACATCAAAAACAATGTTTATTTTTTCAGTGAACTTTTCCCATAAAACTTTGAATCTCAAAATATTTAACGCGTTATTCTTGTTAGTTTGTGAAGAAATTACATAAATTATTTAATATTTAAACCTGATATATTTCACTAGACCTGCTCCGTTATGGATATGGAAATTATATTATTTTTGTTGATCAGCATTTCAGTTTGTACTTTTAAGTCAGAGAGCACAGAACAAAATTATTTGTTTCGGCCAAGAAATTAAATTTTAATTTGGATTTTTGTATATATATTTTTAAAATATTTGTTTTGTATTTTTAGAAACAGAGGATGAATATACTCGATGTCTTCTTCGATCTGGTGTTGATCGGCAGCAGCGGCTATGGAATGTACGCCTTGACTCCGGAGGAACATCCTTACGGACTTATCGCAGCCGCCTTTTGTCTGGTCCATGGAATGCTGATGCTGGTGCGATCCTTCCAGTCGTCGGAGGAAGAGTGCGCCCGCTCCTTCTTTGTGTCCACGAGCATTGTGGATGTGGTGCCGCTGCCGTTGGCCAACATCGAGTTCTATCTGCAGTCCTCCCAGTCGAGCCTGGCCTTACTGCATGCTCTGTCCCTGATTCTCCTGGTCTACGATACCATGGGCAGCCTGGGCGACGACTATGATGCTGCCACGGATACGGTCAAGGACTTGTCGCTGCTGGGCAACATTGCATCCGCCACATATCTGGGCCTCCAGGAGGAGAACTACTTCCATGTTGGCATCGCAGTGTCCTCCACAATTGCCCGATACGGATCTTCTCTGGTCAGCACTTTTTTGCCGCAGTTTGGGTCGCATGTGGACAAAATGAGCAAGGCTGCAGTTATAGGACTCATGACGTACTCTTTGACACAGAAATAAACCAAACTGTCCAATTTTAAACATGTGATTTTAATATTTCAGAATGATTTAGTTCAAACATTATCTATGATAATAATACCCAAATAGTACTTCAGCTTGGTTACGGGTGATTTACAGGTGATTGCAAGAAGCCCTTTAATTGCTTATTTAAAAATATACTTTTTCCTGCACATAATTTTATTCACCTTATTATTTCTATTCATATTTCAATGCATATTTGTGTACATATTTGTAAAACATGATTAATTATGAGATATAAGTTTCATACAACGATTTCTGTGTCACCCCTGTATATTTTTATTTTTACTCTATGAATATGAATATGAGAACAAAATTAGAAATTATATGCTCCTTTATTCTTCCTATACTATTTTTTCCTATATCTATTGCCATTTATACTCCTGTTCTTATTTCAATTCCGTCTCCTACTAAATGTCTACTTATATCCTATATCTACTGCCATTTCTACAGTGTAGAATCTACACCTAGTTTTTCCTACTACTCCCACTATCGATTGCTGCTCATTTACTCTATAGTCTTCTGGGAACTCCACCTTCTCTCGAAGCCAGCACTGATTACGCTAAATGACTGCCGAGATAACCGCCCGCCTGGCTTTAAACATTCCTGCGAGCTTTCCAAAATGCATTTACCACCACCTCTTGCTCTCCTCTAAAGACAAAAGGCAACTTGGCCAAGTGGGCAACTGGCAACTGGCAACTGGGCAACTGGGCAAGTTGGCAACTGGCAGCCGCTGCGCAGGCGCGTGTTTGGAAAGAGTTCAAGTCGCAGCTGGAGACTGCACTGCTTTTGGCGCATAACTGGACAGACTTCGATGGGGACTTGGACTTGGACTGAGACTGAGTTTCAGTCTGTCCAATGTTGGCTGGCCGTGTTGGATAACAGGCAGCTGAGACTCATGGCTCTGTTGGCTGTGTTGGCCAGGCCATAAAAATGGGAAAATGTTGCGTTAATGCGACGTTTGTTCGAACACAGTTTTCAAACAGATCGACGCAGGCAATTGTTTGGACAGGCTCCAGTCTACAGTCTCCAATCTCTTGGATGAAACTGCAGCTGAACGGGTAAGGGGCAGGGACAGTGGCATAGGGGGGTAAGAGGGCAAGGGGGCGGCAATTGTAGGGGCCACTGTTCAACACGATTTGCTTTCGTGTAGACATTTTTCAGGGCGTTTGACTCCATGAACTTTGCGCAGATTGTTGTGCGCAGATTTCTGCACGTGTTCAGCGCCAATTTCTGCAACGGGAGCGACTCTCTCACTTCCCACAGCACTGGCAATTTCACTGCGCAGCAATGGCGGCCACGCGGAGGCGCCTCCCATTGCCAAGGCGGGGTAGGAGTAAGGAGACAAGAGAGAAGAGTGTAAAGAGGATGTGTGGCAGGCAAAGAAAAATAAAATCGATTTTCCCAATGTGATAAGGTTTCCAAAACTGCGGCTGTTTAATGGTCTTCCGGTCTTGCCACGAATCCTTTCAAGCCACACGTGCAGGCAGCACTAACGGTAAATGAAGGGTAGCTCCTCAAAACAACAACAACAACACGTGTCACGCGGCATCAATTGAAAGCCGCGACTGCTGCACATCCATCAGAGCACGTCGGAAATCGGAAGTGGAAGTGCGTCGCCTCTCCACCTCCACCCCCATCTCTTCTCCGCCTCATCTTTACTTTGAGGGTGGCTACGTCAATGTGGATGATGTCAGCATGCGGGCAACTAAAAGGACAATCGATTGTTGTGACATTGCATTGTGTGGCAGCAACCTTCTTGCCCCCTCTCTTCACAATCTCCTCTCTTGAGCAATTTACCCAATTTCATGCAACGCTGTTGCCGTTCTCGTTGCCATGCTGCCTGCCTCAATTAACGCTTTCCACTGCCAGAGACTCTCAGCTGGAGGCGTCTCTCTCATGCATTGCGTCCATCGTTTGCTCCCACGGATCAACGGCGACGCCGACGACGATGTCTTGCTGCGTGCACGTGCAGCGCAGGACATTTATTGGATTTTTGCCATGTTTTTATTTGTTTCTATATTTGCTCAAAATTCCAATTAAACGCCAATGCCAATGTCTGGCTCTGGCCCTGGGATTGCTTTTGCATTTGCAGAATATATGCTGCATACAGGGTGCTCCATTTGTAATATTAAAAGAGTCTTTTGCAGACTCTACAGATTTCGTGAGGCAAATGTTGGAAAAGGTGCATCGCATCTGACTTTCAGACACCCTATAAGCTAAGAACTCTGCAATTATTGAGATCTCTCTTAATTATTCAAAAAAGGTCCGATTCCCCCAAAAACGTAAAATTCATCAAAAACTCACATGTGGTGAAATTTTCTTTCAAAAATTTATTCAAGTTATTCATTTAAGCACTATAAGCTAGAAGAAATTCAATAGGATGAGCATATGGATTCTATATTGGAATAAATTCACTTTTTCTATATTTTTGCCCATTTTCTTGAAAATCGACAATTTTCTTGAAAATTGAACTATAAGCTAGAAGAAATTCAATAGGATGAGCATATAGATTTTATATTGGAATAAATTCACTTTTTCTATATTTTCGCCCATTTTCGTTGATCAAATTGACTTTCAAAATCTGGACATACCATACAAAAGCCAGTTAACTACATCGATTTTTTCTTCAGTGGCTCTAAGTAGTATTTGCTAACATTTTATATAAAGGTTTCTTTTAAATTAAAATTTACGACCTTCTTTGTTAATTCTGTTTATTATTTCCCATATCATAAGGTCTTGCATGGCTTCTATTTCTTTTAGAAGGCACCCTGTATTTCCTTGGTATTTAATGGAAATTACTTATTTTTCTTACGCATTTCCCGTGCCAGCTGAAGACCTAGTAAAACTCTGTCTTTTCTACTAACATTATTTCCCTGTACGGCTTCTTATTTAAAGTGGAAGGACACCCTGTACTCAATTAAAGTTCTCCTATTTCATGTTAAACGCCAATAGCGCAAATGGCAATTGAATGACGCGGCCGGGAGGTTTAAGCTCTATAGAAGTCGTTATACGTTGAAAAGGAGGAGAGAAAGAAGAGAGAGGAGAGAGGGGCAACAGTTTAAGGCACACGCTGAGGATTAGACGTGTAATCAGCATAAAATGTTGCCGTCGCAAAAAGTGGCAAACATGAAATCCAATATGTGGCAGCAAGAGCAACAGCAACAACAACAACAGCGACGGACGCGGCGCTTGCCACATGAAATTGTAATAGCGGCCAACGGCCATGTCGATGATGATGACGACGACGACGGCGACGCTCGTACGCATGTCGCTATACAAACACAGCTAAAGATACGGATACAGATACAGATACAAATACAGCTAAGATCTACACAGATACAGAAATGTGAGTGCGAGTGCGAGTAACGATTCGAGTAACGATTCGAGCGTGGAACACGTGCAAAGCCGCGGGGGACTTGCACGACTTTAGTGACGAGGTCGAAACGGAGATGTGGAGCTGGAGAGCTGGAGAGTTGGAGAGTTGGGAGATCTGGATCTGGATGTGTGCCTGGACAGGGACATGGAACTGAGCCTGGGTTGGGCTGGGCCACGCACCCAGAAAAATCAGCAAATGCGCGTTGCCTGTCGCATTTAATAACTGTTTTTAATAAGTGTCCCTTGCGGCCATGCGTTGCAAGTACCGAGTCCGACTATGTGGCACGTCGTTGTCGTTGCCGTTGCCTGCGTCATTTGCATGCCGAACCCCAAAAAATGCCCCATTCTATCTCGCTCACACACATTGTTGCTGCTACTCTTGTACTCTAATTGCACGCCCCGTTTTGCCGCAAGTTTGACTCACGCGCGCTCTTCAGGTGCTGGCCGCGTGCAACATGCAACATGTTGGCCGCAATTTATTAGTGCTGCCATTATCGTTTTTCTTCAGATTTAGCTGCAATTCCCCTGCATCTCTGGTCCTGTTTCGGTTTCTGTTCCTGTAGCTTTAGCTCGATTCTGTTGCCTTGCTAAATATTTATTACTATAATTTTCCATATGTTTTCCCAGTGCGTTTGCGTTCGTTTTGCTGCCTGCTTGTTGTCTTTTTTTCGGCAAATTGCGCCTGGAAATTGCTGCCATAATTTGTGGCCTTACTAAATATGAAGATCAGCCAACCAGTTCTCAGTTCTCAGGTCTCAGTTCCCAGTCCCAATCTCAATCCCAACACGAGTCGTGCCTGAATCTGCGTCTGTCTTTGGTTTCTTTTGCTTCCCCAACACCGAAAAAATTTATTAACTTGTGCAAAATTAGTCGTTTTAGTCGTTTAGTCGTTGCAATTTGATTTTTATTGCGAGTTGTAAATTGTAGCGCCATGTACCGAGCCGTGTATCTATGAGATACATTTTAGCGACCACACTCGCATCCTGCTACGATTCAACTGCAATTAGTCGCCGTCGTCGTCGTCGCCGTCGACTTCGTGTCTGTCTCTCTTAAAGACATTTTTTTATTAGTTTGTCGTGGCACTGAAATTGTTGCACTAATCAGCTGACAATTTACGAGGTATTTGTATTTGGTTAACAGAAATAAGAAAAACCAAAAGTACATAAAAATCCAAATCACACACAGATACAAATGCGGCAAAAGGAACTGAAATTGGAACTGGTATTCGACGTTTGAGAACTAATGCTGAACTATGCTAAGCATGTGGCGTCTCGAGAACTTTGATTAGTTGCAAGCTTAACCAGCTGCATCGTAAAAACAACATGCCTCACGTTTCTTAATTACCCCAACCTGCGACTGACTGTCTCTCTATGTCTCTCTCTCTCTCTCTGTGTCTCTCTGTGTGTGTTCCCACTGTCAGGGCCGTCTGTCAATGGCCCCCAGTTCAGACATGTTCGAACATATCTATAAATTGGCTTAAAATTGCATTTTGAAGTGCGTCTGGTGTGAATTTCTGGTGGGAGAGATGGACAGTTTTCAGAAACCTTTAAGAATTACTGGATAATTTGGAAGTCGTCTTCATTTAACGAGAAATTGGAATAAATGATGGAAAGTTTTGAAAACATCAGATTGGATTAACATTTCGACTTTATTCAAAATTTTAGCAACAAATAGGCATATTTTTTAAAATGTGAGAAGGAATTATGAAATAATATTTATTCGGTAAACATCTAATAAATGATTTAATCTTGTAAATATGATGAGATGAATTTTATGAGTTAAAATTAGATATGTGTTAAGATGGTTTTACTACATATTTCCAATTTTTAAATTCAATTAATTTAATTTAATTCCAGCCAAGTGCCCTAATCAAATAAAACACCATATAAATTATATTAATTTCATTATGTCTGTGGCTTTTATTAATCTTTTCAGGTGATGTTTAAATGCAGCCATAAACTTTCTTTGTAAACTGAAAATAATATTTATTGGATAATAAAAGTGCAAGGCAGGTCGTGTAATTTCATACAAATTGTTAGACAGTTGGCTGTAACGGTAAACACATTGGCTTAAACGAACCATTAAGTTAACATTAAATACGAGTCCGTCGAGTTGAGGTGAACTGAGTTGAATTGAATGGAGTTGATTCAACTACTGATTCAGCGCCAAATGTAAATGTCAAAGCAAATCTGCATTCAGATATTCATAAAAATTCAAATGGCAGCCATAAATCTATTGGGACTGCCACTAGGGACAGAAGGGAGGAGACTTGCCACAGCAGCAACAGCTGAGGCAGAGAGTGAGAGAGACGGAGATTGAGTGGGACAGAGATTGAGGCAGACGCCAGTCAGGCAGAGTCTTCAGTCTTCAGTCGTCTTCAGTCTTCACTGACAAATAATTTAGCATAAAATCAACGACAACTGCCAATTTTTTAGTAATTAGCCAGACGGCAGGCAATGCCTCCCTGTTGCTCCATGCCACACGCTGCATGCAGCACTTGAGCGCAATTAATAAAAGAGAGAAAGAGAGTGGGAGAGAGAGAGAGAGAGACAGACGCTCGATCCTCGATCTGTTCCCTTGTCGCTTGTCTTATTGTTAGTCCAAAAACGCGTCTCAAAGCATTTGCAGAAAATTAATTGTGCTCCACGCAGATTAACACATGCGTGGCATGAACATGGAATGGGGCAAGCAGCATAAGAAGGGACAGGGGCAGGGGCAGGGGCAGGGACATAGGGACAGAGAATGAGAGGGATATGACAACGCTGAGGATGAGGCTGAGGATCGTCGTGGCATTCATTGGGAATGCTGTGCGTTTAACAAATTTGAAAATTTCTTGCTGCATTTTTACGACTGTCGCATTTTTATATTGCTCTCGCTGCTTCTGCTGCTGCTGTTGTTGTTGCTGTTGTTGCTGTTGCATGTGGCACGCGCGTCGCATAATTAATTAAAAATGCATTTAAACGAAGCTTCACGACAGTCAATCGCTCGTGTACATTTGGTTACAGACACAACGCACATACACACACACACAGACATAGGCCAGCTGCTGCCCACGATGCATGCCCCCTTCAACTGCAACCGCCTCCACCCTGCCCCCTCCCCCAAATCAGTGGCAAAGGCCGCATGCACATTTTTCTAAGAAGCCTTTCGTCGCCGTGGCATGACTGCAATAAATATACCGACATCAAATAAGAGAATGGAGAATTATTTGCTTGTTAGAATTTTGTGTCTTGCAACATGGCCGCAACATGTGTTTGTTGCCTGTTGTGTTCAGCATTGTGTCTTATTGCTTGTCTCTCCCGTGTGTCTGCCGTCTCTATGTGGCATTCGTCAAAGATTTCGTGTTGACAAGTCCAAAATGGAAGCGGAAGACAACAGACCGAACATAAGACACAAATCACACAGAGACAACATCAACATGGCTTTGACTGATGCATCCTAAACTCAATCAGCGACCTCTTTACGTAATTCCCATGCGCCTATAACCTTTTACCTCTTACCTCTCAGTTTTCTTGAGAGCCAGAGTATTTAGCATACGTGACTGTGAAGCTGTTACTTTCAAAAATTCGAAGATTTGGAAATCAAGGAATTTTTAAACTTTAAAATGATTAATTGATATATTTTGAACTTTGAATTTTTGTCAGTTTTTTTGTGTATTGGAGCATATTTGAAAGATTTTTCTAGATCTAGATTTCATCAAATTAATTTTATTATCTTTGAAAAACATTTTTTACTTGATCATTTTCGAAATAATATTAAAATTTTTGTAATAATATTAACCATAGTTTACCAAACCATAAATTGTGTCTATGTTTTGAAACATCCGCTTATCACAAATCTGTGTCTATAAGGCATACATATTATGTTAGTTATCTCTACACTTGCTATTCAGCTTTAAAGAAACAAGATAAGATCTCCTAAAATTTGTATGATATTTAAAATAATATTTGCATACTTTTATTTGCTCATTGATTGTGAAAATTCTTTTGACAGCTGCATAAACACGAATTATATTCACGATATTCAAACATACAACACGATCATCAATAGCATTTTATGATCATTTTTCAATTCGTGGGAATTATATACAGTTGAACGTTTTTCTTGAAACTCAAATTGAAAATTTCAGTAAATAAAATATGTTCAAATAAATATTGGCTGAGAGAAAGACCGTCTGTCTCTCTGATGGCCAGACAGTCAGTGAATTGATTTGTGAAAACAGAAGGCAGATCCAAATGCAAATATTTATGTAGATATTTATGAAAATTTCTGTAATTATTTTCTTGGGTATTTCTTATTTTTTTTTGGTGTTGGAAAATTAAATAGCTCACTGAAAGCCACTTAACAGTTGATTTCATTTGAATTTAATGCAACATTAGCGCTTTTTTATGCCACTGCCACAAAAATATCGACCACAAACCTGAGGTGATACAATCTACAGACGGCCCACCGCCCATGGCAGCCCCACCCCCAGCACCACCAGCATCTGGCCAACGGACCACCGACGGTTTCTCTATTAAGATCTTGGTACTGGTACTGGTACTGACACTGGTTCTGGTTTCTAGTGTACGCGAAGCAGGCGCCGTTGATTGGAAACAGCTGACCAAAATGTACAAAAATATTTAATTTATGCGCTAGATAAATAAAGTGAAATACCTAAAAAAGATCTGCCCTACGGGGCAAACTTTGATTGGCAGCACACATGAAATCCGTGGAACCAGTTGGACTCAAGTGGATGAAGAGCAGATGCCACAGGTGAGGCTAGCCAACTTTGGTAAGAAAATGTACATATATATGTGAAAGCGGAACTACAAGCTCTGTTAATTATATAGTAAAAAACTTGAATTGTATAGTCCAGCTATGAAGTACCTAAACTCTGGTGCAGATACTTGCTCGTGCATATCTTTATAATAGATTTTTTTAATGGTCTAACTGACTACTCATTGATCTTTGTGAAATTTTCAGAATTTAATATACGAAATGTGTGATCTTCTAAAAATTGTTTTATGTGAAAGGTTGTTGGGATGTTATAAAATATTTTTGCTATTGTTAAATTGAAGAATAAGTGAATAAAAACAATGATCTGTAAATCAATCAATCCACCTGTGATAAAAGGAGCGAAAGAAAGATTAAATATTAATGCATAAATATATATATGCATACATGCAGATGGAATAAACATTAAAGAAAATAACATATAATGAACTGAAAGTTAAAGAGTTTTAATTGATTTAGTTATAGACAGCAAAAATAGAATACAAATATGATACTAGGATATCCTGATACTATCTATAACAAACACATTATAAATTCCTTTAAGTCCTAGCAATATTTTATGGTTAATTTTGTAAATGATCACATTGTGATATTTGTTAGAACCTAAATAGGACTAAGATATTGCTCTATAAAGCTAAGTGATCCAGGCTATAATGATTTATGATTTATGCTGCCACAGCCTCCAGATCCACAAGTTGTTTAAGCAGAGAGCGACTCTTGAGGTGTGCAACATTATGAGGCAGAGTTGAGCGGCTGCCTTGTGGCACATTCGCCACATACACAGTTAATGCCATAGTTGGGGCACGTAATATACATATGAGTGCACGGATAACGACTATTTTCAGTGGCACGAACGATCGTTTGGGGCACGCAGCGGGTAGTCAGTTGGGTGCTAATATGTTGGTCGTAGCGTTTAACCACTGTACTCTCAATGGGCATATTTACAATGTGCACCAACACTTTGTGGGCCCATCAATTCGGCTAATGATTGCATATGAATTGGCCAATAAGTGCCGCGATTTGTGCGCCTAATGAAGATCATTTGTTGCGAAAGCTAAAAGTGCCCACTAAATTCACCGAAAATGTATCTAACAGATACAACTTCAGTTGCGGCAACTTTGTTTAGCATTTAATGAGCTGCGGCTGATATTCTCAGCACATCTTTATTTGAAAATCCATGTGGAAATATTTGATTTTATATACTTCGCTCAGCATATGCGATCGGATTGGATCGCTTTAAGATCTGCACAACATCACGAACTGTCGGACTGTCGGCCTTTTATCACCCCATTGGCAGTGAAATGTTTGTTTTAGCCACAATGCTTACGCACTTTTCACACAAACACGTAGTCAAAGAGAAAGAGACAGATATATAGATAGAGAGAGAGAGAAAACAATTTCCTTAAAAAATATTGGAACACCTGCAAATTGCACAACATAAAGTGAGATTCGTCACGGACTCAAAAACGAAACCCAAACCCAAACCCAAAGCCAAAGCCAACTTGCCGACCTCGACCGCATGTCTAAATGAAATGCAAGGCAATAAGTCAGACCAGCCCAGGCAACCCACCTCCCTCCAAGCCAAAAAACAGCTGACAGGAAGCCCGTAGCACACAGCCAACCCCTCGGGGCAGCCAGGACACCATCCCCAAACTGTCTGCCTTCCTGTGTTGTGCTGCCAGTGCTGCCCTCCACCCACTGGCAGCTGGTAAGAGCCTGGCTCATGAATACATTTGCACTCGTTAACTGGCGGGCGACACACCCCCAACATTTCACTTTGGGGGTTGTTGTCCCGGACTGAGCTCGGTGCTCGGGGCAGGACTCGTTTGCTTTCGGCTGTGCACGTGCACAATTTCGAGTTCATCAAAAGGAATTCGCTTTGTTTGCGCTGGGGAGCGTCTGACATTTATTAGAATTCTTGCTGCCCCAACGGTTGCAGGGCAGGGGGTCAAACGGGGGTTGCGGGCGTGCCATAAATTCGAGTTGAAAGCTTTTTCGCCTGCCACAGGAAACGCCGCACATAAAACTTTGAGTTGGAGTTGGAGTTGAAGTTGATGTTGGCTGCCATGACAGGCGCTTCGTTTCGGTTTGTTGATTCTCAGTTCAGTTCTCAGTTCTCCGTTCTCCACGCTTTTCTCTCGACTCTCAAGTCTCGGCTCTGGGCTCAGTTCCGTTCAGTTGGATTCAGTTCCATTAAAGTCGGCTTGTTGTTTCGTAGGGGGTTTCTGTGGCTGATTTGCAAGCCTTAAAGCTATTTGTTAGTCATTGAAATCAGAGCTGGCAACATGCCACGCACATTGACTTTTGCAGCTGCATGAATTCGAGCTGCCACACGAATTGAGGACAGCAACCGACGCGACGGGGGCAACTTGACAGTGGGGGATTGAGGATGAGTTGTAGAATCAGACACGATTACTGTACAGGTATTTGTATGTAAGAGTAATATATCAGAATAGCTTAAAGTGAATTTATACAGAATTTAACCCAATGAGCATTTAAGGTGAACTTAAATTTATTATAATACAAAATATATAGAAATTAAAGTTAAATTTCACTTTCAATAAGACCATAAATATATACTCTAATAAAAAGATTTTTTTCAGGTTTGACCACAATTATAAAAAAGTCCCAGTTTTTTATTCTGTAACTGTGTCCGATTTAAATATTGTTATGCAATAAAATATAATTATTACAATGACTGCTTTTAACCGGATGTTTTATCAAGAAATTCTGCATTTAAAGATAAAAAGATAGCCAATTAAAGAGACAGAAATAAATACAGATAGACAGAAAGGAAAACTCGATAAATTCTATTGAAACAGAATGTAAATCAAATCGATAAAGTGTATAAATAATATCTTAGTCCGACATGAGGCATTTTGAATGCATTATACGTTTGACAACAGGGTTATAAGAATGCAACCAATTTGTAAGTTATGCTAAGTGGACATCTTAATTATCTTGCCAAGAACTGAAGGCGGTGAAGTAAATACAGGGACCACATAGCCTTTAGCTATTTGTCAAGTATAGGTTTAGTTATTTACTCGTCAGTTCCCCAGGCCCCAATTGTAATTAGACAGCGAATCAAATGGAGTAAATAAACTGTCGCATATTTGTCAAGCCATTTCATTTTAGTACAGAGTACAAATTAAAATTATACATTATCATTTGTACTTCGTTTGTGGAGCAAACAAAACTGGGTAAACAGTCGAATGAAAGGTTGACATTTGTTCGAGCACAAAGGCAAACAGACAGACGACAGAAGGGAGGAGAGTGAGAAGGGGGAAAGGAGTGGGATTTACTGGTCATAGACTAAACAGTCTACACTTGGCGATTGCTGAACACTTGTTATTTCATTTTAATTAAGTTAATTGCGCTGATTTCATGTCATTGGGCGATTTGCGGGGGTAACTCGAGGGTTGCCATGGGCCAATATCGTAATCGATTGATGGCAACTCTAATGCCCACTCATATATATATATGTATGTATGTATGTATGTATGTATGTAAGCACTCAGTCACGCACTCTGTTACTCAAGTGCTATTGCACTATTGTTTTTATACCCTGTAACGAATCAACATATGGGGTCTGCTCTAGCTATCATATATTTTAAATAAGGAAATGCAAATTCTGACAATTTTTAATAGTGGTGTAAATCTAAACTGTGAATCGAGCTTAATATCGAAACGTAAAAATCGAAAACAAAATTAATCGAGTTGTCGATTTACTTCAAATACTTGCGGTATATTATTTTGAACATTCATTTCATTCTGCATTAAACTCTAATCAATTTTGTACAAATTATTTGTTTCCCCAAAGCAATCTCAAGCTACAGGGTATATTCTAGTCAAGTTTACTTCACATTGTGGGTATGTCTTTTTTCAACCCTCAGAGAATGCGACGCAGTCACAAAAAAATGTGCACAGACTTGCTTGCGAATTATTGGCAAATGTTCTGAAAAAATAAAACAAAATCCGAATATTTCGGAAAAGAAGAGAAAAGAAGAAGGAAAAGGAAAACGCTGAATCGAAAAAATACTTTTTCGGACATTTGTTTTGTAATTTCCGCGTTTGGTTCGCTCGACGCTGATTCGCAATGCATTTGTCGTGGGCAAATATTTGCCATTCAAATGAGAAATCTGTTCAGATTGAGGTTTACACGTAAGTCGAATCCGACAGTTGGTCAATGAGAAGCGGGAAACGGCAGCTGTGCTCAAGTGTTTAACTAATTACTATTGGGAGAAGACTCTTGTGGCAGTATTAGTTAAGACAGAGTTGGAGTTGGTTGCAGTTGCTGCAACATTGCAATGACAATTTAATGGAGTCTCGACAAGGAGGAAGGAATCAGATTTTATAACTCAATCAACGCAGCCGTCGCTAATGGCACATGTGGGCATTGAGTTTGTTTGGTTTTTTGTTTTTTTCATTTTGGATTGCGGATATTGTTGTCGCCGCCCTCAGAGGCAGCAACTTTGTGGCGTAAACATTTGACCAACAAAAGCACAACACACACAATTTGGGGGTTGCTTGTGGATCTAAGAGCAACATTTAAGGGGGGTTGCAACCAAAGATTCATTCGGTGTCGAAAGTCAGACATAAATGCGTTACGCGCTATCAATCTTGATTAGACTTGATTCTGTGATTTCTGCTTTTAGACATAAAAATTAACAAGCTGCCAACGGAGAGCACTCAACTTGGATGGACGTGCCACGTGCCACATACAATAGATAAAAGATGTTAAAGTTTACATCTAAATGGTGGTGGGGGGAGGGGAAGGGGGTTCGTTTTAATGACGTATACAGTTACATGACTCAAATTGCGGTTGTTGTTTAAAATTGCTTGAAATGCAAACAACTTTTGAAATGAAAACATAAAACTGTCCAACTGCAGCGATTTTCTCATTACTTTGCACCGTTTTGTGGCAATTTCAATAAACAATAAATCCCTACTACATGCTGTGGCCCCGTCTCTCCCCAGTGCAAATAATAAAATAGCATAAAAAGTAAAACAAGCCAAAATATATATCGAAAACTGCCTCGAACCGCGAATTGTGCAAATTTATAGCAATTTTCACATGAATTGAAGGAGCCGAGCGAGGCTCAGGCGCCTGCCTACAACAGCAACAGCAACAGCAACAACAGCAACAACAACTACAGCAACAACAACACTAACATACAACTTCAGCTTTAGGTCCAAATCTATTGACCAGCTGGACACGGTGGCCACAAAGTCTGTTGCTGCTGTCGTCGGGGCGTATGAGTGACGCGATTGAGACTGGGACTGGGACTGAGTTGGAGACTGAGCTGGAGACTGAGCTGGAGACTGAGGCGGGGGCAAACGACGATCGCTTGTTGGCTGTTTGGGCAGCGAACATAATCGTAAACAAATAAAATTATTGCTGCCGATCATGCACACAAATTTATGCACACCAACACACACACACACAAACGCCGCCTATTTTGCACTAATTTTCTAGGCAATTCGATGAGACGGAACGACACTCAATAAGGGGCGAAGAGAGAGAGAGAGAGTGAGAGAGAGAGGGAGAGGGGGGAGGAGTGAGACTGCTGCTGTGGTCCACTCACAAGGTGTTGCCGCAAGCTGTGTGTGAAATATGCAACAACAGCGTGAAAAACATGAAAGCAACTGCAGCCAGAGCCACAGTCTCAGTCTCAGCCACAGTCTCAGTCAGAGTCTTGACCACGCCACACAGCGGGAAATGTGGCTGCATTTTCGCGTGCAAAACCAAAAAACCAAAATCGTTGGCCAGTCTGGGAGCTGGAACTGGGAAGGAGACTGGGAGACTGGGAGAGGCAACAGCTACAGCTGGTTCAGCTAACTAATACCGGTAGTCACTCAGACAGCGCGAAGAGTAAAAGCCTGGCTATTGCGATTATGCACAGTGTCCATAGGCCAATTGAAAAGGAGAAAATGGAAAAAAATGCATATCTTAGCCACAGAGTTAGTTTTCGCTTGAATTTGACATAAATTTGTATGTAAAGTGGAAGAGATTTCCGTAGCACCTTGTAAAATAAAAAGTTGACAGACAATTTCTAAAAACCATTTAAGCGTAATAGTGTTTAATTAGTTATTAGTTTTTTCCCAATGTTGGATCAATTTTAAAATTTTTATATTTACAAATACATATTTATTTTAACAATATTTACAATTATTTCTAATTAAATGTGTAAGTGTATTAAATAAAATTGCCCACACTTCATAGAAAAATATTTTTAAAACACAATAATTTGAAAAAATTTGATTTCCGCATGTTTTTTAATATGAATTATTAATTTGGGAAATGAATCAGTTGGTTGCAGTTGACTCGAATAGCAATAAGCTAAGACCACAGTGTCTTCAAGGTATCTACTGTCACTGTGGCACTATGAGAGACTACAACTACGACTATGACTATGACTATAACTAAGACTGAGACTGAGACTAAAGCAGAGACTGTGACTTGGCTTGGAGTGGAGTGGAAGTCCGCGTGCTGTTTGGCAGTTAGACACGTTAGCGCGCGCCTGGTCAATTTTCGCTTTAGCTGCATGTTGATGATCATTAAGTATGTTGCCAAAGTGCTTGGCCTGGCTTTGTCTGCTTTGTCTGCTCCGTCCGTTGTGGTTCCTCTGTCGGCCACTTGAAGACGTCGCTAATGAAGACTTAAGCATGACGTGTTGATAAAGATCTCTCTCGCATCTCGCATCTCGCACATGAGCTTCTTTTGGAGGCATTGCAACCACATTGGTCACTCAGTATGAGTATCAGCGTCATCGTCAACGGTTCCCATCATACATCAACATCAACATGAACATCTTGGTATTTAAGTGTAATTTTTAGTTAGTTGGGCTGTTTGTTAGCTCTATGAAATGGGCTGATAAACGCACCAGTGGGCAGAGAGATGGATAGAGAGGGGGGTAGAGGTGTGTTGCCCACATTAGAACAGTTGTCAGTCAGCTGTCGGTACAAATTTCCCAAAGGGCACGTCCTGCTCTACTTATAGCCAAGGGGTTGCATTTGCACCCTCTTCAAAACCATCACGCGGTATCAATGACCATCCCAACATAGACAGTTGTTGTTGTTGCTGTTTTCAACCATTTGTTTGACTTGTTATTGTTGTTGTTAGCTTTTAGCATAATTAAACGACACATGCCACAAAATGCACTTCTATGGCTTAAGCTGACTTCTTTGGCAACAGCCTTTCCAACTGCCCCAAAATTCGAATCCTCATCATCATCATCATCATCATCGTCGGAATCGAAGGACATGGCATCCATATGTTCTATTAGTTCACTCTCTGTACTTCTCTGTCCGTATGGCTTGAAAAATTTGTACCAAATGAAACATAAGGTTTCATTATATTGTATTATTTTGCTGGTCACCTTCCCACCCCTCGACTCTGACTTTGGCTCTGACTGTATTCTCCCCCTCAGATGGCGTTCATTTGCATTGAGCACTGTCGACTGATGGATTAGTTTTCTTTCCGCTTTCGCTTTCGCTTTCTTGCGGCTTTGCCACTTTGGTAACAACAAGAATTTTCAATTTCCTAATGATTGATGGCCAGCACTCTATGCAAATGTATTTAATTAAAAATTACTCAACTGAGTTGCAGCTGCAGGTGTGCTAGGGTTTGACCCAGAGCATGTGTGTGACCCTTTCTCCCTCTATCTCTATCTCCCTCTCTCTCTCCCTCTCTCACTCTCGTTCTTCCGTTAATATCTTTCTTATAAAGGGAGGAGTTTCAGTGTTAATGAATGATTTCTGTTGACTTTTGAATTGAATTTTGATTGATTTCCCTGAAAAGTCTCAATGAAATAATATTTTTATGTGTGCCTGGGGAGAGTAAAACAGGTATTTTGTTTGCTTATAATGAATTTTTTTATTAGCAAAGGCTTCATTTAAATATGTCTGAGGAAATGATCTATTAGTTGGCTAAGCTTAGGTAATCCCATCTGAAGTGAACAGAGATATCTAAAATGCTAGATACAAAACGAAAATATATATAATATTTAATCAATTTAATAGATTAAAAAAAGAAAACACAATTCCAGAATTTCCCACAATTTTGGCACTGAAATAACTATACCTCAAAATTCTTAAAAGATTTACATTATTTGTACATTTAAATTGCGATATTTTCTAGCTGAAATTCCTCAGTTTCGTCACAAATTAAATTCTATAATTTTATTAAGCTCAAATTTAAGTGTAATTATAATAAATAAAGCAAAGCAAGAAAAATGAATGCAAATTGAAAATGAGAAACAATTAAAATATTTGCAGAGCGTGTTGCAACGCCTCAGACTTTTAATGATGTTTTATTGTCTGCTTCGACGGCGAGACAAATTCCACCAATAGAGACACTGTGTGTGTGTGTGTGTGTGTGTGTGTGTGTGTGTGTGTGTGTGTGTGAGTGAGTGTGTGTGTGTGTGTGTGTAATATATACTTCTATGCTATGCAATGTGATGATGTTGATGATGATGATGACGATTTGCGACTAAATAATTGAATGCAGCTGGTTGACGGTTGTCGCATTAAATTTAGGTGTCTGTCGCCGGCGTCTACGAATGGGAGACACTGTGACTGAGCCAACGACCGCGACAACTGACTGACTTACAGACTGAGCTGACTGACTGACTGACTGACTAAATGACTGACTGATGGACTGTGGGACGCTGGGGCATGCAGCAAGACGCGACAATAATAAATGAAGCGATTGCAAGTGTAACAGAACAATGACAGCAACAATTGCAGCGTTTGGCATTTGCCAACAGCAACAGCAGCGACAGCAACAGCAGCAACAGCGACAACAACAACAGCAGATGCAGCTAAGGCAGACAAAGGTCTATTAATAATTTTTGGTGCAACACACGACGATCGACGATTGTCGAGCGGTGGCAGCAACAGACGACAGCGCCGGCAACTAACGATCGACAACTGCACCAGCAGCAACATCTACGACAACAACAGCAACAGCAACTGATTTTTGAGGCAGACAGGCCGGCAATGCGTCGCGTTGGCTTTTCCAAAAATAAAAGCCAAACTAATGAGCCGGCAACATGCAATGTGGCAGCCGCAGCGACGCACGTGCAGCAAAAAACTCACACAACACACAAAAACACAACCAATAAAATAAAAAAAGTGAAAAAAAAAACAAACATTCATACAAATAATTGATGGTCGCTTGCAATTGTTGCTGTTGCTGCAGTTGTTGTTGCTGTTGCTGTTGCTGATTGACGGCAAACGGCGACAAAAATCAGCGTCTGATTGACAACTCAATTGCAACTGTATGTGTGTGTGTGTGTGTGTGCGAGTGTTTTTTGTTGTGCCGAAAAGTCAACTTAATTGATTTTGCTTTTTGGTATTGGAAACATTTCTCTGTCTTGCCACAGCTGCAACTGCGGCAGCAACTGCCGACCGATGATTTATTGCAACAAATGTTGCGCGGAAAACTTTCAAGTCCAAAATAGACGAAACATGCATCTTCCACTTAATTTCCAATTGGAATTTGACGTCGTCGTCGTCGTCGTCTTCGTTCCCTGCTTCTTCTGGCCTTTAAAAATGCTCATTTGTCATTTTGGCCCGTAGTTCGAAACTGTTCGAAATGTGGGCCCAAATTGCACTCGTTGCGTGTCTCTATTTTGATTGTCAAAATTGTTTTGCTGCTGTTTGTTGCCCGTTGACAGTTTATTATGTTTGACTGTTTGTCTCCTACTATTTGGACTTGTGTTTTTTTAGGGATTCTCCACCAAATTGCCCAGACAAATCGTTTGGACTGACGTTTGACCTCTAAACTCCAGCTGAAGATCAATCGGAAGAATTGGAAAAATGTTTGAAAATAACATCTGTGGGTATTATTTACAAGCTAACAACAATAGCAACCATAGACAAAAATCTTTTGAAAAGCTTTAGAGGAGATTTTAAAAGATTTGTTTCAGTAATATTTGTTGTAGATCAGCTAGAATTATTAAAACTAACTGCAGAGAAGCAAAATTATGCTGAGGATCTGCTTGGGATCTATACAAAACTCTTTTAAAATTTAAGATTATTTTGAGTATTTATATTCTTAGCTTGAATATTTATTTGCAAGCTCTTTTTAAAGTCCATAGTTCAAATAAATAAAAAAATCCTTATTTTATAAGTTTTAACAAATGATCAACTTAAAAGTTAATAATGATTTTTAGAAAAAGGTAAAAATAATTAAAAAATGTATACAACTTTACCTTATATAAATTATAAGTAAAGCTTATTTGGCTACCATCTCAAGTAATTTAAATTTAAATATAGTATTGCACCTTATCAACTGTTTGCTGCCTTGATTATGAGTTTATTTCTGGAGCATGACTCTCGAGGTTTATTTCTGAGCAATTTAAGAAGAAAACACAGTAACCTTTCCAACATTTGTTCAGCTTATGTTAATCTTTCACTCGCTTCTCTAGGCAAATGTGGATAGGCAAACAATTGCAAAAGCCGTAACAACGGCAACTGTTATCTGGCCAAAAAGGTAAACAACAAAAGTAACAACAATAGCAACAGCAACGGCAACAAGCACTTGCCAATAAATAAACATAATTTCTGACAAAACGCTTGGTAACAAGAGCTGGGCCACGACAGCAACAACAACAACAACAACAATAGCAATAGCAATAGCAACAGCAACAACAACTACGAGAACAAACAACACGGAACATCTTCAGATTGCCAACTGGCCGGCAACTCGAACCCTCCTCCCCCTCCACTCACTTGTATCTTGGCCAAGTCTGTGGCAACTTATTTAGCCATTCGTTGCTCAAATGAATTACAAGTGCAACAATGCCGTTTGCATGCTGCAGCTGCAATATGTTGCTGCTTCAGTTGCCATTGCCGTTGTTGCAGTTGCTGTTGCTGTTACAAGTATTGCTGCTGTTGGCTATGTTGCTATTGCTGTTGCTGTGAGCCATGTTGCTGGCTGAGTGGCAGGTGTTGCTCGCTCAGCTCGGCTGTGACTGGCTGCATAATGAATTCAAATCCCCACCCTCTCTTCATTCCCCCAGATCTACCCTCCTCTTCCCCCGTCGCCAGTTGAAGTACATCCCACAGTCATCCGGTAAGCTCTATTATGCACCCCACAGTATTTATATGTCCATGTGCATATTTCATTCATTTAGTCGGATACGCCAATGTGAATACTTGGTAGTAGGGGGATGGGGGGGTATTCACATTGCATTCGCATATTCAATCAGCGCCTCTCCATATATAAAACAGGTGCAATTTCTTGCCATTTTCTAATTATTTTCAGTCGTCGCTTTTATCGCTTTTCTCTGGCACTGAAGCGATCCATTTGCTATCTCAGCTTGATCATAAATTTCATTCCATTTTTATTGCACAATTCTCTGGCTTGTTGTTTATAAACAAATGCATATGATGAAGCGGAGGGGATCGGATGGGCAACTGTGCATAACGGCAATGCAAACAAATTCAATTAGCAAAAAGATATAAAATTCGCCATAGTACACCTGCAATGCAACTGCAACCGAAGGAACAATAACGATAACAATAACAATAATAATATCATCTGCCTGAATAAACAAAAAATAGTTAATAACATTATTCAAACTGCAACACATTGAGCATCTTTAGGCGCCATCTGTGATCTAATTGTTGTTTTTCTTGTTGCAGATAAACAAATGCAATATATTTCATTAGATTTTCAACATAAAAAGAGGCATTTTTATTAAGGAAATAAGTTTGATGGGATGCTGCAAGTTGAAGATTCAAGTTTTTAGAGCACTTTCTATTTAGGCTTTATATGACTACTCTATTTTATAGCATCCTATTTCATTCGAAGCAGGTAAACTCCAAATCTGAGATGGAGGAGAAATCTTAAGGGGAACTCTACAAATGAGAGCAGTTTATTTCATTAGTAAGATTTAGGAGCAGGGTGAGATTTATTTATTTAAAATTTAAAAGTATAACATTAAAATTAATAAATTATACACATATATTTAAATCACAAAATAAATTAAAATTAAAACTCTGGGGAATCTTAAATGAAAAGGAAAATGATTGGCCCAACATTTGTTACTAGGAAGTCGTTAGTTGATTGGACTAGTTAAACATGATAATATAGAGGCTTTATTAATGAGCGGATAACGCTCGAAGCTAATCGTACGGATATCCTTTACGATTAACATTTTTTTATGTATATATTTATTCCAGTAATAAGAAAAAGACTATTGAAGATAATCAACGCATATTAATTGGGAACTAATTTAGTTGATAGATTTATTAAAATTTACTAGAGATATTAACATTTATCAAGCTGAATTTCTGAAATCTGACATTTCAGCATTCACTAATAATTTGTTTACTTTCTCTAACGAATGCAAAGTAACTTCTCCCCCTCTCTTTCTTTCTCTGTATCTCAATATCTGTAGACCCTAAACTATGCCCTCAAGGGTTTCTCACATTTCTCTATGTCAAAATTGTGGCACAAGCTGAAGATGCGCCTTTCTCCAGAGTCATGAACCCGTCTGACCCACTGGCCACTTGACTCGAGATCCACCACAGTGCACTCTCTGGTGGCTCTGGTGGTGAAAGTGTGTTGTTTGTGCCATTGTCTCTGCTCTGGCCAGACGTTTATGGGGCGTTAGTCTTACAATTAGTTAGTGTCATTTAGACAAATTGCAGGCACAAAAAAAAAATGAAATACAACAGAGCTGCAACAAAAAGTTGAATGCAACGCCCCGCAATTAGACGACGACGACGTCAAAAGGAAAGGCCATTAGATGCAAAGATGCAGATGCGAAGCTGCCAATACTCGGCAGTTGCAGTTGCAAGCTGCAGTTGCAGATATGCACTGTTATCGCAGCCAATCAGCATGCAACTAGCCGCTTGAGGCGTGCGGCATGAGGCATGAGGCAACTGGCCGCCTTGTAACTGTAACAAACTGGCGACGCGTCGGCCCACGGCGTCTGCGCAACACTTCAGCGTGCTCTGTGCAACATTTGGGGGCAGCCAACTGGTATTTCCCAGCGGCTGACTAACCAAAAAAACATAAAATATAAAACAAAACAGAAAACAAAAAACAAAAAACAAAAAGCAAAAAGCTTAAGCCAAAAACCGTAGCTCCGCAACGTGGCAACAGGTGGCCGATGCTGCTACCTGCAACCTGCAACCTGCCGCCTGCTGTTGCCTGTCCAAAACGTGCACCGGCTTAAACTGGAGCAGTTTTCCAAATGGCAGGCAAAACGAACTGCGCGTGCAACTAGTTTTTCCAGGTGAAATGTGCAGCTCTTGGCCAACTTCCAGCTTCCAACTACCAAGTCTCAGTCCCAGTCCCAGACTGAGTCTCTATCCCCTTCCATGTTGAGCGATGATGTATTTATGCTAAATTGCAAGTTAATTAATGTTGTCGTTTAATTCAAACGTTAAAGTGGCAAAATGTTTGTAGTGTTTTTTTTTGTTTTGTTTTGTTGTTCGCTTTTCGATTCCTTTTTTTAACGGCGCAGCTGCTACTGGAAAAGCTGCAGCTGGAAAATTGCCAGGAAATTGGGCAGCAAAAGCAGCTGCAATTATAATTGAATATAAGGTAGGAAAATCAATGATAATGTTATTGCCTTATATGTTTCTACCTTGCTGGATTTTAATCTGATAGTAATTAAAAGTTAAATTAATTAAAATGTCTCTCTGAGTACTCATATCTTTGCTGTTTCAGTAATATTTAATAATTTAAATACAAATTTTAACTAAATATATAAACTTGCTATTAATAGTTACTTAATTTTATTGTCAATATTATTTTGCAAAATACTCCTTTATTGTGTTCATAGAATTATTGATTTGTATTTATATTTATTTTAAAATTAAATTCGAATAGTTGTTATGAATATTTTATTTTTTAATTATTTTTAAATTTTTAATAGCTCAACTAGCTTAACCCCATAAACCCAAATAGTTAATGCAAAGCTGTTTCTAGGTGTTAGAAAACATATCAACTCATAAAAAAAACCATGTATACTCGTATCTGAAAAATCTTTGAGCTAAAATTGCGCTCAATTTAAATAAATCTCTGTCTAATTAAGAAATCGTATTTAGCCCAAGTAATTAAGCGCACTTAATCATTCTATTAGTTAAATATTTTCCATTTAGTAGCTTTTTGTGGGTTGCTCGTATTTAATTTAAGATTTATGTCTAAGTCTAATTAAATTATTTTTATCTGTTGGCTTTTTATATTTTATTTTTATTTTTTATGACTTTATCTACCTTGGATTGTTGTGTGTTTTATGCTAGGCCATAAATTAATGCCACAAATATTTTGTGAAATTTTTTCACGAATTAACACAAAAACACATAATTTTACTTTGTTTTTCAGCTGCGGTGGCTTTTGCGGGGCATTTTCAAATTTTTGTTAATTTGGCGCGCAGCTGCTGTCGATGTGTCTTTCATTGGTTGCCACAGCGGCAGCAACAGCAACAGCAACCATTGCCAGTTGCCAGTTGCAAGCAACAACAGACAGAATTGAGGCATGTATTTAAAAACTTTAAGTGTCAATTGTTGTGACAACTCAAAAAGCGTGAAAATATTGCAAAAATGAATGTCAGAGACGACGACGACAACAACGACGATGACGACGGCGGTCACAGGTGCGTATGAGTAACATTGAAAGGCGGCCAAGCAAACTAGTTGAAATATGTTTCAATATATACTACAGATATATATTGTATGTACACAGAGAAAAAAATCTGTGTTTGCGGGTTAAAATCAATTAGAAGTTTGATACTTCTAAATTTTTTTAAGCCAAGTACGAAATACTTGATGCAAGTACGATTTCTCAATTCTTCTTCCACAAATATTTAGACTATTGGGACTCTTTAAGTATTATTTTAGTGGAATTAAATGCTCAGTGGTTCTCACTTTATCCTCTCATTGTGTTAATTTGACAATAATAACCCGAATACTTACTTAAGGGGGTATAGCTGCTTAACAAAAACTGCATACTGCATATGTCACCATTATGGCCCTTCCTCAATCATATTTGAAAAAATGTTTACTATTTTTTTTATCACTAAACTACAAAAAAAAAAACTTTTCTTTTCGACGCCAACTTTAAAGGCCGACAACTTTTTGAACAGATTTTTATTTAAAATGCAGAATTCGTTTTTAAATAAAATTTTTTTTAAAAAAGGATGCAATACTCCCTTAAAAAATACATGTTAAAATTAAGAATTTCAAACTAAAAGTGTAGAATTTTTTTTTCTGTGTACTTATAGAGAGATATATGTACATATATATGTGTTGGGTGCTTTGCAGGCAGGCGTCGTATGCCATAAATCTGTTGGCCATTTAGCGTTCATCAATTCGTCCGGTTAGTCATCGGGAGGGGTGCGGGGAGGGGAGGAGGGGGCGGTAGGCAGGCAAATGAATTGCCAGCGGCCATTTTGAGCGAGCGGCCGCTGTAAATTTGTCAACTTTCGGCGTCTGCTGATCGAGCAGCGACGCGCACCTGCACCTGCTGTGCTCATTTCACGGAGGCTGCCATTAGCAGCAACAGCAACAACAACAGCAACAACAACAACAGCACGCTAATGGGCGCCCAACAGACCCCGCCCAGCAGCAACAGCAACAGCAGCGGCAACAGCAACAGCAGCGGCAGCAGCAACAGCAACATGTGGCGCACAGCTGCAACACATCATTGACAGCATTCAGTTTGGCCAGAGTTGCCACCCACAGCTGCAGGCAACTCTGAATGGTGTCATCAGGAGGCAGCCGCAGTTTCCCTTCACTGCAGCCTGTCATTTAACGCGGCTTGTTGCACCTGTTTCAATGCATTTCGCTTTATTGATTGCGCTCTGCATTTGTATCTGTATCTTTAGATGTAGCTCGCTATCTGTATCTGTATCTGTTGATGTGGTTGCTGTTGTTGCTGTTGTGGCTGTTGCAATTGCATTAGCATGCAACGGTCATTGAGCCACTGATTTGTGGCGTTTCTAAATTGTTTCTCATGTTCGATATTCGATGGCAACAGCAGCTGCATAATCTGTGCACTTTATGAACAACGTTGCAAAATCAAATATATATTTTGAGGTCGCCACAAGTGGAGTGCGTGATGTGTGTGTGTAGTGTGTGTGTGTTGTGTGTGTGTGGTGTGTGTTGTCGGGGCAAAAACCAAGACGATGACGTGGGCGACTGTAGAAATCCCAGACCCAAGGGAACTAACGCGATACGGGCCAAACAGTCGACTTTTGGGTGCGTCATCAAGCGCAGCTGGGTTAATGATAACAAACGAGTACCCATGAGTACTCACGAGTACTCGCATTCGCATTCGCACTCATACTCGTACTCGAACTCATACTATAAATATACCACAATTCAAGTGCAAACAAATCAAACTTCTGCTGGGCTTTTATCAGACGATGGCGACAGCGGAACCAGCAACAACAACCAGCAACAACAACAACCAGCAACAACAACAACAACCAGCAACAACAACAACAATGTCTTGCACCCAAGCAACGGCGGAAGCATTGCTGATAATGATAACGACAGGCCTGGCCAAATGCCGAGTGCAACCAGAGGCGTTGGCCGAGTTTCTGGCAAAAACTGATAATGTTGATGTTGTGGGCGTGGCATCGCCACCTGTTCAGGCATGCCAATGACGAGGCGTTAGGCGTTAGGCATTTCATTTCATTTCATTTGCTCAGGTGTTATGCACTTGATTCGATCACGTTATCAACCAACGGCCGTTGCCCGCTGACATATCTACATATATGCGAGTGTATATATATATGCGGGTATATACATATATGCAGGTATACTAGATAGATACACCTCTAGGCTAGTTGGGGGGCCTCTAAACACAATGCACTCACAGAGAGAGCTCGTCTCGTAATTACTCAATTCACTGGTAGATAGTTCTATTTGTTGTTCCTATTTGCGCATCAATTACCAAGGCTTATTGCCCAGGTGAATCGTTAAGGGGGTTAGCGGCAATTACCTGGTACAAAATGGCGTGTTCGTATATTTATATTGAGTGTAGCATCTATATATCTGAAGTTATCTTACTGTACAAATTTAAACACACTCCCAACCAATAAAAACTTTGATAAGCACTTGGGAAATGTGGGAATACCAAATTTAAAAACATTTGATTTAATTTCATTTATCTAACGGATATGCCAAGTTAGCAAATTAGATATATTAAGTCGAAGCCGGAAGTTTTACGATAGTAAAGAAATTTATACATTTTCTTTTTAAATTGATAACGAACGCAAATATTTCGGAAACGGAACTGATAACAATTTTAAACAATGAAAGTACTGAGTTATCAATTTATAATTGGGTTTTTTTGATTTTGAACAAGGTTAAATATTGTGCAGATATCATAAAAGTGTGGATATGAATGTTATAATTTGAACATACATAGTGAACATGGACAACTTGGCTTCAGTTTTAATTTAATAAAATTAACATACAGATCATAGAAAAATCAATTGGCATAAGAAATGCATAGGAACATTTAAATAGAGCTACATTAAACTCTTTTTTCGCACACTTAAATAATTGCGATATTTTGTGATGTTTTTACTGCCACTTTTTGCTTCGTTGACTACTTTTTTGTGCTGCCAAATTGCAATTAAAATCCTTGGCAATTTTGAGTTAGAGAGATAAAAATTTGGCAAGCGCGTGGAACTATTCGGATATACATATGTACCTTTAACAATCAATATAAAAGTTCAATCAAACGAGTAAAATCGATCATATATTTAACAGGTGTGCTGGGCAATTGGGTATTTCAAAATGCCAGGTGGCTGAGGGCTGTGGGCGTGGCACATCTAATTGTCGCGGATTTATGAACTCATAGCTGGCAATTTGTTCGCCAATCGGGGAGGCGACAAATGGGCAACAAACAAATGTAATAATAACATCAGACGGCCAAAAACACTTCACAAAAGGGATCAAAATAGTCCAAAGGAAGGGGGAACACTCACACACTCACGAATACATACTCATATACTCATATACTGAAGCACTTAGCGTCACACCCCTTGGCCAACTTGGGGTGACTTGGTCCGCTTTTTGTGTCAGCGGCGAGTCAAGAGGTTTTGAATAAATTTAACACGAGTTATAAAGCAGATGACAGACTCTTCAACCACGCTAAGGGAGAGGGTAGAGGGGTGGTACAGGGTGTGCAGGGGGTGCAGGGGGTGGTGGCATTGGCGTTGAGCCGACAAATGTTGTGTTTTTGTGTGTTGAGTCTTTTGTTTTTCAATTGGATTTCTGTTTGCATTGCCTTAATTTGTGCCGTTCAAAGGCCATTTGTTCCATTTTATGTCATCATCAGCGTCTCCCCTCTCACTCTCTCTTTGCCCTTGTCTCACTCTCTGTGAAATAAAAATGCTGTCAGCTGCTGGTGAAACAACTTGAGAGGGCCACAAAAAACACACATGTGCCAATTTGAATGGCATAGAAACTGTAAAATTCGTATAAACAGCGTTTCGACCATGGCCAACAGCGCGCCCAACAGGTGTGCAAGTCATTTGAATGGGCCAAGATTCCAAGACGAAGACAACGATGCCAACGGTTTGGCCAAAACAACAATAAAAAGAGCCACAACAATATTCATTTTGGCCATTGGCATTGTCATAACGCATACGTCATGTGTGCCCAAGATTCTCAGGTCTCAGTCTCTACAACTGTCTCTGTGTGTGTGTGTGTGTGTGTGTGCTCGCTTAATGGCCAAGACGTGTTTAACACATTAACGTTAGCAAACCTTAAAAACTAAGTTTTATATTTATAACCATTTTTTTTGAAATATATTTTTTTTTGTGCATTTGCCAGTTGCCAGCGAAAAATGTAGCCACCAAATGAATATGTAACTGCGACAACAGCAACAACAACTACTTTAACTATAACAAATATATGCACACACACACACACACACAAACGAAAAACGGTTAGCGGCAACTTTGTAACACAGAAAACCAAGTCATAACAATAACAACAACTGTTAACAACTTGTTGTACAACAACGTCCATTGACTTCATGTTGTCAAACGCGGCTGTCAGTCAGCGTCACATAGTCAATGGACTTGAATTCATTCGATGGATCTCACACGAATTATTCAAGACAGCCAAGATATTATTAATTACGTGTGAAGGCTGCGTTTTAACTAAACATTAAAGACTTTATTTATTTATTTATTTAAAAAGTCATTTACAATTTTCAATTAAATTAAAAGCCTCAAATTCAGGTTGACCATAACAAATTAGATCACTGCGGACGGCACTAGTGACGAAAGCAGCACGAAGGGTGCGAAGGCGACTAGCATATATACACAGGAAGAATGGAAAATTTGCTATGACTGTCCGATCAGGTCGAGTTATATAGCGAGGGAAGGGTTTTACTTATTTTTACAATTTTGCTATTAAGTTTTTTAGAACTCGGGGGGGGGGGGAAAAGGGGGGGGGGGGGGGGGGGAAAATTTTATTTATTAAGGCGGGGGGGGGGGGTGGGGGCTTTTTTTTTTTTTTTTTTTTTTTTTTTTTTTTTTTATTAAGAAAGGCGGGCGGAAACCCTCATGATAATGGGGGGGGTTGGGTAAATAATTAATTTTTTTTTTTTTGGGTGGTGGCCTTTAAAAAGGGGGAGGGGGGGGGGGGGGTTTGTTTGGTTTTTTGTTTGTTTTGTTGGGTGGGTGTGTGGTTGGGGTGTTTTGGTTAGGTGGGGTGGGGGGTGGTGTGTTCCCAAAAAAAAGTTTGTGGGTTTTTTGTCTTTTTGGAGAGAGGGGGGTGGAGGGGAGGCAAAAAAGTATAAATAATACCCCCATAACAACCAAAAGAGGTGAGGTGTGGAGGTATGGATGGGTTGTTGGGGTGGTGTGGGGTTAGGGTGGACTTGTTTCTTTTTTTTTTTTTTTTTTGTTTGGATAAGATAGAAGGGGTAAGATAGATTATTTTTGTTGTTTTTGGGGGGGGTGGGGGGGGGGGGGAGGAAGCTTTTGTTTTTTTTTTTTTGTGTGGGTGTGTGGTTTTTTGGGGGTTTTTTGTTTATGTTTATAATATATTTTAGGGGGGGGGTGGGGGGGGTTGATTATTGATTTATTTTTCTTTTTTCTATTCACGCGTGGTGGGGGTGGGGGGGAGGAGGAGCAGGGAGGAGGGGGGGGGGGGGGGGGGGGGGGGGGGGGGGGGGGGGTGGGGGGGGGGGGTGGGGGGGGGGGGGTGGGGGGAGTAGTGTGTGTTGGTTCTGAAAGAAAATTAAAGAAGATGATATAATTTATTTTAATAATTTTTATTATTTTTTTTAATTATTTCATATATTTTAGATATGTTTTTTATGGAGGAGTTAAGAGGATAAGGGTTATATGTTTTTATGTTATATTTTGTTGTATTATAATTTTTTGATTATAATTTGTATAATATTATGTTTTTTATATTGTGTATTATTGGGATTGGGGTGTGGGGAGATGGGGGGGGGTGGTTGGGGTGGGGGTGTGGGGGGTGGGGTGTTTTGGTGTAATTTTTTTTTTTTGTAAAATTTTATTTTATATTTTTTGAATATGTTATTTTGGGGGTTAGATATTTTTTTGTGAGATATTAAATACACACAATAATGAAATTAATATTTATAAATATATTGAAGTTAAATAGCAATTAAACAAGTTTTCTTCAGAATTTATGTATTTGAATTAAGAAACAAATAATCGTTTTTCTGCTAGTTAGTTTTTAATTCTTTTTTTTGTGAGTATTAAAATTGATTATAATAATCAATTAGTTTTGTCTTACAAAAATTAAAGAAACATATTAATTTATGTCTTTAAATTATAAGTTTATCCACTAATTATAAATTTTATAACCTGCATTATAATAACAAGTAAAATATATAAATAATTTGCTTTAAAATAGCTCTTTCTATTTCTTTCAAATTTGTTATCATCATTTTCCAGTCATAATTAAAGCTGTTTAAGTACTCGAACTATTCCTTTAAATAACTAAACTTATCCACTTAAAAATAGCACTCCAGAAACCCTTGCTTAAGGCAATCCCAACAAAAGTTACGAAATCAAATCCATCAAATACGCAAAAATAGTTTCTGGCTCACCCACGCAATCTCCCAAAGTCCCAAGTCACAAGCGTATGAATGACAAACGGCCATAAATTAATTGGAGTGACTATCAAACAAAACACGAAAAAAAAAGCTTTTCGATTAGTGCAAAACACCTGTTGACAAAACCGGCCCCACTCAAAAAGCCAGTTTCGAAGACGCAGACAAAACTGAGTCCCAAAAACTAAAAACAAAAATAAAACAAAAACACACACTGTTTGTAGATAAAAAACAGATTAGAAATTCAAATGTTCAAATTCAAACTCAAAAGCAAACGACACGCTTGTTGTGGTTGTTGTTTGAGTTGCTGTTGTGGTTGTTGTGGTTGTTGTTGGTTGTTGTTGGTGTTGTGCACCCGTTCCCACTGTGATACCACTAATTTATAAATACTTATAACTAGATGCGAATGCGAACCTGGAGCGACACACCTGTGCCCACTTGGCCGCTTATAATTGTCGCCCATAAAGCACCACATCTTGTACTCCGACCGTGCACAATCACCCAGAAATGCGAGTGCAAAGCAATTCGAATTTTCAATTTCAAATATGAAATGACGACGTCGGTTGGCTGTGTAAACAATATTTAATTTTTTTATCAGTTTGCACCGCGAATGGGCCGCCACTTAAAATAGAGTTGACTTGATTCATAGTTCCTTCATTTCCCATTTTGGGTGCATTGTTGGTGCCAAAGCACTCAACACACACACTCACACACACACACACACCTTGAGTTGTGTTATCAGTTATCAGGCCACACGCATTACGCCCGCACCAGCTAGCGATTGTGGGCTTATCAGTTGGCCAGATGGCCAAAGCCAAACCAAGCCGGTGCGAACCTCAAGTCACCAGCAGACCCCTTAGGCCATGATACCCGACTGTGTACCCGAGTCCATGGCGGAGTAGACGAGAACGACGACGACATTCCCTGTTATCAGTAGCGTCGTGTTGTGAGTACACCCCAGATACTCCCTCTCTCTCTCTCCCCCATTCCTTCCCTTCTCTATCGCTCAGTCCATTGGGCTGTTCCCATTTACTACCATGCCAAACAGGTGGTTGCACCGAGTCGTCTGCCCCACACACCCCGAGTGCCTCTCGAATCGCCACGAGTGCCTGGAGTGCCCCAAGGTTTTGTTGCCATTAGTGATCGTAGTTTCGTAGCTTCTTATCTGCTGCACGCTTTGAGCATTATGTACTTCTTCTCTCTCTCTTTCCCTCTCTCTCTTTCTCTATCTGCTTTTCTGTTTTTTTGTTTTTATTTTTTAACATTCGCTTTCTGTTTGCTCTTTTTGTTTTGTTTGTGCTTGTAATTAAGGTGATGAATTTATTGCAGTACCCCTCCCCCTCCTCCCTCCCCCTCCTCCCTACCCCTTCCCCCTTCAGCTTCTATCTTTACTTTCGCCCTCCACCCCCCTTAACTCTGTCATGCTCCTCATTTTATGGCCTGATATGGCAGGCCGCATGCAAGTTTCAAGTGCCTTGCGCTTAATTTCTGCTTTGGTTTTGCTTTTCATACCCTACAATGTGCTCTAGTTGGGGTCGATAAGTCCATTAAATGTGAAAAACAATTTCTATGTGTGCGCTTGTATTAGTGAGCTTTCGCTCCGTCCAAGTAGGAAAAGCTTTGAGCCTGCGCAGCTTTCGTCTTTGAATACTGTGTGTGTATGAAAGCTTTAGGAATATGGAGTCTTTTTAGTGGGTATCTGTAAGTCAACACTTCCCTGCCTGCTTCATTTACTTGTTTTACATTTTATTTTATTGTTTTGGTCAGATTGCGCAAAAAAATTAATTGCACTTGGGTTTATTTTTTTGCGGTTTGCATTTTGTTGGGCTTTCAGTGCGTATCTGTAGCGGATGAAAGTCTCACACTCGTCTCGGGGCTGTCCAAATTGATAAAGTGAGAACAGCGTACTTACAATTTATATGCCTTTTTAATTGTTATCGAAGTGCGGACTGTCCCTTTTCTCTCCACTTCCCCGCCGCACTTATCAATGAGAAATGTTCAGATGAATTTCCGACATCGCGCCTAAAGCGGATCCTCAGTTTAACATTGCCTGTAAATCATGTTGAATTTGTTATTTACTCCCGTGTACTCGTGATCCGATGATCAAACGCAGCGAATGTGCCTTGTGGCATGTTGAATGTCGCATGTCGCATGTTGCCTGTCAACGCTCACCTTTGCCAATTTGTGTGTTGTACAACGCTAATGATTTAATTTGTGGAACTGCCCGTAATTGACTCATCGTCAAACAACAAAGTTGTTCAATTTCATTCTGCGTGGGAGTACTAAAAAAAAACGATAACATTTCCCAGTTGTTTGATACGAGTGTTAAAATAATATAACGGAGAAACGGATTGTTTTAATTAGTTGTTTTTTAAACTTTTCAAAATAACATTTTTTTATTCGTTTTTATGACTTTTGTAATTTTTTGTTTTAAATAAATCAAATCAGTTAAAATTAAGAATCCATAAAAAATTCTATTGCCAACTATTCTGTCAACATAAAAACTGATCTTAATATCTTAAGAGGAGATCCATATCAATATAATTTCATAAGAAACCCAAGCTATAATTATCGGTTGCTTAACAATCAATTTATTATACCTTGACTAACATTTAAATGAATGCCCTGTAGTTAACTATTAGTTAACAATTAATTTCAGCAATAATATCACAATCGCAGCATTAACTTACAGAATCATCCATTTTATGGCAATTTGTACTCGCAGTCACATTCTAGATATATGAATGTACATACGTATGTATCTAAATTGTTTTTGTATTGTGTTTAAGGACCAGTGTTGATAAGTCGCGTAACAAATCTTTCAATTATAAAGCTCGAAGCGCATTTAAAAAGCAATTCAAGTCGATGCTTAAATATAAATAATTAGTAACGAGTGCATAAAGATAAAAGTTAAATTAGACGCTAATTTTCAAGCTACAGCGAGCGCTGGCCATAAAAAGCAAGTGGAACCAACGGCCAAACTGGAGCAATTGTTGGCTATAAACGAGAGAAGCGCAGAGAGCGGCGAGGGTTAGGGGTATTCAGTTTGGGTATCTAGTAAATAACTCAATTGAAATGCCAACGGAACTGACACGCAGGCGACAAGAAATTGTAATTGAAAATTAAATTTGAAATTGCGAAAAGTCAGTGAACAGCAGCAGACGGGGGAAGACGAAGGGCGAGGCGAGAAGCAAGAGCCGAAAAACAATTGAAAAGGTTAACAGAGCCGAAGTTGCTGCCAACTCGTGGACTAATTAGAAATACGACGACAACGGCGACGTCGGATAATTGCTAAAAACAAAAGCTATAGCTAAAAAAAATAGCTAAAGCCGAAGTTGAAGCTGAGCGTGCGAGAAAGAGAGCGGCGCCAAAAAACAAACGAACGAAGCGAAGCGAATAAACGAGCTTTAAGAAGCGAGCGAGAGAGATTGAGATCAGAGATCAAGAGAGCGAGAGACGCGAGCAGAGAACTGAGAGTGGGCAGCAGCAGCAGCTGGCTAGCGATTGGCGCAGGTGCACTCCGCAAGCTGGAGACTGGCGCTAAGCTGACGTCGCTGCTAGGCGCACAGGTGGCTTACGACTCAGCTCAGCCAACGGGGTGACTCAACCTTAAGTAACACTAACAACAACAACTTAAACAACAACAGCAGCAACAATTAAACAACAACATGCTGGCAATTATCGCTGTTGTTGGCAGGCGGCTCCGGTATTGATATTTGTTTGCTATTCGCCGCTTTGCATTAGCCGACATTTAAGCACGGCTATCGATTTAATTTTAACCCGTCGCATAAATTTCAAATGATTTTTGTTCGATTTTTTTCAATTTTTTTTATTGTTTTTGTTTTGTTGCTGGAGTTCCACCCGCTCGCATAGCATAGATCAGACACCAAATTGATATACACTGAACAAAACAAAGGTCTGGACTAAGTTTAAATTGATAAAATCACATGTGCTTTTGTTTGTTTGCTTTAGTTTGTTTTAAACTTAACTTAAATAACTTCTTTGTGGGTAAAATTTAAGGTTCAATTCCATAAACTAGTTATATAAAATAGTGATATACAAACAAGACGATCTTCTATGTTTTAAAATTGTAAGCTAGAAAATTGCGACATTGCCGTATATTTTATTTAAGATCTCAGTGTTTTAAATGTTTATCAATCGGAGTCCTTACAGCATAGATCCATAAATGATTCCCACATAAGATTTTCTATGTTTCTTTTAATAATGCGTTTTCTTTCAGTTTTATTCAATTATATGAATGTCTTCAGCTTTTTAGTTTATCATTAAATTGTTTTCAGTGTTCGGCACGCTATGAGTCCATATTTGAACAATTTGTTAACTGCACCTAGTCGCGAGTGCAGCAGCGTCTCATAAATCTTGGCCCATTCGGCAGGTTGACAGATTCGTTAAATTTCATACATAAGCGACGGCTGCTGCACCTTCCCTCCCCACCCCTAAAATTACCCCTTGTTCCCCCTGCTACCCACGTTAATTTGCACTTTTCGTTGCGATAAATGTCGCAGAATTTGGCAAACTTGTTGCTGTTGTTGTTGTGCGCCATTTTTTGAAGTTTTTATGAGCTCAAGAGTCAAAGTTCACCATCGAAAATTATTTGATAGCCTGTAGTCCATGTGAAGGCGTTTTTTATACTCACAACGCGTGTCTTGTAAACTGCCAATCGCTTCGAATCGTATCCGCAATGGGCGTGTGGCCAATTAAGGAGTACACACTGTAGATAGACTTTCAAACATGAAATATGTGCAGTTTTGATAAGTTCAGATTTTATATATTTTGATACTTGAGAGTTATAAATTTTAAAAGTTATCTATAAATAAATTTCAGAAATAACTTTTAAATGGCAAATCAATTCTTAAAATCAAGAACAATAAGAAATTCATCATAAAATCAGAATAAATCATTTATTCATTTAAACTAGAAATGTACATTTCATTTAAGCTTAAATTTTGTCAGCTTTTCAGCACTCCGATCGAAGGTGAATTATATTTTGAGTCAGGATCAGTTTAAAATCCAGTAAGAACACATTTCAGTTTAACTATTGCAGAATATTTTTTTTTGTTTAAAATTGTAGGAAGATCATTTATCAAGGATCTTGTAGCTTTTGTAAACATACATGTATTTAAGTAAGTTTATTCAAGTTTTGAAAGTCTGAAACTTCCGCTGGCGTCTGTCAAAGACAAATCGTTCAATTGGCCCCGCTCATAAATTTTGCGCAAATAAACTGAACAAAAAAATCAAGAAATGAAACTCAATGTTTTCATTATACATTTGTTGTTGCGGTGATTTTGAGGCAACCTTCAAAACAACATAAACACGAACACGAACACGAACACGAACGTGCGATGCAGTTTTCCGCAATGTGATGCGAGCTGGCGGAGGGAAGAAGAGGCAGTAGAAGAAGAAGCTCTAACAAGCTGAAGATGCCGCTGAAGAGTGACAGAGAGATAAAGAGAGAGAGAGAGAGAGAGAGAGAGATTAAACTAAGACGAGTCTCGGCCAGTTTTGGGGCGTGGGTTGCAATGGCAGCGTCGACAAACGAGAAGCGACAACAACCACAATGAAAACTAGCAGACGGCGGCAGGTGTGTGCCACAATTATTGACTGACTGACAGACAGACAGACAGACAGACAGTCAGACAGTCAGACTGACTGAGAGACAAACAGATCTACAGTGAGACATGACATTGCAATGTCGTTGTCGTTGTTGTTTTCGATCTTGTCGTTGACTTGCACAACTTGGACTTTTAATTTTTTTGTTTTTGCTTAAACTACTTAAAGAAAACAACAAAAACAACAACAACAAATCTGAATAAAAACTAATGTAAAATATGGAAATTTTTTGTACATTTTTCGCAACAATAGATAAACAAAACAATTAAGGCACGTGCGCAAGCAAATGACGCTAAAGGAAAGTGGAAAAGGGTTAACAAATAAGGAGAGCAGGCGAAGAGGGGTGACAACTCTGACAGCTCTATCAATGTTATCTTAAAATGTTCTCTCACCCCAAATTTGGATAATCACTCCGCCTGCTCTCTTAACTGATGCCAAACACGTTTTAGCATTCAAAAGTCCACGGGGAAATCTCAAATTCTCTTCTTTGGTGCATAATTCATAAATGTTGCCACTCGCCCCAACCCACTGTGAGGTGGTTCATCATGTGCTAGAAGGGTGGGTTTCGTTTTTTGTTCCTATAGTCCTTAACACGCCTTGTCCCTGGCCATATGTCGCATTGAGACGAACACAACGCGGCGTATGCGTAATTTAAGGCCTACACTAATTGAGTTGCCGACGCAGGGCCATTGCCACTGCAACAAACAACAACAACAAGATAAAGCAGAGAGTACAACAGAGAACAGCGGTGGCAAGCAGTTCAACCAGTGCAACAACATCTGGGCGGCCATGGGGAATTATTAGGTTACAATTTGATGTGAGTCGCCTGACGATTATGACAGATGGCTGCTTGTTGTTGCCTCTTAGTGTTGTTGCTGTTGCTGCTGTTGTTGCTGCTGCTGGAGTGGCAGCTTCTCAAGTGCTTGGCTGCGCTTTTGGCATGTGGCCTGTGGCTTGAGAGGCGCGGCATTGCCGTCTCTGTCTCTGTCTCTCTATCTCTATCTCCGACTTCAACTTGGCCTCAGTTTGAGTTTCAGTTTCAGTTTCGCAGTCTCAGCCACATGTCATGATTGCTTTGCAACGTGTGGGTGTGTGTGTGTGATTGTGTGTGTGAGTGTGTGTGTGTGTGCTGTGTGTGTGTGTGTGTGTGAGTCATGGTACGTGCTACTGTGCAAAAAGTTATTAAACTTTTATGCGGCATGTGCGCATTTTTTAGCAGCCTTTAAGCAAGCCAAGCCGCTCCTTAATAGTTGCTTACTGGACGATAGACTACTATTCAGGGAGGTAGCTAAATTGGTAATAAAAATAAGAGGGGTTGGAGCGGTATGGTAAACGGGTTAAATGTTGCACGTGTCGTACGTGTCCGCCATTAGCGTAAACATTTGCGGATGCGTTCTTGATTGTCTGCCAAATGACCAAATGGCCGGCCATGTATTACACATTTTTTGCCCAATGGCTCAAAAACTACATAAAGTTGCATTTGGCCAATTTTCCACAAATTGTTGTAAATTTAACGTTTATGCAGCGTGACTTTGGCGAGAAATAATTGGAGGTGGAAGGAGGCATAAAACAAATATATAATTTGTTTGTGTGCGTGTGTGTGACTTTGATGCGAATAATATGAAATAAATATACAATGGGATGGAGTAACAATATTTGATTGATTTTGATATGATTGAGTTTGGATTTTAGAAGGGTTTTAAACAGTTTCACAAAAGGAATATTTCATGGATTTCCTGTAATTATTTTAAGTTTTTAATTTTAATTTATCGAATTGAATAAAGGTTGTCGCCTAATATTATTTAACATTAGAAAAATTATTTTTATAAATCAACGAAATTGTTCACATATCTCTCTTTTGATCACTTTCTTTGTCTCCACATCTTAATCTCATTTATAAATTGTGGAATTGGAATGGTTAGGAAGATTTCCATATAATATTTTTGAAATAATTAATAATTAATATTTTTGAAATTGGCGTACTATAATAAATCTTATGAATCTATCATAAGGTCACACATTTTTAATTTTCTTTCTTTTTTTATAAATTAACTTCCATATTTTCATCTCTATATCGTTCTTTCATTTTCCCCCTCCTCTGTCACATTTTTAAATGTTGACCTACTTAGACACAATGTTCACCAAATGACCGTGCGTTGCCCATGGTGGCTGTCAAGTGACCCACTGGTCGGTGCCAAAGCAAACAGAGCAGCCACAGGGAGGCGGAGGAGGAGGAGGAGAAGGAGGAGGAGGTAGAGATATGATCAAAGTGAACTGCGACCAGCTTCCACATGTTTGCCAGGCAGCAGACAACTGCAGTTAATAGCCAGTTGGGGGGCCAGTGGGAGGAGGAGGGGAGCGAGGGCGAGAGGAAGGGGGCAAGGTGGGGTGCGGTTTTGCTGGCTGGGGACTGTGGCGCATCAACGTCAACAACATCATCATAAACAGGCAGACAGATGGAAGGGGCAACCTACTTACTGCCACAGTTGCAGTTGCAGTTTTAGTTGCAGTTGCCGTTGACGTTGACGTTGCAGCTGTGCATCAATCAATGGCTGAGCTTTGTGCTGATGCTGAACAAGGAGCGCCACCTATTGGCAGCTGGAAGCAACAGCAACAGCAACAGCAGTAGTTGAATGATCATCAGACAGAGATCAGTTCTCGCCTCGACACTCAATGAAATTTCCATTCAATTTCAAGCTAATGAATTTCAATGAAATTCACACACACACACACACACATATTCACAAATACGCACTCGTTATTGTCAAATTTACGTAACGTCGAAAAGTTCGAATAGTGAACATCTGTGCAAACAGCGCTCCATTATGTAGATGTCGATGTGGATGTGAATGTGAATGTGGATGTGAATGTACTCGTAGTGCCCCCGAAATAAGTGCGCCATGAAATGCCACAAATGGTCAGCTAACTGGACGGCCAATTGGCGCGTGAGCGTGCGGAATGCATATGCCTACCCCTACCCCTAGCCACCCCCCTGCCCCTTCTCCCTTTCCCCTCCACACCGCCCCTTACATCCATCAGTCGACGTCTCGTTCACATCCGCATCATCATCATCAACAGCGGCAACATGAGGCAAGCATCCGTTGTGCTCCAATTTTCACAGCTGGCAGTTTTGGCGTGCTAATGAAATCGAGCGCGATTATTTGTTTATGCTTGGCATTTGTCAGCTGTGCCAGACACACTCACACTCACAAACACACACTCATAGAGTAAATGAATACATTCATATATCTCGAATATCGAGTATATGCAGTTAGTTTGGCGCACGTTATTGAAACGCGGCGTGTGGCTTAATTGAGACCAAAGACAAAATATTACAAGTGCTCAAACTCTCGTACTCATACTCATACTCATACTCATACTCGTTCTCGTCAAACGGGTGTCCATCGAGTATCCATCGCTTGTCCATTCGCTTTCCGGCCACCAGCATTGATCGCAACTCAGAGATCACCAGTTACAGTCACTCAAATTAGCTTTCCGTCAGTATCTTGATCTAAATCTTGTGATCTCTGTATCTGCATTTGTATCTGTATCTTTGAGATATATACGTATCTGTTGCTGTTTCTGTGTGTGGCCATCGATCAGCGACGCTTTGGGCATGCAAATGCAAATTATTTTAATTGTTATTAACAATTGCCGTTGGGCATAGTTAAGCAATTAAAAGACACCAGACGTAAATGCAGACAGGCAATAAAAACCATTTTTGGCACTCGCTACAATTTGTCGGGCTTTGATTTTGATAGGGTATTACAAAGGGTATGCTGAATTTAAGTGAAGATTTGCTAGAATTTAAATTTAAATAAAGAATTTGAAATTATAAATGTGTTGTGGTGTCTAAATATCGGAATAATTTTCAGATATCCCCATTCCTTTGACATTTTTTCAAAAACTTTCATTTTGTCAAAAATTAACCGATTTCGGAATGTACATTTTAACACTGTTTGAACTGTAATGTGGCTCTGCATCAACATTTTATTTATTTAATTAAAATTTTAACTTTTTTCCCTAACTGTCCACTTTTTCTACACCTACACCTTCTATACTTTTGCAAAAACTTGGAACTGTCATAACTATCTTAAAATTTAAGCAATTTTCTTGCGAAATGTCAATTTTGTTTTTGTTTGACCTCCAAATTGATTGTTATTTATTCGGAATCAAAATTTTGGAGGATAGCTGTTCTTATATAGTATCTTTGAAATAATAAGAATTTCTGGTCAACTTTTACATAACTTCCGTAATCTTTAGCAGCATACTTTCATCAGTTAGGGTATGTTGTAGTCATTACTTTTTGTAACTTTTGTATTTATTTTTATTAGTTGTTGTTTCTATGTTTTTGCTTTGTTTTTCGATTGAGTTTTCGTTTTTGAATTAACGGTGGATTATGTCATGCAATTAACAATGGCACATTGCGCGTTGTTGTTGTTGTTGTTGTTGTTGTTACTAGATGTTGTAATTGTTGTTGTTGTAGATAGTTGTTGTTGCTACCGTATTTCGGTTTTGTCAGCGGCACGTTTTGCGCTACGTTGCAAAACGAATGCAGATACAAATGCACTCACATTCACACTCACACTCATACTCATACTCGTATTCGTATTCGTTGTGGTATTCGTATTCACACTCGTTCTTAAAAATTTCAGTTTTGGATTGGAAAATTGCAGTTGTCGATGTGTTGCGTGCACTTTGTGAACTTTTGCGGTTGCCGTTGTTGCAGCTACCGCAATCAACAGTTGTTGTTGTTGTCGTCGGTGTTGTTGCTGTTGTTGTTGCTGATGCTGTTGCATGTAATTAAGCAGCACTGACATGTCTAGTTCGGGTTCGGGTTCGAGTTCGAATTCGACAACTGCGCACAGCAAATTGACGTCAGCGCATGCGTCAGTCGATGATTGATGCGGGCCATGATTGAGATTGAGATTGATATTGAGGTGTATGCAACCAAAAAGGGGGGCGTGGTCGGAGAGGCGTTGCCACAAGGTTCGGCAAACTCAGATCTCCAGTCGAGCAGCAAGATCAAGAAATCAAGATCCAACTGGGCGTGACTTTGGCATTGTCAACAATTGCCAACAAATGCTAATGTTCTATGACGTGTGTGTGTGTGTGTGTATGAGTGTGTATAAGTGTGAGTAAATCTACATATGTACATCATTGTAGGTGATCAGTCATGTCAAGGCTGCTTGTCAGACACGTGTGTCGTCTGCGACACCTGTCGATACAGCTGAGGTACAGTCATCACAAAGCTCTAAAGTTGAAAGTGCACGTTCGTCTTTTAAACACATGAAAAAAGATATACAAAATTAAAATAAATTAATTTAATTTTCTGCATTTTGAAACTTATTAAAAGCTCATCAAATATCATTTTTATTTGGCATAATAAATAATAGGAAGTTTTTAACGAACTATTTATTAATAAATGTTCAACTGATTTAAAAACGAAGTCAAAAGATGTCCATATTTCAAATATATAGAAATTTTATTTTCTGCATTTCAAAATGCATTAGCGACTTATCAAATAATTCATTAATTTGTCATAATAAATATTAAATTATTGAACAATGTTGTGTTTTTTTTGTTCCATTACATGCTCATCGAATATTTCATTAATTGGCAATAATAAAATTTTAATTATTTTTAAGACTTTTTATTAATGCACACTGTGCATTGCACACATAAAAATATGAGGTCAATTCAATATTCAATTATTTACTAAGTCTTTTATTAATGTTTAATTGATTAAAATATAAATTGAATTTATTTGGTTTTTATCGGGTATAAATAATGAAAATAAACAATGTGCAAAACGATTAATATCAAACGACACTCATATTAATGGCCAATGTACTTGTTATCGGACAAAAATCAAATTTATATGACAACATTCAGTTTTTAATTAATCTGAAAACAAAATGAGATTAAACGTTGCTTTATATTTCGAGTATTCGGTTTTGGCGAGTGTCATTTGATTAATAATCAACATTTATGAATGAAAATGTTTGGTTGGAAAATCCTTATACGGCATGTGTTTAGAGTTCAGTTTCACATATTTTAAAGGTTTCCCGTCGAGAGGCAGACACTTAAGATCGCGGTGGTGCCACCACTTGAACATGTTGCAATTAGTGTTAAAAGACACAAACATGCCGCCAGCTTCACAGAGGAGAGAGAGAGAGAGAGGGAAGAAAAGAGAGAGAGAGAGCAGGCACTAATACTACTAATTGGCCCAATTCTCACTTCTTTTATTTTCTTCATTTTTTTTTTTTGGCTGGCGTTGCCCACGCAGCAATTGAGGTAGAAACGGGACGGACAGCTCATAAATAAACAAAACCAACAACAACAACAACAACGGTGCAACATAAGGAACAAGAAACAGAACAAGCTGGCAACATGAGTGTCAGACAGACGAGCGCCCAGCTAAAAATCTGGAGAGATATGTAGATGAGATCAAGACGAGACAAGAGGCGAAGATCATGTTGCGATAGGAGTAGAAGTGGGCAAAAGGGGAGGAGGAGGAGGGGGAAGAGGGGGAGGAAAAGGGGGAGGAAGAGGAGTAGGTGGTGCAGTGGTGGCTCGTTCCGGTACGTGTGAGCTGATATGTTGGGTGGTCTGTTCCAAATCAATTGCTGCCCTCGCTCAACGAAATCGAAGCAAAGCATAACGAAAGCAGCGAGACAGACAAACAGACAGACAGACAGAGAGGAGGAGGAGGAGGTGGCATGAGAGGAGGTTGCAGTGGCAACATATGTATCCCTTGGCCACTTCAGCGCGATGGGTTGTTGTTTATTTTGCATAAATGTTGCCCCAAATATTGCAGCTGTAAACACATAATGAATCCCAATGACGCTGATGGTCCCTCGATCTCCAGATCGAAACTTGATGATGTTGCCCCCCCCTTCATCCGGATGACCCCTCAGTCTCTCAGTCTCTTAGTCCCTACCCTGTGACTTTTTGCTTGGATAAATATTTGCTTAAAATTCCGCACGCCACTGCCCACATGAAATTGTGGCTGCCCCTTTGGGGCAAGTGTGCGCCCACACGCCCATACTCGTAGGACGAGGACCACCGCGAAATCATCCATCGATCGATGTTGCAGCTGCTCGCCAAAATATGCTAAGTGCTCAGTTCGTCTTGAAAGTCATCGTCATCGTCATTTTCTTCGTTTTGCTGGTTGTTGTTGTTGTTGCTGCTGCTGCTGCTGCTGCTGTTGCATCTTTGTAAACAATTCAGCGGCAGCAGCCAGCGAACTGCAAACATTTTATTGGCTACGCTTTTGTTGCCTCATTTTTATTGACTTTTGAGTTAACTCCAAACAATCGGCACTCCGCTGATGTTGCCACAATGCCACAACGCCCACATTGTGTGGCTGTGCGGCTGTGTGGCTGTGTGTTGCAGTTGCAAGTTCGAAGAGGGCGCATCTCTTTTTCAACACCTTCTTGTGGCCGCATCTGTTTGGCGTTTCGAATTTGCTGTTATTGTTTGTGTTTAGATTTTCAATTCCACACTCGCTTGCAACGATCTGTTCATAATTTTCAATTGACTTGCCCCATGTGTGCCGCACTGAAGCCGAAGCGGATATTGTTTGATTTTATTATTGATTAATTGCTGCTTTTTATTTAGGTTTCAGCACCCGCACCTCAAAGCCAAAGCCCAAAACCAGAAACCAAATCCAGATATTTCTCTGTAGAGGCATATTTGCCATTTGCCATATGATTAGCTTGTTTAGCTGTTGCCACTCCACCTTGCCCCTTAGATGTGTGGCATGGAGTGGCCCTGTTGATATTGTTGAAATTTAAACAAACTCTGCCACTGCCACTCGATTTGTTTGGGTGGCATGTTCAGCCTCAACCTCAGCTGCTTCAAGCTGCCACCATTCTGACCCCCTTCCCTCTTTTCCTCTCGTTTTGGAGCTGTCGGCGCAGCAATGGGCCATGTGTGCCCATTTCTTATACTATGTTGATGTGTTTGACTTCAGTTTTTGGGTGAATCATTTTTGACAGATCTGTGAAATGTTTATAAGCAAATTTCGGAGCTGATAAACCAAATTACAATCCTACCATATACACTGTATGAACTAAACTTTTTATTGAAATTAAGTGTATCAATTGCTGAAGAGAAACAATTCAAATTAAAGATAAAATATAAATTATAAACACTAAATATTAATAATTAATTACAGGGGTAAAAACCGATTGAATCTTAAAACCGTAACTGAAACCGTAACTGAAAAAAAATTTTCATTTGACCGAAATCTTTAAGCCTGTATCCGAAATAACCGTTTAGTAACCGTTTCATTTATAAGGGTTCATTTTGGTTTTAAATACAAATTTTTTTCTTAATTAATAAAAAAAGAATAATAATAAATTTGTTAAATGAATTATTAAAATTGTTAATATGTAACTAAACTACATCAAACTAAAGAATATGTGAATTAAATGTGTGAATGCAACATTAAGAAAGTAATGCCTTTTTTTATTATTATTATTATTATTATGCTATTAATATAATTAAATTTTTGCAAAAAAAAAATTTTTTTTAACCGAAACCATACCGATATTTCAAAAGCGAAACAAACAAAAACCGGTTCACCGTTACGAAACTTTTATTCAAAGATTTTGCGTAACCGATAACCGAAAATATAAATACGAAAATAACCGAAACCGTAACTGAAACCGATATTCTTTTCGGTTTTAGTCCCTGATTAATTATAATTTATTATCATAGCTGTTAAATATTAAAAACTCACAAATAAATTAAAAAAACATTTTACACTAATAATTAATAACAATAACTAATGATAATTGTTTAATATAAAAAGCCCAAAAAAGTATTTCCTATCAAAGGTCAACGAGCGCGCAGCTTTTAAGCCAAATAACAAATATTTATACACAATTCAAGCACGAAAACTATCTTTATTGGCTTAAATAACTGTTTAAAAATAGCAGAAGTCACTGTAAAACACGTAATTCGCTTGCTAATAATTTAAAAAAGCGGAAAAATAAAAAAAAATCGTCGACAACGACCTGCTCCAGGTGAGGCTCGAACTCACAACCCCGGCATAGCTCATACACAGAGTACTGATTATAAGTACCGTGCGCTAACCAATTGCGCCACTGGAGCTGTTGTTCGAGGGCTGCCAAATGCGCATCTAAAGCGGACAGGCGCTGAGAACAAGAATATTTGCACAGTTGAGCGGCCATTGGTTCTCACTCTCGCGCTCTCGCTCTTGCGCTCTCTCTCAATCACAGTCTCTATTGTGGCAAGTATGCGTACGTGTGACCGCGCCTATGCTTGTGTGCGTGACATATGAAATTCGGTTAGTGCTTGCTGCGAAGGCTTTTATTCTGATTAGAATGTTTATTTGAATGTAAATTAAATATAAGTAATTGAATAATAAAAGAGTGCTTAAATTCGAGTCAACCGATTGAGTTATTCAGAGCATTGAGCGTGCGCTGACAGCGCCATTTAAATTTACATTCAATAAACAATCGCAAAAAGATGTAATCAAAATTATTAATATGTATTAAGCAATGAAAAGTGAAATTTGTTTAGTAGCAGTTTTTACTTTCAATGGGACACAACCCAGTGTGGTGACCGACCCACTAACCCCCACTGCACACAATGTTAATTTAATGTTTTTCACTTTCGTTTCGAGAACAGGTGCAGCAGCAATGTTCGATTACGAAAAGCCCGTTAAAATTGCTGCGACAGCGACAGCGCAGTCGAGACTACAGCTCCAGTTGGCACAGCAAAATAAAAAACAAAGTCAAATAAAAAAAAAATTAAAACAGTTACAATTCGATTTCAAATGAATTGCAAAATTGCAGCAACAAAAACAAAAAAAAAAACAATGGGAAAACTCAAGCTGAAGCTCAACTCAGTACTGAGAGTACTGAGAGCAACGAGCGGCGGCAATCGCGGCGATTACCGAGAAATCAAGCTCGGAGTCAGTCAGGAAATGCAAATTGCGCTAATTACGTTGGGCATAAAGCGTTGCAATATTTACTGTTGTTATTGCCAGTGTTGTTGTTGTTGTGTTAGTGTTATTGCCATAATCGTTTCTAGCTGAATAAAAATAAAATGCAATGCAATGACCATAAAGTACAAAAGGCAAATCCGCCAGCAACAACAACAACAACGACAACAGTGACAAATGACCATTGTATGACATTAATAATAATAATTTAATGCTGGAAAAATGATTTCGCAATGGAAAAACTTAGCGAAGCGAGCAAAGCAAATCCCTTGTCATGTCATGTTGCAATTAAAAATTATGAAAATAAAAAGCGTCAACAGACAGAGAGAGACTAAGAGAGAGAGAGAGAGAGAGAGAGAGACAGAGCGAGAGACTGACAGACAGACAGACCAAAATAAATAACCCCAACTGACAATTAATGGTCAATTATTTACAGAAGTGCGACTTTTGAAAGAGGGAAAAAGATTGAGATAAGCAACAATCGTAAAATAAAGTAAAGTGTGTTTGACTAGAAGAAACTTTCGCAAAATAGTTATTTACGTTTTCTATACCCACATCACTCTTAGAATGATTACAGGGTATACAAATAAACAGTTTTATGCGTTAATTATTCCAAATACATAGAATCGTCTCAATTGTGTAAGTGTAATGTTGAGAAATTAAACGAAATCGAATTGGAAAACGCAACAATCAGCGACAGAGGCGTCGGGTATCATCAGTGAGGGGGAGGGGAGTAGAGGCTCCCCACTTTGCGTATAGTTTCTGGGAGCAGTTCAGGGCGGTGAGTGGCGCCAATCAAATCGAACAACGATAGAGCTGCACAAATTGAAGCGATTCTGGGAAATAAAATAAGTATTCAAAAAAATACAAATATAAAAATAAATACTAAACTGTGACTTGGGTCGAGTCATTAGAGTGGATCAGAAACCAGCTGGAAAATATATGTACAATTAAGACATCTGTTCAATTACTTCGACAAATCCATTAAAAAAAAAATCCCCTGGAATCTCCCAGTAACTTGCATAAAATCTCACTTAAAAAAGAATTAAATAATAATATAAAGATGCAAAAATTTCAGGTAATAATGAAAATAACGTATTTGAGTTAAATCAAGGGAAAAATAAAATCTATTCAAACAATAAACTAACGACAAATTCTCGTGTTCATGATGAGTTTTTGCTAATTGTAGGTTATTTGTAAAAACAAAAGTAAAAATAAATGGTGTTGAACTTGTAACTGAGGTATGAAGTATAAAGTAATTAAAATTTACATTATTTAGTTATGTCACATCCATATATCATTTTCAAATTCCATTTTTAACACATTAACAAATTATAAATAAAAATGTACTTCATTTTGCACGTCTCAAAATGTATATTTAAATGAGTCATTTTCTTAAATTAAGTTCAACTTAAATTTGGATCAATGAAAGCATTAAAACAAAGAAAGGTTTCTATCTCTCATTCAGATAATGCTTTAATTACAGTGCGCCCAGACATGCTCCAACCCACGCCATAAATCTGATAAGCTGATAAGCTACTATTTTAGTCATACAACAACATAAATACAGGCCCACCCCTAAAAATCGTACACTGCAATTGCAACGCAGACCATGATGCAATAAGTAGAAGGTGGTCTAATCGATCGTTTGCTAGGGCCTGAATTCAGTTCACGTTTTGTGAGGTGCCTTAATCCGTTCAGTGGGTTTGATTATTAGTAGTTAGTTTTTGCCGACGAGACCCCTTATAATTATTCCATCATGACGCCGTCTCCGCGCTATCTCTCTGCATTAAGATTAAGAGAGTCTGGCTCACAGTTGTTGTTATTGTTGACTGAACTTATCAGTCAACGTCGCTGCACTTGTAGCGCCACTTTCGGTTTCAGTCTGCGGATGACTCCGACTTAAACTTCGTCTTTGGCTGGGACGTTATTGATAAATAGGTAAAGTGAAGATTCATTATTGACACAGCTGCAGTTATGTTTTGCTGTTGAACTTTGCAGTATTTGCACAGCCAGCACTTTGCACTTTTCTCCCATGGTCAGCCTTTGCCTACCTACGTCTCACTCTCTCTCTCCCTCTAACTCTGTGTACACTTCATCAGTTGCGTCGCAGTCGCTGACAGCATCTCGCTTGACCCTGTCATTGTTGTTGTTGTAGCAGTAAATAAAACGCAATAAAGCTTTACAGAACGCCTGCGCAGCTTGTTCGCACAGTGACTACTATCTCTCTCGTTCTCTCTCGCTGCCACCCCCGCAGTCTAACTCTCTCACTTACACACACACACACACTCACACAGCATACACTTTGCATGTTATTTGTTTCGTTTATTTGACTTTCTCATTAACTTTTGCTTGCCTTACGTCGTTTTTCGTTTTGTTTAACTGAAAGTTGCCGCAAGATTTGTATGCGCACCTGATCAAACTTTGCGTTCACGTCATTTTCATTTTGCCTGCGTTCAGTTTGTGGGAATTTTGTTGTTGATCTTGTGATTTGCCGAGTTAACGAATATTCCATTAGATTGTTTAACCCATCTAACTAAAAAAATTATAAAATAACAATTAAACTTAAATTGTAACTTAAAAATAATAATTTACTCTTATTTTAAATTTCTATTTGAGCAATTAAAAATTAAAGTTATTTTTCAATTTTTTATAATAACACTTTAAAATTTTATAATAAAATTCATTTGTTATTATAAAAATTGAAAATAAGAATTATTCTTCAATTTGTATTATAAAAGTTGAAAAATAAATATTGACTGTAAGTGTTTTTTTTTATAATAAAAATTGAAAAATAACTTTTATTTTTAATTTTTATAGTAGAAATTTAAAAATAATTTTTATTTTCAATTTTTATAATAAAAATTTAAAAATAACTTTCATTTTCAATATTTTCAATAATTATTTTTAATTTTTATAATGAAAATGGAAAAATAACTTTTATTCTATAATTTTTAAATAAAAATTGAAAGTAACAGTTTACCCAGTTTCTCATAACTCTTAACGTGAACAGCAGGCCAGGCCTAGACTTTGAGTGTTGGCCTGGAAGGTGACGCGACTTGGGCAATTAAAGTCGATTAATTTAAATTTATAACCCATAGCCGCAATGGTTATAAATTAAAAAATTTAGTCAAATTAGCGCAGCGGCCGCGACGTCAGCAGCGTGAACTGCATATAAAATGCAAACCAAACAGACGAATGCGAATGTGAATGCGAATACGAATGTGAATGCCATGTGTGAGTGTGAGTGTGAGAGCGAGTATGAGTGCATTGCAGGTGTTTGAACTCAAATGTCAGCCAAACGTCGCCGGCGTCGCCAAGGTGCTGGCATGGGAGGCGGTGGGCGGAGGGGTGGGACAAAATAATTGGGCGACAGACGCTGACGACGCGTCGCTGCCAACAGTAAACATAAAATTTGCGAATTGGCGATCGTTCGGCGCGTGCAATGCGAAATGCAAAACAAACAGTTTTTCGATATCACACCTACATACCCACAAACACACACTCAAACGGTCACATTAAAATGTCTCAATCTGAATAATGAAATGCGTTCAGGAGTAAAAGTATGTCACACACACACTTGCACACTTGCAGAGTGCAAGAACAAGAAAGCTCTTGAGAGAACAACAGAGCGAGAGACAGAGAAAGATAGAGAGGCGCACGCAACTGGAAAGCAGTGTAAGCTCCAGCATTCCAATTGGGGTGCAGCAGCAGCATTGCCAACAGCACTCAAAAGGGCGTTGACATTGCGAGGCAACATGAAGACTGATTGTCCAAACACAACGTTCCAGTTACGATTCCAGTGTCAGTTTGCCGACTTGCTGGGCTGTGATTTGACCTGTCTGTCTGCCTGTCTGTCTGTCAGTCAGCTGGACTCCAAATTTGAATTTGAATTTGCAGTTTCGTCAACTTAATCAAAACAGCGCAGGCAAAACAAGCTGGTGACAAATCTGCTAAACAAACTGCAGCCGTGCCCATTGTGTTGTAGCTTGTACCCTGTAGCTTGTACCTCCAGCATGGCATCTGCATGTGGGCGTCGCTTTGCGGACGCTGATTTTGAATTTGATTTTGGGCCTGGTTGTTGAGAGTTGTTGTTGTTGCTGTTATTGTTTTGTTGGTGGTGGGTCAAATGCCTGGCCAAAAGGGTGTGACGTTTGTTTGGTGACTGTCGCCGTTGTCATCGGCTTCGATTTGGTTTGGTTTCGGCCTGGTTTGGGTTTGGGTTTTGGCTTGGCTCCGTCTGGCCGCATGTGGGCTTAATTTATTTTGACTTTTGGCCATTTAGCTTGAGATTTATCTGGTCTAAACTATGCGCAGCGACAACAGCAACAACAACAGCTACAACAATGACAACATTTTCGAATTGTCTGTTGACGCGTGGATTTAATGTGCCAAATGACTGCGTCCGAGCCAAGCTGCAAATGGCTAAGCGATCGCCTGTTAACGGATTTGTGCCTGGGTGGGTCCCCATCTGGTTCTATATGCATACGTATGCATGTGAAGTATATGAAGCCTGCTTGACACGCCCGTCAAATTGAGTTGTCACGCCAAGCAGCTGTCTCAGCAGCTGCTCATGATTTTTGAGGATTTAAGCCCAGCTTCGTGATCATGTGATTATAATTAAGCTTTAACTTTGCGGACAGCACTTGAAAAAACACGAGTAACAAACAAAATAATATAAAAAAAAAATAACCAAAATAAATTAAAAAATTAATCATAATTTTGGATTAAAAAAGCTTTCATTGAATGCTAGTAAACTGAAACTAAAGTCACTAAGATTCAAACAATTCCATTCTCAGATGCAATATCACAGTATTTCCGATTGGATTGAAGAAAAATATGATGTCGTTGGAAAGAAAAGAAATTACCACAAGTAGTGAAATTTTATAAATTATACACTTTACCTCAAGAACTCTTTTTCCTCAGGCTTGAAATATCTTTCAACTCTTTTTGAAAAGTTCTTCAAACATTTACTTATCATCTTTGTCATATGAGTTCCATTTCAATGCACATTTCATCGTCAAACATTTCAAGTGCTTGAAACTCTTCAAAAATAAAAGCAAAAAGAAACTGCTGACAATTTCAACATGGCCTCGTCATTGTCTTTGTTTTGTGTCCCAATCTCCGGGTGCGTGTAATGGCTCAATCAGCAGCAAATTTCCCAATCAGTTCCCACATTAATTATGGCACAATTAAAGATACTAGGGACTGCAACTGGGCGCGGGAATTCCACTTGAATGGCTGTCAATGGGGCGAACAATGTGCCACTTGAGGGCGGACATTGTGCCACACAGAGCCAACAAGACCAAGACCCTTAACCCGCATATGTGAACAGCCTCCGCTCCTCTCCTCTCTCCTCTCTCCAACTGATGCTGATGCTGTTGACCGCCGGCGTGGACAAATCTCAGACACAGCTGTGTCTCCGCTTTCTTCACCGTGTTTGCAAACTCGCAGCGGCAACAACTCGGCTAATTTCGTGGAAATTACAAAGCGGCAGCAAAATCGGGGCACAAACACGGGAAAAGGCATCGGCATCGGCAATGGCAACGGGATTGGGATTGAGAACAGTGAGAGGGGAACGGGGTGTGCATTGTGAGAGCGTTACGCATTTCCTCTCAGGTGTGCCCCGATCTCGGTCGGTGTCGGGGCCAAACAAAAGCGTTAAAAGTAGGTGCAGCTGGGCAGCGACTGCGGCGGGATCGGAATCGGGATTAATGAGCAACAGTCGCAGACAACAGCAACAACAACAACAGCAACAACAATAACAACCAACAAAGTGAGTGGGAAAATGGAAAGGCCGCTCAATGAGCAAACAAACAGCAAATAGCAACATGTAGGAAATGTTTCCCATCAACAAGTACCGCACCACAAATACCCTAACCAAACTCTGTCAAAATAAAACATAATTAAACAAAAGCAAATTGGCGCCCAACGTGGGGCAACAATAAAAAATAATCAAACTATTTATTTTAAATATGTAACTTATTAATTATTGCATACGCTAACATACTCTAAATTATTTTAGATTGTCGTATTTTTAATTATTTTATTTATTTTCTTTATTTTTGATTCTCCCTTTGAATTTAGGGCCTCGTACATCTAATTGGATTGTACTTTTAAATTATCCGACATGTCCAAGGTTTCGTCGCATATTTGAAATCTCTTCAGTTGCTTAAGAGATCTACCTGCCTGCGTTACGAAGATTATTACACAGTCCCGAGTGCCTTTGTTAGTGTATAAGATGTATAGTAACAACAAGTTGAGGTAAAAAGCAGTGTCTATAGCTGGGCTGGAGTTTTGACTCTGACTCTGACTCTAACTTCGACTCTGAATCCGACTGGGTTGGTGGCTAATGATGCCGCTGCTACGTGACGTTCGTTGCCAAGTGGCAAGTCAAAGAATTGTTTGTGATTTCTTTTATGAATTGTGGCATTCTTGCAGACAACGTTCTGTCGCTCTGTCGATGTGTCGTTGTTTGTCGTCATGACAGAGAGCTCTTTATCTGCCTCTCTCTATCTTTATCTATATCTGTAGCTGTCTCGCTATCTCTCTCTGTCTCTACAACCGACGCACCTCATTTTCCGGCTTTCTGTAAAATTAGTTGGCTTACCAAAAAAACTTAAAAAAAGAACCGAAATTAAGGAAAAGATAAGTAAACATTTATGAAGGCAAGGAAGAGGCTGATCATTGCATTTGACGAGGCAGTTTGTGGCTACTGTGAACAGTAAGAGACAGAGAGAGACAGAGACAGAGAGAGAGAGAGAGTAGGAAGATGCTTGCCACATGATGTTGCAGCCGCTTCTGTTTTGCGTACGTCATTTAATTGACGGCTCGAGGACTTTCCACAATAAATCAAAAGACCATGATGATTTGTTTGCAATTTAAATGCAAATAGCGACCACCCAACAGGCCAAAAGATCAGACAGTTTATATTGGGAGGGGGGGGAAGGAGAAGCAGAAGAAGACATTGCTAAATTATAACTTAATTTTCGAGCAACGAAAAAATAATAACGAAAACTTGGCAATCGCCTGAATTGCTGCAAATGCCCCGAAGCGACAACGGACAACGATGAATGCGGCCAAAGTGGAAGTGGAAGCCACACAATGCGAGGCAACTTGCAACAGGCAACAGGCAACAAACAGTCGGCGAGGGACCACGGGGCATGATTTGTCTTCAAAATCAACTCACACAGTCACAGTCTGCCACAAAACTCTCGACATTTAACAAATGAATATTCGATGTTATCGATCTAAGACGACTCAACAAATGAGCTGTAGTTGATATCCAAATTTGATTGAGAAGCATAAAGACTTTTTTATCCTATTAACCATTAATTTTTGATCATTTTTTTGGAGTCGATTAATCGGATGAGATCGATAATTATCGGAATGAAAATAATCTTATTTATTTGTCAAATTGATTATGCTGATTGGAGTGTAAGATATAATAGATTTTAAATCGGTAATTTCAAAACTATACTTTTATTTATTTATTTAACTTGTCATCGAAAACAAATAAATATTATTTTAATCGATATATTTAGAGTAAATTGATGTATTACAAATAAAGTATTATTTTAATTAAGTTTTATCGCCACAAATGTGCTTTAAAATTGACAATAAACATTTCTACTCGATCACTAGAAATTTATCGATATAAATGAGCTCTTAAAACTAAAGTATCTTGTTAATTGGAGTGTAGGGCATTTGCAAACGACTGACTAAGCTGCGGCAAAGGGCAATTCCAAGAAACGCATTGCTTTGTTTGACGGCTCGACGACTCTGGGTCTCAGTCTTAGTCTCCGTCTCAGTCTCCGTCTCAGTCTCAGTCTCAGGCCCTATCGCAAGCAACAACAACAGAGTCCAGAGAGGCCCCAAGCCGATCCCCAAATATTAATAAAAGTCGTCATCGTCAAAAGGAAGCGCAGTCGAACCCAAAAAACGACAAAAAAGCAACAAAAAAAGCAACAACAAAGAAGGGGGCAACCACAGAATGGAGCAAACAAAAAGTTATGCCACGCCGGTGTTCAACAAATTTCAATCTCGGCTCAAAGGCAAAAGGTAAATGGGGCTTAGGAGAGGGGTGGGCAGAGGGGGGGCAGAGCTTTTTGGCCTGCACGTGCAGCATTGAAATGCGCAGCGCGTTGTGCCCAAAGGATCTTTGCCAAATGAAAACCAAAAAAAAACGAAATGAAGAAAAGGTAAAGAAGAAACCAAATGAATTGAAAGAATTCCTTGAGGGGCAGAAACGTCGACGGGCGACGCTCGTCTCGACGCAGATCAAACGCAAAGATAGCCAAAGACGGGATCAGAGCCGGGCATCGGGGAATTGGGGATTGTGGAACTGAGAACTGAGAATCGAAAACTGAGAAGCGAGAACCGAGAACCGAGAACGGAGAACCGAGAACTGGGTATGGTCATTCGATTTTAACCAAAATGCGAATAAGAAATTCTTTGACTTCGCCTTCGCGTTGGCCTTTGATTTCTTAGCTGTTAGCTGTTTCTCAGTCTCAGTCTCAGCCTCAGTCTCTGTGTGAATAGTTTTTGGTTTTCTCAAGTATTTTTTCTCTTTTTTTTGGGGCACTTTCAAGGTTTACTTTGCCTTTGTCGTTTGCCTTTGTTCTGCCAGAGTCGAGGACGTACGATCGGCACATTATATTACGATTTGAATTTCAGATTGAGTTTTAATAGCCGAACAACCAAGCGAAACCCCAACCACACCTGCATTTGGGAGCACCTCCAAGTCTCCAAGTCTCTCCTTGTGTTGTCTGTGTTACTTTTCGCAGTTCTGTTGTCCCCCAAACTTGAGCTCCTCCTTTGCCTCTATCTTAATCTTATTCTTCATTTTATGTCTGTTCTTCTTTTCTTTTTTTTTTTGGTACTTTGTAGATCAGCTGGTGCTTTGGGGCACACACTCTGGGGTGTGAAATTTGCGCATAAGAGTAAGAAATTCAATTTCACGCTTCTTTATTAATTGGCCCAGTTGAGAGTCTTCGACTTGGACTTCGGCGTTAATGAGATTTTTGCACAGCGATTATGACTCCGATCCGACCCGATTCGTACCACAAAATGCGATCTGCAACACGAACCACCTGAACTTACCTCATATTGAGGGCTTTGTGTCTTTGCCGACTCGACTTGTTATTGCCAAAATGGATGCAGCGATAGCATTGCCTTAATTAGACAGCTGACAGTCCGATTAACAAGAAGTGTAAGGCCACAAAATTGTATAATATTCATTTGAGATTGTAGATATAACATGGTCTTGAGAACTGGATACAAATCTTGGAAAACAATTATATTTTCCAAAGAAATTAAACTTTGAAGCAAAACCAATTTAAAAGTCAAATAATAACATTCCGCATGGAAATCGATTAAGCTTTGAGAATGCTAAAATACTGTCAAGGGACAGTTTTAAAAAAAAAAAACAATTTTTCCAAATAACTCAAATTTTGATTCAGAATTAAGTTAGAGGTAAAACAATGACATAATTGACATTCCGCAAGGAAATCGCTTAAGTTTTGAGAAGGTTATAGCAAATTTAAGTCTTTTAAAAAAGTGCCAAGAAAAAGTATGAAAATCAGTGATGTAAATCCAACTGTCAAACGATGGAAATCGATTTTTCGATTAATTTCTATAACACTACTAAATTGAAGATTGCTAAAATAAAAATGAACAAATTTTAAATTCGAAAAGAATTGAATAAAAGACGCAAATCATAAAATGAAAATAAAATTTTTATAAGGATATAAGTAACAATTTCTTACTTCGATTTATAGGGGTATAAAAAAATGCACTAAAGGATATGCACTTAAAAGATATTTATGTCTATAAATAAAAATCAATTTCCCTGGCCCGAGGTGACGTTGTGGCACATTTATGTACTTGCTGTGGGCATTAATCAAAGAGGTGTAAAAGCAGTTGGCTAATTGGTCAAAGTGTGCAAAATAAAAGTCAGCTTCATTACGAATTGAAAATATGTGCAATAAATTGCGAAAAGCGTTTAATAAATTATTGAAGAAATATGGTTGAAAAATTCGCGAATTGAAAATGGAAAACTGCAAAATTAAAAATGCAAAATAGAAAATGTTTATGCGAGTTGCCAGTTTTATGCCATCGACATTTGCGGGCGTTTTTGGCGCTGACGTTTGACAACAATGTTGGCCAAAATGCCGCACAGATGCACGAAGGCACCACATTGCATGCAACCACACTCACACTCACACCCAGTGGCGGAGGAGGTGACAAGGCGATGACGATCTGGCAAATGGCGTTGGCGGCATTTTGCAGCCTCTGCAACGGCAACATTGCAACTGCAACACTGCAACTGCAACTGCAACACGGCATCTACATGCAGCAGCTACTGTCGCGGCGCGTGAAAAATAATATTTATGGCAAACAAATTTTCATATCGACAGCAAACGGCGGCGCCACAGCGCTTTTTTCGACCCCGTACTTAAAAATAAGCACAGGGGTCTATTCACTTTCTCACAAAAACAAATGTGCGTAACAGGCAGAAGGAGGCGTGGCAGACCCCATAAAGTATATATATATTCTTGATCAGCATCAAGAGCCGAGTCGATATGCTGACCAAATTTGGTTGAAATCGGACAACTATTTCATATAGCTGCCATAGGAAAGATCATTCGAAAATCAAGTCTTAGTATGAACAACTTATTTGTGGTTTAATATATCTAAATCAATAGCGAATTACATAATTTTATTGTAATGCTTTTCCATAGCCAGTACAGGGTCTCCGACAGTCGAGTACGCTCGACTGTAGCACTAGTTTGTTGTTGTCTTTGGCGCACCCAAAGCGATGCCACATTTTGTGGCATGTGTGTTGTGTGTATTTGTGCGGCTGCCATATAAAATAATTAGGCAGCTAGTCATAAAAAATGGCTAAAGGTGTGTGAAGTGTGTGTGCGTGTGTGTGGCAAGTTAATGTCAATGCATAATTTGCAATGCGAATAAGTGCGTCCATCAACAGACCAACAGACAACAGTCCGTCCCACTGTCCATTTGTCTGTGCAGCCAGCTCATAAGTTAGCCAAGTTAAGTTAGTCGTCGTAGTTGGCCAAGTACTACATTGGCTTGGAACTGGCTAAGAAAGAGTCAGTCGGCAACCTAAATCAAAGCGCTTCTCTTTGGTCTCACATAATCGTAAATTATATGCGAATTGAAGTCAACGTTGCAACGTCGCGACAACGTGGCACGTTTTGGCCCAAACTGTCAACTTGGCCATTTTTGGGGTACCCAACGTTTGACATGGCCATGACAAATGTGCGACGGAAGTTGGCGGCATCTCTTTGTGGATCGCATTTCTTTTAAAGATCGCTGACAAGTTCGTTGATTTTCATTGATTGCAGTTGCAATTGAGAGACCGAGAAGAGACTGAGAGTAGGCGACGGAGAAGGGGTAGAAGTTGGCCTAAACACGCCCCATACACATGGGCAATTAACTTGCCGCTGTGTTATCGATCAAAGCGCCTTTTTTTATTGGTATCTTAAATAGAATTTGTATTTGCTGATCGCGAGCAGCGATAAACAGACAAAGTTGAACAGCGAAAATTTATTGAATTTAATAACGCGCCAAGTTTATCGCACAGTTTTTGTCAATTTAACAAATTGCAGTTGCAACAACAAAAACAAGAGCTGCAACTGTTGCTGGCAGACCAAGCCCCCAAAAAAGTGGCAACGACAATGGAAATGGAATTGAATTCCTAGACGGCTAATAATGTCTTTGTGCGCAATTGACGGCCAACTGGACACGGCCAAGTGGACACAGTAGTGGGAGGGCCAAAAGGGGGCTAAGAGGGGCTTAGACAAGCGTGCAAATGACTGCAAGCCGAGGAGGCCTGTACAAAAAAAAAAACCAAGAAACAAGAATTTATTTAACGACTCTTGTTGGGGGTCTAAGCGACTCTATCGCCCAGATCAATGAATCAATTAACGCGGAAAAAAACGAAACGAAACGAAATGAATATCAGTATCAAATGGGAACTGAACAACTGAAAATGAGAGAATGAGCAAATGAAAATGAATGAAACCAGCTAACAAAAGTGGCTTTTTATTTGTTATTTGACTCGACTCGCACAACTATTGGCTTAAACGGTATTGGCCCCGTCCAGCTTAGACCGGCCAAGGCGTGGGATGGCATTTATCAACGTCGCTTTGGCTTTAGCTTTGGCCATTTTCTTGGCAGCTGCTGGTGCCACAGAGTGCTGCCACAGATTGTTGCAGTGTTGCTCCGGCCTTTGTTTTGCGTGTTGCAGTTGCAGTTGCAGTTGCAGCTGAGCTTGTTGCATTTTTCATATCAATCACGGCAACTTTGGTGGCGCATTAGTCACAGCCCGCGGCCAAAACAATTCAATTGCCAATTGCCGTCGCCGATAAGAATTATGCATAATTCTAATTCATTTGCATTTTGACACTCGCCATTTTAGTGCCTCCAACAACTGCAACAACAACAACAGCAACAACAATTACCTTCTAATCGATTAGATGTTTCATTTATTGCTGTAATTATTTTTTTATATTTAATCAATAATTGCTGAGTTGTTCGTGAGTTTGAGTAATTTGTTAGAAAGATATCGACTGAAGATGAAACTTTCATTCATTTACATTCATTTACCACTATTTTGGAACCTGGGAAATTAATTTTTAAATCTTTAATTTGGATTTTCCATCTAACTTAAATTAAAATTATTTTGCAACCCGAGAAATAGATTTTTTAAATTTATGAATTGGGTTTTCTATCTTATTAAAAAATAGTATTATTATTTGCTTTTTACATAGATCTTTAAAAATAAATATAAAACAGAAAGTAAGACAAAATACATAAAAACGAACCTTTTCTGATCATGATTATTTCGAATCATTCACAGAATCAGTTAACAATTTTGTATTTTGAGTTACTCTATTAGTTTTCATAAAATATCCTAATATTATCTGCGAATTTGGACTACTAACTACTTTTATCTAAAATGTTATAGTTATCAGTTCTTCCATGATTATGCTTGTATTTTTACCAATCTCTGCTTTATATGGTAAAAATTGTATCTTTAAATAATTTATATGTAAAACTTATTATTATTCGTCGCAAAATTGGATATCAGAACTCGTACGTATAAAAAGGTTTTTTTTATGGGACTTAAACTTGAGATTATATTGTAATTATGATTAAAATAAAAAATTACTGACAATAATTATAAACGTGTCTAGAGTTAAAGAACAAACTTTTAAACATGTTTTTGAGAGTGCCCAATAGATCACAGATCTGAAATTAGCAACTGTGAAAATTTGATCGTAATGAAATTTTCATTTTCATGTCGTATCTTAAGTGCTGGCAGGCAGGAGTTGTCGTCATCGTTGTTGTTGTGGTCGTTGTTGTCGTTGTTGTTGCCATTTGGCGATTTCAATCAGCGCCTTTTGGCAACTGCAACTGCAACTGCCGCGGCAACGACATCGACAACGGCAACATGTAGCATGTGGCATGTGTACGAGTAGAAGTATGAGTATGAGCTTCCGCGGCAGCGGCTGCCTTTCGATCAAATGTCAGTCGCGACAGCCGCACCTTGAAATTGTAGTTGTCATTGTTTTGCTTGGCCTAAAGAGGGGGAGAGATCGGAGAAGGGGCAGGTGGTGGGGTGGGGGGTTATTTTGGGGCAGCAACTGGAGAGGGAGCTGTCATTAGGCGAGCATGCGGCAGACAAAGCCCGTGTTGCAGTTGCAGTTGCAGTTGGCAGCAGATTTGGCCCACAAAAGAAGGTGACGCAGCTGAAATCAATGCGCTGGCCAGTTGCCAGTTGCCAATTCCCAATTGCCAGTTGCAAGTCTGTTAACTGTTGTCTGTTGCAAGTTACAAGCTGCCCCTTGGCTTGCCATATGGCAAATGCGGCGCCTTTGGCTCAAATGCAGCTGAGTGACAGCTGCCGCGATAGAGGCTGCTTTCGGCCGCTTTTGGACTTCCGCCAGCTGTTTGGCTGCCCAGTTGCCACAGTCCCAGAGAGAGACGCTTCCGATTCACATATGTCTATGCATGTGCAACATGTGCACTTGCACCTGATCACCTGATCAAACGATGCAACACTTGCCACTTGCCACTCCCCATCCAAAATAAAAAATTTAGTCGCTTGTTTTGCAACACACATACACATATTTCGTGTGGTTTCACCTGCCTCACCTGGCAGCTACCCCCTCTCACCGCACCACCCCCCCAATGTTGCCCCACTGCGGCTTTTGCTACGATTCGGTTTCGATTTCCTAATTCGCAGTCAAGAAAGTCAAACTCAAAACTCAACTCAACTCGATGCGGCTGCTTCAATTACACAAAGTCATGCAGTCGACTTCCCCTTCCCTCTCTCTCTCTCTCTACCCTACTCTATCCTCCCCTACGCTTTACACTTCTCCTCCCTCCACCCCAATGTTGCTGGTAACCCACGAAAGTTGCCGAGCCGTGTCCGCGTTGCTGTTGTTGTTAACATTGTTTTTGTGGTTGTTGTTGTTGGCGTTGGTGTCTGACTTTGTTTTAGTTTTTTGTATCTTTTTTCTGCTGCTGCTGCTGCTTAGCGAAACAGGTGCGTTTGCGTTTTGCAGGTGTTTCCCAAAAGCCACCACCAGCAGCGGCAGCTCAGCTTGCCCCCCCCCCCCCCTCCTCTCCACCCCTCCCTCCTCTGTTAACAACATACATATATCTTAAGTCAAGTCTCTTTGCTGTGTTGTTGTCTCGCGCTGTTTAGTAGTTACGCTTTACCGCTAGTTGCACAAATTACTGCCCCCACGCTGCCCCCTCCCCCACTTACCACCACCCCCTCAACTGCCCACAAACTGGCGCCAGTTGCTTATGCGCTTTGCGTTTCGTGTGAAAATCACAATTAAATGCTATTTTTATGCGCACCTACAAAGTCGTCGCTCAGTGTTCGGCTCAGCTTTCATTTAAAAGCTCGGCAGTGTTGCCAGGTGTTGACCGCTCGCATCAGCAAGATTCTGAGTAAAAATAAGCTAAAAAAAGCTAAAAATAAAAATAAATATCCTGAAAAACAAGCTACATATGGGATTTCACAGAAGACGAGGGAAAAAGAAAATTGATCAATAACTCACTTTTGTGAATTTTCCTCAAAAATTTTTTTTTTTTTTTTTTCAAGAAATGGTTCCCTTTTTTTTTAACATATATGTATATATGTATAAAAAAACCATATAAAAAAAAAATGCTTAATATTGCAATTAAATCATCGTGAACCATTTGAAACTTATTTATAAATATTCATTTATTGCTAGAATAAGCTATATAAACTTTAAAATATGCTAGATTTATGGCTATAAGCTGTTTGAAAATTTTATAAGTTTTTCTATTTTCAAATATACTAGATCTAGCCTGAAACAAGCTAATCTGGCAACACTGAAGCTCGGCTATGTGTTCGTTCGGCTGCCTCTGCAGTTTCGGCTTCGGCTGCTGCTGCCGTTGCTTCGGCTTAAGTCGTTCGGCTGGCTCAGCTGTCAGCTGCGTTGTTCAAAATGTCAGCTTGACAATTATTATGTCAAAAAATTTTTCATGTGCGCCGGCTGCGCAGTCGCCGTTGCCGTTGCAGTCGCAGCTGTTGACTGTTACACGAGTTTTTATGGTAATTCAAGTTTCACTGATTTCACGTCGCATAGTCGCACCCAAAACCCACAACGACAACAACAACAACGACAACAATTACAAGAAAATGGGTGAAAATCGAGCGAGGCGCGCGCTAATTGCCAGCCAGACTCGATACCAAAAAACAATAAAAGATCGATTCCAAAAGCGAAGACAGACATGTCCATTGGGTTACGAGTGGCACTGTTGCTGCTTACAAGTTGAGTTGCAACTTACAACTGTGGCAATTGTTGCAGAATGCACAAAACAATTAGTGCATACCAGAGAACGCACCACAGCGTTGCAGTTGCAGCCACCACAATGCATGTGAAACAACAGTTTTTGTAAATATACCCTGCATCTGGATCAGTGATAGGGTATATTACCTGTACACAACAACGAATACAATATCCCCTTTTACTTATGTTTTAAGTAACGGGTATAAAAACATTTATTTTAGTCTACTTACTGAGTATCTGTAAGTCGAGCTACTTTCAAATCGCTTCGAATTGTTTGATTTCGCTGACATTTGAATGGGGCGACTGGCACCGAGCGGCCCCAGTCCCAGTTTGTCTCAGCCTCAGTGCCAACCTCAGTCGCAGCTCCCTCCACCCCCTCAAGGCAATTGGTCAATTGCATTGTAAGCTGCAATCATTAACGCTAATAGGCGACGGCGACGGCGACGTCAACTGCAACAGCGACGCAGCTGCAGCTGCTGGGGAAAAACCCAGAGCAAAGACCAACCCCGAAGCCGATCACAAATCCGATTTCGATGTCGTATATGAAGCCGACGTTAGATCGCCAACTGTCACCCCAAAAAGAAAAACATTTCTCAAGAGAATTTTGCACACGTGCAACTTCTTCAGCCGCAAGAAACTACCTGAGACAGCGCTCTGGAAAACCCTTAATGGGCAGCAGAGGTAACATGACAACAACAGCAACAACAGCAACAACAGTGACTACAACAATAACAACAACAACGATGAGCAGACAATGACAGTGCGTGAGAAAACTTGCTCGCTCTGCCCTGGCGAACATTATCATTCTTCTCATTGCTTTGTTGTAATTCGTTGCACTTGTTTACATGGGAAATGGTTTTTCACATTGTTAGCTGGTTTTCCACATAATTTCCGAGCTACCGTAAGAGCGTTAAGGCAACAGAGCAGGTAGATGATAGTTAACTAAAGATGAGAAATGTCTGGAAACCATTCGACCCAAGAAAATCAAAAACACTTGAATAATATTCAGTTTTTTTTCTATAATATTTTTTATGTAATTTATTTTGTAATAGCTAAAATTGAATTTGTTTTTGTTTTTTTTTTTCTTGTTGTGGTTTTTATATTTAGCTTTTTCTTGTTTTATTTTTTGCATTTTTTTCAATCAATATGTTACATTATCGATAAGGGGAAAGGGACTACCCAATGAAAACATAAAAACAAATGTGAATTAAGATTTTACTGAATTTTCATCTTTTCGAAATTATAAAATATAAGTAAAACGCATAATTATGCTATAAAAACACTTTGTACAAAGTATGCTACAGATCACAGAACATATATTTATATATTTATTAATATTATGTATTATTATGTATTATATTCAAGATTTTTTTTTAAAAAAAAGAGGGAAATTATATTGGGGAGTTGAATGAGGGAAGGGGGCGGAAACCTACGCTCAACTAAAATGATAAACAAATTGTTCCTTGAGGTATGAAAATTAATCATAAATAATATACGTATATTATAAATAAATGAATTGTTCAATTTGCTGGCTGGCTAAATAATAATAATAGGAAGAATTTGTTTAAGCGACTTTCAGTTTAAGTTTGTAATTCATTAAAATTAATAGGAAATTTGTAATTGAAATAAAAATGAGAATGAAAATTGTTAGAATTGTGTTTTACTTTTTATTTGCTGTTTTCTGTTTTGTTTTTTGTTTTCTTTTCTTTTGCTTTGCATTTTTTCATCCATCTTCAGCTTCATTTTCGTAAAATTATTAACATTTTTATCGATTAAACCAAAAACTAAACATATAAAAAACAAAAAAATTCCATTTTTCTTCATTTCATTTCATTAAAAGGAAAAATTAAATTGTTTAAAGCTTTGCCAAGTTTTTCTTTTCATCTTCATGTTCATCTACTTAATTATCTTCGTAGTTATCTGCTGCTAATAGTTAATGGTTAAACGTTTAAAGTTAATAATATTATTTGTAGTGCTTACAATGTTTTTCATTACTTTATGTCTACTTAGTTAGGTTTGTTGTTATTAGTTAAAACTAAACTCTTTCAATGTATTGGTGTGAAATGCTTTAGCACCCACTGTACCCACACTCTATGCAGGTGTGGGCGTGGCTGCAGTGCCTATTAATGTAACTTGTTAATATTTTAATTGATTTTTTGCTTTCTTATTGCGGAGATCTTCACACGAGTTTAAGTTTAAGTTTGAGTTGAGTTTGAGTGGAGTGGAGTTGACTGTACTACACTGCCTACAATAAGTATATGTGTATGTGTGTATCATTAAATGTTTATGTTTAGTTTTAGTTGTAGTTCTTCCCCTTCTTCATCATCACCAACTTCTTCTCCTTCTTCTGCATTCTGCAGCTGCTTTACGATTGCCTGCTGTCCTTTTCGCCGCTGATTTGCTGCAATGAGAGAAAGCGAGAGAGTGAAGAAATTAGTCAAAATTGCATTGTGGTTAAAGCTCAGTCTAAAGCTGAAAGTTTAACATTTTATGAATAACTCAGAGTATCTGTGTGTGTGTGTGTGTGTATGTCTGTGTTTTTGTATGCCTGACTTGCACAACAAATCACGAATTATCAATTAATTTGCTGTTGTTTTCGTTTTAGCGTCTCCTCTTTAGTTGTTGTCTCATTTGTTTACGAGCACTTATTCTATTTTCTTGTTGTTTTTTTTTCTTATTTTTATTTATTTTCATTTGCCTTGCCAAGTGTAGGCAACGGCGACGGACAGCGACGTCTGAGAAGAAGGGCTAAAGCAGAGGCGCCAACTGAGCGCCAGCACAAAACTAAGAAAATCAAATGAGTTGTTGTTGTTGCTGCTTCTCTTACTGTCGTTGTCTGTTATGTTGAGTGACCGCAGAGCTTTGTCATGTACCCAGAGTGTGAGAGAGAATGATGGAAGGAGTATGTCAGAATGGGGCGGGGGGATGACGGCAGGAGTGCGCACAATGTAGAAAGCGACCGACTGGCGACTGGCGCACAGCTGCGCGGCGCGAAAAAGTACAAAAAAAGAACAGCAACAGCAAAAGCAACACAGCGAGAACAACAACAACAGCAGCTATGTATGTACAAAACGAGAACATTTTGAACACGTGCATTTCTTCTTACGTTTGCTGTGTGCGTGTGTGTCTGCGAGAGTGAGCTTGTATGTGTGTGAATACGAAAGAATTTGTTGTTTTGTGGCCACGGTGACACATCGGATGTGAGTGTGTGTGTGTATGCTGCGTGCAGAGGCAGAGAGAGAGAGAGAGGGAGATGTGGGCGGCATCTCAATCTTAGTGCAGATGTTTTGCAAGAGGAAAAAAACAACAAAACAAAATATTACACACAGCCGTTTGAATGAGCGACTAATTGTGGGGCTGTGCGATGTTTTAAATGCACACAAATACGTATGAACATTCAATGCACAATTAATCAAGTAACTGGGGAAAAAATACAAGAATTAATAATTGCCGCTGTGTGTGGGGCCAGTAAGGAAATTTTTTATTAAAATTGTGAAGAGAGACCCGTTAATACATCAAATGTATTTATTATAACCTGTTCCGGCCAAGTATTGAACAATTTTTGCCAACATCATTTATAAACGAATAAAACGAAATAACAACAAGCCAAAAACTGCGCTAATGAAGTAAGCAACAACAAAAAAGCAACAATAACAACTGAAACGGAGGCTGCCACTGATGATTCTCCAATTTCAAATGCTAAAGTCAAGCTTAAAGCCAATGTGCGTGTGTGTGTATATGTATGTATGCATGCGTGTGTATGTGTGTTTGTAGACACACATGAAATAAATTTAAGTATCTGCAGGTGTTCATTTAAAACATCACAGACAGCAACAAAATGAAAGAAGACGACGACGACGAGGAGAAGGAGAAGGAAGAGGAGAAAAAAAGGCCGCGAGAAAAATAAATGAACAGCTACGTATAGCAGCAACAACAGCAACAAAAGTAAGAAAGAAAGAAACAACGACAGCAAAAATATGTGAAATGTCTATAAAAACAAAAATGAAATTGTGCGAGCGGGCGAATTTATTGTTGTTGTTGTTGGTGCTTTCTGCCTCGAAAAGAAAGCAAAGCACAACAACAACGAACAACGCGAGAAAAAATTTAAATTTTGCACTCACATGAAAATCAAATAAATTATAATTTAAAGTGAGAAATGTAAATGCGGACACAACAGAAACTGAAACCGCGACGTACAGAAGGACAGATGGACGAACGGACGGACTGAAAAACGGACGTCCTTACGCTGCTTGGCCGTAACAGCAAATGAGGTCAAAGCAACAACAGCAATAACAATAAGAGAAACACAAACAGAAACACAAACAACAATGGCAAAGCAATCGCCGCTTGCTTAATTTTCTTGCATGTGTAATTTCGTTGGTTTTTTTTGTTTTTTTTTTTTTACTTTTCATTTGCAATGCAAATGCAGCAAATCAAAAATTGAAGCAAAGAGCTTTTTAAACTGTGTTGTGTGTGTGTGTTGGGATGCGGGTGCTTGGCGCTTGACTTACCGTCGTTAAACTGTCGGACTGTTGTTGTTGCACTGGCGCCGCTGCTGCTGTTGTTGTAACTGTTGTTGCTGCTGCGGCGGCGGCGGCTGCTGCTGACGCCAACGCCAACGCTGCGGCGGGCAGAATTGTGTTGGGGCTCTGACGATCGATCAACGGGAGGCGAGCGGCAACAGCGGGACTAGAGATTTTGGCAAGCTGCTCCTGTTCGGCGGCCAATCGCATGGCCAAAACATCGCCGGCCGCATCCATGTCCATGTCCATCTCATCGCTGTCAACGTCCTCGGCTGCAGCTGCGACGCCGCTGAGCGCGGCAGCGGCATCGAAGTTGTTAATCTCGGGATGCGTTTCCAGCTCCGTTTGCAGGTCGCAGATGTAGTCGATGACGTGCTGGATGATTTCCAGCTTGGAGAGTTTGCGATTCTTGGGCATGAACGGCACCAGATCCTTCAGCTTGGACAGATACATTTTCATCTCGGCATTTTCGCCGTCGCCGCGATGCGGCGGATGGCGGGCAATGCGACCGTTGGCCGGATTCATGGCCGGCATGGAGGCACCTGTTTGACAAACGGCCGTCAGGGATTTCATTTTCGAAATGATCGCTTTACGCTCCTTGAGTAGAATTTTGGCGGCTTTTTACACGGTCGTACCGGTTACTGGCGAGGAATTTATTGCAAAGTTTTACTTATTTGAAACTTTGATGTTTATGTTTGCTTTATTTGTTTTTTGGTTTTGGTTTCTCAGCTGCGAGCTTTTCGAGTTGTTTTTCTTTTTCACTTTACACGCACTTTTCTTTATGTGTTGTGAGTAGTTGTTGTTGCTTTTGGAATTTAACTTTGATCAACAAAAAAACACTTTAATCCAGCGTGTTTCTATTGCATTTGTTGTTGAGTGTCGCTCAAAATCAATTTGAATTTTGTTTCTTAATTTTTGCCTTTTGCTTTCGGTTTCTTTATAATTTATTTTTGTTTAGCGCGAGCTAGCAACAACCTTCAACGACCACGATAAATTTGTATTTGAATGGGAGAGCGCACCGACTGCGCCTTTTATACCCCAGCCGAACGGGCGAGCCGACAGCGGCAAATGAAAAGACTCGAACACTTCGTGTAAAACAGACACGAGCGCTCTCTCCGCTCTCTGGCTCAACCAGCCAACCAACCACCATCAGAGCCATGGCTACAAACTTGTTCCATACAGCAAAAGGGGAAATGGGCGAACGAGTGTATATACATAGATATTGATATACTTCATTTATAAATTATATATTTTTACAAATCAATTTATTAAAATTAATTAAATGTACTAAATGTCATTGCTGTTAATTTCCACAAACTCAATACGCAACCCTCTCAGAGAGTATGCACTCAACATACGAAACACACAACAAACGCACGAACGCAAGCAAAATGGCTCCGCCTATCGCAGAGCAGGAGAGTGAGAGAGAATGTAAGCCTTTGGTGCATAGATTTTGTTGGGTAGAGAATCGGTTGTAGACTTAAGGGGCAGTCAATTGTAGAGCCTGCCAACAGGATTTCCAGTAATGTAGAGTTTAGGAACGTAAATGCATTTGTGGCTGGTATTTTAAAGGGGTAAATCAGACCAGTTCTCTGACTGAGGAATTGAGGGGATTTCATACCAAAAGAAACTGGACATTATGTAGAGTGGTGTGTTGGACTCTAAGTCCACGTAAGGTAGGAGAATAAATGCGATATTAAAATCAGGGAAATTCCTTAAAGACATCATGTTTGAATACTATTAAAAAATAAATAAGTAAATGTTAACAAAATCATAATAGCTTAGCTGAAATTTACAGATGTATGTATGTTTAACCTACGCTCCACATCCACAGGCTCCACACAAATCTACCAGCTTTGTGACTTGTATTCCAGTTCTCAACTCTCTTGTATAGTTTACCCACCACATGATACAAAACCTCCACTTCCCCAGCTTCCACAAAATCTCAGCTTTAAAGTTGAGTTCCCAACTCTCAACTGTGTAGAGTTCACTTGGCATCCACTCAAAGACCACAACTCTCAGCTGTTTGTAGAGTGTCTGTTAATTCAAGTCGCAACGTTTTGTAGAATTTCCCCAGCTTCCACAGCATTGCTGCGATTGGTCAGCTGCCATTTCTCGCTCTCACTCTCTTGTTTTATGCTCATTCTCCTACGAGAGCACACGTTTTCTCTCTCTCTCTTGCTGTGTATGTTTGATTTTGTGAATGAAATACACTCGGTTATGAGACGATATTTTCTTTCTTTCTTCGTGGCTTATCTTAATTTGGGCTTATGATATCTTTTGAGTTACTCGCTTGCCAGACTACCAGATACATTCATCTGTGTTTTGTGCCGTCTCTTGACTCGACTCCTCTCCCACACAGCTGAACAACCGAACAACTTGTAGGGTTTCTGCTGGGCATGAAATCACGATCGTATTACACCAGACCACGAACCACAACGACGACGACGGCGACGGCGACGCCACTCGAGTGTTTGATTTAGATTTGGAATTGGATTTGAGACTCCCCGTCAATGAGGAAATGCAAAGGAAATTTTCATTGAAAGTGAGGCCAGAGGCGTTCGTTGTTTGTGAAAAATGACACGTCTGGAAATTGTCTGCGTCTCAGTGGATGATCGCTCCATGTGCTAATTGACGTTGCCGGGGCATGGCATTCATTCATTATGGCAATTTAGAGCTAGACAGAGACAGAGATAGAGATAGAGATGGTGAGTGCATTCATCGTCTGCTAAATTCATTCACTCAAATTAGCGCCATTCATTTGCATTCCCATAGAGAGAGCTTTGTCCGCTGAGCAGGGGGGAATAGAATCCGTGTTGTGGAATTTCGCGCTCATTTCCAAGTATTCCAGCGAAAGGTGTTGCATGAAATACACAAGAAACCGTGTCGAAAAACTATACTGCAAATAATTAAAAAAAAAATGCTAGCAAAAACCAAAAACTAAAACCGACCAACGAATAGTTCAAATTTCCAGCAAAAATACCGATCATAATTTTATGACTCTGCCAGAGATTTTCGTTGTTGTTGTTGCTGTTCGCTTCCAGTCAAAAGAGGACTTACTTTACGACTCCCGAGTGTTTCGCATGAATGACAAATGAGCAGCGACGACGCGACGCAGATGCAACAGGTTAAGTAGAGAGAGAGCAGGAGAGGGGAGCAAAGAGAAGAGAACTGGCGATGCAAAGCGATGCGATCACATGTCAATCAGCGTTCACTTGCACAGAGCTTTGGACCTAGAAAGAGACCTGTAGCTGAAGCTGCAGTTGTACAGATGGGGAATGGAGATGGAGTACAGGGATGGGAATGGGAATGGAAGTGGGGTAGATGGCGTTGCAGATATGCAGCCGCATGCCGCGTGCATGGCATGTCGAAATCCAATACGCGTCACTCATCCACTGTCCGCGTCTAGGCCATTAAAACCAAACCTGAAGGGTGTCGCCCCCATCCCCCATCCCCCCATACCCCTGCACTCCCCTCAAGTACGATGGATCGCTGACATGTTGCATACGCGAATCTCATTAATGAATTCGGTGCGACAATTTTCAGTTCTAGGCATTTGTTTGTTTGCTTTTCTGTTGCTGTTGCTGTTTTTGTTTTATTTTTAGCTTCATCGTTGACTTTTTGCATATTAGTCTGTCTCACTCTGCTTTCTCACAGGCATTTCAATGGCATCCCATATCGTTAAATATTGTATGTTTGTATTTATCGGCGACTTTTAGCTATATCTATGTATATAGCCTTGCTGCTCGCATCCGGCCTTTCGGTTGTTATGGTAACTGAATACTAATTCATCGCCAAAGCGTTTCAATAAGCAGCACTCGTTGAGCTTTTGTTTATTTTCGCTTTCTGTCTCGGTCTCTGTCTCTGTAATTGTTGTTTTGTGTTGCGAAAAAAAAACAATCAACAGCAATGCGTGGGAATGGGAACTGAAAACTGAAAAGGCTTTTTATGTTAAGTGCGTAAGAGCGAGAGAGAGAATGTTCATAACAGTGCGTGATCTGTTAAAGCTTCACTTGCTAATGAGCGCATTGGTATGCGTGAGAGGAGACTGTATGACAACCACGTGTACAGCTTTCAACGTCAAAAATAAACTAATTTGCAAGTGTTGTCTGTTAAATATGCACAGTGTGACTTTGAGTTATATATCAGTCAGTTTTAGTGAGTAAAATACATATTTACAGGCGGAGACTAGACAACAGATATATAATTGAATTAAGTAATTAATCCGATCAGATTTCGTATTTCCTTACAAATACACAACCACAGCAAAACAAACAAGAACAAGGAGCATTAATGTTAATGAGCTGCCTACTAAATAGCTGTTAATTTAACATTCATGTTAATGGCCATTAGTCAAGGCAGCGAAAACAGATTCCCAACAGAAGGCAATTCACATTTAACAAAACCCACAAAACCCAACACACAAACAAAGACAGAGAGACAGGGAGAGAGAGAGAGTAAAAAACACGTAATGAAACACAAACGCAGCCGCAAATGGAACAAAAATGAGAATGGAAAGAAAGAAGCCAAATGAAAGTCGACACATTTGAAGCCGAGCAACTGTAAAGTTAAGGACGAAGCAGGATCAATAGACAGTATGACAAATGTCAACGGCGGAAGGCAAATGAACTGCTGTCAAAATAACCCCTGCCTATTATAGGCGGACAAAAGGACGCGTCGCGCTATTTGTAAAGCTGCCAAAGAATATCGATAAAAATGTGCAGCCGGCAACAGTCACACAAAAAGCGAAAGAGAGAGAGAGAGAGAGAGAGAGTGTGTGTGTGTGTGTGTGTGTTTGCGTCAACCAGGTGAACAGATCAGATGCGATTAGGGATTATTATGCTATTACGCAGGATACGCGATTAACAATGGCAACAACAACAACAACAACAACAAGGATAACAACAACTGCGCCGCACGCCGCGACATATGCTACAACATTTTTTTGGTTTCCCCTCCTCATCCTTGGCAATGGTAATGGAACGACGATGACGTCGATGAGGATGTGGATGTGGACATCGGGCGGACAGGGGACGGGGGGAAATATTTAGGCAAATGTGCGCAGCCGCCTCGATTCTCACTACATTTTTGCTACCCTAATTGAGTGGGAAAACGGAGGTGAGAGAGAGAGAGGGTCCTGCGACGCGTCGTCCTGCGACTGCATCTGCACTTTTGGCCGGCTGCCGTTATTTGTATTGCATTTTTACCGTTGCAGCCGCCGTTTGTCTCGAGTGGAAGCCAATGACGGGCAGCGGACCAACGGACAGCGGGGCAAAGAGCGAGCGGACACCGGGCTTTTTATACCCTCTGAGCGGTTGCTTAGAGCGGGTATATTAATTAGTATGATCAATGTGTCATTATTTTTAATAACTTATGTCACTTTTTAAAGACAACTTTCTTTGAACTCCTTTTTGTAGGGTATTTGCTAGTCAATCATTTTAAATTTGTAGCATTTTTATGATAAACGTATTTGTATATTATTTGTTAACATTCTCTTCAAATTATTAGCCTGTAAATTAGTTGATGAGCCAGCTACCCGTTTTCTATCACTTCTACAGGGTATTTTATTTTTAATTTTTCTCATTACCATATTTTTCCCAAAGCTATTCCATTAAAATGAGATTCTAGACAGTCTTGACTAACTTTTAATACTATAGGATATATGCCAGTCCACCATATTATTGTTTTGCATATTAAAACAAATAATATTTTATTCTTTCCAAATTATACCTCAGCAATTAGTTTTAAAAATTAGCTGTTCTAATTTACCACCACTACAGGGTATTTGTGCAGTCGATCATTTTATTTCTATTCTACATTTTTTGTGCATTCCAAAACTGCTGGCGTATTAATTGGGAGCAGCTGAGCTGAATGTGACGGATGTGTTGCCAGTTGCAACTGTTGGGCGACTAATTCCGCTCGGGGCATGCAACGTGGGCTGTGGCAGCCTCTAGATCAGCCTTTCAGCCCGAGCTCATTAGCCAGACAACAGACGGCTGTCTAGACGTGGCTAACGATAAGAAGAAACAGGCCTAGACCTTTCAGCTAGACGGGACACCGATTTTGCCAAAAGTGACCAAACAGTGAGTCATTTGGCAGTTGCAAGTTCATTAGGCGAGGCGACAGGACGAAAGGACGGCAGGACGACAGGTAGACTTCTGTCTGAGCCAATCGACGACTGAGTGACAGAGTCCACTTATCCTTGCATAAATATTATTGCCACAATGCCACCAATCACAACAACAACAACAACAACAACCGGCCACTTTTTTCGCACAAAATCTCAGCAGGTGGTCAACAATCTGAGTATTGTTTGTTGTTGTTGTCCAGTTGTTGTTGTTGTTTGGGTTTGCTCGTCAATTTGTCGCCAGTTGCTAATTGCTGGCCAGGAATAGGTTCAGATAAAGATGCCAGTTATTTTCCATTGGCCACTTAGCCAGGCTCATACTCGTAGCTGTCATATTTGCCCCGCTGATGGATGAGCCCACAATGAGCTCTCACCTGTGCTCACCTCAACTAGAATGCACCTTTGGCAGCTCCTTAAGCCGACATTTGATCTATGAATGCGATTGACCTGCAAATGCATCGTGTAATCTGAGATGTTTCAGCCTTATCGCAGAGGCTCTTCAGTTAGAAGTTAATCACTTAATTTGTTCAACTTTATGATAATCAGTTCAGTTAATGCACTTTGAGGTAATGTTCAAGTTATCGAATGTTATGTAGAACTGCTGAAGAGTTTAACAATGCCAGATTTGCAAAGAACTGATTATAAATTTATAAAAACAAGAAAAATGGAACGGATTTAAAAATTTGATTTCATTTAAGTAGAAATATAGACAAGTAAATATTTTATTTTTAATTTATTTAGCATCTTAATTTAATTTCTTTTCATTTTCATTTCATGGTCGAAAATACTTATGCTAAAGACGAAAATTTACTAACCCAAATTTAAAATTATTTTTAGAGATATTTTATGTTTATCTGCAAAAGATTGACATATTTCTTGTTTCATTTTTTTTTCAGATTAATTTAGGTAGAAATAAAGATAAATAAAAATTTTAACATAAAATATAAATGGTCCCAATGTTGACATTATTTGTAGAGATATATCAAAATTTTTGAAATAAGTAATAAATATATTAAATTCAATTCACTTCAAATTTTCTGGTTTCTTTCGGTTAACTGAAAGAAAGAAACTAGAAGAACGACAAGATTTTAAAAGTCATTCTTATCTCATATATATCTATAGAACATACCTAGAAATGATTTCTTAGCTGATATAATCTTGTGTTGAAGTTTATAAACGACACTCAGTATTCAGCTGAAATTTGTAAGATATTTGCGCAAATATTTAATAAATCTCTAAGCAATGCTAAATTGGAATTTCCATCTAAATTTTCCCATAGTTATCGGATGTTGGGAAAGCATTTCTCAAACTGCAAAACCGAAGCCCACATAAATCTGTCTCCGTGGCTCTCAAAAGCGTTTGGAGAGTCTGGTGAGAGGATGCGGGCTATTTCAGTTTTGAGATTTGAGACTTGAGTTTATCAGCTGCAAACTTGCAACTTGCGAGTGACACATGAGGCAGGCAGATAAGTCACAGACGTTGCTGCCACAGTTGCCACAGCTGCTGGAGGCATTCCACGCACATGTCCGCAATGTTCGAGTACTCACAGATCATCGCGTGTAGTTTATTTTACACGACTTCTCAGCTCTGTTTTGGGGTTAAAAATATTCGTAAACGAGGCGGTGGCCATGTGTGGCTCTTCACACTGCCACGATGCCACAATGCCACATCCATAAAAATTATGCGGCAATTGCCAGGCGAACTGGTTGCTGCCTGCTGTCGAATTCACTCTCTCTCTCTCTCTCTCTCTCTCGCTCTCTCTCTGACTGTGACTCTTTGTCGATCCAGATCCCGATTGCCGATCATATCCCATGCCCATGCCCGATTCCCATTTCCCATTCTCGCAATCGACTTCTGTATTTGCCGGCTGTGTGGCATGTGTTGAAACAAAAGGCAACACACACACACACACATATGTCCACACATGCACATGTGACAGACAGCAGGGGGAAGCAAGGGTAGGCCAATGCCAAAAGACAGGCAAAAACCAAACGTCCTTGCCAGAACACCGCAAGCTGTTGTTGCTGCTGCTGCTGTTGTTGTTGCTGTTGCTGCTGTCAGCAGGAAGCGCCGCCTGTGCCAATCATAAAAAAAAAACTTGAAAGAGCCACGTGTGCTGAATTTCCGCGCAAAAAGGAAAAACGCAACGTCGGAAAAACATTTCAATGAGGCTCGTTGATAATGACAATGATGATCGCATATGTCGCATATATGTTATATATGCAGTTGGCATCGAAGTTGCAACCAATGCTGAATGCTGAATGCTGCGGCTGTGACTGTTGCAAGGCAGCTGTTGTTGTTGAGTTTCCAAACGGTAGCTGGCTGGCAACTTTCTATGCCCATGCAATCAAATTGCAACGCACTAGCAACAACAGCAACAACAGCAGCAACAACAACAACAGGAGCAGCAGCTGCCAATGGCTGAGGAAGATGGTAGAGATGGGTGAGGAGAGCTGGGAGAGATGGGAGGCGGGATCTGGACGAGGCGATTCCGCTTGACTTTCATTAGCATTTCTAACGGCCACGCAGCTGCCAGCAGTTGTAACTGAAACTGCTCTACTGCTGATCTACTGCGCCTGGACACTCACACAGATACACACACACACACACACACACACACATACAGTTGCTAACTGGATCGCTGGACTTGCCACAGTGATTCATAATACATTTTGGCAGCTTCTATTTGCTTCTATTATTATATTTATTTATTTAAGAAGCGACGAATTACAATTACAATAAATATTAAAAAAATTTGAGCTAGGATAATAGTTTAAAAAGAAATCTATCTTGTTTTTATGAATCTAAAATAGTTTGCAAAATTTAAAATTATTTAAAATTAATTAAAAGAAATTAAAAATTATTTGAAATAAATAACACTGATTTAGAGACTATTTTATTGACTCTTTTAGTAAACTATCTCAAGTTTTACTGCTGCATAAATGCCATACAGATATTAAAATTTGATATACTAAATTATAATTAAATACTCAATTCAATATTCATTAAGAAAATATATGTTTTCTCTACTGAACATTTTTTATATGTATTTTGATAAAATATAAATATTATATTAAATTAACTTTTTCTCTTTGTACTTATTTCTGTGCCAAGACTTAACGACGCAATTTATATTAACACAATCTAAAAAATGCCCAATAATTGTAATTACATTTTTTTATTGCTGAACTATTAGTCTATATACATATTACCTGACCCACAGTAAGATTTTTATTAATCATAAAAAAAGCAATCAAGTTTATAGCATTTTGTAATTAGCCAAGATATATAAAAACTATATATATAAAATATAAAAACTATTTAATTTATAATTTTTATAAAAGAACTTAATGGATGCTAAAAATTTTAACTTTAATTTGCCAATAACAATTCTACAAAAACCTTATAATTTCTGTATGAAGCTTTTATGCCTCTTAAGCAGTGTGCGTAGTTTGGTGACTGCTGTTGTTGCTGTTACTGTTGTGGATGTTGTTGTTGTTGGTGAAATCATCCATGGGGCAGCTGCTGCTGCTGGACGATCTGTCGAATTGTCGAACTGTCTGTTGGCGTTGGTCCGTTGCATTTGCGTTGTAAATATTTTTAATTGCTATTGGAAACTCTTCGTGTGCGCTTCATGGACATCTTTCATTTGAAGTTGCAGATGCAGTTGGAGTCGGAGTTGCAGTTGGAGCTGGAGCTGCAGTTGCAATTGGAATTAGAGTTGCTGTTGTTGGAGTCGTGTGGGTCGGCAAACTGTAACACAGCGGTGGCAGCATCAGCACTTGTTGTTGGTCAGGTTGATCTGCCTCAAAGCCTACTCTATTGGCAACATGTTGCTGCTGCTCCTGTTGTTGTTGCTGCTGTTGCTGCTGCTGCGGTTGCATGACAAGTCATTGGAAAATGTTGCAGCCTGACCGTTTGACATAATAACTGGCCACATTAGCAGCAATTGGCATTAGCCAATTAACTTTTTTCTCTATACACTCGGCTGTTGTTGCTGTTGCTGCTTTCCTCAGTCACGCTTTTCCTTATTCGCAGCATTCATTGACACCTGCAATTGTTGCTGGCAAAAAGCAAACAGCAAAAGCAATAGCAATAGCAAGAGCAATAGCAACATTGGCCGCGTTGCTGTCGTGTTCATGTTGTTGATTGGCAATCAATTTGTTGTCAGTTTTTATGATTCGCAGTGCGTCAACTTCAACTAACTGTTTTTCAACTCGGTTGCTCTGCTCGGCTATTTATTATGTTGTTGTTGCTGACAACGAACAGACAGACAGATGAATCTTGTTTATGCTGCTGACAACAACAGCAACAACAACAACAATTAACAACAACAGCAACCATGGCCTTAAACAAGGCTGTTGTTGTTTGCATAGCTCAATTGCTGTTGGGAGATGCGATGTTCAGTGGCAGCAACAGTAACAACAGCAACATGTGGGTGTCACTGTCGATTGCTAGCGCGTGTTGCTGTTGTTGCTGTTTCCAAGCAATTCAAGCTAACAACAACAGCTGCTCACAATGTCAAAGTTGTCGGCTTACTGGTGTCTGCCATTGGCTAGACATATGGCCAAGATAAGCGGCATAATTATGCAAATTTGTTATAATAATCAACATCAACAGCAACAGCAGCAACAACAACTGTGACGACGACAGCAACATTTTATAGCCAAGTTAAATGCCGACAACGGCAATCGCCAAGTGACGCTTATGGAGCGTTAGAATTAACGATTACTACAGTAAGATTAACAGTTGTATTATATTTATTGTTTTTATTTGAGCTCCCATTTATTTAACATGTTTATCTTATGCTAATATTTAGTATTAAATTCAAGTCGAAGCTGAAATTGAAATTGATACTGCCACAAATCTTTCTGTAAATGCAAATAATATTATTTGTTTATAGTTTCACAGATTATTGCACTTGTTTCCGCTTGAGTTTATGATGCCATAAAGATAAAAATATCTATAACTGTTCAAGTTTCGGTTTACATAATCTCAAATGATAGACCAGGAAAGCATTAAACATTGATTTTTATTTATTAAGCAAATTGATGTAATAATTGTCAGATTTTATAAACAAGTCACCGAAGGTATTTCCTTAAAAAAAGTAATTCTCAGGCTAAATGAACCTTTATTTGAAACTTTAACTGATCTACAAGGTATATACGCCATAATATTGCTGCTGCACCAGCAATAGTTGCTAGTTTTATAGCTGAGTGAAATGTAATTGCAATCATTCTATTATTTAATAATAATTGAGTCTTATATAAATTAATTGACATATGATTTATAGTAAAAAACTATTTCACAGGGTTCATAAAAACTTAAATTGCAGCTGAGCCAACAAGAGTTGTTGGATTTATAAACATATGCATAGCAACTGCATTTAATTGAATTAATTAATAACTATACAGATTGAGATAAAATAATTGGCATACCATTTATGGATAAACTAATTTACAGGGTATATTCTAAAGAAATATTGCTGCCGTACTCGCAACAGCAACAGCAACAGCTGCTGCTAGTCTTATAAACATATGCAATGCTGTACTAAACAAAGCGATCATAAATTGCGACAGCTTAGACTGAGACACAGACTGGATTCTTTGAGAATCTGACTGGAAAATTTGAATACAAACATTGACTAGAGTCGATTTTGAATGTGATTTGGAGTTGTGGCAGGCATCAACAAATCAATTGCGCCCGCCAGTCACAACAATCACTTGGCGAACTGGCCAGTAAAGGCACAAGATCCGAACGATCGATCGATCGATCGGTACGCATGCATAAATGCCTCCATAATCATTTCGTTGTACGAAATTTAGACGTCACTTAACTGTCACTGGCTCGTTCCTGACGAACTGACGGACGATCTGAATCTGGAGCCGAACGACCGACGACAGCGCAGGCAGAGAAAAAACAATCGCGAACGTCACGAGACGCGTCGTCAGCGTGGCCAGATCATGTCCATATTTGCATTTTTGAAATGACACATGGAAATTTTTTGAAAGCGGAGCACCAAAACGGCCAACAGATTGACAGCAGCTGCAACACAGAGTCAGATACTTGCCACAGATCGCAGACGGAATGCTAAACGAAAGTCGTGCACATACAGCCGTGGTCATATAAATAGCACAAAAAAATATGCAACTTGTAAAGTGTTTTTTTTAATTAAAATATATTTTTTAAAAATCAAACAACTTTGGCGCTTCATAGCTAAACTTATCAACTAATTAATTCATGAACAAAGATTTATAAATGTTTGAAAACAAAAAAGTAAAAATTAAAAAATTAAAAAAATAACGAAATATGTGTGGTCACAGAAATAGCACAATTTTCAAATGTTGCCAATAATTCATAGAAACTAAGCTTAAAAGTTATAATTGTTGAGCAAATTTATTATTTGGTTTAATATCCATGATTTACAATAATGGTGTTACATCTCCAACCCATACTTTCCATAAGCTTCTGACATCTCTCCTTTGAAATGGAGTTCCAAGCTTCTTCTTTGACACCTGTCCACAAATCGTCAATGTTAGCCAATTTTCTTCTGGATATCATTACCTTTACGTTATTCCATAGATTCTCTATTGGATTTAGGGTGGTACTTTGAGCCAGCCACTCCAGAACTTCGATGGATTCGTCCGTCAACCACTTTTTAACGACGCGAGATGTGTGCTTTGGGTCGTTATCGTATTAAAGTATCCATTTAACAGGCATATTCTCAAATGTAAATGCTTCCATTTGATTATTGGGAATGTCCACATACATGAAACAATCCACTACGCCATTGATTCGGAAGAGCGGACCCGCACCATGCCAGGAAAATGCATCCCAACACATAATACGTCCGCCACCGTTCTTCACGGTCATCATAGCGTACCTGGGGTTAAGAGCTTGGACTTTTTGAAGACGAACTAATGTTTTCCCATCGGGTCCTACTTTATTTAGTTGGGTTTCATCGCTCCATAGCACATTTTTCCAGAAATTCAGACTCTTATCCCGGTGGGTTCGTGCGAAGCTCAATCTTTGTTTGATATTTCGTTTTGACAGGAGTGGCATCTTCCTGCCGATGCGTCCAAAGAGCGAAACTTCGATTAGTCTTCTAGCCACTAGTCTTCTGGACACATTCGTACCACATTCATCATTAATTTCCCCTATAATTTCTCGAGAGGATTTAAAAGGGTCCGCCTTGATCTTCCGCACTATGAGTGTATCCGTAGTAAAATCTGATTTTCTTGGTTTTTTCTTACAATTTTTTGTATCTGTCAAGTAGTTTGGGTTTAACTTCACTACTTTAAGTGCGTTGTACACCATCTTCCTGGAGCATTTCATTATTTCGGCTATTTCCGAAGGTTTTTTTCCAGATTCACTTAGTGTGAATATAATCGTCCTTTGTTCAACAGAGCAATGCCTTCCACGCCCCATTTTAGAACGTTTTCGATAAACTTTATTAATTTCTTACCGAAATATTAAAAATCAAACAAAAAAGTCTGCGAAAACCACTTTTATTAGAAATTAGCAACCATATCATAAAAATGTGCTATTTCTATGACCATGCAAAATAAGTGGTCGCGAACGAAAATTAAGCATAAACCAAAAGAGAAAAATGATAACGGTAAAATTTTTGCCTGTATTACATGTGGAAGAGTGCAATAATCGTTTGCGATCAAAATTTTAATAATCGGATGTAAAATATTGTCCAAATGATAGATCGAAACAGTATGTTTTGGTTTGTGCTATTTATATGACCACGGCTGTATGGATATAGTCCGTTCCGTTGCCAAAGATAATTGCTGTCGCATATTTTCAGCGTCCACTTGTTGCAGCAACAACAACAGCAACAACAGTAACCGGCTGCCAGCAACATGTGTTGCCAAGCTGCCGTTTTGGGCAACATTTTGCAATCGCCAATCGGCAATCGAACGATTTGCCGGCACTGCAAATATTTAAAAGTTTTGCTGATAGTTGCCGATATTAAATGAGTTTATGATATTGATTATTCGTAATTTGCAATCAAAATCGCAATTCGCATCTTTAACGTGCAAATTGCGACACTGTGCGGAGCGATGACGTTGCCGGTGTGCGTCAAGTTCAATGTCTGGAACGATTCATTGTTTTTGCACAGAGAGAGCGACGACGCCAACGTCAACGAGTGAGAGCGACAGCGAGAGCGAAGACCGAAAACAAAACAAAAAACCATGCAAAATTTATTGAGATAACGGGACCCGTTCAAACACCCTATAGGCAATTGTCAGTGTGAAATGGAAACGGCGCAGAAAGCATCGTCTAATAACAAAATAAAGCGACATTAAATATAAAACAACGAATACGAAACACTCTAACAAGTTAAATAAAATAAATAAATGTGCATAAGAATACACAAAAGTGTTTAATAAATTTAATATTCAACTTGCTTTAGTTATTACGTGTGCAGCAAACAATTTTGTCTCTTTTCTATTTATTTTCTCTGCTCTTTGCGGCTTGTTACAAACACAATCACGTAATCACGCTATTCGTTCCAAGAACGTGTACAAATACATAATAATAAGAGCAACAACAACGACAATGCACGCTCAACGTTTATTATTTTGCCATCTTTTGAGAGCCTCTCAGAGAGCGTGAGAGCGTAACGCCGGCGTCGCAGTCGCTACGCTCTCGCTCTCTCGTGGGCCAGCCGCATTGTTGCTGTTGTTGTCATTTCAGTTTGCTGATAAAGACGCAGGCAAATGGACATGCACAGGCTGATCAACGAGGTTAAGCAGCGTCCCGCTCTCTGGGATGCCAACCATCCGGAGCATGCGAATCGTGTGGAGACGCAGCGTCAATGGCGTTGCGTGGCAGATGCACTGGGTGCCAAAGGTGAGTCAGTCGCCAAGTTAACTCTCTCTCTCTCACTCTGACACTCTCTTTGTTTTGCACAGTGGAAATCTGTCGCAGCAAGTGGAAGAACCTGCGCTGCAGCTATCGCCGGCAACAACATCGCCGGCATAGCATTCAACAGCAGCAGCAACAACAACAACAACAACAACAACAACAACAACAACAACAACAACAACAACAAGCACAACAACAACAAACATCACCAACTCATCAGTGGTCCTATGCGGAGGCCATGAGCTTTCTGGACGGTTGCCGGCTGCGTGCGGACAGCAGCACCAACGAGGATGAGGATTGCGAGCTGGGCGTGGAGGAGTCGCTGCCATACAAGGTGGAGGCACTGGGACCCGATGAGATGGAGGCGGACAACGATGCGCTCATGGAGGAGTTCCAGGGCATGGTCACGCCCCAGGCTCTCCGTCGACTCTCGCACAGCATTTCGCTGGCCAGCGCTGCCGCCGAGGAGCAGGTGGTGCCCCCCGTGATCCCATTGCCCCAGGGAACTGCGGCGGCGGCGGCTGCGGCGGATGGTTGCCAGTGTGCCAAGCGGGTGGATGCGCAGGTCAATTTTCTGGAGAGTCTCGAGCGGGAGGAACAGCAGCTGATGCAGTCGACCAGCCAGGACTTGGCGCGTTGCAAGAACGTGTTGCACGTGGGCGACTCGGACTACAACTTCTTGGTTAGTTTCCTGCCGCTGATGAAGCAAATGTCGCCCATGCAAAATGTCAGTTTTCGTGCCAAGATGGGCGAACTCTTGTTGCAAACGATGCAGCAATCGCCGATGCAACTGCAACAACAACAACAGCAACAACAGCAACAACAACAACAGGAGCAACCGTCGCAGATGTTGTTGAACCAACAGCAGATGGCCTTGGACCAGGCCCAACAAGTCAGCACCAGCACAAGCTCCACAAATTGGAATTGATTCCGATTCCAACAGAGCCTGCGCGGAGAGAGAGAGAGAGAGAGCGAGCGAACGAGCGAGAGAGACATCGAGAATTGAGCGAGTTATTAGCCCAATAAATGCGCATGCTCACGACTGCACAGTGGTGTAAAGCCTATTTGACACTGGGAAATACATTTGAATCTTGTTTCTGCACCTTTTGTTCAATCTATTGAATCTATGTATGTACTGTTAACGTAATAAATATTAAACTAGTATTGTATTTGAAAATAATCAAATAATTTAAAAAAAGGGTACGAGTAGTTTAGTTGATGTTTCACTTGGCCCGTTGATCCGCAGACTGTGACTCATCAACCCTTGAAGATAGCGATCGTTATACCTTTGTAGTTGTAATCCCATGACCCTAAAATGGAGAGAGAATGAGTTAATTGTTAAATTTAATGTCAGAAAACTTGTTTTACAAGTGGTTTATGGAGTTGGAAATTGTGTTGCTATGAGAATATGTATCATCTGTAGGAGATTAAGATATGAAGCTAGAAAGTGTTTTTCTTTAATCTGAAATCTTAGATTTAATGGTATCTTTAATCTTATGAAATCCTCTGATTTAACATACATATAACATACGTGATAGAAAACTGTAATAAGTACAACTGTTATGTGTTATACCATGACTCAAATCATATAACATTATCGATGTCAAATTACAATCTCTAATTTTTACAACAGGTGTGTTTTGTTAACTGTACTACAGTTATACTATTCACTTATAAGACTCCGCCTCTGGGGGATTTTTAGCTTAATGGGTATCCCCATTTGTTTCCCAGTTCTGATCTCACTGTTGCAAAAGGGGAAGATTACTTATGAGCGTATTTATAGTTGTGTGGGCGTTCAATGATGCCATTGTCAGCTTCGGCTTCAGCTTTAGCAGCAGCAGCAGCTGCACAGTGGGGCTCTAGGCAGCCCACACACACTCACACACACACACACATATGGAGAAACACACACATACTGTGAAGTGGCGGGCATATCAATAAATTACAGTAGAATGAACCCCGATTGGAGGCAAGGGTAAGAGGCGCACGTTCAATGGTCAACGGCGGTGGTCCTGTGTTAAAAGCCAAGTCCAAAGTTAACATGACCATAAAAGCGGCTACAAAAAATGGAAAAAAACAAAATAAACAAACAACAAACAAGAACCAGAGACTGGAACTCGAGCTGGAGCTGTAGCTGGAGATTGGAGAGGTCGCGTCGAGAAATCAACGCAGCTGCGGATGACGAATCGAAATTGACATTGAACTGGAAGCAAAGGCGACAACTGGATGCTGGACATTATTGTCAGAGCTGAACTTGTTGCTGCCAGAGTCAACAGTTGGCCTGGCTTTTAGAAATCCAATTACAATAACAACGAAATCAGCAGCCAGCAAAGCATAAAAAAAAAAAATAAAAATAAAAGGTAAACAATACGAAAAGCGGGCCAAAAAGTTTAAGGTGTGTTCTTGAGCTTGAACGTCGCATTCAATGTTGTTGTTACTGTTGTCGTTGCTGTTGTTGCAGTGATTGGAGTCAATCCAAGTGGGGGGCCAACAACAATTGCAATTAACCAGCAGCCAAATTGAACATTGAGTCAAAGAATCGAATGCAAATTGACATTTTGTCACTCGAAAGTGTCTTGGCCAACTGAATTCCAGCACATTCCAAATTCCACATTCCAACTTCCAATGCCATTTCCAGCAGCATTACCATGGCCATTTTTTTCAAGCCACTTTCAACTGTTGCCGCAACGTCTAAGCCAAATATTTTTTCTATTTTTTTTTTTTTGGATGGATTTTCGCACCATTTTGCTAATCCCCATTGAGAGGATGACCAACCGCTAGGCATAAATGTGTTAATGATCTTGCCGCTTGCAACAACAACAACAACCGCAACAACAACAGCAACAACACACACAACAACAACAACAAACTTTACCTGTTGTATTGTTTTTGTTCTTTTGCCGACAAATGCAAATTTCGTTCTATTCACCTCACGTCAAATATTTGTATAGATTTTTACCTCATTCCCTCCCATCCGTCTACGGACCATGTTGCAAGTGCATTCTGGCACACAGGTGTTAAAACTCGCAGCTCATTGTTAATGCGTATGTTGTTGCCATTGTTGCTGTTGTTGTTGTTGTTGTTGTTGTTGTTGCTTCTTTATATTCATCTGGTCCTGAGACGTTAGCATATTGCGGAATTTCCAGAATCTGCTTAATTCATCGAAAGAGTTTCTCATTCCCATTCTCTTCTGACGCCTCGTCTAACACCTTAACTGCCTTTGCATATGGCCTAAACAATGGAATGAACGCAAAGCCAATACAGGTGCGTTTCCTCTAACAGATGTTTGCCATTCCACAGATTACACATCCACATCTTAGGATATGCAATTTTTGGGGTGTAAAGTAATATCCTCAATTGGATACGCTGCACTTGATGTGCTTCCGAATAATTTGAAGAATTCGAGAGGGAAAGACTGGAACGTGATTTTCAACAAAGTTGGCAAGTGAGATCATAGAAATGTCTTTAAATAATTTTGTATGCTCACAAAAGATATTTTTGTACATCCAATCAATTTCAGCACAGTTTTTTTTAAGTTGTTCGGATGAAACAATATTAAGAATTAGAAATATTCTATTCTGAAAAGGCGAATTTCAAAAAAATTCTACTCTTTAGAGTAGTTCCAGCATATTCCAGAGCTTCCACTTCCACCATATCTGGAAGAGTGGCATATGCACATTCCCATGGGAATGTAGAATATTCTATTCAACTTCCAACTAGAAGACTGGAAAGCAGCAATGCAAAAGAAGTCTGAAAAGAAGTTATGTGAAATACAAAACTTACTCTATTTTCTAGAGTACATCCAGCTTACTCCAGAACTTCCATTTACTTTCCACTAAACCTGGAAGAGTGGCATGTGGGAATGTAGAATCTTATAAAAAAAACCTCTTTACGAGGTAAAAGTCTAGTGACGAAAACAGTTATATGCCCCAAAATTTCTGATATCCAATTTTGTGACGAATAACATTAAGTTTGACATATAAATTATTTTAAAAAAAATTTTGGCACTCGGCACATTGCGCTAAAATGTCTCAATTCTTCATACCAAATAAAAACCACTGTTTTGCGCAGTGCCGAATGCAAAAATTTTTTTTAAAATAATTTATATGTCAAACTTAATGTTATTCGTCACAAAGTTGGATATCAGGAAATTTTGGGGCATATAACTGTTTTCGTCACTAGACTTTTACCTCGTAAAGAGGTTTTTTTTATAAGATATCAGAAATTTTTGAATAAGACATCAGAAATTTTGAAATTGAATTTTTTTTTTGGACAGTATATCTTTATCAACTTTGTTTATTTTTTGTACAAGCTGAAACAAACTGTCTGGCAACACTGGTTCCCTTTACAAACACACATGCCAAGCGCAAAAGCTAGTAGCACTCTCAAACTCTGGCTGCTATGACACTTTGCTGCTGCTGTATGCATGCTACTGCATATGTACATGCAGAAGTGTAAAGGTAAAAGGTATATTCAGTTAACAGGTAATATCTTGCCCAAACGAAATTTGACGGCTATGTGTTATATGTCAAAAACGTGAAATTGAATTGTCTACAACAAATAACATATTTAAAAGTCATTTGAAACGTAGATTTTTCTTAAATCGCCGAAATGTGGGAAAAAAACTTTCTTTCACCTGAAGCTTTTTACCTGTGCTTTTAAGCAAAAAAGTTTACAGCTAGGCTTAAAGCCCTTCAAAACACCTTTCTAACGATATATAGATCACATCTGTAGCTTCTATCGTTTGGATGCTGTGGTTTTTGGCGATTAACATGAACATGTACATACTGCATATGTACAATGTACATGCAGTAGTGTAAAGGTAAAAAGTATATTCAGTTAATAAGTAATATCTTCCAAACCCATCGGTAAAATTTTTTCTATCATATATCAAAAAACGCGAAATTTTATACACTACAACATATTGAAAGCTAAAAAAAATCGTTAGCGTCGTTTTCTCAAAAACCGCCAAAATGTGGGACAAAAAATCTTATTTCACCTGTTGCTTTTTACCTATGCACTTTAGAAAAAAAGTTTAAAGGTCTGCCTAAAAGCCCTTCAAAATACCTTTCTAACGATATATAGATCACGTTGTAGCTCATATCGTTTGGATGCAAGGTTTAGCGGTTTTTAGCGATTTCCCGCTAAACTAGCTTTTTTTCGAAAAAGTCGTAGAACAAACGTTTCTAGATTTTTGATCGGGAACAAGTCCTCATTCAAACTTTTAAGCTAAATCAACGCTTTGATACTAACAAACACACAAACAAACAAACAAACAAACAAACAAACAGACTGACTTTTCATCTCGTTTTGAAATGGGCACCAAAAATTTCAAAATTAATTATCTTCTGAACCAGTGATCGGATTTTGATGATCGCGGTGTCATTCGACGCGTATTTTTGATAACAATAGTAAAAAATTAAAATAAAAATCGAAAAGGCTCCAACGGCCCCACTTGCTCCAATAATTTAAAATTTTCCCCTCCCACTCACACCTGTTTATCTCACGAACCAGGTGAGTTTCTAAAAGTCTTAGTATGCACATTTGTAAGTAAAATTGATACCTTTCGATCGGTACATAACTCGACCCGATCGGACAGTCATAGCAAATTTTCCATTCTTCCTGTGTATATATGCTAGTCGCCTTCGCACCCTTCGTGCTGCTTTCGTCACTAGCGCGGACTGCAGTCCGCAGTGATATTCGACTTGCAAAAATTACATTTACTTTCCACTAAAACTGAAAGACTGGAAAACGGATCAGCTTGATCAATATTCATATACTCATATGGCGGGGGAATTCTCTTTGTGCTGCCTCAGCATAATAATCAGCTTCTCTTCATTTGCTAATGTTTTGCCCCCCTCAATCAGTGACCATAATCTCGCTCAAACCAATCAAAACAGGCACTTAACATTTGGCTATAGACCCAAAAAACAAAAAAAAAGAAAATATTCCCTCAGAACCAAAAAAACATACGTAACTCAAACTGAAGCTGACGTTGAGGCTTAGCATCGAATCGACATCGTTAACTGAAAACAGCAACAAGGGATGCGGAGGGGAGTGGGGCACATCAAAAAGTAACGCTGAGTCATTCGGACCTGGCCCGAAACACAGCCGTCTGTCTCACTGCTTGTTGTCCGTGTGTGTGTACCGCCCTCGCTGCCCCGCCTCTTCCCGCTACCCCTTCTGCTCTTTACCCGCAATCAAACCAACTCCCCCCTCTTCCTGCTTGCCTTCCTTTTGGCCAATGCCTGCCGGCAATCAATGCTGTATGACAGCTAGGTTAACAGTCGATCCTACGCGCTTCCTCTTGATTTCGTTAAGTAAATCTCCAACTTCAACTACAACTACAACTACAACAACAACTGCAACTCCAACATGGCTTTAGCTGGGCAACCTTCACGTACCGTCTCTCTCGCTCTCGCTCTATCTCCCTCTCCCTCCCTGTCTCCGTCTGTCTTTCTGTCCCATTTTCATGGCTTGCCACGGCAACTGTCGAGATCATGATCATGGCTTTAACTGGCTCTTGGCATTAAAGGCAAAGAAAAAAAAAAAAAAAAAGTACGTGTATTTTTAACTTGGCTCAGCGACTTCGACTTCGACTTGGACTTTATTGTTGTCTTGGCCCAGACGACAGCGCGTTGTGTTGTGTTGTGTTGGCCAAACCTCTGTAGCCAACGAGCTGCGTCTACGTTTTGCGTCGGTTTTCTTTTTAAACGCTTTTAAACACCTGAGAAACTTGCTTTTTAATGTGCGCACATGTGTCTGTGCGGCAACAACACAACTAATGATCATCTAGCAATGATCATTATCGATGATCTTGTGGCTTGTGGTCTAGTCTAGTGAAGACTCTCCTGCCTCGTTTGTGCCATGATGAAGCAAATATAACAAATCTCAAAGTTATCAACCCGACACGTTGCATGCCTCTCTGTCTCTCTGTCTCCATGTCTCCAAACTCGGTGCTTGCCACGCAGCTGAGTAAATCAATTGACGCGCACAATTCTAGGAATTTTATTTCAGCTCTTCAGCCTATAGTATCACCTTGCCCCCCTCTAACCCCCTGCACCCCTCTGAGCTCTACTGTTAACTTGGTTACAACTCCTTGGGGGCAGCTTCATTTGAATGCGATCGCGTTGGTTGCGTTGCTCGTTAATGTGTTTGTTGCCTGCCCCCACGGGGCATTTGGCAGCGGCAACATTTGTCAGAGACGCAGCAGCAACAGCAGCAGCAGAGGCAGCAACAGTCGAGATTTATACCTAAATGATTAACCATTTCTCTAGGCCAGAACCAGCACTCCCTCTACCCATCTCCCTCTCTCGCTATCTCTATCTTTATCTGGCTGGAAGGCATGTTGTTGCTGTGGGTGCCACTTGGTGTGAATTTGTAATGCGGCTGCTTTACTTGGCATTGACTTTGGCTTTGGCTTTGGTTTTGGGTTTAGTTTTGGGTTCGACTTGAGTTTGAGTTTTGGTCTGAGCTGAGCTGAGTTTCCTCCTCTGCTGCTGCTGCTGCTGCTGACCATTCTTTGGCTGCCTGGCGATTGACACCTGCATGCATTTCTTGTTTCTCAGGTGTGCGACGAACTCAGCTCAGGTGTCTTTCACTGTGTGTGTTTGTGTATCTGTGTGTGTTTCTTTATTTCATTTCTTCATCTTTTGCCTCTTTTATTTCTGATTTTTCTTTTGAGTTTAGGAGTTGAGTCATCGACCATTAACAATATTGTTGTTGTTGTTGTTGTTATTGTTGCTGCTATTCGAAAGGATTTCATTGCTCATCGCATTTTTTTTGTGAGTTGTTGTTGTGACTTTCAGGTAGTAGTTGTTAGCGTTTATTGTTCTTGTTATGGCCATGTTGTGATTGTCCCACAGTCACATTCACAATTTACACATTTAATGTATTTCGACCTCTTCAGGATTTTTATTTTTTTTTTTTTTCGAAAACGGAACTCGCTTAATGCATTTGCCCTGCGTTTTTAATTAGGCAAAGTGCATGATCAGGTTTTGCCCTCCATCTACCCTGTAAATACAATGGCAACACAAAGAATGTTTGTTTGTGCCGCCTAATAGGCCAAAGAATGTAACGGAAATAAAGGCTTAGCCTGGCTAAGATTTGACTTTTGTTAAAGATTTTACAATACAAATTTCTTATGCTGAAATCAGATCAATATTTTATTTTAATTTTAGAAAACTAGAAACTTGAAATTAATGCATTACAGTGAGAACTTTTAAAATGAACATGATAAAATTGTATATCATATTTTATAAGCTTTTCTTAATTCGAATCATTTTATTTAATCTTATTTAAAGTACTAGCTAACTTTGCAGACATAATATAAATTAATATTAAATAATTTACAATAAATTAAATTCTTAGCAGGAGTTGTGGCTTTTACAGGGTATCTTCAAGACACTGCAAAGATTATTTTGGTTTTTCTTTTCTTATTGATTTCTCTAAATGTTTTTGTTATTGTTTGTTAGTTGCATTTTTATCTGTTGACCAGCAATTTCAGACTTGCTGATTAAGTGACAATGCGAAGAAGAGGAAGAGCATTACATAAAATCAACTTCAATTAGTCGCAGTTTTATGAATTTATGTAAGTGTAAGTGTGTATGTGTGTCAACAACAACAACAACAACAACAACAACAACGACAACAACATTTCGCCATCAAAAATAAAACAGCAGAAAGCTCGAAAAACTTTTTAGTTGTCAGCCCAAAAACGAGGGTACTTTACCGTTGTGTGTGCAGGTGTGCGAAAGCATTAAAATTCCACTCGAAAAAGAGCTGAAAATTTCACAAAAGCAGCAGCAGCAGCAACAGCAACAACAACAATCACGTTAAAATGCTTTTGCCAACGGCGCTGGCGTCTACAACAAAACAGCAACAACAACTACTTTGGTACCGACTCAAGTTCCAGCTTACAGTTAACAGCTGAAAGCAAAAATTAAATGACTGCACAAAGTTCAGGCGTAAGTACGAGTGCTCAAAAAGAAGTGAGCAAAAAGTCGCACGACACTCAAATCACGACTAGAAACCTGAAAAGTTAAGGTTTTGGAGCAGCAACAACAACACCAACAACAACAACAGCAATACCAAAAGCTAAACTTCCAAGTTGCAAGTTCAGTGAAGTTCAACGCGAAAAACGTGCGGGAGCAAAAGCATCACAAGATGTTTCCAGCAACAACTGCAGCTGCAATAACAATTTTAAACCCTGCCTCCTCTCCCTCTCCAAAAACTTCCAGCTTCCAGTCGGCAATCATAATCACAAGCAGGCAATCAAATTTGAAGTTTCTGCCTCTGCCGCTGCCGCTGCTCGGTTAATGAGCGCCTCAATGAGCTTTATCTTGCGGAAGCTTCGGCTTCAGTTTCGGCCAGGGCCAGCTGCGCAGTCGCAGTCGCTGTCGCCGTCTCTCGCTGCTGCTTGCAGGTGTTCGGGCATCCAAAAGCTGCGTCATTGATTAGCACGCAGAACAACAAAAGCTAAAACTAGACTGCGACTGCGGCTGCGTTTGAAATTGCGTGAGTAAGTGAGAGCACAACACTGGAAAGCTGCGCTCTTGCTTGATACAACAAATGGAATATTCTCATGCTCTGCACAGTGCATGATGTGATGAAATTTGTTTTAAGAAAATGCTATTAAGCAAAATATTAATTAAAAATTTATAATAAGTTTTGAGAAATTAAAAAAACCATAAAGTCAAACAAGAATTAATAAATATAATCAAACAAAAATAAAAATGATTACTAAAATTACACTTTAAATATGGAAAATGATAGAAAATTAAAAATTCAGAAAAAAAAATAATAGAAATTTTAAATGGTTTTACAAATTTGAACAATTAAAAAGTGGAAGAAGAATGCACATAACTGCTTTTCTATTTTAGACAACTCAAAATAAATATATAAAGTTTATATATAAATTATTTTTAAATTAGCTAAATGATTACTGTCTGAGTCTGTCTTGAGAATTTTGATTCCTTCTTTCAGAAATTCAAAAAATTCAGATAATTTTCAAGAGTTTTATCGAAATCTTAGTTTTGCTTACTTCCGCATTGAATGCAATATACCCAATTGCAGTGTTTGTTAGTGGGTATTACAGTCAGTCGTAACAGTCGCTGGACAGTTGCTGGTTCGTTTGCGTCGCTTGCGACAGGCAGCTGCCAAAAACATAAGTCACGATTTTCGCTTTTGTTAATTCATCAGCGAACAATTTGCATTTTTTGTGGTTCGCCGCTGTTCATTTCTTTACGATTTCTTTGGCTCGTTAATCTTTCTGGTGCGACCCTTTGCAGCGATTGCAGTTGCAGTTGCAGCCGTAGCAACAACTTGCAGCTTATGCAGCTTGGCAACAACAGACCGACAACCGACAACAAGCAACTTTAATTAGCATTTTTACGCCAACAACAACAACAACAACAGCAACGACAAGAAAAGAGAACTGCAATTATCGAGCAGAGCTTTGGTGGTGCTGTGAATTGCTGTGGTTGCGGGTGGGTTACCAATTGGCAGCTGCAAACTGCAACTGCAACTTGGCCAGGCTCCATTTCCCATTGCCATTCCCATTCCCATACTGTTGTTGTTGTTGTTGCTCTCTTGAAATGAATTTCAATTAAACGGCACGTCGACAACGATAAGAGCGAAGACGCGAAGCAGCAGCAGCAACTGTTGCTGTTGCAAGCCCAGTGACAGCAATGTGTTAACAATTTGCGCGCCACAGCTGCCACAGTTTCGTAGAGCGGCAGAAGAAGAAGTAGCCTAATTACGGCTCAAAGCCTGACATAGATGGCAGACGGTAGCTGTTGCAGCTAACTGCTGCCAGTGGCAGCTTCTGCACTTCTTTCTAGCCAAAAAACGAGAAAAAAAACATAAAACAGTGTCCAGCTGTTGCTGTTGCAACATGCCCCGACTTGGCCTGGCCTGCCACTTCACAGTTAGCTTAGGTCTCAGTTTTCGTGCTTAATCCTCATCAGCGCATTTAACACAAATCAAATTAAGCGCTTGTTACCTGCCTCTTGCCGCCTTGCCGCCTTGCCACCTTCTCGCCTTGCCACAAGCATTAAAAATTTCACCAGCGCATTTGTGGCACCCTTTCAAAGGAGGCGTCCACTTGCCAATTTCGCGCTGCGTTTTATGTCCTGAAGAAAGCAACAACGCATATCGATGGCAACATGATGCCCCACAACTGTTGTGGCAACTCCCCCCTCCTCCTTTCCCCTGCTCATTGCACCATCCTCAGTCAGCTGGCAATCAAAGTTCACATTGCAACGAGGTCGCGTCTTGGCTGAGTTTGCGACGCGTCGTGGCATCTCGTAATTACACTTAAGTATCGAACAACGTGCCCCAAACCAACTGACAACCCACTGAGCGGAACAACAACAACAACAACAACAAAAATCGAAGGCAACAATGGCAACAACATGAACCTGCAAATTAAATGCCGCATTGCAGCCTGTGGCAGGCTGTGGCAAAAACAAAAGGCGCTTGAGTCCTGCTGAATCTGAACGTTGCAACGTTGCAAAGTGAATTGTAATTGGGATCCGCAACCCAGTTGCAGTTGCTGTTGCACAGGCAACAACGCTGCGGCAGCTGTGGCGGCAAACACTCGAAGCGCGACTAAATGCGCAAAAATGTTGCAAAGACGGTAATTTACAATTGCAACAAAATGTTTTGCCAAGGCTCCAAAATCACGCAAGGCTCCATGCAACACACACTGAACACTCGACACTCAGAAGCCCGATGACTTCAACTTCAACTTCAACTTGCCCCGACTGGTGCTGTACCCTGCCCCCAGGACAGTGATTTGGGTTTGAGTTTGGGTTTGTTGCACGTTGTGCGCCCGTCTATTAGCCCGAATTGACTTTTGTGGCATCGCCCCATTTGGGGCAGCATTTGCAAGCTGCAACATTTGCCCCAAAGCTCAATTCAAATTGGCTGTAAGTGTCCACAAATGATTCGAAGAGCTGTCGATTTGAAGTGCTATTGACTGATCATAAAATGTGGCAGGAGAAGAAGAAGAAGCACGAGCAGAACTGTTAATGCAACACGTTAAGAGGTATCAAAATCACTTAAATGCAATATAATGAAGAATAGGGAATATTGAAGGAATATTGATGAACAAAATATTGGATTAAAATCAATTAATTTATTGAAATCAATGAAAATTGATATTAATAATAATAAAACAAAATAGATTACACTGTAATAAAATAAAGTAGAATAAATAGAAACAGATAATTGTATTTAAGCTTTTGAAATTGATGAATATTTTGAAATGCAACAGAACTAAATTATTCAGAATTACAAGCAAAATTATTTGAATATAATTAAAGAGTACCTTTAAGTTAATAATATTAGACTTACAAAAAATAAGAGATTAGAATAGTTAAATTAAATAAAATTGAATCATAAATTTGAATAAAAATTAAAGTAAAATATAAGAAAAATTACCAACAAGCCTGAATACACTTTAACATTCAAATTTTTATACTGTTTTAAAAAATATAAATTTTTTAATTGAAAATACACTTATTTTGACTTGGCTACGGCGAAAAACATGTTACTATTCATATGATAACTTATTTTAAAGCCGAATATACTTTCAATATTTCTTATACTGTCACTTTAATCATATTTCTTGCAATTTCCTTTGACTTATCAGCTAAAATAAATCTCATGGTAATTGCAAAGATCTTTAACAAATTTCGTGTTCTTCGGTAGCTCATTAGCTAGTCTTTATGGCCGGAATTGCCCTTCGTCTAACCAATTTTCAATTCGTAAAAGGTTAACAAAGCGCAGCCGCGACGCATTCAGTTGCCCCATTGGCAACTTGTGAGTGGCTACTGTGAGTGTGAGTGTGAGTGGATGCTGCTCCTGCTCCTCCATGGTGAAATCGAAAAGTGTTCTGGACAGGAAATGTGGCTGCCACCACCAACACCGCAATAACAGCCACAAAGACAAAGAGGAGGAGGCGCAACAGAAGCCAAGACGAGGAGAAGAAGAATGCAAACATGAAACACGATAATTGAGCAGCGTGGAAAAATTGCCAAAGACGCGAAATGGACAAATACGAATTACAGTATCCAAATCAGTGTCTGTCTCCCCCTCCCCCTCCCCCTCCACTCCAATCCCCACTCCTGGCTGCCCTGAGGCAGCTCCCAGCAATTTTGTATGTGGCGGCAGCTGCAAAATTCATTTGACAAAAGCAGCGCCAAAAGTGAAACAAAACCGAAGGAAACCAGGCAAGAGAGATGGGCTGGAACTGAGAGTGGGGAATGGGGCATGGGGCAGTGGAGAGTGGAGAATGGAGAACTTGAAAGACGCTTCCTCCATCCTGTGAAGGAATTCAAATAACTTGGCGTTTAATTTATGAGAATGCGCGGTAGCCGAGTAACTTTTGCCGCAGATGCAGATGCTGTTGTTGTTGTTGTTGTTGCTGTTGCACATGCGCAGAGAGCGGCGATAAAAATATTTTGGCCCAAATTGAAGTCTACCCTTTACCTCCCCCCCGCCCCTCAGCTCCCTTGCCTCCTTTCTGACCACGTCGGCTGCTCTTGCATTTTATTAATCATGTGCGTAATTTATTTGGGCAGCCGCGCACAATTTCACCCAAATGGAAATTGCCACGGTTGGTTAGTTGGTTGCCCATCGAGGTTCTCGACTCTCCACGGGATTGGTTTGGTTTGGGAGTCTCGCCTGCGGCGATCATCAGGCTGCACATAATTTACATATTTTTGCTGCTCAGGCGCAAAATTGTCACAGGTGAAAGATGCGCAATCAATGCAGCAACAACATTGCCACGCCCCTCTATTTCCGCCTCTTTCTCTTTACTGTTGTCGTTTCGCGTTTCACGTTTCTCGTTTCATCATTTCATGATTTCATGATTTCTCGTTAACCAACTGCAAACTCGCCGTGTAATTTGTCTGGCATGTCTTATCAGTCGCCGTCGTGCAATCAAATGCCAGGCAAACAAACATTTGTCTTTGGTCTCTGATCCGCAGTAGGAGCCGAAAGAAGGAGCAGGAGCTGGCAGTAGGAGCTGGTTTTCAGGACCACCATTAAGACGCTATCTTATCAACTGCACTCGCTGATGAGTCGACAATTTTCATCTTTTTCAGGCACTTGTTCCCAGGCCCGAGACGTGACACAGCGTCGGGCTGCCGTTGGTTAATTAACTAGCACCCTTAGCGAGGGCTGCTCGAGAACCAAGTCATAGCATTAAGCAGCAATGGAAACGTCTCCCTAACTCCCTAATAAGCATAGCTTTAATTTCGCATCAACTGTTAGTTTTATATTTTGATAAATTGGAACAGAATCTATGGGTTACTTTATTAACTATTATTATTGGAGGCTTATAAGAAGTCTGATGTTTATTTAAGAATTTTAAGAAAGTAAAAAAAGTATTAGATTATCATGCAAGACTAAAAAAATGTTTTCATATTAAAATTTTGGTTGAAAAGTCATGTAGAAAACAAAATTTAGACGAAAGTGAGTTTACTTATAATGGTGAAAAATTATTTAAGTATATTTTCATAATAAAAAACTATTCAAATATCCTGAAACTGAAAAATTAAACAGAGTTCCCATTCTATTGTTGTAAATTGAAAAAAAATTTGTTTTGAACAACAGTAAACTCCTCCAGTTTTCATATTTAAAAATTTAAATTTAAAAAAAATTGAATTTAATTGCTAATTTACTTTTATTTTGTATTATTTGTATTTTTTTTAACCCAACTGGTGATTCAAATGGTTAAAAATAGTTTAAGTATATTATCATGATAAAAAACCTATTCCAATATACTGAAACTGAAGAATTAAAATTAATTGTTTTGAGCAACTTGGAACCTCTCCAATTTATATATTTTAAATTTTAACTTTATTGTGTATAATTTGTATTTTGTATTAATTATAGTGGTTTTGTGTTGACTTTTTTATTCATTATTGATGAGATGAAAACATTCCTTGTTTATTTTCCAAATAATCAAAGTTACATATATGTTATTCAATTCCTAAACTAAGCACTTCAGCAAACAGCTCAAGCAACCCTCGCTGACTCTATCACTCTCCGTGTGTGTGTGTTTTTCTAACGAACGAACGTATTTCTCACTTTGCGTTGTCCTGTTTGTTTGGTGTGAAAAAATGCCTGGGACATGTCTTGTCTTGGGCAGGTACCTGAAGAGATAGCAATTGGGACTCTCTTCTTCCGAGGGGTCTTCTATCTCTGCCCCTGTCTCCCTCTCTCTCTCTCTCTGTAGATGTCTCCGAAGGTCTGTGGCCTCCACTTGAGCAATGCGCGTTGCACGTGTGCATCGTGTGGTAATCTCTGTTGACATTCCTGGAACTCTGACCTTTTGATTTTGGCCGACCGGCAGATTCAACTTGGTTTCGCATTACGCACGTACAGCAGCAACAACTGTTCCATGTGGCAAGTTTCTCTCTCTCTCTCTCTCCCTGTCTGCGTGTTGTTGTTTTTGGCTTTAATAAGCGTTAAGTTGCCAGGATTCAGCGACAAATTAGAAAAGGACTCAATTTGTGCCTCTGCAGCGGAGGCAAGTGTTCAAATTAATGATCCACAGATTTGTTAAATTTCGTGGCTCATTTGGGCAATATATTCGAAAATGTGGGCGTGGCATGCACGCAGCCAAACAATTAATTGTCGATTGCTGAGCCCAAAACATGCCACAAAGAACCTGCCTCGCTGATCGAAAAAGACTTGCCCCTGGGCATATTAATGAGTTCTCTTCCCAGATTGAGGAATTTCATGAAAAGGGCATTAATATTTATTTCGTAGAATGTCGGAGCTGCAAGTGCAGCTGAACGGAGCAAGAGGAGAGCAGGGGAGAGGGAAGGGGAGAGGGGTTACTCCATTGTCTACTCCGGGGTCGTTGTCTGCTGAGGTTGCAACTGAGTTTGAGTCTCGTTTGTCGCTCAGAATGGGGCCGATTATCTTTCAAGGTTTGTGGCATTTAATTATTCCAATGCAAACACTTGTTCGATTCACATTTTCATTGAACACATTCCTGGAATTTCAATTTCCAGTTTCCAGTTGCCCTAAGTCACTCCCTTTTCTCTGTTTTTTTTTTCAGTGTGTGGGCGATCAGTTTTCTATTATCTTCAGTCACTTTTCTTTAAAAGCCAGTTGATTGTCTCTTAAGTAGCTTTGATTTTTCGTGGAAATATTTTCAATGTTATGCAACATTCGACATTATCATTTTATGACAAGACAAGGAAAGGGAATGGGGAAAATGTAGCTGCCTTTTCTTGCTGGGTTTCTTTTTATTTTGGGTTCACTTGAGGGCAGTTTATGGGCTGCGCTTATCAACAGTGAGTTGGGTTCATTAATCAGAGCAAATATTGGTGTACATTAGGTCATCGTGCAGCGATAAACCTGACCGAAGAGGTCTTTAAACATTAGCTCGATGGGAGTCAGACACAGGAAATGCAATGCATTCACATTCTGTGGCACCATCATATTTCACTTGATAAGGAATTGTAAGTAATTCATGTGCAACATGCAACAAGTGCCCCAGCGAAAGACGCACTGCGGACTCATATATAGAGTGTCATGTTTGTACATAACCAAATCCCAGTATCGTTTTACCAACTCCACTTGGACTGGACTCGACTCGACTCGATTCTTACTTTTCCCAGGCGCAGAACTTTCAAAAGAAAACGATAAAGAGAGAGAGAGAAATACAGAGCGAGTGAGAGAGTGACTGAAAGTCACGTCGCGACATTGGATTCGCCTGGAGAATGTTTTATTTTTATATTTTCTCTCTTGTTTGGTGAGTGAATTGTGACCCTGGTCCAAACCAATCCATGACCATTATGTTTTATGATCTTGCTGCTTCTTTCTCTTCCATTTCTTGTTGGGTTTTGTGACAGTTTTATGGTGCATTTGGTTGCATTGATTTGGGTTCCATTTTTAACACTTTTTTTTCCTCTGTTGAGTAGAAATTTAATACTAACCGCCGCATTCATATGCATAATGTAATTCGAGATTTATTATACGAGTATGAGTATTATCGACCAACCCAGGGGGAGGGGGGACTGCGGGGTATTCCCCCCCTTCGAATCCATCGAATACGAAGCCCACATCATTTTCGGTGCGATTAACGCTCAAAGAAAAAAAGAATCGAGACAAAATGAGAATGTTGGGAATCTAACAAAACACAGAGCTTAATTGGATCCGCATTGTGTTCTGCATGTGAGTGTGTTAGTGAGTGTGCGTGTGTGAGTCTGAGTGTGGATAATAGGCTGGAAATTATGTTTTTATTGAAATAAATTAAGTGCACGTGCGCTCATGTGGGCCAACAGACAGTCTCCATCACAGAAAAGCCATTCAAAGTCCATAGAATATATTGTAGAACCTCGAGACGTCGTCAATTGGTCTGGTCGTGGCAGCCCCTATGACAATGCGAAAATGTTAATCTAATCTAATTCTAATGTACACTCATTAATCGTAGTCACAGTCGAAACGAATCAACTGAACTCTATTCACAAACTCATAGAGAACATGTGCCCAAAACGGGGCATGATAGAGCATTAAAAACTGTCTAGTTATGGAATACAACTGGATTAACAATAATTTATGCTAAGTATTAACTATAAAAGTAATAAGCAAAAGTAAATAAATGTTTATTAATCTAGAGAAGAAATTAGATGTGAATGAGATTTTGATAAAATATAAAAAATATGAAGTTTATGGAATTTTTTTTTAAATCTTTAAATTTAGAACATTGGAACCTAAATTAAATAATCAAGACTATGAATTAGTAGTTGATGAATGTATTTTCAACTTTATAAAAATAAGTATAAAAGTATATTTTAAATCGATATAAATCAATTTAGAGAATGAATTAGATCTGAAGAAGATTCTGCCTAAAATAAGTAAAATGTACTACAATTACAGTTGCAAGTATGTAAAATCGTTTTCTGAAAACTTGAGATAATACCCGAACCTAAATAAAATATTCAAAACTTTTAAGTAGTACTCAAAAGGTAAAAGCCTTTGGCTTACTTACTTTTAACTTTTTGAAAATACATTTCTCATAATAATCGTTTCAGATTTCACCAAGATCTGTTGCCAATCTTTTAACTGCTCCTTATGCCTCATCTCAATAACAATACAACTCTTAAATCATGTATTGAAACATAAATATTTCACAAAAAAGGCAGTAACTAACTAATGGATCATTAAATCAAATATGAATCACATAATTTGGCAACTCAAAAGCTGTTAAAATAAATGTTGCTGGTTTAAGTCTTTTTTTGGGCACAGTGCCTACCAAAAAAAAAAAAAAAAAAATGACTGGACAACAATATATTTGGCACAGTGCCTGCCGGCAGCGACACAACAATAACACAACAATAAATGTATTGTATGAGCAGGCAGGGAGGAGGAGGAGGGGGGGGGGAGGTTGAGGCAGGCTATAAACATAACAAGAAATTTATTTAATAATATAAACAAAATGTGCGCCAAATTGCGTATCAACGACAGAGACACGAGACGCGAGTCGCCACGACGAGGCATGTTTGCAACAGTGGCAACAGCCCAAATGACCAAATGACCAAATGGCCAAAATAGCCAAATGTGGCTGTCTGTCTGTCTGTCGGGCTGTTTGCCTAGCTGGGACATTAACAGGTCGTAAACCTTTTGGCGCGGCCCAAACAAAAGACAAGACGTTGAAACGAATCGCTGACTGGGCAAATGGGCAACTGCCACTGCCACTGGGCATTTGGCATCTGGATCTTGGCTTATATACTAGACATGCATATATAGCTAACTCTATCTTTCACACTCGCTCTCTCTCTCTCTCTCTCTCTCTCTCGGGTTGTGTGGAAATCTGAGCCAGGCTACAAAACGGCGCTGTGTCAAATAAGTTCCAAAATAGCGGCGCAAATTTGACCAGAGACATAAATAAGTTTTATTGTTGTTAGTATACAATGTGTGTGTGTGTGTGATTGTTGCTGTTTTGATTGTTGTTGTTGTTGTTAGCAGTTGGGTGCGGGTGGCTGCCACACACATGGCCAGCGGGGGCGACTCGAAGCTGTTACTGTTGCAGTTGCAGTTGCAGTTGATGCTGCGCATGCGCAGCCAGCAATTGAACAAAAGCGCATTTGTCGTTCAATTGCCGTTGTTGTTGTTGTTGTTGTCCAATTGTTGTTGTTGCCTGAATGTAGACTGTGGCTTTATTATTAAATATTACGTACGTTTGTTGTCTGTACATTTGTTTATTGCCTCGCAGCGGCATTCAGCGGCGCCCAGTCGTCATAATTGAATTCCAGCAGCGGGCGTTACGTTTGCCCCGTTACCGCTGCAATCGCTGATAGCTGATGGAAATAAGCACACCCCATCACCCCTCCGCTCCCTCTTCCCTCCCCCCCTTCTCTTGTCACTTCTCTTAACACTTGCGTGCTGCGGCAGCGCTGAGAATTTGATCGATTCGTTCGATTAGTTAGCGGCACATGCAATCGACACGCAGCATTCTCTTTCAATTGCTTTTCCATCTGCAACATTCGAGTTGCCCCCGAGTGTTGCAACGAGTGGAGGGGCATTAGGGGAACAGTCGCCTGTTGATTCAATTTACTCGTGTTTGCCGCCACAAAAAAAAAAACAAAAAAAAACGCTGCTGGGCAGCCGACACTCCTGCAATTGGGAAATTGTCTCATTGCAATGCCGGACAGCTGACTTTGGCTCAAATGACAACTGGTAATACGTGCTATTAATATCGGGCCAACATGTGTTGCCCATGCTGTTTTTGGGGTCGAGGTGCAGAGGCGTATTACCATATTACCCATGTTTATAAGAGGGTGTGTCCTATCTACGAGGTCGGTTTCTTTCTCAACCCAGGAATTAAGTCTAAATGGTGTTACGACGGGTGTTTAGTGTGTTTAATCTTATGAGTTCGATTAATATTGCCAATTTTGAGCTATTTTTTTGTCATTAGCTATTGTAATGTTAGCATAATAATAAAAGATTGAAATGTCGAAGGACTCCCTTAGAAACAACCAGGGACCGTAATCATTATAAGTTATATTAATAAAATTACATTTTAATGATTATTTTTTAATATTTTACTTTTTCCTTAAAGATAATCATTATTTTTTTATAGTATTTTTATAAAACTTAGACCAATTAATATTTTTGAGCAAATAAAATAAAACTCATTCATAATCATTATTTTTGAGTTTTATTTTTGTTGATAAAAAAATGATTATATTCTAAGTTTTATAAAACTACTCAAAAATAATGACTATCATTGAAGAAAGAAGAATCATAAAAATCAGAGATTGCAAAAAAATAAACATTTTGGTGCAAACCATTATTTTCTAGGTATTTTATAAGTGTGTAATTTTTTAATTTAAAAAAAAAACATTATTTGCAGTCCCTGGAAATAACAAGAAAATTAAATAAAATATTATGAGAAAAACAAAAAAACAGATAAAAATTAATAAAACTTGGATTTAAAAGCAAATCATTCACTGATCTGATTTCGTTTTGAAATATATATGAACATCAGAGAGTTCGTGTTAAATTTGCTTGGATACACTGCTTTCGTCACCAGCGTGATGTTGGTGAAGTAATAATTGTGATGTTAGTTCAAGAAGAATAGATTGAAATTTCTAAGGACTCCTTACGAAAGTATGCAATAAATAGAAAATGTAATTTAGATAAGCAGTCTGTCAGGAGAAGTGTGTCAACAGCATGTTATTAACATTAATAAAACCTTCGTCACTAATATAATTTGCATCAAAGCCAGAAAAACCTTTCTCATATTTCTCTTTTAGCCTCGAGCTTAAATAATTTACAACTCTTTGTGTAGTCAATCCAATTGTGAAATTACGAGCCCACACAGAGGAATGAATGTTAGCTCTCCAAAAAAGGGGAAGCCCAGCTGGCAACTGGAGCAAGTGCAGTGCAAGATGGCAGATGGGCTGCTCAGCTGGTGAACTGATCAGCTGGTCAGCTGGTCAACTGGTCAGCTGGACAACTGCTAGGCTGGACGCACTGGGGGTCAGTGCTTTGTTTACAAGATATTCAAAGAGCTTTGTATATTTTAGGCGCGCTCCGCGACATTTGAATGGGGCAATGCGGCAAGTGCTCTACGCAGACATCTTCCAAAACAAGTCAAGACCAAGACCGAGTCCAAGACGACGACGACGACAAATGTTGGAGCCATGTCTCCATTGGGCCATTTGGGGGCTACTAACTCCTATGCCTGGCTGGGATCTGCAGGTGGTCGTCGTACAACTCTATTTTTTATTTTGTCGCGTTCGTTGAAGTCTTTGCAACGGTGGTCGCTCGTTTATAAGCCGGGCCAAAACGACTTTGGCTATGGCTTTGTCGGTAACCGCTTTTCCACAGCATTTTTGTCCATTGCATCCAAGTCAAGCCAATGGAAAGCCCGGCAGGCGATCAGCTCACATACGAACAGAATGAATGCATTCGCATACTTGCAGATAGCACTGTTTTGCCATTGTATCTGTATCTGTATCTGTATCTCGATCGTCGTCGTTGTTGTTGTTGTTGGGCGTGTGGCATGCGTCCACTAAGAATAGTGGAGGGGGCAGGGTGGTTGGGGTAACAGAAACAACGTCTTTTGCATTTTATGCGGCCTTTTGGTATGTTCATTGTGAATTTATTGAAGGTGATTTTATCGCTCAAACAAATGTTGCATTTTACAAGTGCTTCAAGTGGTTGTTACCAACATTTGCTAAAGACGGCGCTTATTAATGAGCTAGTGCTCTGTCTCTAGGTCTCTGACTTAGATCTGGATCTGGATCTCTGACTCTGACTCTGTTTCTGCCTCTTGCTCTGGCGCTTGCTTGCAACACGCAGCGGGAGCTTGGCAACTGCCAACTTGCAACTTGGGAATTGGCAGGTGGAACTTGGATGTTGGATTTTGAATATTGGATGTTGGATGTTGGATGTTGGGGGTGCGCCAGAGCTAATCGCTAGCACTGAGTGGGCTGTTCAGTTTGTTTGGCTTTTCGATAAGCCAGCTGCACTCTATTGGCCAATTTCAGCTCTTGGTTCTTTTTTTTGGCCAAACAAATTGGAGTAATCATTCGTTTGCACTCATTGAAGTCAAGTCACAGACTCCGACTATTCGTCAGTCAGCGAACAACGGCCGACTTTGAATAAATTTCCGCACAATTAATTTCAAATTAAGCCTCAAGCTCTTTTGGTGTCGAAATTTATGAAAATTGCCCCGTAAATTGGCTTGGCGTTGATTTCAACAGGAAACAAAATTAAAGCCAACTTTTAAACGGCGCTGTGTGAATTCGATAAGCGAGTTGACAGATTGAATAGACCACTATAAAATGGGTAGGTCAAAAATCGGATCAACTTCCCAGTTTCTTCACGCTAGCCTCTAAATATATTCTAAATTCAGATTTAATTAATTCCGTTCAGAGATTTTTAAATTCAAGGAGTCAAAATTTATTTTTTTTAATTATTTTTAATTTTTTTCTTTTTTTATGGTGTTTGAATTTTTTAATATTTTTAGATTATTTTCGACTATTTAGTAAAAATCAAATTATTTTGAACAAAACAGTTTATAGGAAAAATATTTCTTTATTTTTTAACTATGCAATAGTTTCTTAAACATATTTAAAACCTATTATTGAATTTGATTTCATTTGAACTAATTTTGTTTGTGATTATTTTTAATTATTTCCGATTATTTTTTATAATCGTAAGCATTAAATAATCACAAATTTTTCAACAGTCACTACGATTGTTTCCAAAAATTATTTAATTGATTAGTAATTCTAATTGAAATTTAACAGGAATGGTCACAAGTAAAACACTCATTTTCCTGCTTGTTTAGACTCGCTGGCAGTTGAACTTTTGACCTCTTGGCCCACTCATATACAATATTCCGATTACTTTCCAATTACGGCCATCAATCAATTTGGACACGAATTGCCAGCGAGAAATCAATAGCTATTGGTAATAGCAAAGTAAATTCAAAGGTAATTGAAGGGACAGTAGTAGCCAAACACGCGAAGGGCCAAAAGGACTCGGACTCGGACTCGGAAGTGGACACACCTGCGTCTATTGGGGCATTGGGGCTAATCAATGTTTAACACGAGGCCGCCACTTTGGGGGTAAACATCAATCAATCGATTGGCAATGGGTCAAACTTCAACTCGGGTGATTATGGACACACTAATGTGCCTTCTCTGTGGCGGGGGAACGAGGGATGAGGGGGAGCAGATGGCTGGGAAGTTCGTTTAGGCCGGCAAATTGCTGTCACAAGCGCCAAATTATGGGCTCGCCTCAATGGCTGAGACTTAATCGAAGACAAACATCTAATTGACATAAAGCCGACATGGTAAACGACGCGTTGCAATTGCAACGTTGGCCACCTAATGACGACTCTGTCTGAGGCATGCAACACCGAGACGACAGAGAGAGAGGGAGGGAGAGAGAGATGCAGTGTGGCCAACTCCCAACGCGTATCTCACATCTTTTTTGTGCCGAAATTTATGGGCAACAGTTCAAGAGTTCAATATGCAACGGCTGCCAGTTGCAGTTGCAGACTCACAAGTTGCAAGTTGCAAGTTGCAAGTTTAATCAAGGCTTAGGCGATGCCCATTAATTAGCGGCTTACAAGAGACTTTGTTTTCTGGCGTCTTCATCTCGACGTTGTCAGTTGTGAGAGTGTGCGGGTGTGTGTGTGTGTGTGAACCAAGTATGTATTAGCCAATTAATGTTGGTTCTGTTGTGCAGTGAAAGGGGCTCAAAGTCGTTGCCCTCGCTCAGCTCATGTCAAGTTAAAAAGTAATTTAATGGAGTAAATACTAACAGATATTGTTGATAAAAATGAGTGTTGATTTCTGTAGAAGATAAACATACTGTATTTTTAGCAATGGAAGAATTCGTCATATTTTTAAATTACGCTTTTAGAGTAAGAAATTTGTCTAAGTAAGAAATTGTAATGGACCTAAAAGGTGCTCTTTATAATTAATCAAATTTACAATTGAAACTTCTCTTTTGTCAGAGAACTTTTAATGATATAGAAACTGCAAACTCAGAATAGAGGGTTTAGGTATGAAATAAATAATCTTATGTAAAATAATTAAAATTCTACAAATTGTTAAAACAGTGGAAAAACTAGAGATTATTAGTTATTCTACATAATATAATTATTTCATACATCTACTTCAAAGACTAAAATTTGTTGAAACAGTAGAAAAATTACAAGTTTGCATCGACCTGCTAAATGGTGTATTTACCTGGCGTTCACTGGCCGACTTTCTTCTGGAGTGTCACAAATACCGGCGCGAAATTATAAACGAATATACATAGTTAGTTTGACGAGTACAGCCCAACATGCCCAACACACTATTTGTGTACTAGGCTAACGGCATGAGCCAAGCCTTAGTCTTTTATATTTTATTTGTATTTTTGTCTACTACTTTTCTCTACTTTAATGCAAACCTTTATATTGCTAATCAAATTGTAAAAATCATGTAAGCTCAAAAAAAAAAAAAAAAAAAAACAACAAAAACAAAAATCAAAATAAAATTTACTACTACAGTAGAAAAATTAGATATATGTCACTATGACTGTGACTCATTCTTCAATCTTAAAAGATACATAGATTTAATAGTCTTTTTTTCTCGGATTACTAACCAATTTTATAAGATATTTAAAGCAACCTTCGCTGCTTAGAGTATACAAAAGACAAAATGAAAAAAGAAAGACAACTCAGCTGACGTGCAGTCAAATAAGAAAGAGCAACAATAACCACATGAAAGAGGTCGACATTTGGCAACACTCGCGGTCATAAAGCAAACAATTTAAGGTGAAAGGTGCTCAGACTTGAAGAGACTTGAAGACTGAAGACTGCAGACTTGAAGAGATTTGAAGACTTTTGAAGACACGCAGACAGCAAAAAGCAGCAGCAGCAGCAAAAGAAGTTAAAAGAAAAATGTCTGAAAATGGCTTTGGCTATAATTAATTTGCTGTTGTTGCTGTTGCTGCTGGCAGTCAAAAATCGAAAAGTCACTTATGACTGACACTTTGCATATGAGGCGGCAACACTCGCTGACCAGCTGCCACCGCCTCGGCCAGCCTCCCCAGTTGCCAGTTGCCAGTTGCAAGTTGCAGGCTGCAGGTTGCAAGTTGCCAAGATGAAGATGACGACCCAGACATGCAGTGACTTATGATTTACCTTCTTAACTCAAGACTCAAGACTCAAAACTCACGTTGATTTCGCGTGATTTAAGCCAACAAAAAAAGCAACAGCAACAGCGACAACAACAATTGCTGTTGTAGAAAAAGTTATGAGCATTTGATTTACGATGTGCCTGGCCATATTGCTAGCTAGCTGCATGTGCCACATGTTGCATGTGGCAGTGCCGCCTCCAGAGCTCAGCGTTGGGCGTGCGCTGATGGATTTGTCAAGTTTGTGGGTCAAGCAGCGAGATAGACGCTCATCTCCCATTCACTCTACCTCTCTATCTATCTCTATCTCTGTCTCTCTCTCTCTCAACCTCTTATTCTCTGTGCTGTTCTGTTGAATTTCCGCCAGCTGATGATTACTCAAAATCACAGCTAGCGTTGACTCCATGTCCGCATTGCAAGCTGACTCGTGTGAACGTTGCACAGCCGGCGACTAAATGCGGCAACTAAGCAACGGCAGCAACATGCCAACAACAACAACAACAACAGCCACAACAACAACAACAATGTAAAGACGCATACTTTTTTATTATTGTTTATTTAGTTTTCTTTTCAGTGCTGGGGTTACATTGTTGGGCCGCGAGTTTACGACTTTTCTACACTTAACAACCAGTTGCCACAGCTGAGGCATGACGAGGCAGCAAAAGGAGGGGGAGAGAGGCATCCATGGCTTAAAACTTATTACTCAAAAATTATCAAATCTATTAGATATTGTCAAACCATACTGTCATAAGGTTAATCAAAGAAAACGTATTTAAACATTTGTTTGATCACAAAATTGATTCTACTTAGAAATTTTGATCATTTAAGAATTTCTCAAATTTTTTCATATTTTTTCCAATTTTTTTTATATTTAGTTCTTTACACACTTTCAAAAACTTTGCTAACCAATGTCCATGATCAATATTATTTTGCTCAGTGCTTAAGTTATAAATAAATTCAGCACATCAATTTTGTTCCAACTACGGATCTTAAAATTGTAGATTTCAATTTTCAGCAACATTTTCCTAAGTTAACTTGACTTTATTTGGCATTAGTTTTCAACAACTGATATTTCTTAGTTTCTTTTTTTACAAGCTCAGTGTATTTTGGACAAGAGCAATTAATTTATATTTATTTGAACAGCTGCACTTTAACATTTGCAAATTGATAACCAGTTTTTAGACAGATTCTAATGAATCTTGATTTCGCAAATATCATTTAAAGTCAGTTCATTTAGTTGACATTATGATAGATTACTTTAATTTACGCCTTGTTGAAATGAAATCTTAAGAGGAAACGAATCAAAATCTTGTAATCTACTCTCCAATTTCTATTCATTTATCAATATCTGATCAAAACTAACCCAAATCCAAATAATGTCTACAATGCGGGCACTCGCACAACTGATTTAAAATTTGAGGCGTTGCACAGACGATCAAGAGTCTTTTGTGGCTGGGGCAAGTCAAAAGGCGATGGGCGTTGAGTTGCCCTCATCATTAAGGACAACAAATGGTTTGGCTGGAAAGTAATGCAAATATTGACGATGACGTCACAATGTCACAGCGTGTCATCATTGCAGCACAACCCCTAATTGTGGCAACCCCTGAAACAGGCGCCAAGGACGCAAAAAAAAACTGCGCGAAAAACTGCAGCTGATTTCTCAGTTTTAGCGACATCGTGGGAATCTTCTGAGCAGCAGCAGCAACAACCCTAGCAAGCGAGTCCACAAAACGACAACCCTTCGACTTGGACTTTCATACAGCTGCGTCCACGGATTTCGCGTCCATTTCTGGTCAAGAGGCAGCAGCTGCCAACGCCGTACAGTCAGAAGAGTAGAAGTCAAAGTCGAAGCTGGAATCGGAGTTGGAATTGGAGTTGGAGTCGATGTGGGGATTGATGATGGCCTAGGATGATTGGCTGGACAAGCTGACTGGAAAATGTCGCTGCATATGTCACTGGGCGCACATAGATACAAATGTATCTTTAGCGGGAAATCAGTCCAATTAAAAATAATAAAGGTGAACGCAACACAGCTTGTTAGTGGCAGTCGAAGCAGCAACTGACAAGATGGCAGATTGCACCCAAACAATAGGACTCTCCACTCTCAACTAAAGAGAGACAAAGAGAAAGAGAGAGAGAGAGAGAGAGAGAAGTCTTAGCGCGTGGGAAACCCATCGCAGTTACTTCAGCCAATTCCCCTCTGCGCTCTCCCCATCATGACCAACATGTGTGTATATGTACACATATGTCTTGGGTCAGTTTTTGGGGCAAGCAACATGCACCTGCCGCGCCCCAGTGGCTAAGTAAAATCGTGATCAAATCAAAGCTCAGCCATAAAATTGAAATTGTGGAATTCCAACGACAGCAATTTGAGTGAAACACGAACATGCGATCTATGCCACAGAATGCTGCAAAGAGGGGAAACACTCGCAGCACTGACAATTCTATTTGGCACGAGCTCATTAAGCACCATTTATATGCAACATGAGCCATGACTGGACCAAAAAGCTGCAACCAACTATCGACTACCGTCTAAACGTCTAACCGTTTACAGAGACGGCTCTACCGGCTCTATGGACTCTACCTCGATAGGCAAAACCTCTCCAAGCTCTCGATGCCTGTTGACAAGTTGTTGACGCTGGCAAATGATTTACTGGCTCCAGCGAGCTCCCGGTCAGATCCAGCTACAGCCACAACTACAACTTTAACTACAACTTTAACTACATTGGGTCGCAAGCCAAAATCAGTTAACAACGCACAACAAGTGGTAACACGTGGGCAAGCACCTCGTTATTGAAAGTGTTGTGATTATTGGATTAGTTCGATTCAAATATCACACCTTATTTATTCTTTAACCTATCCAGTAATCAAAAAATTAAATATTATTAGCATGAGATCATATTTACATCCAAGTAAGAATCAGTTCCTGAAGATTAATATGAATGAGTTCCCAAAGACAATTGGATAAAAATATCATATAAATAAGAAAAATAATTAGTATAATTTGAATTCAATCGCATGGAGATTAATCCAATATACTTTTTTTAAATTGATTGTCCCGAACTTTTACGTTTAAAGTTTGTTCTAAGTAAGAATAAAGCTTCAGTTCGCTTTCTTTTTTGACTGTTAAAATTGCAGATTAATCCAATTAATCACATTTCGATTTAAATCAGTTAAATCGCTTAATAGATAATTTAATAGATTCTATGATGAATATGGAGATCAATTGGCCCATAACTCGAAAACTAAATTACAATTTTGTTGTATTTAATCTAAACATCATTCAGAAATAGAAAAAAGAATAGACTTAGTCTCAAATTATTATTCAAGGAAAATTTTCCAAGTCTTTTAAATTTCCAATGTCAATTGATAAGTTTTCACATCGCTCACAGTTGCCAACGTTTACGTTTTCCAGCTTTTCCGATTAGCAAACTCATCGACGATCGACTGACAAAACTGTCAACGACTTCGAGAGACTTTAATCAGCTGCAAGCTGCAACAAAACAAAAAGTGTGCCAACCATTTGGCAATTTGAAGTTTGGTCTCAAGGATTTTGACAGCTAAGCTGACATGGCAAAAAATCAAAAGCCAAAAAATGAAGGCAGAAATGGATACATGACATGTGTATGTATGTCTGTCTGTCTATGGCTCTATGAGAGGCAACAAGGTGAATATGCCAAAGCTCAAATGCAATGAAACAATCAATCAAAGACGTGAGCCAAGCGAGGAAATTGTAAGCGGCAAACGGGAGGGGCAGAAGGAAGGCGGGGAAGCACATGAGTTGAAGTTGAGGCAAAGTCTGAATCTGAATCTGAGTCTGGGAGCGCGTAACGGTAACTCAAAAGGCACAAAATCAAATTACCAGCAATGATTAATCAATCAACACTGCCAGTTGCCAGTGCACATTGGGCCAGAATCCCTTTTTTTTGGCATAAAGTCTAATCGTAAAGCTAGAGACTTGAAACTTTGCATGAACCTTAGTTAGACTTATTTAGAATTTATTTTTTTTGGATTTGGACCAAGCTTTTATACCCCCCTCCCTATCCGACTATGAGAAATGTGTGTAAAATATTTTTATAAAACCCTAATGTGAAGATGGGGATTTAAAAGTCAAAATGAATCTTAGTTAGGCTGAAGAAAATGTGAAAAAATCCGATTTTCTAGCATAATTGCACAGTTGCAACATGTGTTTTTAAGGAGAATGGGAAAAATGGGGCAAAATGTGTTAATGACAAGTTTAAAATCACAGCTAAGATTTTGGCAGAAAGGGGCATCAATTAGGTTTTTACTCCGCGGTACACGAGCACTTCGGTTACTTTTCTTCTAAAATAAGACGAAACATGAAACATAGACAATCCACAACTACAACATTGAACAGAATTTTTTAATAACTTAACATTAATTATATTTAATTTTCATATTTTCAACAAGGAATTGAATAACGGGTCTTTGCAGAGCAGAAGCTCAAAGTTAGGTAAAAGCTTCCCGCCAATTTCGGCTGAAAGTCAACTGAAAAAATATCTAACTTTGCTATTGCGTCAAAAATAAAACATTGCCACCAAACATTTTTCTTTTATTGATTCGATATACCTAATGTATGCCCTTTCAAAATATTAAGTCAACTTCAAGATAAATTTCACAACAAATTTCAATTTTATGCCAAAAAAAAGGGATTCTGGCCCAATGTGCAGTGGTTGGTAACTCACCACCGCACCACATACGATTATTGGCGCTAGCCAGCACGATTGTGCCGCTGGCCTCGTTGTGGGTGTGTGTGTGTGCATGAGTGTGTATGAGTGTGTGTATGTTAGCCAAGTGGGTGCGTTCTCACAGCTGGATGCCGTTGCTGACAATCACGATCACACACACACACACACACTTACACACACATTCACTTACACACCTGCAAAGTGCAGAGTCCACGTGTGCGTTCCTTTGGCGAATGGCAATTGGCAATTTCAAATCAATGCTCAAAGCTGGAGCTGGAGCTGGAGCTGAAGTAGCAGCTTCTTCCCTAAATGGCGTGGCCTGTCTGTCTTGGCCTGGTCTGTTCGATCTCTCAGTGCTTTGATCGTGCCAAAAATGGGTTTGCAACTGGAATTCGCTTTTAGTCAAGCTACAACCAAAAGCGGCAACATCTCCCCCCCATCTCTCGCCTCCAACTTCAGCTCCAGCTCCATCTGCGTCTTTGATTGTGGCGCAGGTGGCAATTGGCAATTGCTGTGGCAGCTGCACGCGCTGGTGTGAACAACTAGAAAGTTTTAATGCCACAAAACTTGAAGCGCTTTTAGCTCTTTTTATTTGTGTTTATTTTTTTCTGTTTGGTTTGTCGTGAGAATCAGAGTGCGATGGTTTGTGGCGACTCCGCAAGTTGCAAGTTGCAAGGCGGAAAATTTATTAGTTTGCCGTGGCCAAAATAAATGCCTGGCCATTTCAATTTATGGCCAAGTAATGAAAATTTGACAAATGGCAAATGGCCAAGCAATTTAATTCTGGCCAGTGCAATAACATTTATCATTTTTTCTGGCCAAAACGCAAAACACATTTCCGTCAATCGCTCAATCGCTCAATCGCTTGATTGACAAGTCGAGGATGCAGTGCATCAGCATCACCACACGGACACATGGAGTCTGAAGTCTGAACACAGCTGGATTTGGCAACGGCAGCCCAAACACGTCAAGTTCAAGCCAAGTCGATTTATGGCCAAGTCTATTTTGACTAGATACGGATGCAGCCAAGTCGTGACCCGCGTGCATTGAACCTTATTTTTATTTTATACTTCATTTTTGATCTTGTCTCTAGCGATTTTTGTGCTTTGAAATCTGCCAGCACGAAAAGCAATTTCCGAGCGTGCAACTTGGCTAAAAAAAAACCAAAATAAAAGCTGCTGTTGTGGGAGCTGCAAGTTGGCCAAGATAATGAAGCCGTTGGCCCGTTGATCGTTCAACAGTTGCCCAAAGGGTCCAAAAGGGCTGTCAATCATAATTTGTGTGCTGCACTCGTTTTTCCCACATTTTATGCCTCGCTGCCCCCTGTCTTCCCCTATGTTCCCCTGTGTCCCACTCTGTGATTCCCAGTCATCGCTCTTCGTCTCTCTGGGAAAATCTCTGGCGTAACTGGAGGCTCGCTTGTTGCGCAACAATTACTCGCTTTTGGTTTAACTTCGTTTTCAGTTGTTCCTTTTTTTCGACTTTCCTTTTTTACCGAGCACGAATTAGTTTTGTGGCAAGTTGCAACCCCCACGCAATGGCAACACCTTCATTCATTCATTCAACATTGCTGCGCTCTGTTGCACTCCCCACTCCCTGCTCCCCTTCCCTCGCCACCAAGTTGCAGGAGGGTCCGAAAAAAGGGTGTGCGACTTTTGTTGCTGTTGTTGCTTCACGCTTGTTTTCGACCTGAAACGGAACTGCGCAAGATTGGCCAAAAGTGCTGGCTTCTTTTGACCAATTTTCACACATTGTTTACGCAGGTGCTTAATATATGCAACCATTTTGGTAACAGCCTTACAATATGTTAATTTTCATTTCAGCACAACGGAAATTAAATTCAAAATTTTACTTGAACACGCTTCATTGGACTGAGGGTTCAATAGTTCAACTTACAGATATGAATTATTGAATATTAATGACACACATCATTGAATGTGTTTATAAATATTTATTTTTTAATTTAATTTTTTGTTTCATTTTATTTAAATTTCAAATACAAAGACTGCCGCCGTCACTGTTGACACTTAAAAATTATCCGATTGAACCAAAATCAAACAAAAAGTTGACGAAAAAGAGCCAAAAATGTTGTTTTGCAGTTTATGTTATTTTTGCATTTGAATAAATAAAAAATCTTTCGTTCCAAATATTTCACATTTTCATCTTAATGTAGTAATCAAATAAAAATAAATAAAGCTACAAAATAGCTGATTCTGAACTGATGAAAAAAGGGCCAGCTTTGGCGCAAATAAAACGCCAATTGTGGCAACCGTGGCCGCAGCCAACTTGACATCAGTAAGAAGTGAATACATCGAAGCGAAGTTAGCAGCACATGAATTTGAAACTTACTCAACGAATTAACGAACTTAACGAAAACTCTACTAGAACATTTTATATTGCATACTTCTAGGCACAACAAAATTATACATTTCCTGCATTAGGTAATATTTCATTAAATGTGACACTCAAATTATATTGAAACTCTCAGTTATCAGTGCACAATTAAAACAATAGGTGAACCAATCGGAAAAAGATAAATTATTCTTTCTTCGATAATATATACACATTCAGTAAGATTTTTACTTCATTTTAATGTTTTCGAAAGAATCAACTTCATTGATAATTTATTGTTGCGTCGATTAGTAGCTGCGACATATCGATATACGATTCCAATATACCGATATAAAATCGCGATAAGTGTGTGGCACAAATTTATCAATACGGCAACGCCAAAACTGAGCTATCGATAAATCAATCGATTGGTATTGCTGATAACCCAGGCAAATAATCGAAAACACAGTGCAGTCAACAAATAATTTATACAAAATTATTAAAAAAAATAATTTAACAAGATTATTGATCAAATGTCGATTATCACAGTGAAGGGGATTTTAGATACGCACAGGGGCGAAGATCTCAGTAAGCTCAGAACGGTTGTATCAAAGTTAGCGGACCACTTGAAGAACACAAATGAGAAACTTGCAAATGTACGACATCAAATCCGAATGGAGACGAATCGCAAATTGAGGGAAACGTATCTGAAGAAATCACACACAATGGTTTGGGAGCAGCAGACAATACGAAGAATCCTTGAGGACTATAAAAGAAAGATAAATGCTTTGCTTGCCAATGATGCTTCAAGGGTAATTAACGCTAGAATACTTTAATTATATAAAATATTTATTTATAAACATATTTTTAACTGAAGGAAGAGAAGAAAGTGTCCACTAGAAATGATAAGCTCTTTGAACTATTTAAATGTAACGATTCGGACACAGGAGTAAGCATAAACGAATTTTAAATACAATTGCAGATTGTTGCATATATTTTATTGTAATTCTAGACAGATATCATTAAGGATGACAATGCGAAATCTGTAGACAAAGCGGAAGAAACAGAGTCTGGAGATGAAATGGAAGACAACAAATCAAGTGAAGATCATGAAACCGGGAAACTGGAGCTCTTAAATGAATCTGCGGATAAGCAAACAAACCAGGTTATTAATCTTTAGTTATAAATCACAATCCCTTAATAATATGTATCCATTTCCCGCAGCAGAATCATGAAAAAAAGCGCAAGATATCAGAGGATGTCAGGAAAAATACCACGGAGGTTGCAGAAACTACCACGTCCTGCCAAATTACCATAAATACCCCCGCCGACGCGTTACGACATTTAGCGGCTCTTCAAGAATACGCAATGCTGAATGATAATTACCGCGCGTCGGGACTTTTAATCCAGGTGGAAAAGGCATTCAAGAATCCACCAAACAGCAACGATTTTGAGCTGTAGCAAATAAGTTCGATTAGGCATAAAGAATTTTATCTTGTAATAGCAAAACATTTAAACGGTTAAGCAAATGTAAATTTTAATGCAATGAAAATGAGAAAAAAAGATGCTTTTTAACTTTAGTATCAATTTCACTACTCGCTCCGTAAGTGGACTTTTTTGGTCGCCTAGAAATCGCCAAGACAAGTTTTAATCTTTGTAGTCGTAGTTAAGCTAAGTTCTCTTAAGAAGTCAATTATTTCTGGATTTTCTCGCGAGCGAAATACACAGATATCGTGGAATTTTCAGTTGTCCAATTGTCTTATTTATCAGCTGTTTGCATGCCCGACATTCGCGTCACAATCAGCTGTGTATTTTCCTGGGCAAAGTCAGGGCTTTGGTATTTTTTAGTACATTTTCATAACGAAAGAAATGGTCACCCAGGTGCAACTGTAAACAACTGCCAAAAAAATTTACGGAATTTGATGTCTCTGCAAAAATGTGCCGCATGTTGCAGTTAAAAGATTAATTTCAATTGAAAATGTAAGTTGTTGCTCACAATACGACTTCAAATTCTTGGAATTAAGCTAACGAGTGATTTTTATAGCTTAAGTCTGCCACATAAATTCGTTGCGAGTTATGGACAATTTGACGCCAGACACAACTGAAAAAACGCAGGCGCCGCGCAAGCGACTTGGACGTCCGCCGAAAAACCAAGCTCAGTCAATTGAGATAATTGAGGATCTGGATGCGAGTGCAGCGGAAAGCTCGGGCTGCACATCGCCAACATTGTGCCGACGCAGCACGCGCAAAAAAATTGTCAAATTCGATGTGCTCGATTTGCTGAACAAAAGCCGCAAGACGCATAAAATTCAAATCGAGGCTCGCATTGATTCCAATGTTCCGACGCAGTCCGAAAATGTGGCATCAACATCGTCGCAAGCGGCAATTTCGTCGCTCAATCGATTCCTTGGAAATCGTGCGCCGCTTCCCCCAGTGCCCTCAGTGCCGGCATTGCCCGCGCTTGAGATCTTTGCCAAGCCAAAAGCGACGCCAAGTTTAATTGTTGCTCAGGTGAGCAGTGATAGGACAATCTCCGGGCAACAGCAGCCACAGTTGCCGATACGTAAGCGTGGACGGCCACGCAAAAAGCAGCCCAATGATGCCGCAGATTTTGATACCAGTTCATCTAATTCAAGCACAAGCTTTGCAGTCGAAAGTAAAGTCGAAATCGAATCTATTCTAAGCGAGGGATCATCAAACTCGGATCAATCATTAAGAGGATTTTCGGTTAGCTCAGAGGATGCGTCCAAGTCGCATCTAGAAGTGCTGGATGAAAATGCCCTGGAGGATATCAATCAACAGGAGTCTCTGTCCGACGACTTGGAGACGGAAATCATTACTGTGCTGCAATCCGATGAGGAGGACTCGGATTCCCAGATCATATTTGTTGAGATAGAAACAGAAACTGAGGCCACGGCAGAAGGGAACGAAAGCGGTTCCAATCCATCTGAGCAGCGTAATTTCAAATTGATCTTTCCCAGGCAAAAGGAAGAGCTTGAGATAGAGATAGATTCGAGTCATTCTGCTGAGCAGCTGATTGTTGAGGATGTCTGTGAACTGCCAGCCGAGCCTAAAATGGATGAGGAAGAGCAGGAGCAAGAGCAGCTGGAGACAGAAATTGAAAGGAAAGTCATTGCAGAAATAGACAGCGAGAAGTCAAGTGTCTCTGTTGTTAATGATTATGAAGATCACCAAGACGAACAACAGCTGGAGATATTAACTGCTGCGGATGAGCAGACCGAGAGTAACGATATGGAGCAAGCAGCTGCGGAGGAAGAGCTGCAGGTATTGACTGAAACCACCAAAGAAATCATTGAACAACTAAAGTTGGATAACCAAACTGATCTTGATGATGATGTCCATAGCAAGGACATTGAAGATACTTTAGACACCGCACCCGACACCCAAACAGAAGCAGAGCCGGAAACCTTAGCAATAGACTCTAAACCGATTCAGGCAATTGAGGAGGAAGAACACTTGGAGGATAAGCAAACAACAATTGAACTGCCAAAGAACGAAATCAAAATGCACTCTCCCAAAAGAGAAGAGTCTGACGTTTTGAAGGAGGATATTGCTGTAGCTGCTCCTGCTAAAGAGAGGAAGGAGGAAACTATTGTAGATGCTCCAGCTAAACTGGAGAAGGAGGAAACTCCAGAAGCCTCTCCAATTAAACTGTTGAAAGAGGAAACTCACGTAGCTTCTCCGATTAAACAGTTGAAGGAGGAAACATCTGTAACTGCTCCAGTCAAACTAGTGAAGGAAGAACAAGGAGAGTCGCCTGTAGCCAAATCTGATTCAACTCTTTCCACATCAGCTCCAACTGAAGTGTCCTCAACGGAGCCACAGCTGCCCACAGTTAAAGCAGATTCCATTGACCGCCCAATAGAGAAGAAGAAAACAAATGATAGTCCTAGTGCCTGTCCCAAGAAAGAAAAGGCGTCCAGCTCTTCGTCAGTACCTCCGGCTAGTGTTCCCATCGTTGAGTGCGATGCCTTGTTCAAGGTTTTGGATGAGGCCAACGCACAGATGCGCCACGAGGAGAAGACCAAGAAGAAACTTAAGCAGTCGGCTAAGAAACCGAAGCAGGAGAAGGAGACTTCCAGACAGAGCTCGCCCACGCCTCCTGCCCGCTCCAAGAAGTCGCAGGCAAAGAAAGGAGCACGCCGCAATACCATAAGCGAGGATCAGCAGGAGAAGGAAGCGTTGCCATTGGCCAATAAGCGGCGAAACTCACTACATCCTTTCAAGGCGTCCCCGAGTCCTGAGCGTCGCACGGATGCGGATTCCAAGCCAAGCAGCAGCAGCAAGAAAGGAAAGGAAAAGAAAGCATCACGCAAAAGCGGAGCATCAAAGGATTCACTTGAAGCAACTGGCAAATGTGGTGAGCTGGCAAGCAGCAGCATTGCCACGCCCACATCCGAAGTGGAAGCACCTAATCCACTGCTGGACATTGCCAAGTTCATAGAGGATGGCGTCAAGTTGCTTGAACGTGACTACAAGGTCGATGACGAGCAGGAGGATCAACAGGCGGACGAGTTCGCCAGTCGTGTGGCGAATCTGGAGACGCCAGCGACTACGCCTTGCCCATCGCCCGCGGTGAGCAGCGAGGATCTGTCGTCGGGCGTGCGACGCTCCCATCGCATCAAACAGAAACCGCAGGGCACCAAGTCGAGTGTGGGACGCGGGAGCAGCTCCCATACGCCGTCGATTAGCATGGAACAGCAGCTGTCGGAGCTGGCGCAGATTGAGGCCATCAACGAGCAGTTCCTGCGCCAGGAAGGACTCCAGACATTCCAAACGCTGCGGGACAACTATTATCGCTGTGCCCGGCAGGTGAGCAAGGAGAATGCGGAGATGCAGTGCGATTGCTTTGTCACCGGCGACGAGGAGGGATCGGGGCAGCTGCGATGTGGCGATGGCTGCATCAACCGCATGCTGATGATCGAATGTGGACCACTCTGCACCAATGGGGATCGCTGCACGAACAAGCGATTCCAGCAGCACCAGGGCTGGCCCTGTCGCGTCTTTCGCACCGAGAAGAAGGGATGCGGAATCACGGCCGAGCTGCAGATACCGCCTGGAGAGTTCATCATGGAGTATGTGGGCGAGGTGATCGACAGCGAGGAGTTTGAGCGTCGACAGCATTTGTACTCCGAGGATCGCAATCGTCACTATTACTTCATGGCGCTGCGTGGCGAGGCGATCATCGATGCCACCTCCAAGGGCAACATCTCGCGCTACATCAACCACAGCTGTGATCCCAATGCGGAGACGCAGAAGTGGACGGTGAACGGGGAGCTGCGCATTGGTTTCTTCAGCGTGAAGAGCATTCTGCCGGGCGAGGAGATCACCTTTGATTACCAGTATCAACGGTATGGACGCGATGCCCAACGCTGCTACTGCGAGTCCGCCAATTGTCGTGGCTGGATTGGCAACGAACCGGAGTCGGATGAGGGCGAACAGCTGGACACGGACAGCGACAGCGAACTGGAGTCCTTGAGCGAAGAGCCTCGCTTGGAGCAGGGCCAAAAGGTCAAGACACCCAAGGGCGCCAAGACAAAGGCACAACTGAAGCTGCCCGCTGCGCGCAGGAAGCGTAAGGAGCAACCCAAGGCCAAGGATCGCGAGTACAAGGCTGGACGTTGGTTGCGTCCATCCGGTGGCAGCGGCAGCGGCGAGAAATCCGCGACTGGCAAACACGATCACATCGAGGATCCGGATGTGCTGGAGCAGCTGACGCTGCTCAGTCGCAGTGGTCTCAAGAATCAGTTGGACACGCTGCGATTCTCGCGTTGCATGGTGCGTGCCAAGCTGCTGCAGAGTCGCCTCCAGCTGCTGGGCGTCCTCACCCGCGGCGAGCTGCCCTGCCGTCGCCTCTTCTTGGACTATCACGGTCTGCGTCTGCTCCACGCCTGGATCAGCGAGAGCGGCAGTGATCAGCAGCTGCGTCTGGCGCTGCTCGATGCCCTGGAATCGCTGCCCATTCCCAACAAGACGATGCTGAACGACAGTCGCGTCTACCAGAGCGTGGAGCAGTGGAGCACTCCTGCTCCAGATGTCGAACTGGATGCAGTGCACCAACGTATCCTGGCGCTCTTGCAGAAGTGGAATGGATTGCCCGAAATCTTTCGAATACCGAAACGTGAACGCATCGAACAGATGAAGGAGCACGAGCGGGAGGCAGATCGCCAGCAGCTGCAACATGCGGCAGCCACGGCTCTGGAGGACAGTAACAGCGCCTCCTCCCTGCCGAGCACTGATCGCTATCGCCAGGATCGCTTCAGGCGCGACACCACCAGCAGTCGCTACGAGAAGTCCAAGCCACCATCCCGGATGAGTGGCAATAATACCATCTGCACCATCACCACAATGCCACCCGCGGAGGGGGCAAGTGGCAGCAAGTCCGAGAGTCGTCGGCGCACCGACTTTGATCCACGTCGCACCACTATTTCCAAGGAGCTGCGTCGCTCGCTGTTCGAGAAAAAGGTAAGCGGGAAATGAGATCTTCAATTGAGCGAGCTTCTAATTAATTGATGGTCTCTCTTTCAGGTGGCACAGGATGAGGCGGAGAAGCGCGTGGGCATCGTGGATTGGCGTGAGCACGAGGCACGCTGTGAATATTTCGGCCTGGATCTGAACACGGATCCCAAGCTCCTGCCCTTTTATCAGAATGTGGAAACCAACGAATGGTTCAATAGCGATGACATGCCGGTGCCAGCTCCACCGCGTTGTGGCGACACCAACGAACCCCCCTCGCCAGAGTATCCCGATGATGTGGAGTATAAGCTGCCTGCTCATGTGGAGCCACTGCCACCCTCCTGGCACTGGACCACAGATCCCTCAGGGGACATTTATTACTTCAACCTAATCGATCGCATCCCGCAGTGGCATCCACCGACTGCCGAGCAGCGTCTGCAGAAACTGGTGGACGACGAACCCGAGCCGGAAGTGGACACGGATGAGCCGACGGATGAACTGGTCAACATCGATATTGACTGCAGCAGCAATCTCAGCGCCAAGTCCATGCAGCAGTACATCGAGGCGAAGATACGCGAGCGTAGGGAAATGCGACGCAGTCGTCTCGTTTCGGTGCGCGTCATTAGTCCACGACGCGAGGAGGATCGGGTCTACAATCAGCAGGAGTCTCGCAAGTACAAGGAGAACAAGGAGAAGATACGACGTCGCAAGGAGATCTATCGACGCACTCGCAACGAGTCCACAAATCCAGAGCCTTCGGAGGATCTACCCAAAGATGCGTTGCCCATTCAAAGATATCTGTATTCCTCCGACGAGGAGACAACTGAATGCGATACCAGTTTGCCATTGCCCGAGATCATCGATGGTAAAAAGGAGTTCGGTCGTTCATCGGAAACGGAGACATTGCAGGGCGCGAAGCGGAAGATGCCCCCATTGGAGGGACAGAAGAAGCATCGCAGTGAACGCGACAAGAAGCGCAAAACGTAAGCACAACTCTTTTCCCCTCTGCTGATGCACTGCATCACTTAATCAAAACGATCTTTGCATTTTCAGCGCCTCAATTGCCCGCGAGGCGAGTGACAAGTTCAACTTCGAGATCAGCGGACATGTGGCCGAGCTCTTGCGTCCTTATCGCCAGGATTCCTGCCAGGTGGGCCGCATAACAAGCGACGAGGATTACAAGTTCTTGATAAAGCGGGTGAGTACATCAATTCTCAACGAATCGACAGTTGGCTAATCAATACTCCTTCTGCAGCTGAGCCAACACATTACCTCCAAGGAGAAGCGCTATTGCGACAACACTGGGAATCCTTTGGCCTGCACCGAGTCGGTTAAATACAAGTCCCACGACTTTATCAAGCAATACATGCGCGAGAAAGGACCTATTTATAAGAGACCCGTCGACAAAACCGAATAATCAACATTATCTTGCTTCCAATTAATTAAGTTTTCTTAAGGAGATATTCTAACATTCAGTATATTTCTTTAGTAATCAGACAATTTCATTTTCTTTTTCAACAGCTGAGTTTACTTTAAGGGATAATGATAATGATAATTGTCTAGCTAGCAATTTAATTATTTTTTCTTAATTCCAGACAGTTTAATTTTTTTATTACTTTCATTTTAGTATCCCAAAAGGGATATTTAAAACATTATTACTGAAAATTAGAAAATTTAATTTTCTTGTTTAAAAAGTTAAAATTCAGTTCCCTCAAAGGGATATTCTAATTTTGAATTGCTTTCTGTATTTTCAAGACAATTTAGTTTCCTTTAAATACTGAATAATGAATGACGTTTTGTAACTTTTAGACAGTTTAAGTTCTAATTATAAGCAAGGTTTTTATCCTACATTTGGGTAAGCTTATGAAGTGATGGTTTTTTTTTTAATATTGAAATTAAATAAATTGCTAATGAAGACTTCGAGCAGATGTTTTGCTTTTTTAAAAATACTTGGAGAATATAAAGTTATTAGAGGAGGTTATAATTTCGAAAATTTAAAGAACATTGTGCAGCTGAAAATGTTATCACAGAGCGATTCCCTTGTTGATAACGATTGAATTGAGAAATCCACAATATCTGTTCATAATCACAAAATTCTTTTACATTAGATATTTTCCTATTGGTCTGCATTTGCTGACAGCTTTCGTTAGATAAAGTACTCAATTCAATTGTCGACCAAGCTCCATGCAGCGAATAATTGACCTACTTGCGTGCCTAATTAAATCTTATCAGAATCTCTAGACATATCTACAGTCAGCAAGTAATTAAAATTCACTTCCCATTTAAGTGAATTCCCAACTGCCCCCACAAACAAAACGCCCACAAACCGCAATGGCGCTCGCGAGGTTCACTTTTGCTCTCCGATAGCACTAAAAATAGCACCAAAAACTCGCACACAAGCACACTTTCGCGTAACGGCACCTTACAATATAATCGCAAGCGAGAGAGCGAGCGTGCGAGAGCAGTAGCGATAGAGAGGTAGAACCAGAGCGCGGAGAGAGCGCAATCTCTCGCTCTCAGTAAACAAGTTTGAACAACTCGCCAAACCTGATTTTCCACCCGTCTCAGAGAGATTGGGAGGTCGAGTCAGTTTCACCAAATAACTGCAACGCTTCACACGTTCCGTGCGCAACGATTTTTGAATGTTTGTGTGCCTAAAACCCTGCTGCAGATTTATCAAAATACCAGGTAGTATTCCATTTAGCTTTATCTATATGCACATATTCATTGCATGTAATGGAATGCACAACAATTTTATGATTTTTACATTTATTTTTCTTGCCTTTTGCTATAGGCATTGCCATATCGACGTGCGCTGGAGAGAGGTTAAAGAGAGTGAGAGATCGAGAGAGTGAGCGTGAGTGTGAGAGACACCGTTAGCTGTTGTTGTTGTTGTTGTACGATTGTATGCTTGTTGTTGTTGGGTGGCGTGAGCGATCGTCTGGAAGTGAGCGCGCAAATGTCTGACGTAAGTAAATCAGTTCATCAATTTGTGGGGCGATATTGTTTAGATTTATCTATCTGATCTGGTCCAACTAAAAGAGCACTAGAGCTTTTAACTTTGTACTCTTGTATTTAATTTTACTTGGCATCTGATATACTGATGAACTCAAAATTGATCACCTGAATGAAGTTCTTTAAATTGAAACCAATATTTTGTGAAGAAACTAAATAAGTCCCACATATTCAGACTCGATTGTACTTTTCTTCTGTTTATACACTTAACAGCAACTAATGAAAGTCGTCAGGAGAAATTATTTCAATAAAATAATTTAGATTATCAGAAAACTAATTTTTATTTTACAGCTGAACTTCTATAAATCGAATTTCTCTCTAACTCAATCTAAATGAGTGACAGTAAAATTAATAAACTTCAGAACAGGCGAATATTTCCATATCTCTAACCTTTTTAAGATATTGGTGATTTTATGCATTTTTTCAATTTAAAACTTAAAGGTGGGATGTATTCAAATTTAAATTAAATCTAATATAATTTTACAAAGCTTTTGCTCTTGTAAATCTTGTATTATCTCATGAATAATCTCCATTTTAGGACGATGGGAGTCAGTATGGCGGAAGCGGTAGCAGTTCCCAACGTATACGTAATGTTCTGACTCTAGAGGAGCGTGTGGAGGCCATACGACAATACGATATTGTGCCCATGTACAGTAAAATTGCGAAGAATTTCAACTGTAGCTGGGAGCAGATCAAGAGCATTGTCAACAATCGAGAACCGATATTGGAATTTTATGAGGCAACGCGGTTCAACCACAAACAGCCCAATTCCAAGTTCGAGGAGCTGCGCAGACGCAAGCTGAACTTTCTGGGACACTGCCTCTATGAGTATATCCAGCGTGCTCAGTATTATCTACATTCCGATATCAATGAGGAGCTGATACGCACCAAGGCGTTGGAGTTTCAATCCCTAATGGGCATTGAAAACTTTGTACCCAACAAGGTGAGTTTTTTTTAAATTATTATTAATGAAGGATTCATTTAATTATGATCTAAATTGCAGTCCTGGATCAATCACTTTAAGGCTGCCTACAACATAACGCTCTCGAATCGCCAGATCATGATAACTCGCAAGCCCCCACGCTCCCTGGATCTGCGCGACATCATGTCCTACTGCGGCAGGAACACTGCCACATCCGACAGCAGTGTAAAAGTGGAGGCACCTGCCCCAGATCCAGATCCAGGTCCACAGCCAACTCCAAGTCCTGTCATAGTCAAGGCTTCTGAAACTTTACCTGGACGGGAGCCGCTGCTGTCACCTCGGAAACCCGTGGATATACGTTCGTTATATCGCACCAAGACGTTGGTCACTGCCTCCAGTCAGAACCAGGCCACGTTGGACGAGGTGCAGCTGCGTCGCAAGCGGAAGATTACTTTCCTGGAGAAGGCGCTGTACGAGTACATTTCACGATCGCAGTTCCATCACAAGAACAAGGGTCGCCTCGATGTGGATCATCTGCGTGAGGTGGCCATCAATCTGCGCGATATACTCAAGATCGAGAACTTCTTTCCGGATCGAACGTGGTTCAATCACTTCAAGAGCCACTACAATTTTAGCTTCTCCCAGGGCGTACCTCTGACTGGACGCCGTGTGCCGCTTTCTCTGGATCTGCGCGACATCGTCAGCTATTGTGGACGACATGAGCAGCGGGAGCAGCCATTGGGCAGCATCACCTTGACGCCCAAGGAGACGGAACCCGGTCGTTTGGTTCATCTGCCAATTGTCGAACACAAGTCGGAGACACGGAGCAAAGTAATTGATGACGATGACGATTGTGTGGCCATTGAAGTGCCCACGGAACTCATCGAAATCAAAGATGAAGACGACGAGGATGTCGACAATTCCTGTGAGGTCAATAGGCGCCACGATCTCAAGCGTCCTCCAGCAACCACTACTCATTCTTCCAGTCCCCTGAAGATAAAGAAGATTGAATCACTTAACGAAAGGGCCCAGAGTCCGGGCCATTATTCCGAGTCCAGCAACGATGCAGACTTGCCGCGTTGCGTGCAGAGCTACGAGGATGCACTGCGTCTGCTGAAGCCCCTCGAGGAATTTGCTCTGCTCGAGGAAAACTATCGTGCTATTGGACTGCTCACTCAACTGGAGAAGATCTTTGAAAGCGGTGCAAAATCCACAGCTGCAATTCGTGGAAGCGAAGGGAACTAGACTCTGACCTCGATTCCCTTGATGTTGAACTAAGAATTGACCAAAAATTAATAATTAATAATAGCCTGGCTTATTGGATAAGTGTACATATACATATAAGCATCATTATGTTTAAGCAATTGCAACGAGGGTTGCTTGAGTAATCTTGGACTCGATAATCGATGGGCATACAACACACATATCATGTAATAGATGTTATTATGAATGCTTAGATAATACATACATATTACATAATACATACAATATATTTACAATATTTAAAATTGGAATATTGCATTATACGTATATATATCTCAAAAATACCATAATATATTTATGTACATATATGATAAGAAAAAGAAAATATATAAAATATATATATGAATTCATTCTTAGCTTAAAAGTCATACAGTCAAACTTCCCTAAGTCTAATCACCATTAGCCATAGAAAAGGTTCGAGTTTTGAAGATATTCGACTTATAGAGGTTTTTTTCTTAAGCTTATTTATTTTACTGCCACTCATTTAGCTCGAGTTAGAGAGAAATTCTAGATATGGAAGTTCAACTGTGTTTATTTCTCTCTTATTCCATTAGAACTTTTAGAACTGTAAATGTATAGTAGAAAGAGGACACAAGTTGCGAGTTAAAAAATCAAAATAAACTGTCATTAGCCTTAAGATATAACCCGAGGGGATTATAACTGCTCGTGCGACATGTCACGTGACCATGTGCCACATATGAGTTGAGTAAACGCTATATCTGAAGGTGCAATGTACTCCCGCTCAGGTTACATAATCCCCTACTCACTCACTCTCTCTCTCCCCCTCTCTCTCTCTCTCTCTCTCTCTGACTTTGCCACTTTTTCCAATTCCCCAATGCTTCTGCTGCTCCAAACGTAACGAACAATCAGCGCTTAAACTTTACGTTCGTCCTGTAAAACTTTACGCGTCCTAGAAGTTGGGAAGAGATGAAATGACCTGCAGCATTTATGAGTGGAGGGGAAAGGGCACGGAGGGTTGGGGGATGGTTCGAACAAGTCGAATCGGAGGGCGAACGCGAGATGGAGCATTGAACGTGCGTGGAGCTCAGAGCTGTAGGTGCTACATCAATTTCAGATGGCTAGAATAACCCGACGGGCAATGGCGTTGGGGCAGCATCCCAGCGAGGGACCTTGTCACATAGACACACACACACACACACATATACATTTAGATGGAGCTACGATTACACAACGTCCATATAGCTGGGAGCATTGCACAGACATCGTCCTCAGTTGAGGCAACGTTTCGTTTTACACTTTTGCAACCCTCCTGAGCAGGCAAGGACTTTCATTTCAAGGATTTCCGACCGACGTCCAACGCCCAACGTCTGTTCGTCCGCTTGTCCGTTGTCCGACATCCGAGTGACGGTCTCAACTCTGTATATATACTCGTTGAGGTAACACAGGGAATTGGGAGCTATAGAATACCTACGAGTGTTGCTGGTTAGGTGCCAGGCTTAAGGTAGCGAAAGCAGCCCAAGAAGTGACAGGAACGCAAGGGACTTTAACTGAACGGAACTGAACTCAACGGAACATAACAGAACAGAGAAGAAGCAACATCAATGCAGTAATAAAGCGACAACGCCGAGTTTCGTCTCTTTTTAAAATTTTGCCTCGACTCGGGTTACTGCCACACGGTTGCGCTTCAAACTCGCACACACACACTCATAGACACACACGCACATACATATACATAGAAAACTGAAGCTCCAGCACAATAAGAGTCCTGAAATAAAACCCTCGAAAGCCAAAAACGAAAATGACTTTAAGCGAGTAAAAGTATAACGATAAGCTAACTTTGTATATGGGTATTTCCAGGATCGAGAACGCGACATTTGTACGTCTTTAAATGAAAAAACAAATGACAAAAGTTGACATTTTCAAAAATGTTTTCCCACGTGTTTAATTCATTTTATCAACACTATTTTTATTATAAAAGACAAGCTTTGAAGACTTGTCATTTTCGAATTACTTATAGAAAACAAAGCATCGCGAACGCGACGAAAAATGGAAGTCATGTTTGACTTCATCTTGTCAAATGAGAAAGACTGCGAAATGTGGCGAGTAATTTGAAGGAAAATACTCTTAAACCGTAATAAAATAATGTAGCTTTCCATTTTAGAAATAAGTTTGATATGTTACTATCATTTTATTTATTTTTCAAATTTTATTAGTAATTTGTAACGCGACATCGCGAACGTGACAAGAATTCCACCTAGTTTTTTCCAAGAATTTGTTCATCAAATTTTATTGTTTATATCGAAAACCGGGTGTAAAACTCGTTTTAAATTAAACTTTCATAATATTTCTATGAATTCAAATAGTTCATGTTACGATTTTTCTGTCCTACTTAGTGTAATCGTTAGAATACAAACGGTCCATTTTGGAATTCAATTTTTAACAAAATTGGCAAAAATATAGAAAAAGTGAATTTATTCCAATAGAGGATCTATATGTTCATCCTATTAACATTATTTTAGCGTATATTCCTTAAATAAATAACTTGAATACATTTTTGGAAGAAAATTTCACAAGATGTGAGTTTTTGATCAATTTTACGTTTTTGGGCGAGGTGGACCTTTTTCTGGAAATGCCCATATATAGTTTTGTGTGTGTTGTCACAGTTAGTTGTCAGGAATTATCCTAAAAACTTAAGAGGGCAAAACTATAGCAACCGCTTAACAAACAAATGATCATATTACAACTACAACAATTTTAAATTCAAAGTGAAAGATACTTTATACATAAGATGTCGACAAGATTCGTTGATTCATGACATAATCAATTGTTAATGAATCATTCATATGTACACGCTAACTAAATGTATCTTCAAGATACTTTTTGCTGTAAGAGATCTATAATCTTAAGATCAATGAACAAATTTATTTAAATTTCATTTAATTTTCAATCCTATTTAAGAAATTTACAAACTAATGATCATATTACAACTACAACAATTTAAAATAGAATCTAAAAGATATTTTATCCATAAGATGTCAATAAGATTCGTTGATCCGTGACATAATCAATTGTTGATGAATCATCCATTTGTACACGCTATCTAAATGTATCTTCCAGATACTTTTTGCTGTAAGAGATCTATAATCTTAAGATCAATGAACAAATTTATTTAAATTTCATTTAATTTAATTTTCAATCCTATTTATTTCCTCTTTTAAATTGTATTTTTGTATCTCTCGAAATAATTGTAGTTTGTGCCGAAAACATAATAAAAACCAATTGTTAATTAATCATCCATATACGTAAACTTGTTTTCTCGTGAGTCGAATTTCCAATAATTCCAGTTCTTATCTGATTTACTTTTCAATAGACACTTATATAAAGTATTCTCTATGCAGCTATATTTAGTTCACTTCGTTTGTAAGTGTGTGTGTGTGTGTGTGGATATATATATACATATATCAAATTAATTCTTTCAAAGGCCGCCCGTCCATAAACATAAATCTCGTGAAGCTGCTATCGACTCCAAGCAAAGGCAAAGGCAAAAACAAAAAACAACCGACCCCTGCCCCTATATTTAATATAAGTAGTATAATATCAGCGTGCCATAATCGATGCCATTGTATACCAAAAATGAATGGAGAACTCTCGCATAGAGCCAAAAGCAGTAAACCCGAATCCGAATCGGAATCCAAATCCAAATCCAAACTCAAACCAGAACTCGAACCCGAATACCCCGTCGGCCTCAGTGGCAACGAGGTTATCGTGCAAGACGACTATACGAACTACTTGGAAATGTATTTACGAGCAGACATCTCATAGATATAGATGCGACGGACGATGCTCAGATGCAGATACACACAGAACGTTGATGATGATGGCGGGTCGATGTCGAAACGAGTCTGAAACAGAAACAGAATCTGTGTCTGAGACAGACTCTGAGACTGAGACTGAGACTGAGACATCGACATCGGCAGCTGCTTTATAACTGGCACTGTCTCTGTTTCTGTCTCTGGCATCGCTGTTACTTCTTAAGTATTTGGGTTGTCGGCCCGGCATAAGCCTCTTGGGTTTTGAAAAACAACAACAACAACAACAACAACAACAAGAAATTGCTCTGTTTGTTGTTGTAGTTGCACACGACTTGGCATTGCTTCAATTCCATAGGCATCGTTGAAAACCCAGACGATGATGGCACTTGAGCATCACAGTTTCCACCAGTTCACCAGTTTGTCAGCTCGCCAGTTCTCAACTGGCTTAGACTCTAGGGGGGTCGCTCCTCTCCAGCCTCCTGCCGCTGGTCTCCTGTCTCCATCCGTCTTCCTCCCCGCTCGTCATCCTCTCCATCCGCTTGGGAATGCTGCTGACGATGATGATGCTTTCAGCTTTCAGTCATGCGCTGGATCCATTCGTTCGTTGGTTCGTTCGTTCGTTCGTTCTTTCAGTCGTTTATTCGTTCAACCGACCCGCACATTCACTCGGATTCATTCGGTCGCCTCGTTCTGCTGGCACTGCTTTCGATAGATGCTAATCTATCTTTATTGTACAAAGATGTCGAGAGGATGTGTATGCGAATTGGGATTGCGCTGGACCTGGAGCTTGCAGAATGGGGAGAATGTGGTCGCAAAGACGGTAAGTATGACCGTCGACCGTCGTTGTTGTCGTCAGTCGATTCGTTGTTCAGTTGTTCTGACTGACTCTCTTTTTCGGGGGGGATAAAACGCTGCTATAAATATAAATGGACTTTGAACATTTGTATGTATTGGGTTTCATTTGGGTTCGATTTTGGTTTGAGTTTCTCACATATTATCAAGCTCATTTTAGGAAAGGCCCACATATAAGTTAGTAAACATATATGCAATACATGCACACCTTTTTAGGAGGTATTATTATAGTATATAAATGTGCATGTCGTTGGTTTTTGAGAAATTTCTTTGACTGAGGTACAGTTGTGTTGTAGATGAATAAGTCATCGATTTGTCTTGCAGAACATAGAAATACTCCAATTAAATAAAGTATGAATCAAAATTTTTCTATAACGATTTTCTTATTCTATTGTATTAACAGATCACTTTTTTTGGCTTTCCCCTGATCTTAATCATCTCAACAGAAATCTTTCGTATTGTACTTATTTTTAGTTTTTCCCCTACTACAATATTTTATAATACGAGTATGAGTATAATAATGTTTATTATCAGAAAACAAAACTGCATGTACATACAGTTTGTCAAGAAACACTTTGCACACCCTAAAAAATTTAATATTTTCACTTTAAATAAGAAAATAATAGCATATTATATATGTATATTTGGAAAGGTCGTTAAAATTCCTTTCGAATGATGCAAAAATGTCCTTAACCCATTAAGTACCCATTGACAAATTTTTAATCTTTTTGTCTCGCTTTTTGTAAAAAAAATTGTGATGCAGAAAAATTCTTCAAACAATTCTAAGAGTGACTGCAAAAACAAAATTTCAAAAATATTTTCGCGTATTTTTTATAATTTTTTGAAATTATATATAATAAGTTATTATTTTCTTATTTAAAGTCAAAATATTACATTTTTTATGGTGTGTAAAGTGTTTCTTGACAAACTGTATGTATTTCACTGAAATTAAAATTAGTGTTCAAGTAAATAATTTGCAATCAACCACTAAAAGTTGAAAACCTATTTCAATATTGCATCAGATAGCAATTATTTTTATTTTTCTTCTTAAATTTCCCCCTACTGCAAAAATAGTTCATAATATATAATAATGTCATTTAATCAGAACCTTTAACGCTTACAAAACCACACGTTTTTCCGCTGATATTTATAAAATTTGTTGTGTAGATCATTTGCGACTTCTCTCTCTTAAAGTGGCAAAAGCTCCTAAAATGGAATATATAGGAGTTTCGCAATTTTATAAGAGGGATAGTTTTAACCGTGTGTAGCATTTATTGTGAATAGTGCCATAATCATAAGTTCTATACAACTTGTAACACTAGGATGTTAAGTAAATAAATAAATAAATATAAGAGAAATAATAGAGTTAATATATATGATAAAAAAGGGTATCTTTTAAGTCAAAACTACCTTTATATGCAAAAATCTATCAATATTAGCATTTGTAACTACGTATTAGAAGTTCCCAATTTTTATAAAATATTGAAGGGTAATATTAGCATTTGTAACTACGTATTAGAAGTTCCCAATTTTTATAAAATATTGAAGGGTATTTTCTAGTCTATATAGCTCCCAAACATCCCATAATCAATGAGTAAATGATCAATAGTATTTGCGACTACAACTCTCCGTCTATCATTTATTGATCGGATTTTAAAATGATCGCCTGTCGCTTATTCGGAATTTGGTTTTCCAATTTCGTTCCCAGTCCCAGTTCCAGGTCAATTTCCAGTTTTCCAGCCGCACAGCAATCGAATTGAGACTGCACAGACGATGGGCCAAAAACAAAATCGAATGGCAAAGCCAGTGAGAATCCAGAATACAGCACGAGAGATATAAAGCCCAGATATGGAAATGGCAATAAACTCGTAGCAGCATTGAACATACATACATAGGAGACGGGGGAATTGGGATTACTAACTGACGCTGGCAGCGACGCTAGCCGCGACAGCGACGCTAACTGTGCTGCCAACGAGGGCATCGACAGCGACAGCGGCAATGGAAGAGGAGAGAGAGAGAGAGAGAGAGAAGCGGGTCACAGAGGAAATTACGAGGAAAAATTCAGGTCCCTATGGTGCTTTTGGGTGCGACAGGCAGCGCATAGAATACACACGCCTAGTTATAGAAACATATATATGTATAATATATATTATATATATACACACACACAGAGTAAGTGAGCTGCCAGACATCACATATAGATTATAGGGCGCACAATGCGAGAGAAAAAGATGCAGAGAGAGATACGAGAGTCGAGATAACTTCAACTTCCCATGGCGACCAGAGCCTGTCTAGAACGGACCGAACCGGACCGAACCGTAGCACAGGACCAGGGCACAGCTACACCAAGGGGCAAGTCCCGGATATAATCAAAAAATATAAAAAAAGAGAAAAGGTAATGGAAATATTCCATAGCCTTGGTCACGTTAGCTAGAAACTCTGTGTGTCCTCTGCTGTCCCTGGCTGGGATATGGCATTATAAAAAGGGACAACATGCAGAGGCTTTAGTAGATGCCCAGGGAGTGGGAGTGGGAGAGAGAGAGGTAAAAGAACAGAAAACAGAGAGGGAATTCGGTTGAGCAGGGTTTCAGTTCAATATAATACATGACCATAATAAATTCTATGGCTAAATCCCCGCTCTGTAGAAAAAGGTCATAATAGATGAGCTTTTATCAAGGAGACTCACAGTCAATGTGTGTGTTTATATGTGTGTGAGTGTGCACATTAGGGCGGGTCAATTTGTTCGGGGCGAAAAAACTTGATAATGTCCACCAGAATCGGAATCTACGATAAATTCTAAGAAAATTTCACCAAGAAACTATGTGTATAGTTTTTTTTTTGTTAATTGAATTTTTAAATTTGGAAAAAAGTTTATTTTTTAATATAATTTAAAAGTTTTGGAAAAAGTATATTTTTTAATATAATTTTAATATACAATTAAAATTAAAATTAACTAGCAGTGACCTCGTAAAATTTGATTTACCAAAATTCATCAAAAATCGGCCTCTTTTTGTTTTTTTTTTTTTTTCGAGAGTAGGGTCTACTAATATCATATACCTTAACATAATATCTTCATGCTTCTTAGCGGAGGCTAGGAATTGATTTTAGACACATAGTTTGTTGGTTAAACTTTCATAGAATTCATAGTAGTTTACGATTCTGGTGGCGGATTTTTGCGAAAAATAATTGACACACCCTAGTGCACATTCATTTATGAGTGTATATGTGTGTGTGTGTTCGAGTTTTATCCTGGTTGTAATCATTCGGTTATTCGTGTAAAACGCAAAAGGAAAGGTCATTTTCTTCGCTCGTTCTCCCTGCTCATTTTCAAAAGGTTGCCAAAAGGGCTTACAAATCCCCCTGCCCCCAGTTCCCTTCCCTCAGGTCGGACAACCGAAAAGCGTTTGAAAAGTTTAGCTGGTCAGTCGATAGATGCTGCACAAAATATAATGTATATTAATGTCGAGTCATCGCCGCCATCAACTCTGGAAACTTGAGGCGTAACTCGAGACACAAACCCAACAAAAAAACCCACCCACAACTGGATACTGTGTGGTTTTATACTTTTCTCTATATACTATATATATACGTATATATACATATTTCGTATACTTTGCAACCACCAAAAAACAAAACAGAATCCAATACAATCCCATCCAATTCAAACCAATCCAATTCAATTCCATCGAATCGAATTGAATCAAAACCCGAACCGAACTCAACTCAACGGAATCCGAACCCGAACCCGAACTCAATAAGCAGCCCGAACCCAAATTGTGAGCGTTACCCATTTCTGTTTCTTTGCTCTGAGACTCTCGTATTAAAACTAATCCATCAAATTGCTTCGGGGCGACCCACAACTACAACGATAATGGGTTTAACTACAACACGTTTATAGTACACTTTATGTTGTTGTTGTTGTTGTTGTTGCTGTATCTGCTGCTACTGTTGTTGTTGTTGGCTTTCTTGTTATTCGTGCGAACGAAACCCAAACCCAAACCTAAACTCGAAGCCCGGCAGAGGCAGCAATACTTCAAGTTACAGATATACACACGTCGCAATGGTATCAACTTCTCAGCATCTTTTAGATAGCTCTATGTACATATAAACCTATACCTGTGTGCGTGTGTGTTTGTTTGTGTGTGTGTGTGTGTGTGTGATTTGTTTAAGATGTTGGCGTAAGAATGGATTGAATTTTTCTCTTTATATATTTAAGTTGCTTTGGCTTTTTGCTAAACGAATATGTATATAATGACCTGGGAACCAAAACAGCCACAACTTTAGATAAAAATACAAATGTATCTTCTGTGGGTAGTACTAAGTATACGTGTGTAGATCTTGTTTAATTTGACGTGATACCCAACACAAAAGTATCTAAATAAACATAAATGCGATTTTATATTATTTATCACAGTATATTTTTGATCCAAATTGATATGCTAATTACTATAAGATCTAGGTAGCAGCTGCTAATAAAATTCAATAAACATTTTGAATACAGATTAAAGGTAGTTTTCCATTTTTGTACAAGATATCGAACAGTCGAGTTACCTGAGATCAGTTAGAGGTAAGGATAGATTTTCAACTCGGATTATATTAGGTCAACTACTGCTATTGTCAGTTCCCAAAATCACTCGAATGACGCATAGTGAAAGAATAAATAAACTTTTCCATTAAAAGTAAAGAAAGACCGAATAAACTATTCCAAATAAATAATACCCTAAAATTGTGTGGGCCATGTGCATGTGAGTGTATATGGACATTAAAATATATTTACGATATATACGAAGCATTATCGTCATACATATCAAAATACACACACACACACGTAAAAGAATTTATACCCTCACATACTATACACAGCATATATATCATTAAAATGGAGAAAAGTATTTTGTCTGGCGGGCGCTACGTCTCCCCATGGCCTCCGAGGTCCCAATCAGAGCACACGCTATATACGAACCCGAATAGCGAGACGAACAGCAGCTCCAGTTCCAGTTCCCTGCCACCCTCACCCTTACCCGCACCCTCTTCCAGCCCGCACTCAACTCTCATCTGAAAAGAATGAGTGTCGTTTGGTAGCGCTGTCTGTCGATGGTTTGGGGGCAAAAACAGCTCGAGGGCCCAACAGACGTTGAATAAAAACACCCCAAACATCGGATGAACTTCGGGTTTGCTCGTGACTGACTGACTGACTGACTGACGAACTCACTCGGCAGACTGACAGACAGAGTGACAGACAGACCGACTGACAGTCTGTTCGTCCGGTATTCCTTTGTTATTGTCGCTGTATTTACTTTACACGTCTGACGCTGGCGTCGACGCGACGCAGACGTCGACGTCAAGAGGTATTCTGCCCGTCCTTGCCACATGCCTTGCCCCTTGCCTTGCCCCTGCCACAGTCGTTGCCTTGCCACACCATTTCATGCGCCTTGGCTTGGCTTGGCTGCGATGTCTGTTCGCTTGCTCGGTTGGTTTTAGGTTTTGGTTTGGTTTGGCTTGGCTTGTTTGGGATTTAATATTTCCTATAGATGGGAAAAACGAGTCGGTCGGTCGGTCGGGTCGGTCGGGTCGGTCGGATGTTGGTCGGTCGAGTCGCTTGGCGATGTTGTCGCTAGTTTCGTATATTTCACTTTGTGCTGAACGTTCGTCCGAAGCGGTTCTCACAGCGCGACGACAACGACAACGCTTCTATAACCAATAAATACTTTTGAGTGTGTGCTTGTGATTTTGATTTGGATTTCGATTTCGATTTGGAAAGGCATTTCAATACAATTCGAATCAATTGGATACGATTCGATTGTGCAGACTTTATCTATATATCAACACATATACATATATAGAGCTATAATAATCGTGCGGTGTTCATTCAACAATCGAATGCGAGTGCTGGATACGGCAAACACTCTGCCAATGTGAGTACCACTGTGCGTATGTGTAATGTGCGATGCGATGTGATGCGATGCGATATGTAAACAAACGGGGTCTTGAGATTCTGCCCGGCCGCTGCCCCGGTTACTCCTGTTATTGTTGTTGTTGTTGTTGCTCCGTTTGTGTTGGCAATTAAAAAAAACCAGCACGACGTCGCTGTCGCAGCTTCGGCAACAACAACATCGGGCAGCATTTTGCATGCCACACGCGGTGGCAAGCAGCAAGTGTTTGTTTGCTCGCCTGTCTGTCCGTTATTTAAAAATGTTTGCGGCCCGCGTTTGTTGTTGTTTTTGTTTTTGTTTTGAATCTGTTAGACTGCGCGTCGGCAGCGACGTCGACTGCGTTTTGTTTTGATTTCGGCCTGTGAATTGTTTTTGTTTTCGTTTTCGTTTTCTTTCGTTTTTTTTGCTTTGATTTTTGCACTGGTTTCTGTGTTACTGTGTTTTTGGGATGCCTCCGCCAACAGGACATTGACATTGGCTTACTAATTTCCTCATTAAAGTGGTTTCGAATCAATACGAGTACGACAATCCAAGAACAACGGAACAAGTGCAAGTTCAAAGCGGACTCATTAAGGAACTCTTAAGTACAGCAGCCAAAAATATTGCAGAATAGATAAAGATTAATGCACGAGTACCTTAAATTCAATAAATGTATTTGGAATGTTAAGTATATTACAAATAACTCGACTGCCTTTTAAAATCGCTTTTCATATCCATCTTATCACAGAGTTAGATAAGATACAAACGAGGGCTGTTGAATAAGTAAGCCAGCTAATCTAGTAATTACTTGAACTCTTGGTGAAATAAAAGAAAAATAATATTAATCTACATTCCAAGAGAAACCCATATCAGAAATTGTCAAAAAATTCAAAAATATGAAATGAACTGTGTTTAGTTCTCAAGCTTCCCTCGTCTTTAGTTTAAAATCCCGCAATTTATGATACTTTCTTCTTAAACCACCCTCGGCTTAATAGAAAGATTAATAGAAAATTATACGAAGCAAATCTAAAGTCTCTTGTCACCCTCGTATAATGTCGAAATAACCAAAAAATATTATCTCCACAAAGATTTTATATGCCATGAACTATCAACGAAAAGGTCAAACCCAAAAGCAGCTTGAACTTAAATGGAAGACACGATTAACGGATGCGACATAAAAAACTTTGGCTATAGATACATCTACCTAAGCATGACGAAAATCAATCTCAAAGATAATAATAAAGACTCTCAGAATCACAATTCTCAGACTGAAAGAGAAGCGGAAGAGGAGGGAGAGAGAGACAGAGACGGGGAGAGCTAAACTAGATTGGAACTGGAATTGGAACAGAAATTGGAACTGGGAAATGTTAATGCATGGAATACTTGAATTATTAAAGGCCAAGTTGAAGTAGGTAAAAAGAAGAACTAGCTAAACAATAGAAAGATATATGTTCAGAGATAGGAAGATACCGAGATACAAAAGATATACAGCAACAAAGGAGGAACCCAATTGTAAGTAAGAAGAGATGTAGCTGAGACTGGAGGCTGCCATCAGACGATAATGATGATAATGATGACGATGCACGAAATTTTCACGAAGTCCCAATCCCAAAGCAGCCTGACTGCGACGCCAGCATTGAGGCAGAGGCAGAGGCAGCAAAAGTAGGGTGACTACTATATTGAGGACTTAGGGCGCGGAATGAGGGACGACGACTCGAGGCGATTAAGATAAAGTGCCAATCGATATAAGGGAAAGAAAGGCAAAGGCAGAAGCAAAAATAAAGCAGAGCTGAACTGAACTGAACTGAACAGCGATGAACTGAGTTAAAGATGTATTCGTACATCCATCCACAGAGTCGAGAGCCCGGGACGAGCTTCGAAAATACGAAATTACGAGTATATAGAGCTCAGCGACGACATAAAAGGAAATATAAAACCATTTATAAAGCAAGTCAGTCAGGGGAGATTTGAATTGGAATTGATGGTGTAGTGCACTCGACTACAACTTTGTCTGTCTCACTGTCTTTGAGTGTATGTGTGAGTGTCTGTGTGTGTGTTCAAACACGAAGCATAAACGAAGTCCAAAATAATTCGTTCGTTTTGTGTCAAGGTGCGCGCGGGCTGCAAAAGTATCTTGAAGATGCGTTGTGGAAGGGTTTCTCAAGCTATGAAACTTTTGCTGCCAAGTAAGTTTCCGACTCACACACACACACTCACACACACAGAGACAAAGTTTGATGCCAAAAAATGAAGAAGTAAAGTGAATACAGCTGCGAGAGTGAACCACCCCTAAGCCAGGCTGACATACCAAATACTGTAAGATAAAACCCAATTCCGTAAATCCATGCCAACAGCCAAGGCAGCAGCAGCTAATGACCTACACAGAGAGGGGTTTCTTTTTGAGAGAGAAAAGAAAAGGGAGATGGGGATGGGGAAACGGAAATTCGACACGATTCGATGGATATGTATAGCAACCGATTTTTCAAGAGAAAACGGACATTGCTTTGGGTATTAAGTCATCTTATACTGTTGCTAAATTAATCCAAAAGACCGGCTGGCTCGTGAGTCAATCAGTCAGGTGGGTAGCTCGGCTCGACTCGACTCGGTTCGGCTCGATTCGATCGACTCGACTGGGTTCGGCTGTATCATCAATAGCAAATGTATCTTGTATCTGACAGACTTGGAGCAATGACTCAGCGGAGTATTACCCTCAATCTGGAGTCGGTGATGGCGGTGGCAAAGACAGAGGCGGAGGCGGAGACGGAGGCCCGACCAAGTCGTTCACTTTAGTCAAGTGCTGCTGTTGGTCGCTAGCATCATCTACAGCACCAGAAGCGGGCTATCTGTATATTTGTATCTTTAGCTGTGTCAGTGTCTGTATCTGTATCCGTATTTGTGTATTTGTGTGTGTGTGAACTCTCAGATATGGGCATGGGTGCTTGGGTGCTCCCATAATGGAGCGTTCGACGTCCGACTGGTTCTGGTTTTGGGGGCTGCAACTGGCGACTGGAAAACGTATCGATTTTTGAAGGCGTACGCATCGTTGCCTCAGCAGCGTTTCAAATTTATCAACAGTTTTATGGTGGTATATGTATATAGCTCTTTATCAGTGTGTGTGTGTTTGTGAGTGAATGATGATTGTGTCGGTTCATTCGTATCTGTATCTTAAGCGGGCATGACGCTCTTTCGTACTGCTCTTTTATATATTCAAACTTTCTGAAGTACCTAAAATTCTCATATACCATTAGCATCTATATGCATATGTATGTGTGACTTCCGCATGTTTGTGTGTGTGTGTGTGTTTGTTACTTGTGCGTGCAGATGGTATTTAACCAAAGACCGAGGTCAATGTTATTATAAATACTGATGCATATGATGTAGAATACAAATATATGTATATCTATAATCAAAATACTTGTTCAATATAATGCGTCATGCTTTGGACCCCATAAGCTCTCACTGTCTTGATGATGATTGCTCATGCATAGTTCAATATAATTTTGTGACTGACTGTTGTCCTTCTGGGGAATTCTAATTGAATCATAGAGATATTGAAAAACAAGATTTTAATAGCAGGTGATTTTTGCAAGTCCCCTAATTGCATTCAAACTTGAACACTTTTCTGAATTGATGTTTACCATTTGATTGCCATTTGAATCCATCATGAAATATATAAAGGTGATGCATTCGCTCTCTCTCGGGGCGACGCATTTGCTGTTAGCTCTACGAGAGTATGACATGAGAGAGACGACAAAGATAGATATATAGAAAACTTTTCTATACTCTTCACTCATTTTTGTTTGTTCGCTGTGCAATATATAAAATCAAAATAAAAAGCAATGGCATGTTTGTCTTATTGTTCCTCTTGCATTTATCCACATTTGTCTCTTCTTACTATCTCTGGGAACACAAATCAAACGACTCGAGCTTGAGCGAAATATTTTTAGCATATGAGGCATTTTTCAAAAAATTTAATACCACGATGTTTGCTTCGCACTGACAATACACATGACCTTTATATAAATTCATCATGATCGAACCATTTTGATTTGGAGATTTAAAGTTCTAAATATGGCAGACTGGTAACTCTAATTGAAGCACTTGTTGCAGCTAGCGATGGCGTTGCCAGATCGCGTGCATAGAGTAGCGGCGAAATTCAAAGCAAAAGCAAGGACAGCAATAAAGGAAGCGCAAAGCATAGAAGAATTAATGGCATTTTTAAAGTTTCACAAGAGTAAAATACTCGAATGTGCATAGTATTGTTTTAGTTGTACTTTGAATGCAAACAAAACTAATCGCATCACTTTTCGATCTTGTCTACTTGCAGTTCTTTTCATTTATTTTTTATGTTCTAAACGGTTTTGGCGTTCGCTTGCAACGCCAACGAGATTTCAGTTCACAATTCGGGGAGTAAACAGCATACAAGGGATGCCGACTATCCGGCGCTGCTGCATCATCGGATGCCTGTCGAATTCGCGGCAACACCCGAGCATGCAGTTCTTCGCCTTCCCCCGCCCGGACAACCCCTTCCACAAGCTGTGGAAGGAGGCGTGCCACGCCTCGCTGCGTCGCATTATTCCGTTCAAGAAGCCCGTCGTCTGTGCCCTGCACTTTGATCCCAGTGTGCTGGGCGGCAGGCGGCTGCAGTCGAATGCGCTGCCCACGCTGCGGCTGGAGGTGCCCTCGAACCTGGAGGCAGTGGAGCAGCAGGCGATGGTCGAGGAGATCGAGCGGAGTCGCAAGTGCGCCTACATCAATGCCGTCGTCTACGAGTGGCTGGTGCGGGCCAACATCAATCCCCAGCTGCGTGGCAGCATCACCCATGGCATGATCAAGGACAAGGCGGAGAATACACGCCAGGTGATCGGCAGCACATCCTTCATAGCGGACAATCGTTGGCTGAATCGCTTTCGCGAAACGCATTTGCAGGGATTTGCCCAGAAGCTGGCCACGAGTCAGTTGAAACCGATGGGAACGTCGCTGTGGATTCCCGATATTGTCCAGGATTTGCAGCATTTGTTTCCACCGGCCAGCGCTGAGCGTGTGGCGAAGCTGGAGGAGATGCCCGAGCAGTATATGAACTACATGCAACAGTATGGCGAGTACGAGGAGGATGACGACAGCATGGACATCAAGGACCAGAGCTATCAGGAGCAACAACAGCAGCAGCATTTCGCACTGCAGCAGCAACATCTGCAGCAGCAGCAGCAGCAGCAGCAACAGCAGCAACATCAATTGAATCCAGCCTGGCCTCCTTTTCCAGGCCATCCACTTCCACATGGTCATCCACTTCCACATCCGGGATTCGGCAGCCTTAATGATTTCTACTTTGAGCGCCAGCTGCAACAGCAAATGCAGCAACACCAGCAGCAACAACAACAACAGCAACAGCTGCAGGCGCAGTTCCCTCCTCCAGGATCATCATCGTTGTCGCCTCCGCATCCCAGAGAGCCATTCCAGCCTCAGTTGCCACCGAATGCGCTGCAACAACAACGCGTCAGTCCCTTCCAGCCCGTGCAGCTGGCCAAGCGTCCCAAGCTCGAGTCCCCCCCAGCCGATGATGAAGTGCAGGAAATCAATGCCTCCATCAATGTGCGCGAATCTCCATTGCCACTGGCCGAATCCACGCAACTCGATCCACATCCCAAACTGAGTTCCAGTCCGAGTCCCAAGGAGCAGAACAACAACAACAACAACCATCACAACGGGGGACGTGACAGCGCCAGCAGCAAGGAGAATGCTCCCAAGACCATTGATTGCATCAGTGGCAAATCAACGCCTGTGCTCTCCATCAAGGCCATCAGTCCTCCCGCAACAACAGCCACATCCTCCTCCGCTCCAGCCTCGCCAAAGAAGACCAGCAATGGAGGCAGCAGTTCAGGGAGTCAAACAAATGGACACACGTCGCCGGAACCGGACGGAGCCACGTTGGCGAATGTGCTCAAGGAACTCAAGGAACTCGACACTTACACGCAGGCACTGGAATACTTAAAGCCCCTGGAAGAGTTTGTGCTCTTTAAGGAGAATTTCCGTGCCATTGGGCTGCTATCGCAGCTGGAGCTGGTGCTGCGCAAGGGCGACAAATCCACGCTCATCGAGGGTTAAAAACTCAATCCCATATGACAAAAATAAAACACAAATGTGATGAACAGTGTACATATGTATGAATTAGCCAATTACTGAAATAGTATTATTAATTTCTCGTCTTTCCATTATCTGAATTAAGTAACACATGTATATTTCGAGCCGACAGACGAATCTGTGACCATTTGTTTTCAACTATGCAACATTCAATGAGATTAAAAAAAAATTAATTAATTTATTTGAAAACAAACGTATTTTTATTAATTCGAGTTCGACTTCGAAACAACGGTTAGAGTTTTCTCCATTGATCTGGCAACGCCAATATTGCGTGCATTACATCAGTCGCTGTGAATGGCATTTTCTGACTGATTTCTCAATGGAAGTTAATTAAGTTTTAAAAAATATATTTATTTATTATTCAAATTTAGTGTCCCAAGAAAAAAAAACATTTTTTAAAATAATAAACTTAATTTTAAAATTAGTTTGGGACACGGGGGCCTTTGCGTTGTAAAGAAATTAATAAATTGGTGAGAAATTCTAAAAAGAATATTATAAAATCGAAATAAATATAAAAAAGTTTCTATTTTAAAGTTCCAGCTTCAAAATTAATTTAAAAAAACCTTAAATATTTTACAAATTTTCTGAAAAGAGTTAAATATCGTCAAATATGCCACCGTTGCCAAGATTGCCACCTTTTTTTTTGCCAATACAATCAATCAGCTGATTTTGTTTAGAAAAACAGAAGGCAAAAAATTTGCACAATCAACGAAAAACGAATAGAAATTAAATAAGTAAACATAAAATGTCGTTGCTTGAGCAATACGAGCAGCAGTATGCAGCACTGATTGCTGAAATAACTGCACATATTGGACGTTTGCAGCAAAGTGCAGGTGAGTAACAAGTGAAACAAAACATTTGTACCTGTATATACATTTGTTTTATTATAATTTTACAGCCGAACGCAATGAGCTGTGCAACAAAATCGATAGTAGCCTGTCGGAGGCACAGGAGTTGCTGGAACAAATGGGCCTGGAAGTGCGTGAACTGAATCCCACACAACGCAGCAGCTTCAACGGCAAACTGCAAGTTGCCCAGGCGGAATTGAAGCGCCTGCAAACGGAGTACAAACAGACAAAGGATAAGCTGCGCACACAATCTAATGCCTATACGACGCTCGACTTGAGCGGCACTGGGGACTACTACGAGGATGTGTCCATCAGCAACGATCAGAGGCAACGACTGCTCGACAATTCGGAGACTATTGAACGCACCGGCAATCGCCTGACGGAAGGTTATCGCGTCGCTCTGGAGACGGAGGCATTAGGCACCCAAGTGCTCAATGGCATGTATAATGTTATTTATAATTAAAGTTATTTTTATTTTAATGTTGGTTAAATCTGTGTGGTAGATTTGCATCATCAACGAGAAACGCTGCAAGGCGCACGCGCTCGCCTGAGGGAAACGAATGCGGAACTTGGACGCGCCTCCCGCACCCTCAACACAATGATGCTGCGCGCACTGCGCGAAAAAGTCGTCCTCTATGGCGTGGGCGTTTGCTTTGTGGTTGCCGTCGGCGTCAGCCTCTATTTAACCTTTGCCCCAAGCACGCCCGCAGCCACGTCATAGTCTGACTAGCTGGATTCTATATTATGTGTATAAGACGTTGACACATTCCTTGTTTAGAGAATTGTTTTTATTTATTGTTAGCATTAATTGCAATTGCGAGTTATCCATTATGTTGTATGTGTACGTATTGTGTATATTGAAAGAGTTCTAGTAGCTAGCAAAGGACCTACATAAGTATATAACTAGTATGCTTAATTTACTATGTTTACATGAATGTTCATGGATTTAAATCAAACTAATAACTGGGCGCATAAATATTAACAATATCATACTTGTATTAAACATTACATATTTGGACGTTTCAGTTAGAAATTCGAAAATAGTATTTACAAATCATAAAAATAACTAAAATAAATATAATAAATTAAACAAATTGATCAAATGCGTTGCATTGAGTTCAGCTTATAGCGCCAATTAGTTTAGCCAAACTCAATGTTCCCCAACTGCTAGCAACTACACGAGGATGCTTCCTCATTGTTGTCCGCCTCGATGGCCTTGTCAATCTGGAAACTCTGTCGTTCCAGCGCCTGCAGCTCCATTTTGGAGCGATTGGCCTGGGCCAACTGGCGAGAGATGTCCTGGAACATTTCCTCGATACCCTCGCCAGTGCGACAGGAGGTCTTGTAGGTGGCACTGATTAACGAATGGCACTGTTCACAAAATGCTTCAATGTCCTCGTCGGTAACTTCCGGCTCACGACCCTCGAGATCGCTCTTATTGCCACATATAAATATCTTGGCGCTCTCTGCATAAGTAACAATGTCCAGCAAATGTTGTGACAGCGAGTGAAAGGATGCAGCGTTGTCCAGAGCAAATACAAGTATTGCGCCCTCCGCAAATTTGTAATACGACGAAGTCACAGACGCCACTCGTTCCATGCCGCCAGTGTCCCACAATTGTAGCTGACGAAAAGGGCATTATTAAAAGACCTTAGGTTATATATAAGACCCTCACCTTGAGTTGTTTCCCGCCTATATTGTACTCGCGATCAATGTGGTCTAATCCCAGCGTGGATTTGCGGTCTGTTTCGGTCACAAACGAGTTGTTCGCAAAGCGGCGAAACAAGGAGCTCTTGCCCACGCCATAGTCACCACAGAGTATGACCTTTTGCTTAGGTGTTCGCACCGTTGCCATGGTGCTCTTGCGTAGCTTTGATTTCTTAAGTAATTTAATTGAATTAAATCCCACCCACGCACCTGCCAGACACAAAGAAAATATCACAACACAAAATGTAAACAGCTGTTGACGCGGGGCTGCCACTCTGCTGAGTATTGAGCAGCTGCTTCATATCGATAACGATAAGTGCACTGGTAAGCAATCGACTAAAATACATTTATCAAGTTTGGCGAGTTCGACAGCTGATAAGATTTTCCGTTAAAACAGAGTTCCGAATTCCAACAGCAGCCAAAGCAAATTCGACTGCTGGCCTAAACGGAAGATGGCCATTGCAACTCGTTCGATAGCCATTGTATTGGTGATTTACGCTGCTCTGGCACATGGCAAGCTCAAATTTCAAATGATTGATACTAAAATTGTGTTAATTAATTAATTTATTTAATAGGCAAACCTGGCTATGGACCTGGTGAACAGGATTGGGGCTATGTAGATGTACGTCCAGGTGCCCACATGTTCTACTGGCTGTACTACACCACCGCCAATGTGTCCAGCTATACACAACGTCCACTGGTGATTTGGCTGCAAGGTGGACCAGGCGCCTCATCCACCGGCTATGGCAACTTTGAGGAGCTGGGACCAGTGGACCTCTATGGAGACTACCGCAACTGGACTTGGGTCAAGGACATGAATGTTCTGTTCATTGATAATCCCGTGGGAACTGGTTACAGCTATGTGGATAGTTCGGCATATTTGACGGCCACCAACAAGGAAATCGCCGTCGATCTCGTGGAGCTAATGAAGGGATTCTATGCACGTCACCCGGAATTCGAGGCAGTGCCTTTGCACATCTTCAGCGAAAGCTATGGCGGCAAAATGGCTCCAGAATTTGCCCTGGAACTGTACTATGCCAGGGAACGAGGTGAAATTAGGAGCAATTTGGTGTCGGTGGCTTTGGGAGATCCCTGGACATCGCCCATTCACTCGGTTCTCTCGTGGGCGCCGTACCTGCTGGGGCTGGGAATCGTTGATCATGATGGGTACGATGCCATCACGAAGGCAGCCAACTTTACAGCCGAGCTGGTGCAGCAGGAGCGTTGGATCCAGGCAACAGAGCAGTGGGGCAACACCCAGTGGCAGGTGATGACGGCCTCCAAGGGCGTGGATTTCTACAATGTGCTGAAACTGACGAAGGGTGATCGATTCGAAAAGCTGATGACCCAGACATCCGAAGGTGAGTCTCTACTAAGTGATCCCAGTTGCCAGACAGATTGATTGAGTAAGTGCATCCATCATAGAACGCATGTATCGGACCATGGTGAAGCATGATTTTGACGATGATCATGACCAGATAGCTGAAGATCTAATGCGGGGACCCGTTGCGGAGACTCTGGGCATTCCAGCCCATGTCAAATGGAATTCGCAGAGTGACAAAGTCTTTGATATTCATAAAACGGATTTTATGAAGCCCGTAATACACATTGGTAAGTCGTTGTCTTGGGATTGTCGTGGCTATATTAACTGAAAGATCAAATTGCTTGGCAGTAAACGAGCTGTTGGACAAGACACCGCTCAAAGTGGGCGTCTTCTCGGGCGGTCTGGATCTGATCTGTGCCACACCCGGCACCGTCAACTGGATTGACAAGCTGAACTGGAGCCGAAGAAACGAGTACTTGGATGCACCGCGCAATGCCATCAGCGTGAATCGTGTCTTGGAAGGCTACGAGAAGACGGGCGGCAACTTGACCATGTTTTGGATCAACAGATCCGGCCACATGGCGCCAGCTGACAATCCGGCTGCCATGAGCCATGTCTTGCGCCAACTGACCAACTTCGGTTAGAGCGAAGAAGTCATTTAAATAAAATGCAATGAAATTTAAATACTGCTTTTAAACCTGATCATTAGAGGGAAAAGAGCAGAAAGAAGCAGATCGCGATAAGAGACGACAGTCGCAAATGTTAAATTATTAGCTAGCTTTGTTTATTTTTATCAAAATTTATGAGAGTTTTAAGTACCAACTGAAAGTGACAGCAGACTTGTGACTTATGGAGGTGTCAAAAGTCATCAGCGATCGTAAATACCCGAAGACAAGAGCGATCATAGGGATCGTCTTCTTCAATCAGAAATAGTCTTATTAGATTAGAAATTCATTTGCGCCTCGTTTACCTTTTTGATTGGAAACTCGTTCGACTTTCAGACGTTCGCCAAACTCCAAGGTAGACGGTCGACCTGGGTTAAAAAACTAGAGCACAATGAATCGTCTATTTATCGGGCTCGTAGCGTTGATCGCGCTCTCTGGCTTCGGTGCTGTGAATGGTGAGTGGAATTGAAGTGCCCCAATTTGGTGGCCTACCAGCTGGACTTAATTGAAGAAAGAACTACTTAATACGCCGATCAGGTGCTAATGAGCGTGAAGTCTAAATTTATATCATTTCTTGCCATTTCCAAGTAACTCAAAGTTACATATACAGTAGCGGACAAAGAACAACGGACACCATAAAAGATCGGTTTTTGGACTCATGTTAAAGTGTTTATTTATTCGACAATAGGAAATCGTTTGAATGATACAAAACTTTCGTTAACTCATTAAGTACCCATTGAAAATTTCGAATTTTTGTAAAAGTATACTTTTTAATTTTTGGAAAAAAAAAAAGGGAAAATTCTTCAAACAATTTTAATAGTGACTACAAAACAAAATTTTAAAAAAAAATACATTTTTTATTTTTTTTTTTTCAAAAATCTCTTTGCTAGTATTTTTTATATTTTTTTGAAAACTGCAAAAAAGCCACTTTTTTTCTTAAAATGAAGGAAAAATGGTTTTTTTCCTGTTTTCAAAAAAATAAAAAAAAAAAACACTAGCGAACACATTTTTGAATTTTTTTTTTAGTCACTCTTAGAATTGTTTGAAGAACTTTTTAGCTTTTAAACATAAATTGTTTGGGCCCGAGGAAAGAAGTTTAAAAAGTAGACTTTTACAAAAATTCGAATGGATTTACGAAAGTTTTGTATCATTCAAACGGTTCATAGGCCTCGTACGTTTTTCCTGTGGTCTAATCTCTAAAAACCACTCTTTTATGGTGTGCGGTTTTCTTTGTCCGCTACTGTATCTCTTTGGAGTAGAAAGATTCTTATCTTATCGGGAATATTCATATCTATATTTCATTAGAACTCGAATCTATTAATTAAATCTCAAGAGTTTAATTGGAAATTGATCAATAGATTTTAATTTCTTATTTAGCACGTGAGGGTTACGGCCCTGGGGAGCAGGATTGGGGATTTGTGGATGTACGTCCAGGTGCCCACATGTTCTACTGGCTGTACTACACCACCGCCAATGTGTCTAGCTATACACAACGTCCATTGGCCATTTGGCTGCAAGGTGGACCAGGTGCCTCCTCCACCGGCTATGGCAACTTTGAGGAGCTGGGACCCATGCAACTGGATGGCAGCCACCGCGAGTGGACCTGGGTGAAGGACATGAATGTCATATTCATCGACAACCCCGTGGGCAGTGGCTTCAGCTATGTGGATGGCTCTGCGTATTACACGACGAACAACAAAGAAATCGCCTTGGATCTGGTTGAATTCATGAAGGGATTCTATGCCCTTCACCCGGAATTCAAAACAGTTCCCTTGCACATTTTCTGTGAGAGTTATGGTGGCAAGATGGCGCCAGAGTTCGCTCTGGAGCTGTACCATTCCATACAACGAGGTGAGATTGAGAGCAACCTCGTTTCGGTAGCCCTGGGGGATCCCTGGACTTCGCCCATTGACTCGGTCCTCTCGTGGGCCCCGTTCCTGCTGCAGATGGGAATTGTCGATCAGGATGGTCACGACAAGATCGAGGCGGCTGCGTTGAAGACCAAGAATTACGTAGACACCGGGAAATGGACAATGGCCACATTGCAATGGAGCGCCACTCAATCTGTGGTCCTACGTGAATCCAAGGGCGTCGATTTCTACAATGTGGAGACTCCGACTCGTGGCGATCGATATGTGAGGCAGCTGGAATTCATGAGTCCCGAGGGTGAGTCTCCAATATCTCTAGTGTGTTTATCGATTTCTAAGGATTACTTTGCAGAGCGCATGTATCGCACCCTGGTGCACTTCGACATCGACGAGAATCGCGATAAAATACTATCGGATCTGATGCGGGGCCCGGTTACAGAAGCCCTCAACATCACCACCGGCGTCAAGTGGGGCGCCCAGAGCGGCACGACCTTTGACAAGCAGCGCGGCGACTTCATGAAGCCAGTTGTGCACATTGGTAAGTGTACTAAATACTTAGTTAATCAATATTGATGTTTCGTCATTTTAACATTTTGGGGCTAATTTGCGCCGTTATCGTTAACATATTTGGATCAATGGAAATTCCGTTAGAATGATACACAACTTTCCTTAACCCTTTAAGTACCCATTGAAAATCTCGAATTTATGTAAAAGTCTACTTTTGAAGCAATTTTCCTCGGTCCTCAACAAAGAATTTTAACGCAAACAAATTCGTCAAACAATTCTGAGGACTGCAAAATTAATTTTTAAAAAATCTCTTCGCTATTATTTTTTATCAATACTTGAAAATGGCTGTATGAGCACGCTGATCAAATTTATCCTAAATAAGAATAATTCCCCAGCAAACTATAAAAAAACTAATTACAAGAGCGTTTATTAGGCTATAGTGTGGAGTATCTTTTTTATCTACAAATTTTTAGCTCCCCACGAGTTCTCTTATACTATCTTAAGTTCCTTTGCACGGCACGAAATTTTACATGTTTTTTTTAGTTTGCAATTTGCACGAAGTTTCTAATATAAGTGTTTTTGGTTATCACGAATTTTCTATTAACTTTAATTGCATTGGTTCTCGCGAACATTCGTATTTCATCATTTTTTTCTATCAGGAAAGAAAAAAATGTTAAGCAAAATCAGTAATAAAAAAAAAACCGCAACTGAAACCGTATGCCTAAACACAAAAACCATAATTATTTAAACCGAAATAACCGTTTAGTAACCGATTCATGCATAACGGCTAGGTCCAGTTCAATCAGTTGTTTTTTTAAATCTAGTCTTGGACATTTATATTAAAATTCTGACTTGTTTCTTTGCATTTGTTTAGTTGAGGAGCTGTTGAACAACACGACACTGAAAGTGGGCGTATTTTCGGGTGGCTTGGATCTGATTTGCGCTACTCCCGGTGCGGTTAACTGGATCGCGGATATGGAGTGGGACGACAAGAAAGCATATTTGGCTGCTCCCCGTGTGGGCATCAACGTGGACCGCGTGCTGGAGGGCTACGAGAAGACAGCCGGCAATTTCAGCATGTTCTGGATCAACCGGTCGGGACACATGGTGCCCGCTGACAATCCACAGGCCATGTCACATATTCTGCGCTATTATACCAAATTCGGTTAAAAGTAAACATTAATTAAATTGCATAACTAAACTTCCAATTGTATTTATTGCCAACCATAATCAATCAATGTAAATTTTTAAGTAGACCTTTTCAAAAATGGCGATCAAATCGAACGAAATCGCAAATTCGTTCCAACAACTGTAAAATTCTCGCATGCGCAGTAAATAAAAGAGAGAGTGAGAGAGAGCGGACACGCTATCGTATGAAATTTTACAACCCTCTCTCCGTGTAACGGCCTTGCATTTGAGTGTGCTGCCATTATCTACGCGTTGTCGCACCCAAACACTCACACTCGCACAAAAAGAAACACAGGCACTCACACACACACAGGCACACATGTTAAAGTTGCGCGCTGCTTGGGCTTATCACAAGCTCTCCGCCGGCGCAGAAAAGTGCTCTCAGTGCGCATTCGCGCTCACAGAAACTGAAAAACAGAATGAAAACAGCAGCCGCTGGCAGCGGGTGGGCAGCTATTTTTATATTGTACGCTGTTCTAGTCGGGGAAAAATTGAAATTGAAAGCAATCGTACACGTGTGCGTAAGCGTGTGTAATAATTTACAATTAACAGATTGCAATAATAACAAAGTGAGTTGCATTGCTTAAAGATTTGATTAAAAGTGCACGAAAAGCAAAACACAAACAAAAAAGAACAAAAAAAAACAACAACGGGCGACGTTCAGTTACTGTCAACGCGCATAATCGTAGCCATCGCACACGGACACACACACACACAGGTACGCCGTAAATACATGTGTATGTATGTATGCATGTACATGACAATTGCTGTGTGCACGAGAGAGAGAGAGAGAGAGAGAGAGTGAGGAGTATAGGGTGAATGAGTGTAACAGACAAACAACAAAGGGAACAACGAACGAATTGTATTTTATTTTTTGTTTATTTAACTTTTAGGTGCAATTATAATATATATACATATATATATTTATAAGAAGAAGTTGCAGCAATGCGTGTGCGCGACAAACGCAGGCAGCAAAAGGAGCAAAAGGCTCAAAAGGCCAGTGATAAGCAAAAGGTAAATAAAGGTTTTCTATTTCTACAGTCTTAGTTGTTAATCATCTTTTAAACATTGCAGTTAACAGAGGCAGAAACGAAGCCAGAAGCAACGGCGACAACAGCAACAACAACAACAGCGGCAACAACACAGTCCCAACAACAACAATCGCAACAACAACAATCACAACAACAACAATCACAACCAACAACAACATTGCCAGCAACAGAAAAAGTCGCATTCGACAATCGCATCAAGCGCAAAAATGTCTTGGCCTTAAATGAGAAGGTGGCCGCACTGCGGGAATACGATCGCCAGCCGGTGTATAAGCATGTGGGGCGCATGTTCAACTGCAGTCCGGATCAGATCAAGCGGATTGTGCAGCAGAAGGAGGAGATATTGCGGGCGTGGGAGCAACGCACCCGCCGGAGTCAGGATGCCAAGACACAGGAGCTGAAAGTGGTCCGGGTATCGATGCTGGGCAAGGCCGTCTACGACTGGATTCGACGGATGATGTACTACAAGGATTTCACCATCTCCGACGGACTGATACAGAAGATGGCATTGCAGTTCAAGAGCTCCATGGGACTGAACAACTTCTTTCCGCATCAGGAATGGTGCGACAAGTTTCGCATCATGTACAACATCCAGCACAACGATACGAAGCTGCTGAAGATTGGATACACCCAGAGCTATTCGGTGCAGATCAATGATATTGCCAAGGACGTGATGTCCGAGTGCACGCCAGCTGCAGATTCCGCCGTGGATCCGACAGATGATGACGAAGAGGATATTAGTCTGACCACCAATAGCAATGGCAGCAGTCATGCCGATGAGGACGACGTCGATGTGGACATCGATGGTGGCGGCGATCTGAGCGATGAGGATGAACCCGAAGATGTCAAGCCGTCGATCAGTGAACTCAATCAAGCACGGACTCTGCCACAGACACAGCCATTACCCCAGCTGATCCGGCTGCCACAGGTGCCGCCAGGCACCTCGCAGAAGGTACTCCTGGCCACACCCATTCTTCCGCCGGGTGCAACTGCTGGCGGTGCACAGACCATGACAATCATACCACTTGCCACGCTGGCGCAGAGCATAACGCAGCGTCCCATGGCACCGACCCCGCCACAGCCCAAGGCGGGAATGCCGCCGCCAATGCTGGACATTAAGCAGGAGATCAAAACGGAGCCCAAAGATGCTGACGAATTGGAGACGACGGAGGCGGAACCACAGAAACCGGAGGAAATCGTTAAGGAGAAGCCAGCTGAGCAGGAGGAGCAGGAGGATCCCCCTGTACGCATCAAGCAGGAACTGGAAAGCGACAACGAACTCCTCGAGATGATGATGATGACAACGACGACGACGACGATGCCAATGGAGGCCGGTCTAGTGTCACATCCTTGGCCGAAATTCTGGCTGCCAATGTGGATGATGAAAAGCAATATATTGAGCAGACGCGGGCATTGCGCCAACGTAAACGCAGTCTCAGTCCTGCCACGGATCTTGGCTCCTCCATGTCCAAGCTGCCGCCTATGCCGCCACTGACCAAGGCGCCAGTCGCACCGTCGCCGCCGGCGAAGCGTCAGCGACAGGAGCACGATGACAACAACAACGCAGGCGGTGGCCCACCGTCAATAATCAGCTGTGCCGAGGCGCGCAAGTACCTGAAGCTGCTGGAGGAGTTCGCCCTGTCCAAGGAGAACTATCGCCTGATTGGTCTAATCACGCGCGCCGATGAAGTCATGCGGGAACTGGCCGATGAATAGAATGCGATGAAATACTATAGATACATATGTATAGTATAGACAACAATTACAATTACAATTCTAGTTAGTAGCACATCTCGAAGATGCAAATTGGATGCAATCAATCATAGAATTAGTACGTGTATATTTTAATTTGTATTTTATTTTGTACTCTTACCAAATACAACAAACCAAATGTAGCGCCTAAAACTAAAGCTATAACTAAAACTAAAACTAAAATACACGTCAATTGTATTTCTCGCATTCTCACATGCACATGTGCCGCCTCTCAATGCCTGCGTGTGTGTGAGTGTGAGATAACCGGAGTCAGCTACTCATGCATGTACTACAACTGCCTTGGACCCAGGCCACAATACGAATAAATCCAAATATATGCGCCGTCTCTTAGTGCGCATGTCTGCCCTTAGCTGGTGGCCAGCCAGCGGCTGTTTGCTGCTGCTGCTCCGTCGCCTCTCTCTCGCGCACTCTCTCTCTCTCTCTCTTGCGTGCTCTCTGAAACATTCTTACATGCTCACCAACACTGGCAAAGGTCGCTAAACTCGTGAGTATGTCTGTGTGTGCAGTGGGTGGCAATGTACGTAACGGGCGCACAGGGTGACTGTTAAATGTAGTCCAAAACAATGTTAATTCCAAAGCCGTTTACAGAGTGAATAAAAATAATTTTGGGCTGTTAATTATCAATTACATTTACTTAAGTACATTACATTAGAATATACAAATATATTTACATATGTAAATTACTTAGGTACGCTCATCCATCATAATCTATTATGATATATGTAATTTGTGGGGCATGCTACGCCAATACGTATTTAAACATTCACGGCCGGTATAAAGTCATGTAAAACAGTCTGCTGTTTGTTTTGGTTTGATGCGCATGTCTGCCCATAGCGGCAGACTTAGCCTGACTGGGCTTACGCTCTTTGCGTCGCACGTAACAGCTGTTCACCAACACAATGTTCACTTGCATTTTGATAAGCATGTTAATGTGTGTGTGTGTGTACAACAGTGATGTTATTAAGCATCCATCCCACTAGGTCATCTGGACACAGGGTGGTTATATTTATATATTTTTTTATATTAAAAACACATTTTCCAAAACAAAACACATTTTAGGTGTTTCTTAAAACAAATAACCTTCAATCGTAATTATGTATGCATTTCTAATCCGTCTGCTTTATAAATGGCAAGTATACATGCATGCACACATTCATACATATGTACAATCACACACACACACATGTGCATGTACGCAATTAAAGATATTCAATGAGCGTATGTTGATTGATGGCATGAATTTGTCCAACAGCAACACACAAACAGCACATGTATACAGAAATAAACTCGATTATATATGTACATATGTATGCATTGTACATACACACACATCGAAACTGACACACAGACATGGGCTAATCAATCAATCAATCGACAACAAGCAACGCTCGCAGAGTAACACATTCAACGTCATCGTCAGTCTGTGATTGGCGTTGCCACCGAAAGGTCGTTCAAGCATACGTAACAATATACGTACGTATTTAAGGTATACAAAATAATAGGTAAGTTATGAAAATTAAATAAAAATAGCTTTAAATGTCATTTTTAAAAGTTTGCTTTTCTTTTGTTTTTGTTTTTTGCGCACATTTTGAGTCTGCAGTTAACAGAGCTCTGTCGTCTTAACAGACTTCTGTCACTTGAAGTTGGCTGCGTCTCGCATGGCAGCGCTGCCGGATCGTTTCAATGCTGGTAAGCGCCATTTTTGAAAACTCTTATCACAAATTATAGGGATCGATGTTTGCTCTTGGAAACGGTTATTGAAACTATGTCTTCAGTGCTCATCTGATCTCATCAGATTGTTATTTAGCATATTTTTCTCATAATATCTTCAAATGCTTACCTCCCAAAAATCGTTTCAATTCAGGCAAGCGCCAATTTTGGTGCGAGTTTTTGAAACTTTACCAACAAATGCCAGAGCTGTGGGACGTTCACCACACGGATTACAGAAATAAGGAATTACGCAATGAATCATACGAAATTCTTCAGACAAAGCTCACGGAGATTGAACCAAACGCAACGAAAAGCGACGTGGGAAGACGTATCAACATTTTCCGCACAAATTACAGGCGAGAACAGATGCGAATATGGAAGCAACAAGACTTGGGATTACATCCGAACTTGTGCAAGCCCACGTTATGGTTTTACGAAAATATGAGTTTTCTGCAGACGCAGGAGTCCTTCCAGCACAGGGCCAAGAGGACGCGTTTATGGCCCAAAGCAGACGAGCCACCAGCTCAGAACTTTAAACCAGATGTAAGTTCCATTCAGAATTCATAGAGAAAACTTAACTATATTTTACTTTACTTTACAGAACGTGATGGATCCATTGGACACCACGTCAACAGCTTTCTTACCACCTGCAAACAATAACCGAGAGTCAATGCCAACAGAGTTTGATGAGAGTATGCTTCTCAGTCCAAAGATTGAAATATTTGACAATGAGCAGTTAATGGAGTCTCATAGACAAGCGCAGAATGATGACATTAAGATGGATAACGCCCGTACGAATGTGCCAGATGCTAACGAGCCAACTGGCTCTTCCTCATTACCTATGACTGCAGTGAAGAGTCTAAAGACTGACAGCTCATCGCCAATTATTAGCGAAGCCTCCGAAGCATTAGCCAAATCTTGGGCTATTCAGTACGAGGAGATGGCGCCCACGCAACGAATTCTGGCTCGAAAGGCCATCGCCGATATACTCTTCGAGGGTTGTATGGGCAATTTGCGCATCAATCGTGGAGATCGAACTACTGTGGGTAACCATGTTTAATTATGGTTACTATAATTTGTAATGTATAAACTAAATAAAGCAAATGTGAAATTTGAAAGAAGCGCTTAAGTTAGATAACATTTCGATAACATTACCTCGTCGAACTTCAATGTGGTGGTGGGTCGATAATTTGTGGCTGCGCTAACATATCGATTCCACAGCTGTTACCCAGATTCGAATTTGTTATCCGTTAAAAATTATCGTCATTTCAAAAATAAATAAATTTAAAAGACATTTTAGACGATACAAGTTTAAGTTAAAAAAAAAAAACGAATAAATCACAATGCAAGTGAAAAAAGGCAGAGCTGCTGAAAATGTTGACATTTACTTGAGTTTATTATTACCAGAGATATAATAGCTCTAATCTAGAGTGGTTATTTAATTTCGCATCAAGTTTGAATGACTAGTCTTTAACAACTCAAATTACTTTCAAATTTGCTTCAGTCCTGCGGGTAACAAAGTTTTCGCTAACATCTAATAAAAAGCGAAATGAAAATCTTAATTAGCGACATGTGCATGTGGTTAGTGGAGTGGAGTTGAGTGCTGGCTGTGACTGTGGCAGTGGCTGTGGCAGCAGCTGTGTTGACCACCGCCCATCCGGTGATGCACTTAACGCGTTTGCAAATGATTTGAGCAGCTGTTGCCACTGCACCTGTGCTTTAGCCTGCAACTGGAACTGGACAACGCCTGTTTAGCCATTTTACGTGTAATTTTTGCCTAGCCCAACCGCATGGAAAAATTCAAATCACTGTGCATGGGGCTGGGGCTGGGACTGGTTGACTGCTTGACTGTTGACTAGTGACTAGTGACTGGGGCCTAAGTCGCTGTAGCATTTTGCACCTGTCGTCCTACGCATGTGAAAATCAAGCGCAACTTTAATTGATACAACAACAGCCACAACTGCAGCAGGCGAAGAAGGGGCCTCAAAACAGGGCCTAACTCCTCTAGTTGCACTGGGACTGGGACTGGGTTGCAACAGGTCGCGGCAAAAATGTTGTAAAAAATGCGTGGAGCTGCCACAGCTGCCTCAGCAACTGGGCGACGTAGATGAGGCTGAGGCTGAGAAACTATGCTTGGGGGAAAAGTGAGCCCTTGACACAGCAACAACAGAAACAACAGCAACAGCAACAACAGCAACAGCAATAACAGCAACAACAACAACAAGTCAGTGCAAAGTTTTGCTGCCTTAAATGGGCATTGAAATTAAATGCAGCTGCTTTAATGACGCTGCAGCACTTGGATGCGAGCTTGGCGATTGCGGAGCGGGTTGTGGGCAGCGGGATGCGGGATGCGTATCAAAATGGCCTAAACAAATCTGTTGTGGATATGGCACACAGGCTGTTGGTGTTGTTGTAGCTGGCTGGCTGGTGGGCGTTGCATGTGGCAGTTGTTGCCTGGGCGTGGCGCCACAAAATGAAATGCATACAAGCGACTGCGCCGGTGGCCGCTGTTGTTGCTGTTGTTGTTGATGTTGCTGCCGCCTCAACGCTTGCAACGTGGTGGGCGCCAGTTAACAAAGAAAACAACAACTATGCAGGCAACGACAACAACAACATCGACAGCAACTTTTGCCTTTTTGGGCCGTTTAATGGGAGTTGCCGTTGCCTTTTTTGGTTCAACGAAATCAAGAAACAAAAATCAGTTTATCGCAAGTTGCTGTTGTTGTTGAAGTTTATGTTGCATTTATTGCTGTTGCTCTGATGATGATGTTGTTGTTTGCTGAAGCTTACCTACAATAATATATAAAAATAAATTCGTTTTGTGCGCGATTTGAAATGCAATTCAGGCCCAAAAACGAAAGACTTAGGCAACGAACTCGTCTGGAACAACGTCTTATGATTGCAATTTGAAGCTCAGCAGCAACAGCAGCAGCAGCAACAGCAATAACCCTTCTGGCACGACTCCAATGTTCATAAGGTGCTCATCAAGCGCCATAAAACTGGCCAATTGAGGTCTACATTTTCCAGTCGTCCAACTTCCAATTGCCAATTGCCAATTTCCAGCTGGCAGCGGGCAACCATCGTCGGTCGAGGTCAAGTTGCGATGCTACCGCGAGAGAGTTTGTAGAGGAATTGATTGCAAACTTAATGAGAAATTTCCAATTTGTGCGACTATTGGCCGATAACGCGACTCATCAGCTGCGGCAACAGCAACTACAACAGCAACAACAACAACAACAATGCGTTGTTTGTGCACACTGTGTAAACATGCCACAAATAAACAATAACAAATTGCATTTCTCACACACTCCCCGCCAGGCACGCGACAGTACAGTAGAACAGAATCAACCCCCGACTGAACGAGACTCAGGTGCAGACCACGCGTCAGCTTGCCACATTCAGTTTAGGGGTGAGTTTATGTTATGTGTATTTAAAAGCTGTTGCTTCACAGCCTAACGAAAATCACACGAGAACTCGCGCAGTTGTTGAAAATGCGCCTGGGAACGGGAATCAAATTGGGAATTTGAATCGGGAATCGGGCATCGGGCATCGGGAATGATCGTGGGATGGGCATGAGAATGGTGGCCAGGGTGAGCACATCATGTGAACTGTCGCTTGGCTCTGGCGATGGGGGTAAATTGCTGGTCGTTGTCCGCTAATGAGACTGGGAATCGAGCAACAACAACAGCAACAACCACAGTGGTTGAATTTGGAATGTGGGCGCGCAGACGCAGCCGTTTGGCGTGACGAATAATGTGAGAATGAGAACTTTATTAAAACGCTTGGATTTATTTTGTGGCACATACCCAGTGCAGCGTAGCGTAAAAGGTGTATTCGACTAAAGCTATAACATATGAAAGTAACTAGAAAGCAATTGTCAAAAAGAGTTTTTCAATTAAAGAAGTTGTTGACTTTGCCAGCTCAAATCTGGCCAAGTATTCAAGCTAAAATTATAAATTTTGACATTTATAGACTTTTATTAAAAAACTGTATATAAGAAATAATTTTAATTTTAATGTAATTAAATAACTTGATTTATTTTGAATTTAAAGCTTGACTTTTATTTCTGTTTAATATATATGTTATATTGCTTTAAATATTTTTACAGGATATCCTGTAGCTTAACACAGCCAGCTTATAAATGAAGTTAGTCGTTGTTGTGGCATTACATTGTCGAAAAATATTCTCAGTTGTTGCACATTTGGAGTATTCTGAAATTGTTGAAATGCTTTTCACACGGACAGCGCTGTGAGAAAGCGCAACGTGGGACTGTGAAAATTGTGAAGCAGAGAGAACAGAATAAAAAAGAAGAACTTTTTTCGTTTCGAAGACGACACACACACACACACACAAACACTGACACCTGTATATGGGTCAGAGTTGGTTTACGTGTGTATGTGTGTGTGTCGTATGCATGTTAATGAATTGGGCGACTCATTTTGGGATCGGAATCGGGTTCGAGGGCGATTAAGGGATAAACGCGGGCATTACAATTAAAATTAAAGCATAAGCCCCATAAAAATTGACATGCTGATCGTCGCACAATTTGGCAGCTGAAGCAGCTGAAAACTTTTCGATTTTTCGTTGTTGTTTTTGTAGCTCTTAGCGGGTTGCCAGTTGGCTGTGGACTTGGACGTGGAAACTTATGCGTTAATTAACCAAAAAGGATACGGCGCCTTTTGATTTTTTTTTTGGACTTTTGGCGAAACTTTTATGGCCAATTCATTCAGACAGACAGATTCGAAAAAAACACAAAAAAAAATATCAAAAATTGAACCCAAAAATGTTGGCTCATTTTATGGGCCGGCGACACCTTTTAAGAGCGCCAATCGAATCAATGTTTTAACACGAGAATACCATTTCCAAAACGGGCTCATTAAGCACTCCCGAATAACCCAAAAACCAAATAAAAAAAAAAAATAACAAGAAAAGGCAAACCTATAAAAAAATTATAAAAAATAAAAATATATAAAGCACAAGGATTGCTGCGAATTCTACGAATGCTGATGTATTTTTTTTTTTTTTTGTGCGGCAGCTGCAAAAAGGGAATTGAAATCGGGAATTGGAATTGGAATTCATATTCATTTGATTTCACAATGCTGCGAAAGTGAAACCAAGCGTATCAAACTGAAGGCAGCTGAAGGCAACACAGAGGCAGGTGAATGGGGCATCAACAAAATGTTGCCCGTTGCCCAAAACTGACACACATCTTTTTTTATTGAGGGGAAAAGGAGAAGAAGAAGGTGGAGCTGGAACTGGAGGAACTTTGACAAGAACGCGCTCGACAAGTTTTGGCAATTTGAAAATCTCTGCGCTAATTACCACAGGCCCAAAAAAGGAGAACAACAACAACAACAATAACAACAACAACGAAGACAGCAGCTGCCATCGTCTTGGTTTTGGACTTGGTCTTTGGCTGCCTAATTGAACTCATCAATTTGGTAGCTAATGAAGTGGCAGCCGCCAGTGGATGCAGTGGACCAGTTGCCAAGTTACCAAGTTACCAGTTACCATTTACCATTGACCAGCTACCAAAACTGTCGCCTTGCATTTTCAGGTCCAGCGAAATTGCAATGCATGAGGCAGCCACCAAAAAAAAAAAAAAAAAAAGTCGAGCTGATCGTCGTGCTCTGATAACGGCGCATAAAACACAAAATGCCAAGTGCTTCCTGCACAGACTCAGAGTCAGTTTGAGCCTCAGTCTGAGCCTCAACTTTACCAACTGGCTACTGAGTTGGCCATTTAATTAGCAGGTTAATTGCCCATGAGGCGGCAAACTTTGCATGTTGCCAGGCCCGTCAGTCCACCAGTCCACCAGTCAGCAACTTCATTAATAACTTTGTCTATAGTTGCAACTCGGCAACTCGGCAACAGCATCTCCATCTTCATATCCATATCCAAGTGCATATCCAACTGCATCTCTAGCTGCATTTGTCATAGACAACGACCCGTTTGGCTGCTTGCTGGCTATCGACGTGGCCAATGACAAATGATATGTTGACAGCCAGGCAACGTCAGCAGTTGCTAAATTTTGACACTGTCTTATCGAAGCTGCGATTGCCAGCAACCAGCAACAGAGACGCAGAGACACTGAGAAAGACAGACGCATCTGCCACATGCGCAAAAATATTGTGAAATTGCGTGTGAGTGGGAGGAGGAGGGAATTGGGGAGGGGAGACAATGCCATACAGTGCCTTACGGCAGTCAAGTGACAGTGACAGTAGCTGGCAACAACATCAGAAGGAGTAGCAATAATTCATTGTTATCGGCGAATATCAGCATCAGCGAAGGCATTTAAGTGCCCTAAGTAGCTGGACTCTTAAGGCTGCACAGCATCGATCATCATTGATGCAATTTATCGGGACAGTTGCGCATTTATGCACAGACAGTTGTTGGCCAGTTGAATCCCCATGCCAGTTAAGTTACCAACTTAAACTTGATGATAGATAAGACGCATTTCTGTAGAGTATGCATTAAGTAATTCTTGAAAATAAAAGCGTGAGAGACTGAAATATATTTGCAAGATTTATGTGGAAAGATTGCACAATAAGCAGCAAGACTTATTTGGTTTTTTGTTTTTTTATTTATTATCAATAAAAGGCTGTCGAAATCGTAGATTATTTAAAAAGGTATACAAAATATCTATTAAATCTAAAAATATCTAGTTTTGTTTGTTTATCTGAAATTGAATTAAGTGATTTGTACGCTTTGAATGTCAGACATTGTGATTAAATTACTCATGCACTTTAGAGCTAAGAATAAATACGAATATATATAAGATAAAATATTAAATGTGTGTCTTCCCGATTTACTCAAGCAATTTTTTTGTAAGTATAAGGTTTAATAAAAATTATAAATTTTTAAAAACATTTTACATTTCAAGCTTTAAATCCTCTTAAGCTACTATTAATTTTACTCCTTCTTTTCCCCTCTCCATCTGATCAATTGCAGGGGCATTAGCTTCCTCAACTACCCCAGCGGAGAGTAAATGGTCACCCCTGCTAATAAAAAGCCACCACCAACCGTGAGCAAGCCACACTCCCCTCAATACGCAATCCACACAAAAGTCTACCAAATAACACCCCTTAATTGCCCCTGCATTTCCCCTGCCATTGCCCCTTAAGTTCCACTGTCGAATGCCCCTGCTCAGAAATCCAGTGGAGAGTTGCTCGCAAGAGAGCGCACAGATTGCTGAGAGCGGGAGCGGGAGCGAGAGCGAGAGTGAGTCGTAAACGAAAGACTTAAGACACAAACGCGAGCTTCGGCTGCCAAGAACGAAACGAAGTGGCGTGTGGATGTTTGGTCGGGGGACTCAAGTGGCATGCCTGGCTGCAATGCGAATGTGCCACAAGCAACGAATTGCATTTGTAATCATGCGGAAATGATCGCGTTGACCTTTCAGCAAGTTGCAACTTGCAAGTTGCAAGTCTAAAGTCTGTCCGTTTGTCGGTTGTCCGTTGTCTGTTTGTCTGTTGTCTGCATTCTGTGTCTGTTTCTCTGTCTGCATTCCGCGGTTGCAATCTCTGTGTCGCTCTGCGGCAAGTTATGATGGCTGCTGGGCTCATCCACAGCCTCATCCCCAGCTGGTGCCTCATCTTGTGGCCGCGTTATTTGCATGATGTGGCGACCTTTTGATCTGCATTCGGCTTTCAGTCAATACAATTATTGATTTGCCTCAGCCTTTCTCCCTGAAGCGCACTCTGTCCGTGCCTTATTGATGTGCTTGCTCCAATCTCTGTCGAAGCTGAGCCCTGATCCGCAATTTGCGGCTGACTTGGACTCTGACGTGTCTGCAATTTTGTAGTTGCAATCAACTTGAACTGTGCTGAAAGATTGGCCTTCCAGCTACGTGCCAGGTGTCAGGATCAATGTTGCGTGTCCAACTCCAACTCCAACTCCAAGATCAAGCCCAGGCTCAAGCCATTTGGATCACAATTAGTCACTCACTCAAGGGATTAACACACAGCTCACAGATCACTTTATTAAAGAGAGTCAACGTTGCACGTTGCACGCTGCACGTTGCACGCTGTCAGCTTCATATAAATGGCATTTTAATCAACATTGTCGCCTGCGGTTATATATTAATATTGGGCATTATGAAAACAAATTGCATGGACAGCCGCGTTGATGGCCAACAACAGTGCACAGCGCACTCCAGACAACAGCAACACCAACAACAACAACAGCAACAACAGCAACAACAACAACATCAACAACAACAAATTAAATCTGCCTAAATGTTAAACAATTTACACCGGGCAGACACCGTCACGTTGTGCTGTGCATTAGTCAGCCAGGGTTAACTCCAAGCTGCGGCTAAAACTCGTCTCTGATTTTAGCCCAAGCTGCTCTTGGTCAAGTGATCGTCTGGCCAACTGGCTAACTGGCCAGCTTGTATATCTTTAGGCCGTTTGCCGACGCTTCTCTAGTCTAGTTGATTTAATTTCAACGTCACGTCGTCATCGTCATCGTCATTCTCAACCTCATCCTCAGCCTCATCGTCGTCATCGTCTGATTTGAATGCATTTTTGCGGCGAACGTCTGAAATTACATGAACTGCCTACCCAAAACCAGATTGACTGTTCAACTGAGCACAAAACTGGGAACTGCCTTTCGAGGTCATGGGAAAATCACTTTTCTGTTGATTCAGACTTTTATTTATTTTCATTTCGCATGCCATTTTCAGCTGAAGCTCAACTCAAAATCGGTGTGCTTAAAACGCTTAGGATGAAATAAATATAACTCAAAACTTGCTACTGGCCTTTAAAGAAATTTTGTAAAATATTTAAACTAGTTATTATTAATTTTTATTTACTGGATAAGAAATTAAAAAATATAAGAGGGTAAATTAAAATGTATAAATCGAAAAAAAATTAATTTAGCTGTCAATATAGATATCTTCAAATAATAAAGTTATATTTAGTGGAAAAATGAGACCATCTTTAAGCTTTCATAACTTTTCAAGCGAAATGTAATTTGTTGATGATTTTGGCTTCTAAATTCATTATGCATTTAAATTTTATTATTTCTTTAAAAAAATAAATGCCTAAAGATATTAAGATAGTAAACTAGAAAATATAGTATTTTTACAATATAAATATTTTTTGCAATTATCTAAAGTTAATCGATTTCGTTTTTTCTATATTATGTTGATTCAGTTTCTTCCTCGATATTCCACGTTATTTTTATATATATACAAAATCAACGAATCATTTTTGCCGTTGTCTTGGCCAATCTTTTTGGCATTCCAAACAATTGCTCAAGCTATAATCGCTGGCAATTGAAGGCAAATTGAAATCCATTGAACCTTTCGAAAGCAATTGAGCGCCCACAGCGGTACAAGACAAATTTGGAGCTGTTAGTCGCAATTAGAGGACTTCAGCTTGGACTTGGACTTAGGGTGGGACTTGGACTGGAATCGAGTTGTTGTTTAGCTGTCGCCAACGCCATTGAAATTGGCTTGGCGTTCCCACACAATTATCGAGCCTGGACAACAATGCGTTTCCTGTTTCAACAGAATCCAAATGAACAATTCGAATTAGCTAAACAAATGCGCGTGAGCGCGAACGTGAGAACTTCAAATGAAATGAGAACTGAGAGCTTGCCAAGTGTTAGCTAGATCATGAGGACAATCAGAATAAAGCAGCTAGGATAACATAGCCTCGATTGGAACAATAGATAAACCTGCCATCTGCCACAAGAGTTTGCCTTCATCTTCATCTTGGCTTTTGTCTGTTCCAGCTTCGACAGCAGCAGCTGGCTTTTTATTTGTGGTACTCGGTAATTGAAATGAGCTTTAATATTTTTATGTTAATGTGTCATAAAAAATGTGTGCAGTTATCGATCGTAAAATTGGCATAAAACTTGGCCAGTAATCCAGAGTTTATAATTAAATCCAACTGTTTATGGCTTACATGTAAAAATTGTTGAATTCTCTTTTTTCGTATTCAAATTCTGTTTAGAGTTTTGTAAATTTGTGCTAAAAATCAAATAATAAATACTTAATAAAAGCGAGCGATCTGTATGCAGCTGCGTAAGCTAAAATTGAGTTAAAAATCAATAAAATAAAACTGGTTAGCATGTGTCACTAGAGAGTGGACAAAAAAGAAGATACCCTGTAATGGTTATTAATTATGTTTTTATTCTTGCCCTAGAAATTGTATGGATAGATATAGGATTATATCGAGTAAGTCTTCTGTTGTCTATTACAGAAGTTTTAAACATATTTAACAAACTCTTTTTGAATTCCTTTGTAGTTACAGGGTATGTGCATAAGCTCAATATGAATATTCATGTTCATGTACACAAAAACACTTGGCGATATTGAATTACAGATTTACATAAAGAATTACTGCAAGCTACAAATGTGTGTGTGTGTGTGTGTGTGTGTGTGTGCGTGTGTGTACGAGTGTGTGTGCCATGGCTGCAATTAAATATCAATTAAAAAATTGCAATGCAAATGCGCACGCACCCAAAAGAGGCAAAAAACGAAAGACTTAAGGCACAAACTTGGCTCGACTGCGTGCTGTTCACCTTCGGAGACCCCTCGCAGCGTGTGTGTGTGTGTGTGTGTGTGTTTGTGTGTAAATTGTACACACATGAGTGTACACATGCAAACAAACAAACGTAAACACTTGAGCTGCAGAATTTATGAGTTGGCCAACAGACAAAACGACAAACTTTATTAAAAAATTGCGATTTCATTTCATTTTTTTCGGGCCGACAGTCGCAAGTTCAAGTCGTTTGTCATTTGCACACCCCACTGACGTCGACTGTGACTGCGCCGCTGACTGCGACTGCGACGTCGACAGCGAGTGCGATTTGTTGTGGCATTTGCATAAATGAATGCACCTTTAAATGGCTTCTGGCACAAATCGACCGACGACGACTGCAGCCGTTCAAGTAATTAGAATCTACGTATCGCAGACTCTTAATTATGTATGTATGTATGTGGCAAATGGCTAAGACAAGGAGTTGCAACAACAACAACAACAACAACTGCCAGGCGTAATAAATGTGCTAAATGGCTTATGTAATTACCAGTTTAATGTTTAATTAAATGAAATTGAGTCATTAAACTCATTCTCGTTTATTCAGTGTTTGTGTGGCATTCCAAAGTGATCAATCATCAATTACCAGATTTTAAGACTTGCCAGTAAATTAAAGAAACAAGGCCAACAATTTGGCAAACACAATGTTGAGAATTTATTTAAATATGTTTTAATTAATAAAAATAATATTTAAATTATAATAGTTAAAATAATGTATTTAATTAATATAATATTTAAATGGTACTTAAAATAATATGCATACTTTATTTAATTTTATTTTCATTATTACTTATATATTTATTATTATAATTCATTTATATTTATATTATTTTATAAGTAAACCTCAAAAAGGCACCGCACGCACAGTTTTCAAGATATTAGGAATTTTTTACTAATAATTAAAGTCAACTGCTATTATTACCTATCTTCCTACTAAATCGTAACAAGATTGGACAAATAGAAACGTCGTAATAGCTAATTAAAGTTTTTAAGCAACGTAAGTGCCTAAAAGCATGCAATAAAAATTATTTCAAAATTCATTACAATAAGTATAGGGTATGCTATAGTCGGAAGCTTGACTATAGCCTTTCCCACTTGTTTTTTTTTTCGCATTTTATTTGAGTATCTTTTAGACGCTTTTCCTGCATTTTATTTTCTTCGTTTTGAGCACACCCTCAAGTCAAAAGTCAAGTCACGCGGAGCATGGCCAAATGGTAGTCGAACTATTTTGCTTATCTGGTTGTCTATAACTCGTATCTGGCTGTAGGCCTGTGGCCTAAATGGCTGGCAACATTTTCAACAAGCAAAGCCAAGGATTTTGTTGCGCCTCCATTTGCATCTGCATCTGCGTCTCAGTTTGAGTCTCGGTTTCTATCTGCAACTTGCGTCCCACGGCAAAGATTTGGCGCCATTGAAATTGAACAACATGCACAAAGAATTGGAGCTGCAACTGCAACTGCAACAGCAACAAAAACAACAGCAACTACAATAACTGACTGCAGAGTTTTGTCTTACACGGCCACGCAACTCAGATCTCAGTGTGTCCACGATTTTGTTTTGTTTTGTGTGTTGGCAACAACAACAACAACCACAACAACAACAACAACGGGGTCTCTATTTGGTAGTGAAAACGATTTGCCAGTTTGGTGCCAAGTTATACGTCGCCTCTGGTGCTGCAAAGGCGCCACAGCTGCAGCTGTTGTTGTGGGCTGCAGGCTGCAACGTGGCCAAAAAAAACTGAATGAAAGAAATGTCAGCAACATGCAACAACATGCAGCTATGAGGCAAATACTCATCAGCAGCTTAGCTATGTAAATGTTGCAATGTTGCAGTTACTGCAGCTGCTTCACTGTCAATGCCAATGCGTTTGTCATGGCCAAGACATTGGCAACATTGGCCAACAACAACGTCAACATTTTGGACAACCAACTGTTGCAACAACAAGGACAACACATTATCAAAAGGCGCCGCATTTGCTTCCGCCATCATTAATAATATGTATAGTTGCTGCTGTTGCTGTTGTTGTTGCTGTTGTTGCTGCTGCAATTGCTGATGTTGCTCTTGTTCTGAATTGACATTGGCTGCGTCTCCATCTCTGTCGCCAATGGCAGCAGCAGGAGTAACAGCAGCAACAGCAGCAGCAGCAGCAGCATCAGCGGCAACAGCAGCAACATGTTGCCAAACTGCTCGGTTGTTGCTGTCATTTTGCAGCGGACTTTTAATTTATTTATGGCCGCACGACAACAACGATGACTTGCATTGAAATGCCGACAATCTGACTGTTCTTCTCTCTGTCCCGTACTCTCTCTCTCTCTCTCTCTCTCTGTCTCTCTGTCTCTCTCTTCTCTGAGTGTGTCCTGGCAGGAATTGCTGGCCTAAATGGCAATTAAGCAAACAATTTATAGCTTAAATGTTGAATTTAATTAATGTTCCAATTGCACGCAGAAATTAGCAAACACATGTGAGACTCGAAACTGAGCGACCCCATAGTCGACACTACATTTCCCTCTGCACTCCCCTGTGCCCTCCCCTCTACACTCCTCTACATCCCTTGCCACCCATTAAAAAAATACAGGCAACCAGCGCCAGCAATTTAAATAAAACTTTTGCTTAATTGCATTGCATCTGGAGCTGAAAACGGTTGCATGTTGCATGCTGTCGTTGCTGCTCTCTCAATCTCCCAATCCCAATCCCAATTCCAAAGTCAAGCCGAAACTCTCGACTGCCGTTTGTGATTTTGCGCTGATCGTTAATTTAAATTGAACACATTTTGGACATGGACTGAGTCTCAGTCTCAGTCTCAGTCTCAGTTGCAGCCTCTTGGCGCTTTAATTGCAACAACAGCCAAGGACTGAGACTGAGACTGAACTGAACTGATCTCTGCCTCTGCCTCCTTCTTTTTGTTGTGGCAGCCAACCCTTGATCGTGCCACATGACTTAAGACCGGGCCTAAACGATTTCGTTTAATGCAAGTGCCCATCATTTTTGGCCTTTGCACGTGCTCAAAGTGATTTCGTTGTACGAACATGAATACATACTACATATACCCCACGGATATTTTGGTCATGGCGAACCGGCAATTAAATCACCATCTGAATATGCCCCTTCCCTTTTACTTCCCCTTTCCGTTGTCTGACCTGCTGCCTAATGAGTTTTTAATTGGCATTCATCCTGAGCTTTTGCTAATTTGTCGATCGTAGCTTAACAGATTTTTTATTCGCATTCTTTTTTCACTCTGATATCAAAGAGGACTTTCTTTCTTTAACGATTTGCGAGTATTTCCCGCAGGCAGGTGGGCAGGTAAAGGTACGATAAAGTTTAAGTAATTCGAGCTGATTGAGCCATCAGGCAGCTGGCATTGTCTGTAATCTGAGCTACTCCTTTCTAAGCTTCAATTCGCACCTTGTGTGCACCTGTACAGTCTTCACTGTGGCAGCTGCCTTTGCGAAATTTGCTCATAAAACTGAAACTAGAACTAAACAGTAGCTACCACTTCACGGCAACTTTAATTACCAAAACAGTTCCTTAAGTTTCATTCCACAAATGAAAGTATTTTATTTTCAAGTAATTAATTAAGTAAAGTAAGTTTTAATTAACTGAAAAATAATTTTACTTTTGTTTCATATTAAATTTGGTTCAATTATTATATAAATAGAGTTTTATTTCCAACTATTTATTCATTTTAACTATATGTGGATTTTTGGATTTTAGTATAATCACACTTTATAAAAATAATTAAGTAATTATTTTTTAAGCTCCGGCTTCTTAGCAATTTTAGTTTTTACTGTATGCAGTTTATTTTACAACTTAAGTTAAGCGCCCATTACATTATTATACATCCCATAAATGCCATAATTCGCCTCATTTTGAGTTTCTCACTTATTATTTACAACTAATCCATTTTTATGTATATACATTAATTTACAATAAATGTTCTTATTTGTTTATTCAGTACTTATTGAATATATATTCTGTTGCTTCTTAACTGCTTCCCTTAACAATTTAAGCTCATAAAATAAATTTCGTTTTCCACCTAAAAATCAACCATAATTTTTTTTTAATTTTATTTTACTGGCAATTTAAAGTTATGTCGTTGCCTGTCTCCGAATTGCCCTGTGGCATTTTTTTCAACTTATTGTGATTTCAATTTCAACCCATGCCAAACGGAGTGTCTGTCCGTTTGTCCTGCTGTCTGTCTGCCTACAGATTGCCAGTGTCTGAGTGCGTTTGCGTGTTCCTCATCATTTGTTTGCAATGAAAATAACACCAACATAAACAACGATCGACAGGCTTTGGCTGTTGGCTCCGACTGTGGCACAGACTCAAACTCTGTTCCAGTTGCAGGGTCTCTCGGGTCTCTGGTCCAGAGCAATTCCAAATGTTGCTGTCGATGCGGCATTAAAATGCATAAAACCCGCTGCGCATGCGCTTCCACTTGGTCTTGGTCAATGGCAAATGGTCAATGGCAAATGGCCAATGGCCAATGGCCATGTCCTGCTCTGTTCCAGGCGCCACACCCTGCTGTGGTCCAGACTCTGAGCCAAATCCCCGGCTCGTAGGCGGCAGCAGCGTTGATTTGTTGCGACCCAAAAGGTAAATGGCCTCGAAGTTATGTCAAAAGCTGAGACAGTTCTTTAATTGCATTTCTTTCACAAGCACAAGCTTCTCAAGCACTTAAGGTTATGTGTCATGTTATTAAAGAAGCTTTTACAGAAGCTTTTACGACTTTTAAAATTAAAAAAGCTGATATATTTAGCATAGGGAGTGGCAGCTTTTTATAAATTTGTAATTTTAGCAAAAGGACAACTGTTAAGAACAGCATTCAAAAATTTTCAAATTTCTGATAGTAAGCAAAAATTTATTGAACTCACAAATTTTTAGCTTAAGGACTATTAAGATATGTTTGCTAAAGTCACTTTTAGAGCAGCTTTCAGTAGCTGTAAACTCTGGAAAGCCGAGAAAACCTTTGGAAACCTTAACTAAAAATATTATAACATGCAAATCTTAGCACACAGAAGGATGTTAACATGTTATGTTAAAATTGGGACAATCTACAGCATGTTATTACTATTACATTGTTGTTAATAACAGTCATATAGTAGAATTTAAGATAATTAGCTAATCCTTTTACTAACAGTCTTACAACATAAGACATATTTTAAAATTGATTCATTGCTAGTCTGTTAAAATTTCTCATTTTAAAATTCTGATTGTATCCCTGTTGCAAGATTATAAATCGTACTTAAAATTTCCCATTTAATCCCTCATTTGCTGCAACCCAAGACCAAAGCACTTTTCGATTCCTTTTAAGACATCAAAAAAAAAAAAACGAAAACAAAAATTGCCGAAAAATAACTTACAGTTTATTATGGCTGATTGAAATTTGTGGTGTCCCGTGGCGTAGTGCCCCAAAAAAAAATTGCATCAGCATCAGAGTGCAAATGTGTGTTTGATGCGACTCGCAGGTGTTGAAGCAACTGCATTTTTATGATAAGATAACGCCCCAAATAAGGCGAAACTTTAATGAGCAAAGGGCAGCAACCTGTGGATTCTCAACTTGCCACAGCAACAGCAGGAGGCAGGCAACAGAATTTGGAGTTAAAGTTGGAGCTGAAGTTGGAGATGGAGATGGAGATGCTGCCCATGGCGAGGCCATAAAGCTTAAAACGTAAAACGTTTAAGTGCCGTTGAAATCGGCTTGGAAATGGGAATTATATAACCACCAGCTGAACTTAGGATTTAACAGAAAATACATGGGGCAGAAGTTTCTTGGAGAAGTAGGCAATGGAGAAGTGGGCAATGGCAACTGCCACTGGCAGAAATAGCAACAACGCCCGCGCAACTTGCAACATTGTTGCAACTGCTGCAGCAGTTGCTGTTGTTGTTGCTATTATTGGTCGTCGATTGAGTTTTGCAGTTGGCTTTGTTTGTCTTTGTGGCTAGACAAGTGCGTGGGCCAAGTCTCCTCTCTCTCTCTCTCTCTCTCTCTCTCTCTCTCTCTCTCTCTCTCTCTCTCTCTCCAGACTCGTTGTGGCAACAGCAGCTGCCTGAAGGGTCGAGCCATGAGCCTGTCTCGCCAGATTGTTCCCGGCGACATCTGCGCCAGCAATCTATAGCAACAACAACAGCAACATCGACAACAACGTCAGCAACGTTGTTTGCTTTATAAGGCAAACGGGCCGACAAAACCAAACCCATTGCATCTCGTCCCGTTGTCTGTCCAGTTGTCAACTCCAGGCTTCGATGGCAGCGAGTGCAGCTGCAGTTGCTCGTAATATTGTGTTCTTTGGAAAGAAATCTGGAGAGGATCAGGCAAGAAGTCAAGGCGTTGGCTGCGTGGGCAACTTGCAGGTGTTCCATAGACTGATGGGCGCCATTAGAAAAGCAATGGTCCAAAGTTGTTGTTGTTGCTGTTGTTATTGTTGCAGCTGGCCACGCCCTCGTAGTTAATTTAAAGGCGCCAACTGACAACAAATTCAAATTAAATGCGTGGCGCGTCACATAAATGTCGCCTTGTGTTTAGCATGTATGCAAATTATGCACAACAACAACACGACAACAACAATCACGACAACAACAACAATGGTGACACATAAAATGCAAGCAAAGGTTGTCCGACTGCTGGTCAGCTTCAGCTAGTTGTTGGCCACGTTGTCATCGTTGTCGTCGTTGTTGCTGCTGCTGCTGTTGCTGCTGCTGCTGCTGCTGTTGTTGCTGGCCGTTTATAAAGTCAAAGGGGGCACATGGCGAGTTTTAACTGACAGACAATTACGCTAATGGGACACAAATGGCAAATTAATTAGCTGCGGGGCCAACCACCAGGCATTGTGGTGCTATTGCCGCTGCCGCTGCAACAGCAACAGTTGCTGCCACTGTTGTTGTGCTGTTGCATGTGCCTCGTGTGTTTGTTTGGGCGCATAAATCACCGATGATGGCTTCAGTAATTGTGCTTGGCCTGGACCCAACACCGCGATAACAGCCAACGACTCCTTAAGACAGTCAACTTGCAACTTGGTCAACGTCTTAGGATCTTACCAATAGCAATATATAATTTAAACATGGAATCATAGTCGAAATTCACTTAAAGCTTAAATAAACATAATTACTCTCTGCAATGTCTATCTAAATTAGATCTTATAAACAATTAGAAGCAATTTGTATAATTCCTGTTTATAATTGTTACACGATTGCAATGCAAATAACAAAATTGCTAGATAATCAACTGTATCTAATAATTTTCATTTAAATGTTTCTTGTAGCAGTTTGTTTTTAAGATGCATTGAGAGAGAATTTAAAGAACATTCTTTTAATTTAATTGAATTTTTATCATGCATGCATCATTTCAGAGCTTAAGCTATAATAAGATTAAGATTTCTTAGATTTATTCAATTTAATTATGGTTCTGGGTAAAACTAAATAATGATCAAATTAAATTTAATAAAGCAAAGTTTAATTAACGAAATAAAATTTAAATATAGTTGCTGCTAGTATAATTTTTAAGAGACACTGATTAAGTTGCAGCTTTAATAACACAGTCCGCTTTCCGGCATCATTAAAAGCTGTGTCCTTTTGTCGAAATGACTTTCAAAATGTGTTGACAATTGCATTCGCGTTGCTCGGGCAAATTATGGCCAACTGATGAACCAGTTAACCATGCCAATTGGCTATAATTTGTTGCTCGTTCTCGCACAGGTGTCGAGCAGTCAGTCGATCAGGCAATCAGTGCTCAGATACTCAGATACTCGTATTTTCATATTCAATGTAATACATATTGTTTATTATTGTTGCTGCTGCTGCTGCTGTTGTTGTTGAAGTTTTCGGTAGCTGTGTGTGAATTTGGCAACGCCTCTTTGATTATTAAGCGAGCTGCAGGCGCTACAGCATGTAAATTGTGTGTAGCTGCAACAGCAGCAACAACAGCAACAGCAACAACAGCAGCAACAATAATGTCCATAATTACAAAGCGCAGCCAAAGTCAAGCAACAAGCGACGACAACAATGCTAACAACAGCAGCAGCAACAACTACAATGTGAACAATGGCAACGTTCTTATCGCTTACAACTTGTTTCGATTCCATTGACCAACTATGGACAGGCGGCGGACCAACTCTTAATTTGGCCAAAAGGCGCATTGTTGCTGTTGCTGTTGTCGCTGCTGCTGGCAAGCGAATTGTTTAATTGTCGGCGTATGCGGCGCCATAAATGCGCCACAATGCCAGACATGGACAACAGACAGACGCGACAGACGACAGTGGCAAACGGAAAAAGGAGAGACAATCGGAGTAGACAGAACGATCCATAATTGCAGCCAAGACTTATTGATGAGAGCGCGCACTTTGAATCGATTCGTTGGATCGCGAATGGGGAATAGGGAATAGCGAATATAGAATGGAGAATGGGGAATGGGGAATCAAGAATCGTACACTGCACTATGGTAAATAAGTCCGATATTTTGGCATAAACTCAAATTGTATTTTGTTCAGTATCTTAAAAATTTTTTTATTTTCCAAATCTAAAAAGTCCAAAGCAACCAAAAACGATTTTTAAAGATTTTTCGGGACTACCCTTAGTGTTTTATGCGCGCTCAAAGTCAGCTGATTGAGCGTTGCCACATGAACTGAAAAAGCGCGGGAAAAATAATTGCAACTTTGAGAGCCAATTGTGTTTGTTTCGGAAGCATATTACAAATTGCTAAATATGGATAAAGTTGATGAAGGTATTTAAAAAACGATAGTAGTAGTGATTTTTAGTAATTGTGTTTTATTGTGCAACTGTCCAATGTGTTGTTTATGTGTATTTTTAGCTAAAAACTAACAAATGTGTTCCTGTTCCGTTAAGCTTTACATTAGAACGTCACAAATTAGTACGAGAGTTTTGAGTAAAGGTTATTAACTAAACCATCCAGAATCAGATGTTAATAATCCCGTTTGTTCGATTTTGTTCCTTTTCGTGAAAAATGACATGTTGTAGGTGTGAATTTTGGCTGAAAATTCGTATTTTTCTTAGATTCATATGGGGAGCGAGGTGAAAACGTTGTCAAATTAAAAAACAAACAAAATTGTAAATTCTACTTTAGTCTTATTAGCAACCATGCAAAGTTTAAAATAAATTGCTTTATATTTAAGCTTAAAAATTTTTTTTTTACTTTTTTGCTTTGTCGGAGAGGAAGGGGGGACGAAGAGAAGGTCCAATTGAATAACAACGAAAATTATATATTTTGGAATATTATAACTAAGCTTCGTGTCAAATTTCAAGCCTCTAGCTATATATTTTGATTTTTTATAAATTTTTTTTAGCTTTTTCGCATAGTCGTATGGGGCGGGGGAGGTGAAGGCGTGGTCCAAATTAAAAATAAAAAAATCCAAAATTATAAATTAGTTTAACTAAAGTACATGCCAAATTTCAAGTGTCTATCTTTATATTTAGAGTTTATGCCAAAATATCGAGTTTTTTTACCATAGTGCACTGTCCAAATCTGGAGCTAATGATAGGCCCTGCCACATAAAAGTGAAAAGAACACGAGGAGACAACAGGCAACAGGCAACAGACATGAGCAAGGCAACATAAGGCGCAACTTGAGGCAACTGGACTCGCACACAATTGGTGTGAAATTGGCCTTCGTGGAAGACCAAGTTGGCGTCCATTGTAATTAGACGCGTTCTGGGCCAGGTCCATTTTAGTGGTCGTGTTGAGGTGTTGCCCATCGCTGCGCATTTATCAGTGCAAACAAGCGTTAAGTTAAGCGCTTTGCCCAAAATCCGCTAACGAAATCTGGCTAAAAGCCCTTTGGCGGCGACGGCAGCAACGTGAAACATGTTTTATGCCATGGCCAAAACAGCTAATAAGGATAATTGCATCGACTGGCCCGACACTGGGGCGTTAAGTGAGCTCGACCAGGAAATTTGACAAATTGCCATCAGCTTGGCTTCAACTGGAGTCGACGTGTAAACGGTTGCAGGTGTTTTGACTGGGCGTGGCTTAAATAAAGTCCCAACTTGGCCCAAAACCCTGAGAGTCGCAGTTGCAATCGCAGTTTGCCAGCGATTTGTATCGCTGTCCAATTAAGGCAGCAACATGCGGTGGCAGCAACATGTTGCCAGCTAACCAAACCGAACCAAACCAAACCAAAAGCCAGACCAACGATATTGCTAACGAAGCACTGACAATGATCGCGCATTGCCGTCAGTTTGACACTCCCGCGAAAAGCATGTTTAACGTACAGTATAACGAAAAATTCATTACGATTTCGATTTAAGTTGAATAATTATTTATCTAGATAATGCTACTCACTCAGCCCCCAATCGCACTCCTCTCCACTCCACTCCCTCTCCTCTATTCATTCATTCGTTCATTCGCGCATTCGCTTCGGCTTTTGCTGTGATTCATATCAGTGCAATTGCAGGCGTGTCAACGACAAGCAACTGTTGCTGCTGCTGCTGCTGCTGCTACAAGCAACTGTTGCCACTAAGCTGTCTGGCTGACTGGCCATATGCATAAGGCTGAGCCCCAAACTGAAGCTCAGGCTTGACATAAAACAAATAGACTGTCAGTTTATGTTGCATTCGGAATGACTAAATGTTCCCGTGATTGCCTTTCTGCCTCCGACTTTTGCATTCGATAGGAAATTAAAAAAGCGACAGCAGCAACAGTTGCCGGCAGTGAAAACTGACAGCCTGTTCGAATTACTTATTAGTGTTAATAACATCGTTTTATCGTTACAATCTTTTGAATTAGCAATATATTGCTTGCCATAAATATTTTGCCTTCAACATGCATTTATTTATGTATTTCAGGATAGTGACGAAAATCGGAGTTTGGTATTAAAATGTAAAAATCGACCGAAAATTATAAAAAAAAATATACATTTTTATAAAATTGTCAAAAACAATAAAAGAAAATCGGAGTTTGAAATTAAAATGTAAAAATCATGCCAAAATGATAAAAAAAATTTAATTTGCAAAGAGAATAGGTCGAGAATTAGATCAACTTCAAATTATCATAGCTTGGCTAAAACTGTTCCGATTTTCAAGCGAAAAGCCTTTTTATTTATTTCAATTTATTTTCGTCCAAATCGTTTTTTCTATATAAAATTCAACTGAAATTTCCGCTGGTCCTATATAGGTTTTCTTACACAACACATTTGCATTCTTTTCTTTTTCATCGCTTCCTTCCATAACATTTATTGTTCTTTTCAGCTTTCCTCTCCCTACTTCCTTCCTCTGATCCGACATTCTTTTGTGGCAGTCAACATACAATAATGAGCCTTAATAGATTGCCTCGGCTGATGTAATGCCAATGATTAATGTCATTATATCTCGATCTGATTAACATAACTTTACGCTGACTAATCATATGAATGTCGCCCTACTCCCCCCTCTCACTCTCTCTCTGTCTCTCCCTCTCTCTCTCTCTCTCTCGCTGAGCTGCACCTGCTGTCAGCTGTCAGTTGCTGTTGCCTCAACGACAGACGCCCACTTCGACAAATGGGGCGTGTCTCGCTCTGCCCGAGCATATTTAGCATATTTCATGCGATCAATTCAATTACAAGACCAGATACATTGTATCTCCAGATCGTAGACCGATTCCAACTGGCCCCAGAGGGAGGGCAGGGCAGGGGGAGTGGCCAGCGGAAGGGGTGGCGAGCGGGGCGTGGCGGGGGGCAAAATTAAAAATGCGTGAAAGCGCGCTGTGTTATCGCCGGCCCAGAGTCGGACGTGGAGAGCACATAAATAAATCAAAGCCTGAGGAGCTTGTGGACCAGTTTCACTTTAAGAGCGGCTCAATTGATAAAAATGCAAAAGGAAAAAAACCTCAGCAATGCCTGGCAACAACAACAATAACAACAACAACAGCAACAACGACAACTTTGTTAGGCAACGGCAAATTTTAGCCAAGATTTATGTGGCCATAAATGCGATTACAGAGCCCCAACCAAACGTCAAAAAAATAAAATAGACAGCAAAAACTATAAAAAAAAAGAAGAAGGAAGGGGGTAAATAAAACATAACAAAACTGTGAGTCCAGTTTGCACTTTACATGGTTTTGTAATTTATTTCTGACGCTTCGATTGCATTCTAATGACAAGTGCAGCGACGCCAACGCCAACGCTGACGCTGACGGCGACGTCAACGTCGACGCAGTCGTTGATGCTGTTGCCAATTCTTGGGCATAATTCACAGCAAGTTGCTGTTGCCGTTGCTGCTGCTGGTTGTTGTTGCTGTTTGCCACTGGCGGCGTTCACACTTCAAATTGCCAATTTGCATATTTTCGGCATACGTAATGCAACAGCAAGCGGCAAAAGCTGCTATAAGACTAATAGATACCCTGTAAATGAAGTGATAGACATTTCAATTGTTTAAACAATTAAATGTAATACAGCAGACCAGATAATGCTGAAAATTTATGAGTACAATCTGAATCATTACATTACATTACATTTATGTTAGATTATTTAACGCAAAATATAGGAAATGTGAAAGAAGTGAATTTTTTTTAGAATTTCTTACTAAATTTCACCACGCCAAGGGTGTCGTACACCAAACCTATTTTAAAATGTACTTCATTATTTTAGAAAATTTATAATGTTCTTGGTTTTTTTGAATATGTAAGTATAAATTTTTAATTACATTTTTTAAAAATAAATAATTTAATTAGAGAAATGACATGGGAGCAAATTTCTGCTGACGCTTCTTTTCTGAAAAAAATCTACTACTTCATCGACAAATAATAATAAAATTAGCAGCTGTTAAATTACCTCTGTTATTTGTCTGCTGTTATTCTGCTTTATTTCAGCTGTTGTTCATCTTCTGCTGTGGGTTTCAATCATATTTTAAACTTTTCACCTAAACTGACCTAAAGTTAACTTATTCTCATATCTAAAAAATTGTATATACTTTGAGTTAAATCTAATAGATATGTATATCCCTTCATCTCTGTTTCTGTCACAGGGTATGTGCCACAAAACGTATGTTGCATAAATCAACAGTCGAGTCAGCCGACGCGTTTTCGGCGCGTTTATTATCGCGCGCCTGAATCTTTGCCTGGCAATTCATCTCATTCTCATGCACACTCAGATTTCGGATGTGGATTTCGATTTAGCTATAACCATAAACAAAACATATACAAAAAAAAGACTGTTATGCGATATGTTTATATATATACGTTTATATTTGTTTGACTGAGCGGCTGCATTTGCCATAATTAATTCCATTTGCACATGCAAACGTTGCGCATACGCCGCGTGGACAGGCCAAAAAGTAACAACAACAAAATCAAAATCAGCAAAGCTGTTAAAATGTAAGTGTGCAGCTGACTTATCGTTTGGGGCGCATTAGACACGCCCACTTGCAAGTGTTGCATGGGTGTATGGGTGTATGGGTGTTGTTGTTTATATTGGCTTTGGCTGTCTAGCCTGGGAAGCTGTTGATGGCTTCGTTTGTTGCTGTTACTGTTGCTGTTGTTATTGCTGTTGTTGTTATTGCTGCTGTCGATGCTGATGTTGATGTGTTTTGACTTGTGCGCTGATTTACGACCCAGCGCCTGCCGCGTAGCAATTTGTTTGACTGCCACAATGCAGCGTTGCAAGCTGGCGGTGTTGCCAAGGCCAACAGCAGCAGCAGCAGCAGCATCAGCAGTAACAACAGCAACAACATAAGGCTCAAATTAACGCGCCAGTCGCCACATAACTTGCCGTACGCATAAAACATGTTAAGTAATCAATTGCTGAAGTGAAGAGCCAAGTTATAGAACTTGGCTTATAGTACCGGGCCAAGTGTTCATTGCCAATGCCAAAGGCAATGTGCGCAGCTCGCAGTTGCCACATTTTTAAGGGCTTCCAACAACACGTGCAACAACTGCTGTTGCTGTTGCTGCGGCAACTGTTGCTGCTGCTCAGTGCTGTTGTCGCTGGCAACTTCAAAGTATCCTGCGGCATAATGCGCTTAATAAACCATGAATCACTGTCCAAGAGGCTGTCAGAGAGTCGAGACAGTCGGCCTGTTGCACAGTGTACAGTGTGCTAGTGTCTTGGCGGTGTCTGGGGCAGCAACATTGATTTTGTCACGACGCAAACACTTTAAAGGCACAATTGCTAAAGTGCGCGCGTTGCGTCCGCGTCCAGTAAATGATGTGCGCATGTGATAAAGGGCCCGCAAACGAGCTCCATCCACTCCAGCTTGAACCCTACTCGCCAGTTGCAAGTTGCCTTGGTCCAATCTCAATGTTGTTGCTGTTGTTGTTGCTGTTGTTTTGGTCGCCTTGTCGTCGCTTGAGTGGCATAAAAAACGGCTTGCACTTGGACTTGAGAGCTTTGAGTTTTGAGCTTGAGTCCAAGAGCGAGTGAGAGCGACAGAATCCGAGACTATTGGACCTTCTGGCTCCATGGGGGCTATCAACATTCTCAGGTGCGCCTGCGCAAAAGCCTTTGTTTAGCCAATGGCCAACTCTTTTGTCAGCCCTGCTCCTTCTGCTTCTTCTTCTCCTACAGCTGGCCAAAAATTGTTACCAGTCGCGAGTTGCTTTTTTCTTTGATTTGCAATTTTTTTTATACCCTGTACTTAAAAAGTATAAATAGTCATTTAAGCTTGTCATACTTACAAAAATGTGCGCAATACCAATAACAATATCTTAGAGACTAGTTCAGAGAGCTAGAACTATCAAAGTTGATATGCAGATTATGCATTTCTTTAGTTCAATTTAGAATTGAGAAAAATATACAATGTACATATATTTCTTATTTGGGGAGATCTTCATGTTTGTAATTTTGTAAACTTTAATTTTTTCCAAATAAGATTTGTTACATTTTCTTAATAAAAGCATTCATAAATGTAAGATTATATATAATTAGATGTTTGCTTTTCACAATTACTACAGGGTCGCTTACAGTCGGTTTCTCTGGCCTGTATACTTTTCTTCTAGTTTTTTTTATATGTTTTGTAGCTGGCACAACCCTAAGCCCACCATCCAAGCTAGTTAAGTTGTTAGCTGCCCTCCGGGAGCACAAGCCGCACAGCTTCAAACCCAACTCCCAATTGCAGTTGTACTCTACTCGTATGCAAGTTCCCTTTAGGCCAGGCGCAACCATCCAGCCATCCAAGCCAGCCAACGAAGCAACCATCCCAGGCATCATTAATCAGCTCGGGTTCATCAGCGGCAACATGGTTCATTAGCTTTGGTTAGTTGCTGCTGCTGCTGCTGATGTTGCTGCCGTGCCCGTTTGGCGGCCTGCTGTCGACGATTCTAATCATAAGGCACCAGCAGCGGCAGCCGCAGCAACTGTTGCGGTTGCAGCATTGGTCTCGTCTGCTGCAAGTTAATTGGCTAGAAGTTTTACATAGATGCAACTGCAACTCTCCTGTTGCAACTGCAGCATTGGCGGCAAAATCTGAAACCGCAAACAAAAGTCTAGCTTATATTGTTGCTGCTGTTGTTGTCGCATTGGCTTATTTGGTAGCCAAGTCAACGACAGCAACAGCAACCTATTATCAACATGCTCATGCTGATGTTGCTGCCACAAATCCCGCTGCTGATTGTTGTTGTTGCTGTTGCTGCTGCTGTTGCTGCTGACTCTGTGCCTTATGCATATTTACAAAATGTTAGCAACTTTGGCAGTGATCTTGTCGTCGCGAGTGCCACGTCTGATTAGGCTGACAGTTTCCCGCAGCTTTTGCCAGCTACTGTTAGTGGCCACATCGTGGGAACCAACAGCAGCAACTAGCAGCTAACTTGGCCAATAAGGTACAATCGATGCAGCTTCGAGTTGGTTAAGGGAGTGCTAAGATAAACAATTTACAATAATAAAATAGCAACATTTAAATCAGGGTTTAAACCCGATACGAAATCGTTTTCAGTTATGTTCGCATTTAGGTTTTGGGTGATCGGTTACTCAAAATCTTTGAATAAAGGTTTCGTAACGGTGAACCGGTTTTTGCATGTTTCGGGTTTGAAATACCGGTATGGTTTCGGTTCACAAAAGAAAAAATTTCTTTGTCAAAAATTTATGCATTTCATTTAACAAATTTATTTTATTTGCGCTTTCTCAATGCTACGAAAATTGGATCATGAATATCACAAAAAAAATTTAAAATTAAACATAAGAAAATTAAAATCAAAATTAAATATAAAATACAAAGCTAATAACACAATATCGGAGATCGCAAACAAGACTTATAAGTCGGAAAAAATCTATACAGTTCAAAATGTTTCGTTTTAAATTATTTTTAACATTCCTTTTAAATTTTTTTTTTTATGGATGTATGAAAATTCGAAATTAACCCTTAACAAATGCAACGGTTACTAAACGGTTATATCGGTTTACAGAGTTTCGGTTAAGGATTCGGTCAAATAAAAATTTTTTTTTCGGTTTCAAATTTCAATCGGTGTTTACCGGTTAATGTTACGGTTAGGGTTTTAATCCCTGATTTAAATTATAGGTCGTAAAATACAAAAAGAATGAAATTTAAAAAAATTAAATTATGATAATAAAATTAAAACTACTTTTATGTTATGACAAAGCCTGGGCCAAAAACCACATTTGTGGCATGCCACATGCACTGGCATCGCCTTGTTGCAACGTTGACAAATCATGTTGGCAAACTGCTTGACGCTGCCAACAAGTCTATCAAAAGCTGCCAACATTTGCATCTTGTTGGTCGAGTTCATATATTTAAGTTAAACCAGACTACAGACAACCATCTCTCCCCCTTTTTGGGGATGCAGGCAGGAGGGCGGGGCAGCTACTGTGCAACATCTTGTGGCAAAACAGGATGCATAAAATTTATGAAACAACGACGCCTTTTGCTCACATAATTAAATCAGACAAAGCGCAGCACATGTAAATCCAGTCAGAAACACGAGACTGTAGCTGAGATTGAAGCTGGAACTGAGACTGGAAGCTGGAGCTGGAAACTGAGGCGAGTCTAGGTGACCGGATGCGACAGAAGAAATGCAGCTTGACTATTTTTAATTACCATTGCGAGCCAAAGGCAACAACAGCTGCTGACTGGCACTGTAATTGTTACAGTTTGTCAAGAGCTCTCGATGCTGTGGAGCTGCAACTTGGAGGCATGCGAATCAATTACATATCCCCGGTTCGGTTCGGTCCGGGCAATCGACGTCGCTGGCGATTAACTGCAGTGACTTTACCTGTTCTCACAGCGACGAGACGCTTTCATTAAAGTGCAAATTATGACTTGCCAGTTCCGCCAGGTGTTGGCCTGGCCTATTTGTCTTTAGCCGCGTCTGTCCCTCATCTCTCACATGCGAGTGCCGCCCTTTGTATATAAAGTTATCAACGACGATCGTCGTCATCCTCTGCGATTAATACCCCCAGCAGTTACAACTTTAATTAGCGCTCTTTGAAATTTATAAATAAATTTATGGCAACTGGCGCTAAGAGCTTTGATTCAACTTCTTCTCTCTTTATACATTTCTTATGTATGTATTTAATAATAACAAAATTATTCAGTTTAAATGCCATTCAGAACGTGCAACTAAGGAACATTTGTACTATTCGTTGGTATTGTATGTAAGAAATTGATTAGCTCGTTAATTAACTTGTTAAGCTTGGCTTAGGCACACTTGTAACAGTCGATGACCTCCGTGAAGTAAATGTGACAATCATGCACCTCATGCACCTTCACCTGTATATTGGATTCGATCTCATTGTAGGCCATGTGCCAGCGACAGCAACTGGCGCGTTTGGCCTTTATCAGACGACACAGATACTTCATCACCTCGTAGACTTCGTCCATTTTATCGTCCTCGACAAGAAAGCAAATTTGCGAATACATCAAGTCCACATCGGCCGGCAGAGGCACCTGCTCGGACTTGACCCAATTCGCTAGCATATTCTTGTAATTCACATCCATAAACACATTCGGTTCGGGAGGCTTTGGAGGATGCTTTGCCACCGGCACCAACACCTCTTTCACCGTAGAGACATTTGAAATTGATTCGTTGCGCGCCAGATACTTCAGAATGGCGGGATGCATGTGCCGTGGCAGCTCCTGAACATAATCGGCAACAATTTTATCCGAGCGACAGGCTCGCTTCATCTGCTTATCCAGAGCTGCCTTGGATGTGGATGGCTGCAGATCACTCTCGTTCAAAGGACTCGCCGAAGTCGACGCCACGCGCATCGAAGGTGGTGGCGGCGGTGGCGTTAAGGAACGCGATCTTGAGCGAGAGTGTGGAAGCGGATTCACCCTCATTTTCTTGTGGGGAATTTCTTCGCAGTCCTTGAATTTCTCATGCTCATCTCTTTCGGTTAACTGCAAATACTCTTCGGGAAAGTTGAGTATCTCCCGTCGAATCTCCTCTGGCAGCTGCGCCAAGACATCCTTATCGAACTGCGCAATGGCTGATGGAATGCAATTCTTTGAAATTGTCGACTCTCCGATTGGAATGAAATCTGTTGATGTTGTTTTCTTAGCGGTCGCTGCGCTCCTTAACATGCTGAGCACAGTTGACTTGGCCTTGATCTCCTCCGGCGCCTTGTTCACTTCCACAATAAAGTCATTGTCCGAGGAGATGATTGAGTCTCCCTTTGGAATGAGCTCAAATCCCGTGGGCTTCTTGTTGGCTGCAGCGCTCCTTAACATGTTGAGCACATTGATACTGGCCGGTTTTGATTTAGCTTCCACTTCTGGTTCCTTGGTTGATACGGTTGCACTAACTGGTTTCTCTGCGTTAATCGAAATTGCCAATTTTGATACCAATGCCAGATGAAATTTGGAATTTTGACATACCCTTTTGCTTCTCGGACATTTTCTCAAACATATTCTTGATGACATTCTCCTTCTTTGAGTCGGCAATGTCATCCAGTTTGCTTAAATGTATGCCAATGCCGCGCAGCTCGTGCGGCGGGAAACCAGACTCCTTCATCAGCTTCAGCACATGGGATGTTATGACCTGAAGATCGTCAGTGCTCTGCTTCAACAGCGCGGACTTTGTCTGATTGTCGCAGACACCGTGACCCATGAACTTGGATGTTTCCACAGGCGCCTGCGCGGCGCGTACCATTAGCTTCAATGTGATCGATTTGGTCTTGCGCTTAATCTCCAGCAGACGACTGTGCACCTCACCACTAAGCTGTTGCAGAAACTTTTCCAACTCCTCGTACTTGCTGAAGCGTATGCCATAGTTGACCTCGGCAGAGACGGATTTGCGTTGCTAAGAGAAAGCGGTATGGATTAGGACAATAATTCATCTGATTAAAAAGAGCAACTCACCTGTTCATAGACCAAAGGTCTCGGATCAATGCCACGACAATTTTGGTATAGTGTCTGTGCCATTTTCTTGCCCAGCAGCATCTCCAGGCGCACCAGTGAAGCCATCTGAACATCACCGCATGTCATCATGCCTGCCTGATTGAGCTTATACGTCATGCTGCTGCCCACACCCGGCAGCACGTCCAATGCCAAGGAAGCCATATATTTGGCTGCATCATCAGTATCCAGCAGATGCTGCCCGTTTGGTTTGGCCAACTTGGTAGCCATGCGAGCCAGCAGCCTGTCCAAGATAAATATTATTGTAAACAGCTCGAGTTTTAATTGAAGTGCACTCACTTGTTCTCAGCCACGCCCGCGGAGCAGGGACACGAGGTTATATTACGCACCTCCTGGCGCAGATGTGTCACAAACGTCATGACATCGACTTGCAGTTCCTGAAGCAGATCCGTTAGATCTACAAACATTTCATCACAGCTAACAGCCTCGATGTTGAGTGTGTACTGTGCCACAGTGTTGTATAGAGCGAAAGCCACCTGCAATTAAAGGCAGCTATTGACCTGGTTTAATTCTTACCCAACAGCCATCACTTACCTCACGATAGCCCTCGAAATCATATGGTATGGTCCTCAGCTCGGGGCACAGCTTCAGCGCTTGGCCAACAAACATGCCATTCCGGACGCCCTTGGCTCGCGCCTCGTAGCTACAGGAGGCGATTTCCGACAGCGACATCTTCTTGTCGAAGCCAGTGCGCACTTTATCCGCCCGGATGTTGTCATGCAAATGCTTCTCGAAACGTTGAGCAAACAGTTCCTGTTCCACTTGACGATTGGCCTGAGGATGAACCGGCACATCAGTGGCTGCACTGCCGCCCTTGGAGTGAGTCACGGCAACGGGCAGAGAACGTAGCTCTGGATGCTTGCGCAGACCCACGGATACAAAAAAGCAATCCATGTCAATGTGCATAACGTATCGTTTGATCGTCATCGCCGTCATCGCCTTCGATTCGCTGGCCAGAAGTGAACGTAGCTCAAGGCGTTTGTCAAATGGCTTGTTACCATGGGCCTGGCGCAACTCGCACACATATTGCTTAAATCCAGCGCCGAGAGTTGCAATATGATGAAGACGAGAGTTCTTATAGAATTCGCTAAGGAACGCGGGATCAACGGCAGTGAGAGCGCTGTTGCTCGTACTGGCCGTTGTGGCCGACACATTGGTTACACTAGATGTGTTCTTTTCGGGTGAAGTGGCCACAGCCTGCTGTAGCTCCTTGAGTATGCCGCCCAACTCATTCTCCAGTGCATCACATTCTTCTTCTCTCACTGTCGAATTGTTGTTCTTGCCTTTTCCAAAATTCAGACGTGGCTGCGTTGTCTTCTGATTGGTGTACAGCAGATATGGCTTATAGTCCAGCACACGCATCTCTTGTACACAGTCCACAACCCATTGAGCACTGATTATCTTGCTGGTATCCATTTTGCGCACCTTAACATCCGGCAAATTGGATGCAATGATGAAATTCGTGTGCGATCGTTCATAGTGATGGTAGATGCCTCCATGGACCATCATAATACGCTTCAATTCGTCTGCTGACGGATTGGTACGACCATTCACAAAAATTGAAATGCCATCAAAGAGATTCGACTTGCGAAATGGATCACTGGCGACCGCAAACTGTTCTTCGAGCTTTGACTTCTTTGCCTCGAAGTAACCGCCCTAAAAATACCATTCTAATTACTGCCAATCATGCCAAAGCACACCTCTTACCCATTCACTAAAACCATTGCCTTCATCGCGTGTCATCGCAAGCCTCGCTACATTTGTAGCAATTTATTTGATAGACAATTTTTGAAATTCTTTAAAAACAGCTTGAACGAACTTCTCCGATAAGTTTCCATACATTAATGATATACGATTAACGATAGGCATTTCATCGAATCGATAAATTGTAATGTGGCAACTCTGAAGAGGACTGTGTTGAGTTATGTTTATTTGGCGGTATAGTTCAGTCGCTCATTTGTAAGTCCAGAACAAATTCAGTCATTTTGTTAAATTGAATTAAAATTTTTTATGGCAATTGTGTTAAAAATACAAATTATATGAAGGAAAATTTAATTTAAGCTAACCAACCTAAACTAAACGTTATGGTTCATGAAGGTCTGAATACGTTCATTTGTTCATTTTAATGAACCTTTTTTTAACGAATCGACACAACTCTACTTCTGCGTGTAGTGTTGGTAAACAGCATTTAAAATTGTTTTGTTGCTTGCGGTCTAATCAATTTATTGTTAAAATGTGGAAATATGGTCAAAATCAAATGAACCAAGGTCCGCAAGGTGGCCAAGGCGGACCGAACATGATGCCCATGGGTGGCTTTATGCAGGGCGGCGCTGGCATGCATATGTCGCCGCAACAACAGCACCAGATGAACATGATGGGCCCCGGTGGACCAGGAGGACCCGGCGGCATGCAAATGAATCCGAATGCAGGCGCTGGAGTTGGACCGCCCGGCTTAATGCAAGGCATGGGTATGTCCCCACAGAACCAGATGCAGCAGCAACAAATGATGCAAGGAGGCGTCGGTGTGCCAATGTCAAATATGCCGCAGCAACAAGCGAACGCAATGCAACAACAAATGATGGGTCCACAGCAAGGAGTCGGCATGGCTGGCAGTGGTGGACCACAACAGCAGCAGTCCAATTTACCGCAACAACAGCAGCAACAACACAATGCAGCGACTGGTGCTGCCGGTGGTGGTGGAGGCAACAATATGCTGGCAATTTCTCAACCCAATCCGCACAAGGAAATCAACATTGTCCAGCTGTCACGCTTAGGCCAGGAAACAGTGCAGGACATTGCGTCTCGCTTTCAAGAGGTCTTCTCAGCACTAAAGAATATACAGCCTACCTCACACCGGGACAATAACACAGAAAAGAAGGTGCAAGAATACTTTCGCACAATAAGATTGCTCTTCAAGCGTGTGCGAATCATCTATGAGAAGTGCAATGATGCGGGCATGGACTACATGAACGCCGAAAGCTTGATACCCTACAGAGATGAGCCGGATCCGCGCATAGAGCCCTCACAATGTGATGAATATCGCAAGGTCCTACAGGAAAATCAGGAACTAATCGAGACTGTTAAGTTGAAAAACCGTCAATTGCGCGAGATTATCGATAGAACGCGTATTATTATATGGGAAATTAATACGATGCTGGCAATGCGCCGCTCTTAGATATACATTTATATATACTTAATTAATTCCAAACTTTTGTTTATTTATGTAAATGTAATAATAAAAGAAAAACACTAATGGGTAACTTGTGCATTTTCCAACACTGCTCATTTGTGATGCAGTAGAGAGCAAGCAGTTTGTGTTTGTAGGCGACGACAGCGATTCATTTTCTCAGTTGTGCATAAAACCAACTAAATAAAAAGACATTTGCGTTTTCTGTGAATCGTAAATAAAAAACACATCAGCATCATGGCGAAAATGGCATTTCAGCATCAGGCCGGTACGGCAATGGAATGTTTGAGCGTAAGTTGTAAATTTCTCACACATACAGGTAGCAACAGCGTTCTTCCTGCTTGTAGGTGTATCTTCATACATGTATGAGTGCGCGTGTGTGTGAATGAATCGTGTATGTGAAATTGGGTCGTCTGTCATAGAAATTGGCCTAAACAAAACTTTCACGCTCTCATTCAGTTTTACTATTTGTGATGTTTCTTACGCTCAATATAATGTGCTCTTTAGATTCCCATAACTTTGCACAAGGAGAAAGACTACGATCAGGAGGGCAGAGAGATACTAAAGTGTGGCTTTAAAATAGGCGGCGGTATCGATCAGGATTACAAAAAGAGCCCACAAGGATATACCGATTATGTGAGTGTGTTAAGTATAAAAAACATAAACTTATATGCCCTAAAGTAATGGTTTGAAACAGCGGTGGGCACGCATGGGCTCCGGGAGTCAGTGGCTGCTATCGAATTCAGATTTCGTGCCCAACGCTGGTTTAAAACATACAAAATTGCTTCTTTGCTTTCAAATTTATTTTATGTTATATGAAAACAATTGCTTGACTTTCTGTATTTTATTTTGTAAAAATATATCTCTTTTTTGAGATTCTAATTTTTCCTGAATTTATCATAGTTGATTGTGGTTCTTAAAAAATTCAAAAAATATATATATTATATATGTACAATTATATTTTTTTCGGCAGGGCATTTACGTGACGGAGGTGCACGAGGGCAGTCCAGCTGCCCGGGCAGGTCTTCGCATCCACGACAAGATTCTGCAGTGCAATGGCTACGACTTTACAATGGTTACCCACAAAAAGGCCGTCAGCTACATAAGGAAAAACCCGATACTTAATATGCTAGTAGCTCGCAAGGGCGTCACATCCACATAATTCAAATGGCTGGACCTCTATGTATTTAAATCAGAGGCATTCAAGCGGTATATAAACTACTATCTACTACTTAAATGCTTCCACGTAGCTAAGGATCTCTCTTACCAGCGCTTTGGAAACTATGCGAATATATACTTATTTATCTATAATCATTTATACTTATTACTTACCTTAACATTATGCATATCGCGCACATATATATAGCCATACATATACATATAGCCGAACAAAAATAGATATGTGAATGTAGCACGTAGAGATAGCTTCTTGTTAGATTGATTGATTGATTTACTTTGAATTGGTTTAAGTTCTAGGTTGAAATATACATATACTCCACTTGTTGTACAAATTGCCAAGAACCAATTGCCAAATACCGAACAAGACTAAATACAAGCTACAAAACACATTGATTTGAGCCAAGTTCACCAAGAGATCGAACACTTGTTCGATTTCCAAAATATTACAAAGTGTATAAATCAAATTTCTCATGTACATTTTCAATAGAGTATCATCATACTTGCCCAAATGGGTCAGGATTACTACATAAATAATTTGTAAACAATTTTGTACTTTTATACACTTTCCACATACATAGATACAGCCTCTAAGCAATCAGCAGCATTCCAAAAAACAAAAAATAAGAACGCAAAGTTGTTGAAAACTAAATAGTACATAATTGTGATAAATGCCGTTACTTGTGCAGATGTGTTTTTTTTTTATAAATATGTATAAATACACATTTTTTAAGTATTTTTAAAATCAGTTTTTAAATGTTAAATTGCATTGAATAAATGTTTGCCTCTAGAAAAGAATTGAATTGTTTTCTTATCATCGACCTCAGTCTGATAAAGAAATTGTAAAGAGATGCAGCTTGCGGTTGTTGCTCTTTAATTACAAAGTACTTTGGGTTGACATACACAATCATACAAACATCATACATATACATTAATTTTGTAACACTTTGCACTTACAATTTGACAAACAGAATATACATAACTAGTTGTACGCAAGCATTTAGCTAATTAGAATAATTAAATACAAATTATGTGATATTGTAGACAGAGGGAGGAACTTGCAGAAAGACACAGTTGATAACATAACAGGCTAGCAGAAAGAAAGTGGCACGTATACAGGGAAGGGGTGGGAGTGGCAATGTGCCACGTAGTGGGCCAGAAATTATTTGTTGGCATATCCATTGGGATTTTGGCTCTGCCAGCGCCACGTATCCTCGCACATCTTGTCAATGCCACGCGTTGCCTTCCAGCCCAACGCCTGCTCCGCCAGCTGTGCGTCCGCAAAACATGTAGCCACATCTCCCGAACGTCGATCGACCAGGTCGTAGGCGACCTTCTTGCCAGAAGCACGCTCGAAAGCATGCACCAGCTCCAGCACAGAGCAGCCAACGCCAGTGCCCAGATTGTAGGCGAAGAAACCAGTCTCGGCAATGTTGCGCAACTTGTCCAATGCCTTTAGATGACCCTCAGCCAAGTCAACGATATGTATATAGTCTCGCACGCCGGTGCCGTCCTTTGTGGGAAAATCACTGCCGTAGACACTTAGACGTGGACGACGACCCACTGCCACCTGGGCAATGTAGGGCATCAGATTATTGGGCTCGCCATTCGGATCTTCACCAATGCGTCCGCTTATGTGTGCGCCCACCGGATTGAAGTAACGCAGCGAGACAACCGCCCAGCGCTGTGAATGTGTGAAATGAAAGCATTTAGTTGCAGAGTACGCACTTAAAGATTTATAGTTCACCTTGTCTGACTTGCACAGATCCTTGAGAATCTCCTCTGTGAAATATTTGGTTTTGCCGTAAGGCGAAGTGCAATTGCCCGTTGGATGCTCCTCGGTAACAGGCAGAAACTTTGGTTCACCGTAAACGGTTGCGCTGGAGCTGTACACAAATTTGAAGACATTATTGTCGGCCATGGCCTCCAGCAGGACATTGGTGCCAGTCATGTTATTGTGATAGTACTGCAAGGGGATGCGGCAGGATTCGCCAACGGCCTTGAGGGCGGCAAAGTGGGCGACCATGTCGATTTTGTGCTAAAATTATAAATAAAGATTAGTCAACAACAAATTAACCGAAGAAAAAAATGTTATCATCGACACGCCGAAGATATGATACGCTTTTTACTATAGATATTTATTATTTAAAACCGTAACTGAAACCGTAACCGAAAAAAATTTTTAATTTGACCGAAACTCTGTAAAGCTAAAATAAAACTTTAGTAACCGTTTAATTTATAAGGTTTAATTTCGGGTTTTCATACATTAAAAAAACAAAATTATTTTTCATTTTTAATTATAAATTTCTGATATTTAATTTTGAATTTTTATTTGTGATATTCACAATCGAATTTTCACAGCTCTGATTAAGCGCAAATAAAATAAATTTGTTAAATGAAATTTTAAAATTGTTAAAATGTAACTTAACTATATCAAACTGAAGAATATGTGAAATAAATGTGTGAATGAAACATTAAGAAAGTAATGAACTATTAATTATGATTATTAATTATTAATATAGTTATATTTTTGCAAATAATTTTTTTTTTTTAACCGAAACCATACCGGTATTTTAAAACCGAAACATAGAAAAACCTTTATTCAAAGATTTTGAGTAACCGATAAACGAAAACCGTATTCGTTTCGGTTATAATCTATGGTATAAATGATCTTGAAGAACGTTACATAATTCGTATCAAAGTAATAATAACTAAGGGCAGGGTATAGAATAACAGCAGCAATAAGAGATTATTGTTGAGCTGCATCGAGTGCAACGTCAATGTTGACGTCGCGACGTCGTCGTTGCTTGCCAGCACACCAAGTTATGTGACTAAGGTCGTGCTCATGCGTTTTAATCGAAGGGCGAGACAACGCTCGGTCGGAACGGAGAGACGGAAGTGCGCGCCAGTTGAGTAAACAATCGAGTTGCTGATAGCGCGGCCAATTGCAGATAAGAAAGATGGAAGACGACTACTCGAATGTGCCACATGTATCCAATTGGAAGCTAATGCCACGACATATTTGCTGACGTGCCACTTGTCGGACGGACGTATGGACGGGACGGGACAACTCACCTCCTGGAAAACGGAGCGAACTTGCTCGCGATCCGTAATGTCCACACGATAGAAGTTGACCTTTTTGCCGGTTATTTCCTGAACGCGACTGAGTGCCTCGGGCAGCTTCGAGGCGCCTCCGCTGTACGCATTGCACAGATTGTCCACACAGATGACATTGTAGCCAGCATTCAGCATTTCCAGCACTGTGTGCGAGCCAATGTAGCCCGCGCCGCCAGTGACCAAGACAGTGGGTGGTGCCATATTTCCAATTTAGAACCTTACGCTTCAAGCTTGCTCTATATACTGTTTATATTCGCGTCTGCTTATGGATCTGGAAAGTGAAAATTGGGCCAACTCAAGCGAAATTCTAATTGACGTCACCAAAAATTCGCTCCACACACACACACACGAGTTCACTTGCACTGGTATGTGTGCGGGAAGAGTTCTTGTTAACGGTGCTTTGCCAACGTGTGGTGTGTGTGTGTATACTCACCGCAGTACACAATAATTACTTGACTGATTGTCTGTCTCTCTGTCTGTCGGTTGCTTCGCTTAGCAGCTGAATCACACGATTTATTGGCGATAATACATACACGTTGCTACTGCTGCGTCTACCCTTGAAATTGATTGTTTTTTGTTTGGTTTAAATATACGCATGGGCTGCCTAATATGGCTAATGATGCTTGATGCTGACGATTTTAGGTGGAGCTTGGAGCTGGTTAAAGATCGCTGACCTCTCTCTCTCTCTCTCTTTCTGAGCGCTTCTTCAGTGTGCTGTGTTTTATGTGTTATTAACGTAACTCGTTTCTTGCACTTGTCGTCGTTCATTCATTCATTGGCGGCCTCCTGCTTTCGGGGGGAACTTGCCGATTTTTTTTTGTGTACGTCTGTTTTGCTGGGAAGTTTGCGCGCAACTGATTTCTGTTGATGTGCTCAGCGCTTTTAACTTGTGTTTTTCCGCTCCGTATGTGTGTTTGACTTATCAATATTGGCTTTTATCAATGTCAACGTTAGCTGCAACTGCTAGCTCCGAGTCTCGCGACTTGTTTTTGTATGCCTTTGAGCATTCTTATCAATCGTGCTCATTTATGCAACCAACGAAGCCAAGTTCAGGTAACAAATACACGCTCTGAAGAAAGCTCTCCCGCTCTCTTGTGGCATTATCAGCTAGCAAAAAGTAAACAATTATGACGTTGGCGTTGCCACTCAGGAGCACTTGTAATTATCGTTTAGTTAGCGATGTGACAAAAGTAAAAATGTAGAAATGGTCGGAGGACACATTTGAATAGCAAAAATTTATTTCTTCCACAATTGTTGAATTTTGCAAGATATCAATTATTCAAACCATTTAAATTATAAAATAGATAGGATAATTGTGATAATTTTTATGAATAAGAGAACATAGCTAAAATAATAAATAATATCGTCCTATATCTGGCTACCAAAGCTGCCCCTTGATTCAAAACTATCGGTGACTTTTTTGTGTGTGTGTGTGTGTGTGTGTGTGTTAGTTGGTGGTGGTTGAGTTGCGTTAAAAAAAGAGGCAACAAAGCTGGAACTAAACTAAAAATTGTGTTTATTTTAAATTTATCAAAAGTTAATCGAGCCACACATCAATAAATATGGCATCCGCAACGGTAAGAAATGTATGTATGCCACACTAACAACTAACACAGTCGCTGGGACTGCAGCTGCCAGCAATACAAAAACAACGTCGCAAGATAACACAATAATTTTGCATGCCAACTTATTGCCTCAGGGGTTGACTTATTAATTAAGTAAATGATTTGCACAGGTGCCATTGCTGGACGATGATACGATACCATTTGGTGAGGAGGATGAAATGCGCGATCCCAGCATTGCCGGCCAAAAATACACGTAAGCAATAAATGCACAAAATATGTATATGTGTACACGAATTGTACGTGTGTGTGTGTGTGTTATGCTCACCTAAGTTTACTTCTAGGCATCCGTATGTGACCTTCTTTCACCTGTTCTTCCGTGGCGCCTCCATCGTTATTTACATGTTCTGCGGCTGGTTCAGTGACTCCTTCATTACCAGCTTTGTTTTCGTAGTGCTTTTCCTATCCGCCGATTTCTGGACAGTGAAGAATATTTCCGGTCGACTTCTAGTTGGACTACGTTGGTGGAACTACGTTGATGACGATGGCAAGTCCCATTGGGTGTTCGAGTCGAAGAATGTGAGTCATACTTTAATTCAATTGCTAAACGATATGATAAATGTAACGCAGTCTCCATCCTATCAGAGTCGTGTCAACAAGCATGAGCAGCGTATTTTCTGGCTGGGACTTATTCTATGCCCGCTCTTCTGGGGCCTCTTCTTCTTGATGGCACTATTTGGACTGAAGTTCAAATGGCTGCTATTAGTCATGATTGCCATAGCCCTAAATGCGGCCAATCTCTACGGGTACGTCAAGTGCAACTATGGTGCCAGCAAAGACTTGAACAGCGCCGCCACAGACTTTGTAAAGACGCAGCTCTTCAAGAACGCAGTCGACATGATGACCAAACCCAATGCAGCTCCACCGACCAACGTGCGTCCAACCGGCGTAGTGTGAACTTGAATGCCAGCCCCCTTGCCAACATTTTGTGCGGCGCATTCCAAAGAATATTTAGTCCTTATGCTAACATAAACTACTGTGGTCGTTGTCTCTGTAACATATGTAATACTTAATTTAGCATTAACTTTTCTTACATGTACGCTGCTTTTTATTAAGTAAAAACTTACATATGTACTGAAACCTTTAAAAATATAATTTTATTTCGTTATTAATATTAAAAATTAAAAAAACAAAACGTTATCATTAAGGCAATTAGAGGTAGCGATGAATCGAGTGAAACATCGAACAAAAACACATCTCTAATGCTTAAGAGACAACTCTTGCAGCTGTGGCAACATTGAGTAGTTATCTGGTCACACTGAAACTAGAGTTGGACTTTTCAGTTCAATTTGTTGAATAAATTCAATCGTTCATTTATTAGTCGTGAACTATTTAAGTCATTCAGATCAGTTGGTAGGTTGTTTATGAACGATAAACGATGTGAAAAGGCTACAACTGTTTCTTTTTAGTGGAATGTGAAGTGTGTTTGAAGTTTTTAACTAGAATAGACGACAAATGCCAATTATTTTCAGGAGTATCCTTTTGAAAAGGAGAAAAAATAGTACATTGTTTTATTTTGTTGGGCTTAAGTACCCTTTCTCATTGTTCAAAACTAACAAATATATAGGATTTTGAAACATTGTTAAATAAAATAAATAAATAAAGAAGAAATTGAATTCTAATTGTGTTTAATTGATTTAGTTCATGATTGATTCAATAAGTTCATTCGTTCATCTTAACGATCCGTTCATTTGAACTTTTTCAGAACGAAAAAACACAACTCTACAGTACATGTATTTGTCGAAAAATTTTCATTCGCCTACAGTACGTACGTGCATTGAAAACTGTGTGAATAAATTTCGGAAATAAGTGCAATCTCATTGCAAAAACATTTGCAACTTGAATAACTAGAGCGTATTATATCCAATACATTAAATAAAAGGTATGCGAAGTGAACATATATAGTGGTTTTCGAGTAAATTGTGTTTGCATACCAATATCGATTTTTATGCCGCTTCGTCGCCGGCACCTTGCGCAGTTTTCAACAAACAGGGTGCTCCGAGCAATTAGCCGATATAGTATATAGATAAGCTAAATTATAAAATTCGCATTACCTGTGTGTGTGTTTTGTTTTAATAGCAAAATGCGTGGACGCGGCGGCTACATTCCACGTGGGGGCGGCACCATGCGCGGCGGTGGCGGCTACTACAACAACCGCAACTCCAGCAATTACGTGAACACTCGTACCCAGGGCAACTATCGTCCCAACAACGGACGCTACGAGAACAACTATCATCACAATAATCGCTACAGCGGAGGAGGCGGCGGCGGCGGTGGCGGTTCCAATAATGACCACTATGACAATCGCAATCGCGACAAATTCAATAATCATCATAACTCAAGCACCGGAGGACGCTATGACTCCGGCTCTGGCCACAAGCGCAGCTATGTGAGTTTAAAAATTCATTTAATTAATTAATAAATTAATGAAATCTATCCCATAGGATACGTCCCGGGATCGCAACGATGACCGCAAACGGCCCCGGCAAGACGTAAGTTTATTTTTGCCGCAAAAGCGAATGCTAATATGCGCCCAATAATAAGTAACCAGGTCTTTTAATGCATTTTATAAGATTTATACAGCGGCCAATGTCTGTGTAATTTTAATGAGTTTCCAAATATTTATAGCACTTTTTGTGAAGATTTAACGTTTAACGCCGGAAACTAGAGCGTAAATGGAAAAGCACGAGTCAATGGTAGTGCACTCAAAGTTGTCAGAAACGCACACTTTGAGAACGCAAAGAGCTCAATTTAAATTGCATATATATATAAATATTTAATTATATATAGCAGCAGCTACGCATATAGCAAAGACTTTGCAACAGCGACCGATATATATACGTATATATATATACATATATAGAGAGAGAGAGAGAGAGAAATTAAATCAATCCTGAATCAGATTATGATTGAGACAATACTGTGTGTCCATGTCTTAAATTACTTAATGCCTGTAACAACAGACAGTTTCTTCCTTTCGACAACAGATAGCTATATCTAGAAATATATATAAATGCAAATATATAGAGAGAATATGTATATTTCTAAATCAATCCATCTAAATAGCTGAGAGTCTAAGGTTTGTTCATCATGCTATTACTACTACTACTACTACTACTACTACACACACTTGCTCCAGGATAACGATAATTGCATTTGAGATAACCCGTTTATAACTATATATATATAGTAATTCTTTATCATCCACAAAAATATGAAAATTTAAAATAAATATATATCTACCTATGTATATTCGAATATCAAAACAAAAACCAAAAAACAAAACAAAAAACAATGCTCCTCTACACTCCTTCCTAATCATCAATCGTCATAGGATTACCGTCGCACGTCCACGTCAAATGATCACAATGATCGCCCATCGTCGTCATCACAGAATATGGGCTCATCATCGTCCAGTTATCATCCACGGAGCAGCACCGGCGGTGGTGGTGGCGGTGGCGGCAGCTCCGGCTCATATAGACCACGAGATGATTCGGGCAGCCAGCGACATCAGCGTGACTCGTCAATGGGTCCGCCAAAAAGGCCAATTATGCGCAGCGTTGCCGGCAACAATTATATATCACGCCCGCGGGGCTCAATGTCCATACGCGGCGGCATGATGCGCAACAACATGCGCGGCATTGGCGGCCTGAGGATTGTGCGTCCACGGATCAACGAATCCAATGATCTGCGCACCATGCGCCGCCAGCTGCTCTTTGCGGCACAAAAAGATCGCGCCCGCTTGGCCAAGATCCAACAGCTGAAAAGGTAAATAGACAAACAAACAAACAAAATCAATATCAATATCAAAATCACAAAATATACAATGTCGACCAGTGAGGAGAGAGTATAACAAACAAATAGATCATGTGTAAGGCTCTTAATAGTCAATGATGCACCATACGCTCCAATTGAATAGAGCAGTACTATACTATATACTATATGTGGATTATGTGTGTGTGATATGAACACTATATAGATATTGTATGCCACATCGAGTGAATCCAATTCCCGAGTGTTATCAACAACATTATTGGCTAAATTCACAAATTGAAGAGGTTTTTCAATAAACCATTCATCTACATAAATATATATTTATATATAGAGAAAGAGAGACTTATCACAACTTCGTTATGTATCTATAATAATATTGTAGAAATGTCAATCAAGACATCGACACTCAACACTATGACAAAAGTAATTTGTTAGCTTACATCTTAATATATGTATATGTGTACTTACCACAACAATTTGCATTTGCGCCTCCCCCCTTCACCACAAATCAAATCAAAACAAAAACAAAACAAAAATCGAAAACGAAACGAAATGAAAAAAAAAACAATTCAATTCGAATTCGAATTCCATCGTCTAGCTCGTTGCGACGTCAACGCCAGGGAGGGAACAGCAGTGCTAATTCTAGCGATGACAATGATGACTCTGATAACGCTGACAAGGATGACGTTAGTGATAAAAAGAAGAAGAACAGCAATGAAGATGTTGGCGACGCCGACGGCAACGACGAGGACGACGACGATGATGCCAACGACGATAAAGATGGCGCCGACGGGGAGGAGAAGAAGAGCGAAACGACTAAAAAGTCGCCAAGCAAGAAGCGTAACAGCAAAACGGCTAACGATGATGCCGAGGTCAAGGCCAATGATGATAAGGATAAGGACGAGGACGATGAACAGCAGCAAGACGATGCTAATGACTCGGAGAAAAAGAACGCCGAAAACGTTGGCTCCGATGAGGAGGATGAGGATGATGAGGCTAAAGGCAAGACCGATGAAACGGCCGATGCCGACAAGCCCAAAGAGAAGAACAAATCATCGAGTACAGCGGAGAAGTCGACAGGTAAGAAAAAGGACAAAGACGGAGATGACAAATCGAAGAAGTCGTCCAGCAAAAAGGAGCGATCATCGCGCAAAGACAAAGAGGATAGCGATGAGGAACGCAAGGAGCGTCGCACCACTTCACGTCATCGTGACGAGGATCACAGCAATCTGCGCAAGCGCACCTTCATCAAGCTGACTTGTGTTCATTGTCGCATCAAGTGTGTGACTTTCAAGGTATTTCTGTTTATGTAATTCATCAATTTCTGTTACTTATCAACTTGCATTTACCTCAACAGGAATACCATTACCATCTAAATTCACGTACCCACAAGAACTCGATGCGCACCGTGGCCTTGCGCCAGAGAGCCGACTTGCAACGCATGCGTGCCCGTCAGCGCACCACACAGCGTGAGATTGAGGAGAACAGCAAGGAGGAGTACGAGTCGCGCTATTGCCGCCTTTGCCGTTTGGCATATCGCCAACCAAAGAACCTTCATCAGGCATCGGAACACCATAAGACGATCAAGAAGTTCCTGATGCCATACTGTGGCTCCTGCCACTTGGCCTTTAAGAATGCCATGCTGTATGAGAACCATCGGTGCTCCTTGGAACACATTAGAGTAAGATGTCACAAATCTACAGCTATCTTTCTTGTTTTCTTATTTTATTACTTTTTATTGCTCCCACAGAATAAGGCGCGCAATGATGAATCCGGATCGGAGGACAGCGTTGATGAGCGTGAAATAGATTTGAATAAATTCCTTACCGTTGATTCGGTAGGCGAGATCGATGATGACGTTATGGACGCCGATGTTGATGCAATGTTGCTAGAGGCTGAAACAGCTCAGAAGAGCACCGATGAGGAGACACGTAAACGTGGTCTCATTGCTCCAGAGTTTATCAAGTCGGTGGAGACATTCTTTTGCGAATTGTGCAATCATTATTCGCCCAAACAGGGCGATGATACCTTGGAGGACTACACAAAGAAGCATTGCTTGCAGCATTCACATGTAAAGAACTATTTGCGTCACAAGGAGGAGACCGAAAAGAAGACCAAGTCGGAAGCGGGCGACGAGGATGACATAGAAGGTGAGGAGGAGGATGTCGCACAGGAGCCAAAAGATAATGATGATGCTGAAGCCGATGAAGACATTGAAATGGATGGCAAGGAAGATGACGAGGATTACGAAGGCGAGGATGCCGATGACACGCATGAAGAAACGCTCTGGGAGGATGTGGACAAAGATCTGGGTGATCTCTTGGCCGAAGTGGAGACGCTTGGTCACGAAGAAGAGGAAGACGAAGATGAGTCCGTGCTAAATATTGATATCGAAAGGTGAGTTGCATTTAATAAGTAGTATTTACTAGTTTTCAAATGGAATTAAAATAAATTTGCATCTATTGCAGCGAGAAGAACAAGGCCAACAAGGACGAGGCAAATGGCAGTGCTGATGAGAATGTAAAGGAGCCAAAGGCTTCGCCTACGAAGGCAACTGAGAAGAAGGCTGCCACACCAGCCAAGGCAGTAGCAGCAGCAGCTGCAGCTGAAAAGCAGGAGACGCCAGCGGCCAAGAAAGCGACGCCCAAGGCAGCGACCGCGACCAAGGCCAGCCGACCTGGTCCGGCTTCAACCAAACGTCAAGTCCTGGTCAATTTGAAACGCGCCTCGGCTGCGACCATTAAGGCAGCCACGAAGCCGGCAGCCGATTCAAAATGAGCGCGGACCGTCCATAGTCCCATACACCCATACACATATAGATAACTGCAACAACCAAAGGCCAGTGATTTGGTTGCAGCAATTTTTAAATTACAAATAATACAATTGAAATTCAACTTTTACATGGCATCATTATGTACATCTGGAACTACACAACAATGTGTGTAGCTGAGAGCGCGAGTCATGTTTAATAAACTTAGACTTTAATCAACTAAACAAACCAAACACCTGTGCTGCATATGGAGCACTTTTTATACTATTTACCTTTCAAGTCGAGCAACCTTTCTAAACCTGTAAACTGTAAACAATGGAACTGGCAGGGCAGGCTGGGCGATAGAAATATGGAGAGATGGAGAAAGAAATTGCAGCTGTTTAATTTGTTTAGGTGGATTTCTGGTGCGCCGCCTCTTATCGGATGTATTTATTAACCTTGGACGCCAACTATGTTGCAGCATTGGAGTTTATTTCCGCTCCAAGAAGACAATGTGGTGGCAATGGCAACTGACAACAACTGAAAGGGAAACATTTCATTTCATCATTTTTCGCCAAATTAACTTTCACTGCATGTCACGTAGGATTGTGGATTTTAAATGAATGAGGCGCAGATGTGGCGCGATGGCGACTGGATGTGTTGTCTTTGCATGTGGCACACACAGTATTATACAATATGCCACTTAATATGCGTTAATATTTATAGGAGCGCCTTTCTCACCATTGCTGCTTCAGTTGCTTCCCTTCTGACGTCTCTTTGGCATAATCACAATCACAATGTCAAGTTTTGATTTGATTATTTGCGGTGGCTGGCTGTCTGTCTGTCTGTCTTTGTGATATGACTCTGTCCAGATCTACGTCTTGGCTGCCTGCCCGACGATGCTATAACGTTAATCCCTGACAATCGCTCATTCGGTGCTTTGGTTAAATTGCATTCAAGCTGCCACAAGATTTATGCGCGCATTGTTCTGTGCCACAAATCCGGTTTTTGTCTGCCGCTTGCCGGCATCAGTTTCAGCTTCGATGTTGGCCCACGTTACCATTAACATTTAGTCTCTTGCCTCAAATTGTTGTTTATTTTGTTGTTGTATTGTATTTTTGGCGCTTCTATTAAGAAATTTTCAACGGGTGCTTTGCAGCTTTTATTTTAAGCATCTTCCTGTTGTGCGGCTTTTTTTGCACTTTGCCACATTTCAAATGCCAAGGTGGCCTCTTGTGTTGCGGCT